>JAUNZM010000254.1:1287403-1931104 GCA_033459285.1 Clamator glandarius
TGTTGCTAGAATACGTATACTGTGCATCCACAATGGTGTGGTGAGAGCCTATGTGCCACTCATACTCAGAGTGGGGCTGGCTGTGAGTAGCTTTGCTACACATCTTGTCCCTGCCTGTGTGGGTCTTCGGCTGGCATCTAGGTGCGAGCACCCAGCCTGAACACAAAGTCAATGCACTCCTCTTTAAAACTCTGCCCTTTAGGGATCCTCTTCCCAGTTGCTGTCAAAACGAATAGTTAGCTATGAATGATTTGCCCTTTCGCTCAGAAATGACTACAAATGTTAGTTGCACCAACACATAATCTCTTCCAATGCTCCTCCTTGTGCCGGAGTTTGCTATTCCCGCACTTCCAGCAGCAGTGGAGGTGGAGGAATAGCAAGCTGTGCACAGGGACAAGCTATTCTATAACTACTGACATGCCGCTATCTCTCTGCACCAGCCCTTTCCTTCGCGGTACTCCCATCTATTACTCTAATCCTCTGTTGCATTCTGTGTAAACGTAAGGTAGTGCCCAAAATCCCTGTGATCACTGATAGAAGGGGCATCAAGGGATGCCAAGTAATAAAATACCTGCTGAAAAGAAGAGGGGAAAGGAAAAATAGGATATAGCTCCCTGCACAAGCTCCCCTTTAGGGGCTTTGTGCAAGCAGGGCAAGACCTGCCATGAACAGCATGTTGGACTTCATGGGGTAACAGGAAAAACAGGAGAGGCAGCAGGTGCATCTTCCTAAGCCTTTCAATGAATTTTCTGGGTGTTCAGTCATTTTCATTTGCTTCTTTCACTGCTGTTGGGCAGTGTGTGTTTTCCTTCCCCTAACCAACCAAAACTCCCCTCTGGTTCATCTGCCCTGTTATTCCAAAGCTGTACAGATTCTTGTGTCAGATCCTCACCAGCCCTTCCACTGTGCCCCTGGCAACAGCACATTCCTTTCTCTATTACAGGCACAGAGCATTTCGAAGCAATGGGGGGAAAAAACTCTACTCTCTCTATGTGCTCTTTTTCCAAGAATTGATAGACCTTCCTTCCCCCAGCGTTTCTGAGAGAAGTCACAAACACCTCCGTAAAACAAACTTTCCTCTCAAGTAGCTTTTGAAGAGGAAGCTGTTTGTTTTTTAAAAAAGTGCATTGCAACAGAACAGACAAACATAAGACGTCAGAAGGCACAATTGTGATTGGCTAGTCCAGTGTCCTGGATATTACAGGGAACAGGCTGCCCCCCAGTAGGATGAAGGAATCTCTGCTCAGTAACTCCAACGTATACACCTTGTCAAAGGTCATATGTTGTTCGTGGGAAAAGCCTTAGCTTGCATGCTTTCTTTAACCCAACAACAAAGTAAACCAAACAACCATATAAAAGAATTAAAGCGGTGGTGGTGGGAGTTTGCATTGGCAAAACAATAAAGCAAACTCATGTGGAATGTCTTATTCCTATGGAGTAACTCTTCTTGCTTTCCATTCTCTGGTTTTTTGTGATTTAATAGAGGGGCTAGGAGATCTATTCTACCAACATGGAAAACGTTATTAAAAGACCTGCTAGAATAATAAAGCCACATTGGCTTTTCTCAGCACACAGGGATAATAAAGGCATTGCTGTTTTACACAAAGACACAAGACCTCCCTCGGCTGGCTCCCTACCAGAGATCCTCTACTACATTTAAAAGCACAAACAGCTCAACATACAACCAGTGTTTTAGGCTTGTATTAGCTATCTTTACTGAAAGAAGCACAATCTGTATTTTTAACTTAATCAACTGTTCACTAGAGTACTTTGTCTAACAATGCTCTGAAGAAGTTAATCATTTTTGTACAGTAGCAGCAGAATGTCACTCAGAGTCAAGGGTCAGTAAAGTATTAAAAATTCACTGTGCCTCTCCTTGAAAAGCAGAAGAAAAGTAAAATGTCTTGCTTTAGTTAGAACAAAATTATTTTTGATTCTACATGTCGCAATTGCAATTATTCTTGAATTCAGCACTGGGAACATTCCTGATGCTATTTCACAAAAATAATTATACCAGGCATTTTGGTATTCAGAATGAGTAGAAATATGAATGCTGTTATAAGGTCTCAGTGCCTTTAAATTCAACGAAATGTAACAGGGGTTTCATTGATCGTTCCTTGCTTTGTGGAAAACCATGAATACAATAAATGGTCTATATATCTATATACACTCACACAAACTTATTTTGTAGCAAAGAAATAATAAAAGTCCCCTGGAACCACAGCAAGCCCTGAGGAATTATGCACTTAGACCTGCTGCCCCATCAATTAACCTAATGTAAGTGTGTTCTTGTACAGTGCAAAGGTTAGTGGGAGTTTAAGATGCAGAAAACATTTAGTGCTACCCAGAACGAGATACTTATTCAGCTTTACCTGCTATTCTGAAGAAAACTCAGTGGGCCAAGCTAACCAGACAATGAAGGCAATTGCTAACATCAGAGCTGAATGTGGCACAATTTCCATCCTTTCTGAGCCCATCAGTACAGCACAGAATATTCACTCTCAGCTCCATTATGTGTGGTGTAGACAACAGTGTCATTTTAACAGTTTTATTAAGTTTCTTTAAAAGTTAGTGACAAATCATTCTGAATGTCAGGTTCAGCTGAACACAGAAGATAGCTATATCCCAGGCCTACTTCCAAATATTTTGCTGTAAGTGTGATGAAAAATACAGTCCGGTGTCACCAAACACTATAACAAGGAAAGTGCATGAAATAAAGAGACTAGGCTGGTCTTTACTGGTTTCCTTTGGAATTCCTATGCTGGAAGGATGAAATAATCATTTGGATCATCTATGAATCGTGTGCAGAACAGTTTTAATATTGGATATTTAAAGCAGAGAAAAAAGAAAGAAAGTAGGGAATGCAAAGAGAATGAATTAAATATTCTAAGAGAAGCCTGAGCTCTTCCAGGCAGAGATGCACCAGCCTACCAGCTGAGACCAGACAGATCATAAGCAGGAGCTGCTCTTGAGAGATGCCATCAGGGGCCCTTCTTCAGCCCACACCACTCTGCCAAACCAGCTGCAGTCATGTGCTAACCTGGAGTCACCTCGGATGCAGGGATAACAAGAAGCCATGTCTCCAGATCAAGGACCGGTTCACTCTCCTGGGTCATCCTAGCATGAAGAAGCAGCAAAGACGGAGTGACATCCAACTAGAGCGGTGGGAGGACAGTGGGAAACGGTGAAGAAGGGGAACATCTTCCCCTGCATTCCCTCTGCAGGGCTCACAGTCCAGTTTCTTCCCCAAAATCCATGTGGACCATCCAAGGGGTACGGCCACTGTCAGTGCAGCCTCAGCCCTCTGAAATTTCCCCAGGCAACAACACTCACATATTTCAGCAATAACTGCTACCTTGTAAACACATTCCACATTCCTGTTGCATTAAACCCCACAGGCCAAATGCAAAGCTAAATAGCCTCCTGTAACTGTTGTACGAGGCTTGCTCTGAAGGGGTACACGTGGTAGTCTTTTAATTGGGAAGGACCCTCTTTTGACCCTTCTTAATTTAGTCCCTTTTGGCTTTCAATTGATAATCATTTTCTTGAGCTGAGATGGGAGAGAAATGAGCCATGGGTTCCTTTCTCTTTCCTCCACCCAAGTAATACTCAGATGAATTCCAGAAAAAAAGAGCATGAGATTTTCAATGCAGGGTCACAGCAATACTGTGGGACTACTGCAGGGGTTTCTGGAAGAAGTCGGGTTAAGTTGGACGGTCTTCCTGGCTCAAATAATTTCTTATGTGAACAGTCTGGAAGGTTGATTTCTGAACGCACCACAACAAACGTTACTGAATCTTTTCATCTTTGCTTGGAACCTCCTTCCACAATCTAGAATAAAAACATGATCAGGAATTCACAAGTCTAAGAGCCCTAGTTTTCTGTCATTTGCTCTCTCATGACATGTACTTGCAAATTTTTCACCTTTACTCTTCATAAAGGATGTATTTGTTATTTCATGTTTGAAAGAAAAGAGACATTTTCCTCTAGCTCTTCTCTCCCCGTACTCTTGCAGCTCTGTGCTCCAAACCACACTCTGTGCTCCAAAACAACAGTGTGAGCAAATGGAAATAACTGCCACGTGCTCAGATTCTTGTTTTCCCTTTCATTCCTTCACTGCAGCAATAACCTTAGTGAAAATAACCTCTGGTGAGTCACGGTGCACGTTTCATCTCCAGTTGCCACTCCAGAATTGCAGACACTTCAGAGCTAATACCCTGAACTCAGCTTAATGGTTTTTACTACTGCCTTGTTAGAAGTCCAGAGCCAAGTCTCTAGCGTGCCCCACACCACCTGCACAAGGCCACTCATTTCCCTGGAACTGGGAAGTAGAAAGCATTTGTATGTGCCAGTTTGTCCAGGACAAGTAACAGTGAGCACGTGTGCTCATATATTCAGAGAATTAAAAGCAAAATTGTTACATACAGAACAAAATGAGGAGAGGAGACAGAAAAAGTACAAGAAAGGACAGGACTGAAGAGCTTAAACCTTCCCTGACAGTGTTTATAACAGCAATTAGGGAGGGCTCTGCTCCTTGTCTGCCCAGAGCAGCAGCAGCAGAGGCTACCAGTCACAGTGTCATCTCGATTGTGCATCCTCTCTCATCTGCGAAACAGATGAATCCAGCCCTGACAATATTTTCATCTTAAACCAGTACAGGGGGACAGGTGATAAACACCACTATATGATGCTGCTACTCCTTAGGCTTCACCTCCTAAGAAAATAATAATGACTTGACTGCACTGCCTTTCCTGCTCCATTTTCCCATTTCCCCACAGCTTTTGAAGCCATTGGTCCTTTTCAGGGGAGTCTGATGCAGAGATATGTCTCAAAGCTAAGACGTTTCTACCAGTTTTGCGAAAACTAGTGACTGGGCAGAGTCCTCACAGCAGGAAAGGTGACAGGAGGAAGAAAGCAGTTGCTCGTTCTTCTCACTAGCCAGCTGAGCAGCCAACATACTCCTAGCCCATGTGCAGCCCTGATGAGGCTCTAGTCTGGCCTTTAGATGATATGGACAGTTCAGGGTGTGACAGAGAGTCAAGAGGAGAAGGAAGAGACTGAGAAGTGAAGTCTTGCAGAGGGCCCATAAGAGGGATGCGTATTGCAGGAGGGGACTCAGGCCTGGAGGAAGACAAATGCTGTTTAGAGAAGACTGATGTTATCATGATGCTGCTGCATTATTTGGAGGTGGAGAGAAGAAAAGGGGGTGGAAGAGGCAGCTGCCAGCTGTCCTGGCTTTCTGAAAGACCTGAGATTCAGATCTGTCCCTGACCTCAAGTCACATGGGACTTTCTAGAGAATATCATGGGGTTTCAAGAAACTGTACTACAAAGGTACAGTTGTTCCCATTCATACTACTACAAAGACTATCAAGATGAATTTATGCTGAACTAGTAAATACCAACCAACCTACAAGCTGAAAAGGCTCTCCAAAGGAGGCAAAGAACTCTTGATACTGGCATTTTACAGACGCATACAAAAGTATGGAGATATTAAATGCTTTTTCTGTTATCCTTCAAGAAGCATCTCTCAGGGTATGGACCAGAGTGAGTCTGTCACGCAGGAGCAGTGCTCAGCTCCAGACCCAACCCTTGTTTCAGACTTGCTGGAGCTGATGGCGCAGATGGAGATGCCCTCTCTGTTCCAGGGCCCAGCTCCCCATGGCACTCCACGTGTACTGAAAAGCAGGAGGCAAAGGGATCCTGATCCCTAGATCTCCCTTGCAAGGGGTGCATGGACCACTGGTGGGGAATACACTGGGACAAATGTACCCCTTTACCCACCATCACGACTTGCTCTCAGTCTCTTCTCATTTCTGCCACAGGAACAGAAATTCTACCTATCCTCCTCTCACCTGAGGAGCACTTTCCTTGTGAAACCCCTTGGCAGTTTAAGATCTCTTTGGCAGAAAGCTCTCACATACACATTTTCCCCTGGCTGCATCTCTCTCTAGGCAGTGGAGAAAATAAGACACTTCAAATATTAATAGGTCTAAATCACTTTACTCCGAGGAGATCCCTGTGGAGGACAGAGGGAAGCCAGGGTTACCTAACAGCTCATGTATAAATGCTCTGCATTCCCATGCCCATTGTCCCTCCCCTCATGCCAAATAAGCCCCAAAGCCTACACAGGAACTTGAAAATTATGTTTAAATGGGGAAGAAAGGAAAAGGCCCATTTGGAGACTTACCCCATTTGTCCCCAGGCTCCCTTCTTCAAATACATCACTAATGTTTTCTTCAATACTCAAAGCCCAATGAGATGCAGATTATTAATTTATAATTATGACAAGATTATTATGGTTAATTTAACAAGCGCAGGCACTTAACTAACTACTGTTGGGAAATATTTGTCATTAATTAAAAAATCTCTTGCCTTCAATTTGCCAGGTATATTGCAAGTGAGATGCATAAATCCACCATGACTTAAAAAGCTCTCATCTGCCACCACCTTTACATGTGACTGTACAATAATCGAGCTCTGCCTGACTTAAATGAGCACAACAAAATGTACTGCAGGATTCAGAAATTAAAGGCACTGGCATTCAGATGCTAGAAAAGATCTAACTTAAGAGTATGTTCTTTCAAATGGAGGAAGAGGAGCAGGTAGGCACAAAATGTCCCTATTGGGACACTAGGAGAGAGGGTAGCAGAGCAGCATTCCTAATCAAACATCAGAAAGCAAAGCTGTGCAAGAAAAAGCTGCTTGTGCTGGGCTTTCCTCCCACCTTCTGTGGGTCTGCCATGATCCCAACCAAGTCAATAAAACCGCTGAAGCTGTTTTATACAGTGGCAACCTGACTCTCAGCCAGATACAGCCTTCCAAGCCCATCCCACTGCTCCTGGGGAGGAAACCTCCTGACTGGATTTTTTCAGTTCTCTCATATGGTCAAGTCTCTTTAAGAACAGCATATTTTTGGTACTCTTAAATCTTTGAGCTTCACATCGGTGTGTCAGGATAAAACTTGGGAACGTACTACTGGAGGGAACTTCCAGAGCATTCAGTCCCGTCGTTGCTGGCGAACAATCTGTATAATCCTTTCACAGGCCTTATTAAAGCCTTATTTTGAAAAATACTCGATTTTCCCTCTTCCATTGACTGAAATGCTACTCCAGAACCCTTTAACTCTGATGATGAAAAATTCCCAGACTAAATGGCCAACCGATACCTACTTATTGTTGTGTCAATGTGATCATTTTCTTGAGGTAGCTTTTCTCTCCTGACAGGGGTATTTAGAGAACACCATCATCTCCTCTTTCATCCTTCAGCGGCAAAGCCAAACAAGCCACAGCACTTTAATTTCCTCCCTGATGGAAGCTCTCCATCAATCTCTGGTCGGTCTCACTAACACTTCTCTGCAGCCACCCCACTCTGAGCTCACCACTTCTCTCAGCCAGACACCCAGAACTGGACACTGGATCCCGGGCAGCCTCTATAGCTAGATGACACAGCAGTCACTCTTGGATTTAAGCTTCCCAGCTCCCAGCTAGACTAGCACAGGTTGGCAAGATTGGCAAAGAGGAAAGCATTCGTCTTCCATCTCTATCCCGCTCTTCACTGCACAATCCAAGGACACCTGAACTGTTCGTTATCAAGAAATGGCATTCTGTGCAAGTCACACGTTCCAATAACCTTCTGAGACTCAGCTCTTCCCTACATCCAGCCACCCAGATTGCTGATGCTAGCTGCCAATACCAGACTACAGGATTTGTTCCAGATTCTTCTCAAACCCCAAAGCACTGGCATACACTCCCTTGGCTGGACTCATAAGCGCCCAGCCATCTGTGTATCTGCAGAGCGTCTCTGGTGTAGGTGTGATGGGAAAATATTTTTACATGTAGTTGGCAAACGTACTAGTTCAAGCTTGAGGAAAATATGACCCTTTTGCTTAGGGGCCTCCTTCCTTTTAAGATTTTTATCAGACATTTTGAAAATATTTGTGAGCCACAGCAATGGGCAGGGAATGAGTTATCTAGCAGAGCTCCCAGCTCTGGCAGAAGATCATTACTAAAAGGATACTACAAGGCTTTGCAAACAGAAGAAAGATCAGGGAGTGCTGGATGACTTAATCTCTCAGGTTCCATGCTGTCCTCTGAGAACACTTTTTTACTAAAACTTGTAGATCAAAGTGTCTAAAGAGGTTTCTGCTGTTAACTGTCTCCTGAAAGTTGTTGATCTTGAGACCAGAACAATTAAGTGAAACATGAAACACCTCCTCAAACAGTTATTCCTCCTCTGTCCTACATCAGCTAAGCACACAGTAGTGTGAAGTTACACACTTGGGAGGGCCTTTTGTAATAAAGAACATCTTGAACTCTATGAAGATCCTGCCCTGGCATAGATTTTTTTTCTCTCTTCTTAAGTGGACACACACCCCGTGGGTCCTAGGAATGGATGTGTGAACTCTCCCAAAAAGGGATAAAAAATTAGAGATGCACATTTTGAAAAGCACCCACTATATCAGGTATGCATAGTGAGACTTCGGGAACTGTTTTTCTGAATGCTAAGAGTGGAAAATATCAATTGAAACTGCATTTACTCAGTTTCTCTGAAGAAATCCGCTCCTAAACATCTTACTGTCAGACTCAAATTTGACTGCTTCATATGACAGATAATTAAAATACATGGCTTTTAAAAATTCTGGTCCTTTACAGAATGCATCACTACAGCCTCCTGTGCAAAAAAGCTACAAACATGCTTGCAGTCTACCTGTCCTAGAGATGTGCACCCAGATCTTTGGCTGATGACACTTGGCAGGCCTCTGCTGAAGTTAACTGGAGCCATACCAAATCATATTGCTGAAGCACTGGAATGTATTGTTAATACATTTCTGAAAAAAAAAGCAAGTTAAATTGCTTGTGTGTTCATGCAGACATTCATTTCCACATTTTTCAAACTATAAGAATTGTATTTTCTTTGAGGAGTCATCCTTCAGAAAATGATCATGCCAGCACTGGACTGGCACTAGATATGAATTTATTCAGGTGTATCTTCCACTACCTCTATCTGTGAGTAAAGAAGAGAAGCTACAGCACCAGGAAAAAAATTTGTTCAAAATTTGTTTTTCTGAACAGCACATCACTTTAATTTTTACATTTGTCAAAAGGTTTCTACTTGTAATCTATCAAAGGAAAACAGAAAGCAGTAACAAATTCCATTGTGTTACCAGCCAGAGGGAATGACTGCCAACCCCTGTGAACAATACATAGTTAGAGGGACTTGCTGCTTTTCATTTTGTAAATGTGCTATAAGGAGCCTGTTGCAGCAAAAGCGTACCAAGCGACAACCCTTGATCATGTAACGATTTTTCATTAGCCAATTCTACAATAAATTAACCACAGAAGTTTAAAGGTTGTTTTTGTCACTTTATAAACAGACATCACAAGGAACTAGAGAAGACAGTTTAACTTTCCACTTAACTTTTTTTACTTACCATCCAATGAAACTTCAAGGCAGGTCAAAGTTCACACAACTGAATGTTGTGCATCTGTGTAACCAAGAAACGCACTTCACCTGTAAGAAAACAACCTTTAAAGCACTTCAAACATAAACTTTCTTCAGCTGCTTACCTGTACCTTCCTGCTTGCCAGATTCAACGCAACACAAAAGGTGCTTCAAAAAGTATCTGTCACCTTGCCAGACATTTAAGTCGTAGCAAAACCAGCAGAGGTGCTTTCAAGTTTGCCTGGAAAATTCTCTAAAGTCTCGATTTGATTCAACTTAGTGCACCCTATGACCCATCATCTAGCCGGCACCAGGCTACTCTCTGCCTTCCCGAAGGGTGAGTTATTAGCGCTACCCCGATCCCTGTACCTAGAGATCCCTCTATCTAACGCTGAAGGAAGGAGTCAAAGGAGAAAGCACCAGTATCCCCCAGTTGCTAGGAAACAACCAGGGAGATCCTGACCTGAATTCTTAGTGGAGGCTGATGTTGCTCAGGAAGCTTAGCTGGGTCCTTCCTGGAAAGGCAGGGACGTGCCAAAAAGTTACTCCTGGCTTTTTAAAGGCCACTGCTTAGCACCCCCCAGGCTCAAAGGACAGCTGCTGAGGCAGTTTAACAAGAAAAAGGCACCTGTTGTGCAAACATGCAAAAAAAGGAGGGTGAATTTTCTGTTCTTTGTGTCAATGAAACTAGAAAGTTTTTAATGTTAAAATAAGATGTTTATATTTCAAATTTGGTCATTAGATAAAGCGGAAGAAACCAGCAACCACACACACAGCCAGAAAATCAACAAATGCAATGTAAGAATATTAAACATATGAAAATCAAGAAATTAAGGTTATCTCAGACACGTAAGCTATGAACCATAATCTAAAACCAAACTCATGACATAGAGAAGTGAAGAGAAGCAAGTCAGGAAAGTTAATCCGGACACAAGAACTCTGCATTTTCTGACCTTTTAAATATTTTAAGTTACTGCCATGTCATTGTATTAATTACTCTGTTTAGCTTGCAAACTCCTTAGACATTTTCTAAACCATAAAAAGTAAGAGCTGAACTGAAGTGCCTCTGGGTCCCCTGAGTGGGTTATACCTAACCCTAGGTATCCTGCATAGTGGAAGAAAATAATGATTCCTCAAATTTAGCATAATGTAAATGTCTCACACAGGCCAAATTATCTGAGAAAAATGCCTGTTTGCTTTCTACTGACTACTAGGAACATTCATCCTCTTGGCAAAAACAGCAAGAAAGCAATGCTGTGCACATCACACACAGCATGGTGCCCACAGGCTGGAGGTGCTGGTGAGGCTGGGAGGGACAAGGGGTGTCAGCGCAGAAGAAAGTCCTTTCACTCAGGCTAGATGCTTCCCCATCACATCTGGGCATGTTCTCACACCTGCTTCCTTGGGTGGATGTTGCAAGTCCTGGACAAGAATATCTGTGAGGATTTGCAGCCCAGCCAGGACAGTAGCACTGGTATCAACTTTGTACAGCACGCTCTGCATGAGATTTGCTGCAGGTATACCCACCACCCAGCCACCACGGGCACAGGCTCTTTTTTAAAGAGAGGTCATATGTAGAGAAATCCAGCTTTAGAAGGGAAATACTTTTATCTGTTTAAAACAAACCAATGTTTTAGTGGAAAAGAAACGCACTTAAGTGTTTTTATAGAAATGCCAGACCGTTTTAGCTGTGGAATGCTATACCTAACACTTACTCCTAATGTGTGTAGTGTACCTCCAAAAGGGCTTTCCTTTCCTTTCCATGGCCAGGCTCGGTGGCCCAATACTGCTATGTTCAACATAGGTTTAGGGTCCTAGAATTACAGAATCATCAAGGTTGGAAAAGACCTCTAAGATCATCCAACCCAACCGTCAGCCCAAAAGCACTGTGCCAGAAGTGCCATGTCTACGTGCTTTTTGAACACCTCCAGGGATGGTGGCTCCGCCACTTCCCTGAGCAGCCTGTTCCAACGTTTGACCGCTGTTTTGGCAAAGAAGCTTTATCTAATATCCAGTTTAACACTCCCCTGGCACAACCTGAAGCCATCTCAAGTGTTCAAGGCCAGGTTGGATGGGGCTTTGAGCAACCTGATCTAGTGGGACCTGTCCCTGCCCAGGGCAGGGGGTTGGAACTGGATGATCTTTAAGGTCCCTTCCAATCCAAACCATTCTATGTTTCTATGTTTCTATGTTTCATCTCATTTGTTACTTAGGAGAAAAGACCAGCACCCATCTCACTACAACCTCCTTTCAGGCAGTTGTAGAGAGCAATAAGGTCTCCCCTCAGCCTCTTCTTCTCCAATCTAAACAACCCCAGCTCTCTCAGCTGCTCCTCATAAGACTTGTGCTCCAGACCCTTCACCAGCTTACTCAGGCGGCAGTCTCTTAGCTACAACTGAGATGTCTCCTTCCTCCATAAATGCCTGTATTACCCAGGGAATCAGTCTATCCCTGTGGCAATTATAACTGCCCAAAACCAGGTGAGCATTAGAGTGCTTCAAGTACCTTTCCGAACAAGAGCCAAAGCCCATCATCTTAACAGGAAAATTACAGTTCTTGCATTCTTTTCCCTTCTTTATTTTCACAGAAATAGGAAGAGCTCAGTGTTAAGTTCTGTCCCAAAGCTACTTACATTTTCAGACAGAACAGTTACGAATGTCATGGCCAGGCAGCAGCAAAGCTGAACACTAATCCAGGTTTTAAAGAGGGTCACAAGAAAAAACAAATAGTTAACCAGGCAACATTTGGAGGAAACAAAATGAAAATTTAACACGTTAAATATGTACCCATCTGCTGCTAAAGAAAAACAGTAAAAGAATACTGAATGCAAATCAGAAATCACAGGTCTGTGCAGTGCAACTATACTTTAAGTAATACAGGTATTCTGGAAAAAAATTATTTATGAAAGACCATCTTAAAGATACCATCACCAGAAGGCAAAATGATGCAGAGAACCTACTCATTAAAATATTTGTATTTTAGGTAGTGCTAGATTCATTTTTGCACTATAGATTCTTCTTTTGCAAACCAAGTGGAGTGGATGTCACTTCAGGGAATTTTCTTCCTACAGATTCTTCCAAATGGCCTTAATATTCAGCAACACAACAAGCTAACACTAAAGAGGAAAAATTGGGCAAAACAGATGAAGCCTGGGAAAATGAAAGGTGCAGCAAATATAAGCTTTTAATAACGAGGCCCTTATTTGAGGCAAAGAGATTTTTTAAGACACGGGTATGGAGTATTTGAGAAGAAATGGAAAACTGAAGAGACTGAAAGAGAGAGGAAAAGCCTTTCAGGGACAAGAATCTCAGATGTGAAAGGGGAGAAGGACAAGGAGAAAATTACTTGTGGATTTTTCTGTATACAGACTGAAGGGCACTCGTGAGGACTTTCATGTTGGTAGAGAGCCATGGGAGATGCTTGGTGATGACAACAGTGCTTCAGATAGGTGCCAGAATCCAGCAATCTCCTCACCACAGATGAGCAAATAGCTTAGTCAGTGATTTGTCATTGATGCTCTTGGCAAAGCTGCCAATTACTGCATTGCCATTCATTTTTTTCAGGTGTCTTCAAGCATAACAAAAATGCTGTGGAGACTCACTAGAAGTTTTAAATTTCTCCTGTGCAGAAAAAAGGAGGCAAATGGTATATGGAGCAGAGTGATAACAGGCAATAAAACAGCAAGAACTTCAAAACAATGAAGCAGTTTTATATAAACAGTTAGGAAAAGGATGTAGATGGGAACAATGCTGCTGGAAACGCTGACTGAAGGGAGAGCCCAAACCGGGTGCCTTCCCTCCCTCTTAACATTTCCTCTGGTCATATCTTGAACAACAAGCACAGACCCGGGTGGGGTACAGAAAAACCATTCCGTAGTGTTAAAAATAACCTGGCACATCTTCCTGTTGTCTAAACTGGCATAACTCCACCAGCTTCATTTTATGCCAGCTTAAGATCCGGCCAAATGCACTGAGTAAGAGGAAGGTGGCAGTTCCTCTTACATGCTTCATTTTGCCCACAGGCAGGTTTCAGCAAGGCACGTGTCTATTGCAGGGGAAGATATTTAATGAAGCATTTAATCTTCCTGATGAATACAGAAGGATGCTAAAGTACCAAACTCATCAAACACACCTTGCAATGAAATAAATCGTTAAAAATTCACTTTAGCCAGCTATGTATTTGTAAAGTCCTGTAAAACAAACAGCCCCTAAAAGTCAAATGCTGCTGTCCAAATCTCTCTACAAAGAGATAGTTTTACAGTAATTGATATAGTACGTAATCCGGTCACATCTCCACGCACATCAGTAATACACTACCAAAAAGTCTCCTGGTTGTTCAGGCGCAGAAGGAGCCTCGTGAAGCGTTGATTCACGCTGATGAATTGTAACCAAGCAACACTGCCAGCATCCCTCCAGCCCATTGTTTGTCTGAGCTGGGGAGAATAGCAGCAGAACAGCACTGAAAACCTGCCAAACTCCAGCTTCCCCAGTTAAAGGATATCATCCCTCTAATATGCTAGATATAGCAAGCCCTTTAACCAAAATTTAACAGAAATAAACTGTTGCTTCCCTCTCAGTAAAAAGATAATTGACATGCTTGAAGGCAGCACATGAATTTCTGCGTGTCTGCAAATGTCTTGTAAACAATCTTTACAAAAGACAGAGTTCAACTTTAAGCAAAAAGTGCAGGGCAATGAATTATTCATTTGAGCAGAGGGACAGAAATACTGCCTTTTTGTTAGTCCGGCTATTAGATGCAGAGGGAAACCAAAGACAACTTTCTCAGATAAAACAACTAATCAGTAACGACACAGATGAGATGGAAGGAAGCAGATACTTGAAAAATTTGTTCAGTGAGAGTTGGCAACCATTTTCCACATACATGTCTGAAACTAACAGTTAACACACAAAATATAGCTACTACATCATCATCAACATGAACCTTATTGTCAAGAGAGGCATTAAAAATGACACTACAATACTGATTTTTTTCCCCTTTTATTACAGTTAAGTCTGAGCAGTGGGATTATTCTGTTTAAAGCCATGGGTCTGGATATTGAGATCAAAATTCCCTGTAAAATGATCCACTGTTGTTCTTCATGGGAATAAGAAGACAGTACAGTCTGCCAACAAAACTGTTAGTTACTAGAGAACCTGAATTTTCAAGATGTGCCACAGTCCCCTAATCTTACTTGGAGGGGGCGAGGGAGAAAAAAACCCATATGTTAAGAAAAACCCATATGTTAAGAATAAGATACAGAATTGACTTTTTCTTATATCGTAAAAGACAGGCTAGCAGCTGTGTGCATTCTCAGAAAATAAAAAAAATCCAAAGCACTGACCTGTAAGACAGAAATAGTAATAACATCTGCTAGACTTCTGGGCTCTGAAATCACTTTCCCTGTGAGCAAGTTCCCAAAAGAAACACTAGGCACTTGCATAAGATACCCTTTTCAATGAGTTATGCTTCTCTTCTGAAACATTATTTAAAAGCCTGAGTGCAAAACCATATACACGTCTCTTCTCTGGGCATAAAAGTAGTAGGCCAAAGTAAAAAAATGCATGGCATTGCTGTAAAACCAAATTCATCAATGTCTTTCAGAATGTGATTGGTACCTGCTCTTCTTTTCCACCCTTTTCTACAAGCCAGGTTTCTAGATATGGTCTTCTCAATGGGGGATCAAGCAGTCCTGTAATCACCATTCCAGATGGAGTACCTCTGGGATCTCACACAGGCAGAAATGCTGCTGATGTTGCTCTCTGCTTGGTAATTTAGGGTCTTTCTTCTAGGCCTTCAACAGTACCAAAGATTTTGACGCTCCACAGAACTTCTTACAGGGTCAAAGTCTGCTCAGATATTTAAAGCAGAATTTGGTTGCAGTTTTCCTCTTTCCGCTCATACATTTGCCAGATGGGTTTATTTAATGTCTGCTCCCTGGATTGGCTCTTAGATTGATTTTTTTCCTCTACATTTGCCATCTGCTGGTCCAAACAGCTAAGTGATGCACTTGCTTTTCATTCTCATGGCATTGATTCATTCTTGCTGTCAACTTGGCATCCAAAATAGTATGGCAGGCAGAGAGGTCTGGGTAAGAGCCTGCTCGACCAACAGGAATCTCCTCCTCATTGTGCCTTTGAGAGACATTATTGTAGGAGCAAAGCTGTGAGAGGGAACAAAGGCCAAAGTCAGAGCAAAAGACAAGTAGTGAGAGGAACCAAACCGTATTGTCTTCATGATGGGAACTGGTCTGTGTTGTGGCAATTAGCTGGAAGCAGGACTTGCAGTCCAGCAGTTAGCATTGTGTGGCCTTGTAGAACATAGAATAGTTACGGTTGGAAGGGACATTAAAGATCATCTAGTTCTAACCCTCCTGCCATGGGCAAGGACGCCTCCCACTAGATCAGGCTGCCCAAAGCCCAATCCAGTCTGGCCTTGAACACCTCCAGGGATGGGGCAGCCGCAACTTCCCTGGGCAACCTGTCCCAGTGTCTCACCACTCTCATGGTGAAGAAATTCTTCCTAATGTCTAGTCTAAATCTGCCCCTCTCCAGTTTATATCTGTTCCCCCTTGTCCTATCATCACAAGCCTTTATGAACAGTCCCTCTCCAGCTTTGTTGTAGGCTCCTTTCAGGTACTGGAGGTCACAATAAGATCTCGTCAGAGCCTTCTTTTCTGCAGGCTGAACAAGCCCAACTCTCTCAGCCTGTCCTCACAGGGAAGGTGCTCCAGCCTCGTAGGGAAGGTGCTCTTGTACAAAAAGATGACATCATGTTGTGCTGTGGCTAATGGCAGAGAATTGCACGTACACTTCCAAAAGCAACAAATGCTGTGTGGAGAAAAACTTGACTTAGATTTTCTGAACTGTTTTCCAGAGGCCTTTGGAACCATCTTGCTCCTTTCAGCGACAACATACAGGGACTCCAGTGAAATAACAGGTGTGAACACAGATTCCATACCCACAGCCTGTCGGGTGCTCAGCCTGGGCAGCACTTCAGGGGAGAGGGAAAGACAAGCAACCACTGCTCAGTCCAGAGTTCTGGCACCAGGACACAGGCTTGCAAAACTGCAGCAGCAGCTGCCTGGGAAGGGTGTGAGGAACAGAACAGAGGCAGCAGAGAAGGAGGAAGGGAAAGGTGCTAAAAGGTCTTGCTTAAGACCTCACCTAAATGCCTAATAGCACGGTATTATATGAGATGCCTGAATGCGCATGTTTTATCCATCTTGCTACTTTAAACTCAGAATTTTTTAGAGATGATTCTGCCTCTTGAGTGTTTGCACAGTTCCAAGCACAATAGCTCCTTGTGCTGGCTGAGTCCTTTGAATGCTACAATACAATTAAATAATAGAGCAGTAAAAAGCTTGGTGCTATTCATACTTGAGAAGACCTTGCATGGCTCTGGACAAATCACAGCCACAGCAACACTCTAAGCAACACTCTAATCTTCTCATTATTGTTGTTGCTGTCTAACAAAGGTATTTTGAAAATAGAAAAAACACCCCTTTTATGCAAAAATACTCCTTTTATGCAAAAATACTCATTTCATTGAATGCCACAAAAGACCAAAATTTTCTCCATATAGCCTAAGTGAACAAAAGCTTTAGAACTCCTAGTTCAAGGTTTAAATGTGCATGTACGCTTGTCTTTTCTGTTTCTCTCATGTTTTTAGTTGCTCAGCTGACATCCAAATAGCCTGCTTGCTCTCAGGTTTGCATCACACAGTGAAGTTAAGTGGAAAGAGTGTGAGGTCTGCAGCACCTAGACCTCTTAACATTTAGATAAATACCTACACTACAGACCTGATCCTACTTTTCCAGAGCTTTCCAGTTATGAAAATAATAAAACTATCACAGCTGTTCAGTGTCCTTGGTCTTAGCAGCTCTGATCTCCAGTGCCCACTGAGGCCAAAACAAGGATTCTTTAATTACCCAGTGAGTACCAAATCAAGCACAATTAGACTCAAGTACAACTGAAGAACAAGATGTATAAATACTTCTGCGATGCAAATTCCTTCACTACTGAACTGTATTGCCCCAACCCACCTGCTCTAGGTCTTTGTGTAATCTGATTCTTCATAGACACCACCCAGCGTTCAAGGGAGTGGTGCTGAGAAACACATTTCTTGCAATTCCCAAGCTGCTTTATGTACTTCATCTTAGTGGTTCATAAAGAAACCACCATCAGATTTCTGGTTGTCACCATTATGAATGGAAGGATAAAAATTCAGTGACATGTTACAAAATGTTACATCTGCTGGAGGAGGTAGAACAGCCAGCCAAAACCAATGTGTCACAGAAATGTGTAAAGTGGCACCAGATGCAGCACAAGCAGGGTTTATATTTGAAGCTGCGCTGGTACAGATGTTACTAGGTGTACTGAATAAAAGGACAGAAAGACTGTACCACCAGTCTGCATATCCATGGTAACCAAGAGAGGATCTCCTGGGGAAAAGAGTGTGGAGATGGGGAACAAAGGAGCTTTATTCTTCTCCCCTTTGCATTAGGGCTAAATAGCTTTCATGCTGTACAGCGAGATTATTTAGGTTGGGGCCTTGTTCACGCCCAGATAACAAGTGCAATGAGGAAAAACAACAATATGGATTCATCAGAATCTCCATTCCTCAGAGGGCCTGTCTTGCTTGCACTGTGCACCATGTCTCTGCATGTTCACAGCTATTGTTTCACCTAGGCTGAAGTTGATTCAAACACACCCAGTCACAGTACAGCCAACCATTATAATATACATAATACAGTACAGTACCCAAGATGCACACTGGTGGCTTGGGGCATGCAACTATTAGTACATAGTGTTTAAGTATGAAGTACCAGAATATCTCATTTCTCTTTGTATATTTGAGTATATTCTGTATACAATTATGGTGATGCAATTGCATCCGCTTTAGGCAAGGTTTCATAGTCTTTACTGTTTTATTACTACTCACAAAAGTTCTATTACTGTCAAGGGACAATGTCCAGAGAAAGAATGAGCTATTTCATAAGCAATGAAATGACTGGGATCTCCACGTGGTGCACAGTGTCACCAGTCTTCTCCCACATGTGCCTACTGCATTACTCTAAAGATTCAAGCCCTTGAGCTCCCTCTTCTCTGTTTATCCCAAACGACCCTGGCAGAAGTGCCATCTCTCTCCACCTTCTTACAGTTACCACTGGAACAAGAGGTGGCTCTGCAGCAGACACTGAGCTGAGCCCACAGGAATGACTGCTCGGTGCCTGCGTGCTGAGCTGCAAGGCAGGAAACTAAACATTAAAAAAGGAACCTGTACCATCATCCTCGATGCTGCATGTAACCTCTGAAGCAGCAGTATGAAAAATTATTACAAGTACAGTTACTTAGTTACTTTCAATAATTTCCTTTTCTTATTCTTCTACCCTTCCAGGAGAATTTCAGTTTATTGCACTGGGGAGTCTGGCAGCTCTCTGCACATGGTTGATTTCTCTGGCTCATTCCTGGTAAAGGTTCTCCCTGGGCTTCACTAAAGGCAAGAAACAGTGACATCAAAAAGTAATGAGGAGAGAAAGAAAACCAAGGCAAAAAAAAAGCATACTCAAAAAGTCATCCAAACATCCTAATAGGAGCAGAAAAGCACCTTCTTTTTAAGTATATCTTTCGTTTCCGTGTTATATTATCTACAGGGTATTTTTTAACAGTCTGTTCTAAAATAAGTTGTGCATGGTCTTGTTAATAAATATTGTATGATTTAATAATCATACAGCAGAGCAAACTACTTTCCTAATCTGGAATAAGTTCTTAAATTCTATGGTGTCTTTAAGAAAATGAAGCTTAAGTACCTTTTATTTCTCCAGTGATTTATGAGCCCAGGAAAAAGTCATTTTCTATTTTATTTGGGTTTGAAAGTCTTGGAATTGACAGCTGTATATAAACAATTTACACTTTCCCTTTTACAGCTACATTAAATAAGCATTGATTTATGCAGCACACAAAGTATTTATTTCTTTATTAACTTCCCTTCATGTGATGTTTTACTAGAGATGACATGTCAGCAATACCTGCATTAACTTCCTTCATTATGTTCGGTTTCTAGTAACTTGGGCAGGTGGGGTAAGTTTTAGGTCCTTTAAGAGAGAAGGCAAAAGGATGAAGAGCTTGTGATGGTGTAATTGAAATCTAACCCACATGCAAGAGGCAGCCTATGGCTGCACAATGACCCTTGGTTCTGACACACTCAAGTTTCTGCTTTGACTCATCAAAATAAATAACACTCTTTTCAAGCAGTATGAACAAAGTCACCAGGGTGTTCTGGTTTAACACGCAGCACGTTATTGAACTTTAGACACACAATACAATGAATTAAAAACATGTAAAAAAATGAAATGGTTTCCCCTGGTATTCGACAATCTACTGTTCCAAAGCAAAGTGGCTGAGAGTTTAATAAATGTCAGGAACCCTAGTAAAACTTCGAAGATAATTTTTATTAAGGATCTTCTCATGTAAGTAGACCACTTCATAGAATCACAGAAAGGTTTGGGTTGGAAGGGACCTTAAAAATCATTCAGTTCCAACACCCTTACCATGGGCAGGGACATCTTCCATTTGATCAGGCTGCTCAAGGCCTCATCCAACCTTGTCTTCACCATCTCCAGGGATGGGTCATACACAGTTTCTCTGGGCAACCTTATGCCAGTGCCTCACCACCCTAACAGTAAAAACTTTCTTCCTAATATCTGACATAAATCTCCCCTCTTTCAGCTTAAACCCGCTACCCCTTGTCCTATCCCTGCACTCCCTGATAAAGAGCCCCTCCCCAGCTTTCCTGCAGGCCCCCTTTAAGTACTGGAAGGTTGCTACAAGGTCTCCCCAGAGCCTTCTCTTCTTCAGACTCACATGCTCCTGTCACAGCAACTCTCTCACCTACACAGGCACACAGATTTTGTTTCCTTACCCTAACCAATTAAAGCAGATATTGTATCCAGATCACTACACGCTGCACAAAGCTGTTGTGGAATATAATATCATAATGGCACCACAGCAAACTCTGGGGCTGAGCTAAAAGGAGCTTTCAGCTGTAGTGCAGATTTGATAGCAAAGGTAACAGAGTTAGAAAATGCTGAGCGCTATTGTAAGTTTCAGCCCAATTCCACCCTGGAGAGTTTATGGAGAAAATAAAACAGTGCATTACGTAAGTAATATGACTAAAACTGTACATTGGTTTTATTTTGCCTAATGCTTCAGAAATAGAGGCTATTAAAATAACAACTAGTCAGATAAGAAAAGCTAATAGGAAATGAGGCTTTATATTTTGGAGATCTGGATGACAAAATTTGGTGCTGCAGGGGATAGATGTGGTTGTAAAAAGCATTTGCAAGCTCTTTTTGTGGAGATGGAGCCAGGAAGCCCCTGCTGGAGGCTCCCAACATCATCACCCACAGATCGAGTCCCTGTAAGTCCAACTGGAAAGTTCATACTGAGATGTACCTATTTGCACACGTGGTCCTCTATTATAACGCAAACTGTTGTGATTGAGCTAAATCTTGTTGCTTTAATTCAGAATAAGACTGCAAAGCAGCTGAGCTGGTTATTAAACCAGATAGTTGAAGGAACGTAAAGGTTACAATCTAATTCCCGATAAACCCAATTACTTATTTTGCTTTAACTAAAGAAACTTTCTACATCAGGCTCATTGCAAGTGTTGCAGAGAAAATTTCCACAAAGTTTCAGGAAAACTGACCAAAAATCTTTTGTGCACACATGACAAAAAAAATTACTGTGCTCTCTGCTCACAGAGTCATTTGGCATCAGATTCATAGCATCAGCTTTCACTAAAAAAATCTTCTCACCATGAGAAAGGTTGCGGAAACAACCTCTGTACTCTGCAGCAGAGAGCATTTCCTTAAAGCACTCCACCAATATCCAAAACCAAACCCTCATATGCTTGTGCTAACAGTGCTGAGTTACACAAGAGATGGTAACTCACTGAAAGTGTATAATTTTGTCAAAACAGCAGGTCAGCTAGAATTATCCTTCCATACACTGCAGGCTCACAGCAAATGTCAGAAAGGAGCCTGACTGTTTACTCGGTTCAGATATCTCTGAAATGGACCAACCATAAGTCATGTAAAAACTTTGAACTTTGCCTGCTCAAGGGTTGAAGCCCACTTGGGGATCCTGGAACACTCAACATGCAGTATTAAATTATTATACACCCATGATTTAAACTTTCTTCTAGGAAAGAAATGTCTCTCTTTTTCTCCCATCATCTTCCACTGCTAAATTTCAAAGTAAAGGACAAGGGGAAAAGCAATAACCCAAGTTATTGCTGTGATTGAGCTAAGTGTTACTGAGGCAATGGCTATAATTCAGAGCAAGTGTAAAATGCTCTTATTATCCAAGAAGATAATAAGAGCAACAGAACCATCATCTATAGATGCATGGCAAGTCCAAAGAAGTAACTGATATTGTGGGCCAAAGAAAATGTCCCTTAAGACTGTTATCACAAATGCAGACATCTGTGTGGCAGAGATTTTTCTGTGGGAGAGAAAGGAGAGAGAAAGGGGAGAGAAGGGGGAGAGAAAGGGGAGAGAAAGGAGAGAGAAGGGGGAAAGAAGGGAGAGAGAAAGGGGAGAAACTGTAGGAAAAGCAATACAGGAAAGGCTGCAGGAAGACTAATAGAGCAAGAATAGTTGTTGGGAAAACTTCCCTGAAAAGGCCGAAGAGACAGAGGACTACCTCACTGGTGGCAGAATAAAGTAGGGAGTGATGCTCAGAGGAGCCTCCCTCCTCTTAGCTGAATTCTACTTCATCCACAGAATCAAGGTTTGCATTGTTTTTTTTAATTATCAGGATTAGATTTGGCTTCATCACCAGGTTAACATTAGCTAAAACTTACTAAAAGTTACCTAAGTTTTGACAGCTTGAAATTGAGTGAATCCAGAGTCACCACCCCAATTCTGACCTTGCAGCCGTTCCTTGTTCAGTCTCGTCCAAGTACAGTTTTATTCGTACATGCGATTCTATGTTCTCAAATGCCTGTGCAAAAGTGGAAGTAGCAGCAGCAGATCCACTTTCAGGTACACTTTGCTGACTTTCCACAGCTGTGGCAAGAATAAATAATGGCACATCGTGCAAAAGAAGCTCGTGAGCCTGTTCTAGAGCCATGAGGCCACAGACAGGACAGCTACGCACCACACCAGCCAGTGGGACCCAACATTCACAGGAGCTGTGCTAGAAGGCCCCCTTCTCCTGCGCTGAACTCTAAGAGTCTTCCACAGGAGCCAGCAATGTTCCTTGCTGTACTCTGTAGCCCAGCTTACCAGACACATCACGTTCGCACCATTACAGCACCCAACACAGCTCTGCTTCGTTGTGTAAAATTCTATCCAACAGAGAGAAGAGCAGATTTCCTCAAGTCCCTTCGGCTTCTCAGCTGACTGCAGTGTGTGCCACGATTTATCAAAACTTATCAGTTGTTTCAGAGAAACACAAAACTTATGAGGAGAACTTGTCAATTCATTCACAATATATGCTCCCCTACAAATACGTAACACAGATTGGAACTGACAATTAAGATGACCCACACCCTATATAAGCCTCACAAAAACTGCCTAGTTATTCACTTTTCCAGCTTGGCAAACTAAGCCTCCATACTCAGTGTCAAGCTAAAACATTTGTTAAAATAATTCTTGGCTTCCTTCCACTTCAAACAAATTCATCAGGCAGATATTTCAACTCATTTTGACTCAAGCAAACAGCAGTAGGGGAGTACAAAAGTAGAGGTATAAAAGCCTTCATTAGCTATAAAATTATTTTTTTGTACACCGTTTGTCTTCCACATAAGGATAATGGAAGGTTTCGGCTATTTTTGAGGTCACTGTCTCCAATTAAGAGTAATACATGAGCTTTAAACAAATCAGACAACCATGGAACAATTTTAATCCCTGAATGAATAAATCCCTCGGGGGACCTGGCTGCAGAAAAATCAATGGGCAATTCTATTAAGCCTTAAGAGCAAATAAGGCACAATCTGGCTTCTACAATGAACCTCAGAGCCACAAATCCTGTCATAAGAATTTATCAGATTCGTGTGATCAGTCATCAGTGTGCAGAGCCCGACTATGCCCAGAATGTCGTCTGCTTACAGCAGCTGTTGGAACAGCATTATGCTTGATCATCTTTGCGTTAGGGGGTACAATCTTATGGGGAAAAATAAGACAGTAACAAGCATTAGCTGAGTAAATACTCATTTGTTCCAGTGAACTCCCATCCTTATCAGCACCCCACTGCCCTCTGTCTCGGAAGCGTTAAGAGAAGTGTCAGCTGTGACTGTGAGAAGCTGGGCATTTGTTCCCACAGCATTTCACAGCGACGCAGAAATGACCTCTCCTGCCCTACAGACTGGAAGTGCTCTCTTTAACTGTGGGATCAAATACAAATCATTCATACCATGCTACAAAAATACACCACAATCTGGCATAGAAAATAGAACTGTGCTTTAAAAAAAATCATCAAAACAGAAGAGGCAATTTCCCCTCCCCTCCAATATAACCAAAGTGTCACCTACTGACACCTCTCAGGGTAAGGAGAAAATCACTTTGCTTGGTATGATTGAAACATCCTAGACCATATCTCTGCAACACAGAATCATAGAATTGTTTGGGATGGAAGGGCCCCATCCAACCTGGCCTTGAACACCTCCAGGGATGGGCAGCCACAGTTTCCCTGGACATGCCTTGGGCTGCATCTGTTTTTGTAAATGAAATGTCCTCAGGACTGTTCTATAGCACTGGAGCTAAAGCTTGAAACCAGACAGCTAAACGCTCACGGTCCTCATAAGAGGGTGACTATCTCCATGCTGCTTGTTGAAAACCATCACCAGCCGAACCAGGACCACATCCAGGGCTGTTCTAAGAAGCCAGACGATAGGTGATCAGTGACAGCCTGACCCAGGAACATTCCCTGTGCTATTCAATAGTACATAGTATTCAAAACGCATCTTCCCTGTCCAGCTACACAAACTGTTCAGATCGGGGCATGTCCACAGTGTATGACAGTTGCCTCAACTTGCAGAACCAAATTTCTTTTCCTTCAAGCCAAGGCACATGAACAACGGTGTGAAAGTAACACATATATAGCTACGACCCAGACGTAGCTGTGACAGACACGGCACACTTGTTGCTCAGAACGTCAGAAGTACTTACTACGAGCACCCGCTGTCTAGATATATAATTCTAGAGAGTCAAGTTTTCAGAGCCATTAAACGTTTTAAGATGGAGGTGGAAGCTATTACCTCTTGCAATAAATAAGAATCATTAGTTGATAAGATGTACAGCAGGATTTTCAGGTAAGGTGCCTCAATCCTATTGCAGTTGACTGGAATTATATCCCTGAAGATGTTAAAAGCCTCTGTGTTAAAACAGATTCTGCTGTTATCCCTTGGTCCCCACGTACAATGTCTCTAATCTGTTTTGCTGGCTTGTGAAAGAAAGAAATGCGGAAGTAATACCACAAAGCAAGTGTTTTCCTCTTTCTCCTGGGTAAATAAAAAATATCACCTGCTTATAACAGCTTTGAGATCTTGCTTCAAGTCTCTCTCTGAGAAAATAAATTGAAGTCCTGTGAATGCTGCTGAGGTAAATTCCAATATTACCTGGTAGCATGAGACAGAAGACAGGCAGAAAAAATCAAGTAGTTCAGTTCACACTGCTTTGGCATTCTGTCCAAGGGTGTTTGCAGAAGTAATTAAAAAAGGGAACCTGAAGTCATTAGAAAGAACAAATAATTTCCATAGTGGCACACTATTATTTTTTCCCCAGCATCCTTTCACTGAGGCATGTTATCCAAGAACTCTGTAATCCGCACAATTTAAACCACTAATATACAGTTATCACTCCACTTTAAAAAGCTAAACTATCAAAGAATCACAGCACTCTTCATCAGTCTGTTCAGCAGCAATTAGATAAGCTGGCTTTACAACCTGCAGCCTATTTTCTGACAACTTTCATCTCACAGAAAGATGACAAAAAGAGCTAGGCTAGAAGATTAAAAAAATCAAACCATACATATCGCTTTACCCTACCTTCCATTATTTTGAGATAAGTACATATTTCAAGTCAATATTCAAGAGCAGTAAACTGAACAGTATCTCCTTATAAAACAGGTTGGTGAGGAACAAGAAATCAATGCACCAGATACAGTCTATGACTTCCCTTTGATAATTTGGGGCTGAGTGATTTTAGGAGGATGCATCTGCACAAGAAAGAAAGTGAATCTGTGCCCTGCCAAATGGGTCTGACAGTTCTCCCTGGGCTGAGGAAAAAAAAAATGTACTCGTTTCTGCTATAAAGCAATTAGCACGCTAGGAGAAAACGATAGCTCACAGTGAACAAGATAATACGCCACATTAACTGTTACCATAAACCTTGATGGTAAGCAGGAGGGACAGAAGTAAAAAATGTTATCTTCCTTATTGTAACAAAGGCTGTCTTTTTTTCCAAATTAACTTGGATGTATTCATGTTTGGAAGCCAAATATAAAATACCTGAAATAGGCTCCACTTTCATAAACTATTGAGCACTCCCCTCTGAAAAAAAAAAATAAATCAGTCTTTAGCCACTGTATACCTTCAGTGTCCCAAAGAAACTGGCCATCTATGGAAAATCAGAACACTTCACTGAAATACACTCACTCATCTTTCTTCAAAAGTTTCTTTTCAAAATCCTGGGAGAATGGTGCTGATGAGGAGAGCATTTTCTTTTTCATGCTTGGATTATGTGCCAGTGTTACAAAATCCAGCCAGCACTGCTGACCTGGACGGACCAAGCAAGATACCGAAGAGGAGGATCTCTGCAAGGCTGCATGTTCATGCATGCTTACACAACTGAGAACACACAGATTCAAGAGGCTGAACGACCTATTTTAACTGTTTGTTCAAGCGGTGATCCATTCCAATAAGCTTCTCCTCTGCTCTTTTTGATTCACACTCCTCTGTACATCTGTCTGTGACACACTGTTGAAGGAACTAGGGATTAATATCTAATTGGCTAAAGACACGGAGAAAATTCTATTTTATTGTGATGCTGCCACCTATAGTCATTCTGAACACCATATGCCCCCTGTGCAATTTTTATTTTCATTTCATTTATAAAAAATATATCCTTTATCCGTTCATAAAACCCCAAACATACTCATTCCCCCTCAAGAGAAATATGAAATAAAAGGATTGAGGGGACAATCTTTTGTCATCTTTCCTCTTTGACTTACAGCCTCAAAGATCTTCCCAGTTTTGCCTACTCTGATATTCTCTGGTGAAGACTTTTCTGCCAGCAGATCTGAGCAGAACAGAAGACTCTGAGGTGAATGCTCACCAAAGGAGCACGGGTGGCTACTTCTAAATAACAGAAGGCACGTCTGAGCATATTACATGACCAGCCTGCAGTGCAGAAGACAGGGATGGAAAACAAATCTAATGTTTCCGTGAGGCCAAACAGAGAACTCTCACCAGTTACCCTTATACACAGTTCATTCATGCTCTACCTCCATACACTAAGTACGACTAAGTAATGATATTGATTTTCTTCCTCTCCCAATGTTTTTCTCTGCAACAGGGCTGTAAGATTTCTTATGTTACTATTTGTGATGACATACAGTTCCCTCTTATCTACACAGCTGAGTCCTTCTTTAAGCTCCTGTTATAGGCTTTGTATTTATAGCTTGTTTCTTCAGGTCTAGAATATCTTCCATTAAGAAGGAAAGAAATCTAATCAAGTGCAGAATCAAATAAAGCCCATAATTCTAAAATACAGGCAGCTGATAGCATTGTATTAGACAATGAGTTAGAAGATGACACTGTTCTTTTGTTATTCTATTTTTCTTTAAATAGCAGAGTTGCCAAAGCTGGTGTGATAAAAGAAGAATGACGTGGAGAAACTGGGTAATCTTCCCATCTCGCTTACCACTTTTCAATACAAAGCAGTAAAACTGCAGTTTGTCTCCCCTGCCCAGTACCTTCATGTGCTACAGATAAAAAAACCCAAAAAACCATCAAAACCAAAGCACACTGAGTTTTTAAGCCTTTCAGGGAGGCAATATTAAACAATGTCATTCAAAATAAATCAACTTTCAAAAAATAAAACAAAACACACAACCAAACTCTTTTGCTGCTTAGAAAAGCAAAGCTATCACGTAATTTTTTCCATAGACTATAATAAATTGTTTATGGAACTTCAGTTTAGCAGTGCGCGCCGAAGCACTTTTTATAACTTGGTGTACTCTCAAGTGTATCCCTTGTAAACTCAGACTTGTACAACATACCTTAACCCGTAAGTGTAGCCACAAAAGAAAAAGCTCTGCTTCAATACAGGCAAGACATTTTTTTCCTTGGAGGTTTCTTTTTTAAGGTACTTCTGGTTTAGCTTAGCAACAGACTTCATCAGAAAACCAGCTGTTAGTGGACACCAAAGGTACCTAGCACCTTGTACACATGTGGGTTTCCCATCCTCCTGGGGTAGACTGGTGAAGTCTGCAGCTGAGAGCACGGAGAACCGCAGGCCTGAGAATTCTGGGAAACAAATTGTGCTGGCAGAAATACCAAAGCAATCAGTGTCCTGTTTTATCTCATTCTCTTAGAACATCAACAGACAGGATAAAAAGCTGACTGCCCTAAGTAAATACTCTTGTAATTACACTTCACTAGACTCTTTCAAGGTCACCAAGAGTCAATGGTGATAAGCTGCTGAAAAATCCATACTGTCTACTCTCTTATACCTGTTCTGAGGCATTTTTCTCCAAGTCATTGATTCAGTTTTCCTCTTGAATTATTTAAAAAATGTCATAATTTAAGGCATCACCAATGCATACAGTGAAACTTGCTCCTAAGGTACGTTCTCCAAAGGCAGATACACCATCTGCTGTTTAAAAGGCTCTAAGACAGTTTTCTGGTAGTTAAATTCCTGCAGCTACCGGATAAGCTACTGTTGCCAAGAAGAACTGTATTTGCTCCAGCTGAAGCTATACTGAACATGGGCATCAGAAGTAGCAGGACTTGCAAAAGCTATGAAAACAATAAAATGTTACCTTTGAAATCAAGACAACGATTATTTAAGTCTCAGTTTCATTAAAAACATCACTGCTGATTGGTTTTGCAGAAGCATCTACTAATACATTTCTGCTGTACTTCCAGACTGCTGCTTGTATTTTCCCAGGTGCCGACAGACCCAACTGCTTGGTTTTGAACTGCCAAGATTTTTAATTTCACCCTACTATAAGTCATCAAACAGACATAGGCATTTAACAACACACAATGCTCACACTTCGTAGACACCAAAAATTAAAGTACTCCAGAAATACTGTACTGATTGCACTGTTCACATTTATATTTCATTTTAAAATCTTTCATTTTACACGTATTTAAGATCAGCCAAAGACTCCCCCATGCCTCTTACACTGCTATTTGCTTTATCCACATTTACCTGCAAAACATTAATAGAATTTGATGCTGAATTAAAAGAGATCTTTCTGTTAATGACTGTATGAGATAACGCATGTTTAATAAGTGTATCTTAGCTTAGTCCCCTTCATATGGGGTGATGGAGTGAGAGTACTACACCAGTACTACACCAGGGAGACACCGGAGAGGAATTTGTGGAGGTACTGCCTGATTCAAAAGCATAAACTGAGAGAATCTGATCTTATCAAACCCAAAGCTGAAAGATGGAGAAACATAATTTTGAGGGACTTCTGCAAACTTCAGGGTGAGTAGCAATCCACCAAAATACTTCAGTACAGACAAAGACACCTTCCTTAAGGGACGAGTTTGCCAATGAATGGGTATTTCATTATAACAAAATGGCTAACTAAATGGTCTCCTTCCTTGACCTTTTTGCATAGCCTCTCTTTTCTCTTTAATAATACAGAACCATAAATGTCTCAGTAAGAGAAGCCTGTATACTTAATGCCCTGGACACATAACCTTTTAGTGGTTTATGACTGAATTTCCACCCCTCGTGATTGTTAACTCTCTCTCAGAGTGTGTAAAGCTGGGAAATGAAGTAGTTTTTCCTATGGGAGTGGGTTACAATCTTAGCACATACAGCCTTCCTTCTACTGCCCTCCAACAAAGATTTCCATATTCAAATGGATGTTCTTTAGTATTTTGGACTGATACAAACCAGACACATTCAGTTCACTGACAACTACAGTCTCAGAAAGGCATTTTTAGGCATCAGAAAAAATAAATTAGTTGTGCATTGCTGGATATATACATTACTGAGACAATGCCAGTGCTTGCTGTTAAGAAGCAAGACTTAAGAAGGTGACAGAAGTGACAAAACTCCAGCTGTGCAGGGCACTAGACAAAGAGACCTGTGACACTGGTAAAAACAGACTTATGAGACTCCCTTTCTTTCTGCACAGCACATGCTTTGCAGGGTCCCTGTGTACAACGTGTTGTGGTTGCAGTGCCCTAGTCTGACTGGTTGTGCTGGCAACACACATCTGAAACCAAGAGCGGACGAGCTAGATGGTCTTTGAGGCAATGGCCATTTATTACATCTTCACACAAACACAGGGAGAACTGATCTCTGTGTCATTGGACATTGATGATTTCATTTTAGTCCTACTGAATCTGAAATGCAGCTTTGCTGCTGCAATAAATCTTTGCCTGAGACATTCCCATAACTTAATCATATTTTCAGTCCCTTGGTAACAGCTCAGTGCTAGTCCTGGCTATTACACAGCTCACTCTTTCCTCCTCTTTGTTGTTCTTCCATCATGACTATAAATGTGTAACCTGCCAGCCAAGTAACTTACAGCCTGTACAAAGGGATAGCGGAGGATGTCAGTGCCACTGCAGGCCACTTGTAAGCAGAGCCCTTTTCTTTGGAGGGCTCAGTGGCAGGCAGAAGGCACTTGTACTCTTTTGTGCTGCCTTAGAACTAACATACAGCCACTACAGCACTGATTACTGCTTTTTTTTCCGAGAGAAAAATCAGGCTGTCTATATCCACCAGTGTACTTTGTACTAAAGAAAACATTTTTAATTAAAAGCACAGTAGAAGTAAAGTTCCAAGGTCATCGTGAAAGCAAAGAAAAAAGACCTTCTAATATCTAACAACTCTGACATCAGTTCATAGGCAAATTAATCACCCATCACTACAACCACAGAAAGTTCCTACTTCATCACTGGGTGAAGCTAAAGGCACCTGCTCCCTTTCCTTTAATGATAAACCAACTCCTACCATGGAACTGCCTTCTTTCAATGATTAAAGAGCTACACGGCAAGTACCAGTAATCATGTTACATTTTTTTCCTTCTGTAATCTAATCTTTGTCCTGTAAAAACTGCTGATGAGAGCTCACTTCCACTTAAAATTTACATAAAAACAATCCATATCATGTTGCACGGAAAAGGACTGGTGCCCCGGTGTTTATTGGCACTGCGATACAAGGAATGAGAAATTACTCTGATGCAAAAATGATATACGGTCTTGTATCAACATCAAACAGGCTTTGATGCATAGTTACTATTTTTGGAGGCTAATAATATTGGAGCGATAAAGCAAATGAACTGTTTAATGATGACAAATACAGGAGAATATACAGCTCCGAGCAGAGAACATGACACCCAACTGAAGAAAGATTAATGGCAGCTAATAATGGTATGTTACATTCACAATGGAAAACCAGGAAAAACTTCTGGAAGATCTTGTGTCTGTCAGCCTGGAATAACAATTTACTTTCAGATAAAGGATGTAGAGGATAGTCCATGGCACACTTCTAGCTGGTATTTATATCACTTTTGCATTTTTATATATATATGAAGCCTATGACATGTGTGATTTTGTGTAAATTAAAGACAATTAAACTAGCTATAAAAAAAAGGTAGTTTTTTTAACTAGTGTGAAAATATGCAAATAATTAGTATTTAGAATCACGGAACAGTTTGGTCTTGGTAGGGACCTTAAAGATCATCCAGTTCCAACCCTCCTGCCACGGGCAGGGACACCTCCCACCAGACCAGGCTGCCCAAGGCCCCATCCAGCCTGGCCTTGAACACCTCCAGGGATGGAGCAGCCACAGCTTCCCTGGGCAACCCTTGCCAGTGCCTCACCGCTCTCATCATGAAGTAATTCTTCCTTACATCTAGTTTACGTCTGCCCCTTTCCAGTTTATACCCATTGTCCCTCATCCTATCACCACAAGCCTTTGTAAAAAGTCTCTCTCCAGCATTTCTGTAGCCCCTTCAGGTACTGGATGGTCGCTATAAGGTCTCCTCGGAGCCTTCTCTTCTCCAGGCTGAACAACGCCAACTCTCTCAGTCTGCCCTCGTATGGAAGATGCTCCAGGCCTCTGATAATCTTTGTAGCCTCCTCTGGACCTGTTCAAACAGCTCCATATCCTTCTTATGTTGAGGATTCCTGAACTGGACATAACACTCCAGATGAGGTCTCACAAGAGAGGAACAGAGGGGCAGAATCCCCTCCCTCAACCTGCTGGCCACACTTCTTTTGATGATGATTTATATTGGTATTAAATATACTCTTTTTTTTCCAGTTAATTGTATGGCAAAACTGGCAGGATGATGTCTTCACAAGCGAAATAAATTTCATAGCACTCTTAAAACTTTTCCAGTTGAAAAGATTCCCATACGTCAAGCCAAGATCTGTCAGTAGTGATTAAAATTTAATGTGCTAAATATACTGTTGACAGTAATGCTTGTCTATAATGACAGCTAACATCATGATGAGAAAGACTGACCTGTGGTATTTCAGGTTTCATGTCCAGAAGTCACAGTGTTTAGGGATCGTTCCCAGCCGTGAGATTGGTTGGCTTTGTGCAAGGTGTCTAAGGAATGGGACAGGGAAAGCAGACACCAGCCCTGCAAGCGACACAGGGCTTCCCAAGTGGATTTAAGCTGGTGGGAGCGTGAGCCTGTTCACCTCCACCTTATTCACCCCTTGGATAAACTTGGAAACAGGATGATGGAGGAGCCCTATGTGTATGTGGAAACAGGTGCCTGTATCTGGCCTCAGCCCCTAATTAAACACCTAGTTTGATTCAGATTAAGCCTCTCCCTCCGGCATGATTCCTGAAAAACAGTGTGGGGAGGGCACACAGGGCAGCAGAGCCCCTTGCACTCACCGGGGCTGCCAGCTCCCCACAGCTTGACAGTTGTGACTGCAGGATCTGAGGGGGGACAAGGGTGGCAGAGACAGAATCATAGAATCACAGAATCACTAGGTTGCAAAAGACCCACTGGATCATTGAGTCCAACCATTCCTATCAAACACTAAATCATGCCCCTTAGCACTTCATCCACCCGTCTTCTAAGCACCTCCAGGGATGGTGAATCAACCACCTCCCTGGGCAGCCTGTTCCAGTGACCCTTTTGGTGAAGAAACTTTTCCTGATGTCCAGTCTGAACCTCCCCTGGCGGAGCTTGTGACTGTTCCCCCTCGCCCTGTCCCCTGTCACTTGGGAGAAGAGGCCAGCTCCCTCCTCTCCACAACCTCCTTTCAGGTAGTTGCAGAGAGCAATAAGGTCTCCCCTCAGCCTCCTCTTCTCCAGGCTAAAGAGCCCCAGCTCTCTCAGCCGTTCCTCATAAGGCCTGTTCTCCAGCCCCTTCACCAGTTTCGTTGCTCTTCTCTGGACTCGCTCCAGAGCCTCAACATCCTTCTTGTGGTGAGGGGCCCAGAACTGAACACAGTACTCGAGGTGTGGTCTCACCAGTGCCGAGTACAGAGGGAGAATAACCTCCCTGGACCTGCTGGTCACGCCGTTTCTGATCCAAGCCAAGATGCCATTGGCCTTCTTGGCCACCTGGGCACACTGCTGGCTCATGTTCAGTCGCTGTCAACCAACACCCCCAGGTCCTTCTCCCTTCTCTCCTTTCTGGCCCCGCAGCGCTGCTCAGGGTTGCTGTGCCCCAGGCCCCCGCCGCCCCTCACGCCGGTTCTGTACCCGCCCCGCTGCCCGCACTCACCGGCGCGGGGTCCGTCCGAGCGCCGCGCTCACCTGCGGCCACCTGCCTGCAGCGGCCCTGCCTCCCTCCTCTCCCTCCTCCTCTTCCTCCTCCTCCTCCCCGTCCCCGCCCGCAGCCCCGGGGCAAAGGCTCGGCTCGGCGCCGGGGAGAAGGGACGGAGCGAAGGCACCGCTAGCGCCTTCCAGCTGGGGTTGGGCTCTGCCCTTCGCCCGCCCTTAGGGGCTAGAGAAGGCGGCTGAGGAAGAGGAGCTGAGGGAGCTGGGGATGTTTAGCCTGGAGAAGAGGAGGCTGAGGGGAGACCTTCTCGCTCTGTGCACCTCCCTGAAAGGAGGTTGTAGCGAGGGGATGTTGGTCTCTTCTCCCACATAACAAGTGACAGAACAAGAAATGGCCCCAAGTTGCGCCGGAGCAGGCCCAGACTGGATATTACAAAAAATTCCTTCACCAAAAAAGTGTTGAAGCATTGGAAGAGGCTGCCCAGGCAAGCAGTAGTGTCGCCATCCCTAGAGGTGTTAAAAAAACATGGACATTTTGGATTGATGGTTGGACTGGATCTTAAGAGGTCTTCTCCAGCCTTAATGATTTCACGATTCTCTCGCTCTCTCAAGTGAGCTGAAGACTGCTGGAGCTGGTGGGGTAACCACAGTGTGTAGCTACAGTCAGCAGGTACACGTGCTAAAAGCAGATCAGACCCATATGGGTCAAGACCCTTACAGCGGTATCGGAGAGAAACGCTCCAGCTGACGCTGCTTCTTGCAGCAGTGAATAGCCGTAATATTGGGGTATTCAAATAGCGTATTGGAAGTTTTGTTTCCACACAAGAGATGAGATAGAAAGGCTGTAGGAACTGACTGGAATTGACAAAAATAACATCTACAGAGTAGCTTCCCGCTTTGGCATCAATCTAGGCCAATAAATTTCTCTTGAGCTCGTGAGTTCTAGCTTCAGCACAAGTATCAATATCTTTACAGAGTCTCTTTGGTTTACAGTCAGTGAGTCAGAGGACAGCAGCTTTGCATAGAAAATATGGGTGTTGCCTGAAAAAAAGAACAAACGTCACATTACGTTGCATCACAGTCCAAGGTAGAAGTGTTAGAATGAAAAATAATGTGGAGCTTGCTTGTTGTTTAGGGCAGTGGTTAGGAGAGCAGAAATGAGAAAGGAAAACTAGTGCACGCTCACTCATTCTTACAGTGAGAAGTCATTTCACTGCATGACTTCTAGAGTAGCCACTGTGGGTCAAAAAAAAGAACTTCAATTATAGGTTTTATTTCTGTTAAGTAGCATTGTTTTTAAAACGCGTATGCACCAGTGATTTTATAAAATATTGCTGTGTGCAGGAAAGACATACCCTTCTGTCAAGTAAATCTGAGAGGCACATTGTTCACCTCCTAGTTTGTACTGCAGCTCTGACAACAAAGAAGTTTTCTGCTTTGTGTACTCTATGTAATTGCTTGGGTGTAGGCTGCATTCAAGATAAAAAAAAAAAGTGTTTGTTCTTCTCCCACCTCAGGAAACAGAAACACTGAAAATACAATGTGGGTGACTAGCACGAGGTAGGAAACGTAAAATAAGCTTGGACTTCTGCATCTGCTTAAATAAATGATTAAACTGCTTCGGGGATTTTAATAAAAGTCAAATGTGGAACAGCCAAGAGAAAAAATGAATTGCTATATATAAGGGAGTCAGGTGAAAAAAAAATCCATCGGATGGAAACATTGTTTCAGGTCATGTCTTATCCATAATGTTTGCATTATAAGCAAACTTTGTTTTTTCAAAGGCTACTAATGAAAAATCTGATCTTTTTCATGATATGAAAATATATGTTTTGATGTAGTCGATGAAGGCAAGTCACGTGAAAGTTATATCCATCTTATCAAGTTGGTTTTCCTTTGCGTGGAAAACATCCAAAATGTAAAACCAACTGTGAAATGTCTTTCCCTGTGTATGTTAATACCACAGCGCCTATGTATAATTCACTCAGCTTCATTTCACATACTCCCTCTGCTGGAAATTGATGTGAAGGTTCAGTGGATAAGGGGAAAAATCCTTAAGAGTGCGAGAGATATTTTAAAAAGCGCCTCTTGCTCTTTTATGGAAATATCACACTTCTTTACAGCCACTCCAGTCTGCATCAGTAAAACAACTCGTATCCCTTGTTGCAAGGCTATTCATACTGAAATCACTAATACATGGAAAGAAGAGCTACTCCAAATAAATCAACTAGTTAAATATTCCTTATTAACTCTAACAGACTTAATTCAGAGATGAGCAGAAGTACAAAAACTAAGATTGAGGTAAGGCAGATGATCAGGATATGGAGTTTGGGTTCAAGAGTCTGTCTGAGCCCTAAGTTAATACTGACCCTAAGAAGGAAGACCCAAAAATATCTTAAATAGTAAAAAATGGCCTTTGACTTCTGATTATAAAGTCCTTCATTTTATGTTCTTCCTGCATTAGGAATAAATTTCATGTATTTCAACAGAAACCAAGGCAGAGAATAATATTATGTTCCTATTTCTAAACCTGCAGATGTATGAGCAGATTCCAAATCTGCCTAAGGTCCAGTGTTGATGAAAGTCAGAGCACGTGCATATATTGCCCTAGGTAAAGTACCAATGTGGAATACCGGAAAACTTTATATGAGTGTTACAGTATCATTTAAGATCAGCTAATGTCAAAGCCAGATTAAATAAATACACAAAAGCAAGTGAGTAACTGAGCTGCTAAAGTGTATATGATGCTGACAGCCACATGGCTAATACTCCACAGCCTACACTGATACCAACTTAGTTGCTCTCAGAAGAAAGAAGGGCGTAAAATAAAAACCCCAGCTCTATCACTACCAAAAAGTACCCGATACCATGAATGTTCTTCCTAGTCAAAGACTAAATCTACTTCTCTTAACATGGACAGCAGAATCTTAACTCCAGTGAAGTGTTGCTACAGTTCAAGCTTTATTGGTTACTGAGAAGAAAAAAATATCTGGTTTTCTTTGAGTGGAAACAGCAGGGTAAGTCACATAGATACTTGGTTCCAAATGCTGCTGGCAGGTTGCTTGCTTAGATTTTAAAAAAATACAGTGAAATACTTCTACCCAGCAACATACAACGAATTCTTCCTCCTGGGTGGAACTATACTGGTAATCGAGAGACTGTTCTGTATTCATAGTAGCTCCTGTTTCTTCTACTATGGAAAAAAAGAGACTAAGAGGGAGGATACCAGAGGATACTGAATTCTTTCTTCTATAAACTCTGTAAACTAGTTATGCTCAAGTACATTACCTTCTACTGGTTAATGGTGACACTTCCCATTTCCACGCATACACAAACTTGGCTGGAAACAACTCCATAACCAGTAACCAGAAATTAGAAAAATATTGCTGTAGAAGAGCGTGAATACTTTTTGAAACAGTAATGAAAATTTTTGTTATGCAAACCAGATAATTTTAAATCATCACAGAGTGGCTGAGAACAAGTTTAACATGCTCTTATTTCATATAAAACCACAAATGGTATTTTCAGGTTTGCCTATGTAGAAATATTGTGGTAAAAGGCAATTTAAAAATGTATAAAAATCAAGTATAACATTGTTCACAGTTGCAAATAAGTGTCACAAAGTCAAAGAAACATAAATATATATTTTTTTGTTGTATGCTTCTTTCTAATCAAAGTACTGTAACAAAGCAACCACAGGAAAATCACCCTACCATGAGTAACCCACATTTCAAGGAAATGAAATGGGTTACACATTTCAGTTTGGGCACATTCACCAGAAGTACTTCCTTCCTGGGTTTTGAATCAATTAAGGTGTGTTATAGATTAGAGAGGTTGCAACAAAAAGTAAAGAACTGTAGATACTCTGTTTGAGCTCATTATCTATCTTTACTTAAAGGTTAAGCAAAGTTTCATATTCAGCAGTGGTCAGAAGGTTTTCAGGATATACTATGGGGCTGATACACACAATTCCCAACCAGCAAACACTATTCAGGTCCTCTTGGGTTATTACTAGAGATGTTATCACCTTTTTGTTAAACTAGAAAGTATTATTTGCAAACCTCAGCAAATTCAACTACTTCTTTCACTTTTTCTTTCTTTCAGTTTCTGACTTTGTGTTAGGTCAGACGCAGTGGGGTTGCCACTACAGCAATACTGCTCTCCGAATATACTCACTTGATCTTTTTTTTTTTTTAACCAGCAGTAATTACATAGCAATTAATTGCTGGCAGAATCCCTTGAAGTCTACAACTCATCACCACTGAGAAAAGTTTCTTCCACAACCTGATGGTCCCTCTGCAATTTTCCTGATGAAAAATAAGGTTCTAATTCCTGTAAGATTTTCTTAACAAAGGCTAACCCTAAGGATAAAGGCTACTACTTTATCAGAGTACTCTACTAGAAGTTTATTACATCTTGATATTTATAACCTCATATTCCCTTAATCCACTCCACTTAAGAATTCTGAAGTCCAAATCTTTAAGAATATTGCCCTTCTACTTTGTTGGGGAGCACCTCTTTACTGGCTTCGTTGAGATTTTATATGAAAAAACTACTATTACTGCAACTAAGGATCCTTAGATGCATCCTAGGACATGGGCCTCTGCACAGTGTATCTGCACCCAAAAAGAATGAAGTTTTATCTATTTTTTATTTATCTAATCTTTCCTTCTCATCTTCTAAATGACAGAGTGTGATTTTTGTAACTTAGGATTATGTATCTCAAACTTTTTGTGATCATCTTTTAAAAAACATCAATACAGCAATATGATTGCAAAAAAACAAAACAACTATCTTTTCTCCTGGAATGATGATACAATCATCTTCTCTCATCTGGAAAAAGCATACAATATGCCTTTAGCAGCTGCAAAATATGGAAATGGCTAATATTATATCTGATCCTACAATCTTTACCATCTGCAAGCAGTCCCACTAACCCTGGTGACTGCTGAAATGACATCTGTGGCTATCTTGTCAAACAAAGAATAAAGAATCAGGACCTACAAATCAAAATCAAGTCACCTGTACTGACAAACTATTGTTGCTTTTATGGAAGATAATCCTAGAATTTATGTTACAGGCATATATGTATATTTTACTTTTTCTTTTTTTTTTACATTATTCCTCAAAATACTTTTATAGGCTTTTTAAAGCTACCTGTTCCTAAAAAGCAACATAAAATCATATCTACAGATCATATCAACAGGTTTTAAAAGGAGCATTCATATGGGTTATGCTGCCTTTAATTGTTACTCAAACATTAATTTTAATGTTTAGTAGTCAGCTTCTCACAAACCAAATTCATAGGAAGGAACATACATGCAAGAGGTACGTTTGACCCATTATCATGATCAATGCGCATCTGCTTTCAAAAATAAACTGGAGATCTTTTTCAAATTCTTTTATGAAGACAGCATGAAGGGTGAATATATTAAAAAAATGAATAATTTAAATTAACAGGAATTACTTCTCTGTTTCCAAATACAGAAGTATAGATGTCCGAGATGATTTATGGGAGAGAATTTTACATTTTCTCTTGCATTTAATGTGTGAGAATTATAGAACACAGATAAATGTTATGACATGAAGTAAAGAAATTCTGAGCAAATTCAAGTGCCAATAACTATCACCAAACAGTACCCCCTCGTATGAAAGAACCTGAAGTAGAAACTTTGTGCAGTTCTAACAAAATTCTTGGAAGTTGAGCACACATCCAGTATGTTTGAAAACATGACACTGGCACAGGTTGCCCAGGGAAGCTGTGGCTGCCCCATCCCTGGAGGTGTCCAAGGCCAGGTTGGATGGGGACTTGAGCAGCCTGGTCTGGTGGGAGGTGTCCCTGCCCATGGCAGGGGGGTTGGAACTGGATGGGCTTTAAGGTTCCTTCCAACCCAAACCACTCTATGATCTGATGAAAAAGACGCATCTATCTTCATGGATCAATACCAAAACACTGGTATTTACTGGTTCTACTATCTTATTTATCCAAATTAATATGACAGGTCTGAAGGTGGAGGAAACGCAAACTCTTCCTATCTTGAGGTGGCACAGCATTCTCTCAAGCACGATATTCACATAATTCAGCAAAAATACATCCAAATTGTAACACCTAAATATAGCCACTTTTTCCCTCAAGTTTCATATTGTCATTTTCTTTTCTTTTTTTCAGTTATATCAATCACCTTTTAAAATTATGTACCCTTTTAAAAGAAAAGGATACTGTCAGTACAGTTGATGGAACATGCAAGAGGGTTTATTCTATTCAATTAGATAAGCCCATCTCACACAATAATACACGGGAGGGAGGGAGGGAGGAGAGCAAGCTGTCTAGACAAGTTTCTTTCCACTGAACAACATGAAGCGTGATGAAAAACCTGTGAAAGCATTTGTGAAACAGATTTAATGAATCTGGCATTCAGCAGGGAAAAATGATAATTAATTGAGCATTACGCTTGAACTCTTAACTCTCCAGGTGGTGTGCAGAGTCTTCAAGAGCCATTGTGAATGTAACATTATGAGTCCTTGGAACAAGAATTCCTAGAAAGAAAAGAAAAGAAATCTAAATTTGTTTCATGTTCAAGGAATACAGAAATACATTCTGATGTTTCCATGTGCAAAATTTTAAGGCTTTTGATCCTGAAAGCACTATGAGCAGGCTTCTCAGTCTCTTCCACACTCAGTCCAGATCATTTCACAATTAGATTTTACTGTACAAAAATGCTATAATGCTCTTTGAAGTGAAAGGCAAGCTTTGGACTCCTGTCTCTTAAGAGAATCAGAATGAAAAAGTCTTTCTCATTAAGTCTGCAAAACAAACTTCAAGACGCATCCTTTTCACTTTACTGAAACAAGGCATGTGATGCAATAAAAACAGGGAGAAAAATACAAGAATAAGACAAAGTTCCTGTACGATTTACTTCTGATACCACATTCTCAATAAAATAGGAAGGTGACTATCTGCCCCATCTCCCATCACAGTCTGTCTGCTAAAATAGCACCAGAACAACAGAGAGGAGGAAGGTTATTAAAGGTGATTCCAGCACTGCCATCCCATGATACATGATGTTCTGCAGTGTCAGACATTAGCTGTGGAAAAAGCCTCTCTAGCAACAAGTAGTGGTTTCTACATTATCTTTTTCAATCCCTGGTAACTCGTCTTTAGGCACTTGAAAAATGAAATTTCAACTCCTGGAGGACTATTTCTAGTAGGATTCTGCTTAAATCTAACAGGAACTTACACCTAGATCATGTTCATCAATTGCCTGTATATCTGTTTTAAAAGTCTTAATTCCGTGATTCTGCTGATGATTACACCTAAATATTTACATTAATATTCTTGCGTTTACTCTCAGGCTATATTTTGCATTGTTTCTTCTTTCATTCTGGTCTCAATTTTTTTTTCTGAATCTTTCTAGAGTTAGCTGGGAGGGAAATCAGAATTTAAATGTTATAGAACCACTTACCCTTCCTGTGACCAGTCCAGAGACCAATCAGGAGGTTCATGATAGGAATGTTCAGGTGACAACGATCTTAATGTAGAGCTTAACTGATATGAAACTGTACGACTCTGATGTCGAAGCTCCCGTACAGCACGTTCCCTAAATAAACATTATTTTACAGTGAGACGAAACATGTTTCAAAAATCATCAAAATGAATTATCATATCATTATCATAATTTACTTTCTCTTTGAGATTGTCAGATTTTTTATTTTATTTTATCTTAGAGAGATGTGATGTTCATTGTATATGTCTCTGAAAGACAGATTAGTGACTCTCTATGCTACTTCTTTACTCAGATTTAGTTCCATGTTATCCATTGTCACTCTTACCCGTAAAAGTCAGAGGATGGCCATGGTTGCTGCAGGTTAAACTCTAAAAATTGTAAAAATCCCCACGGAGAAAGATCCTAATATTAAGGTTATTCCCAAGTCTGCCACATAAAGACAATCAGTAATTATATTAAAGCAAGAACAGTGTTGCTCGTGGTATCCTTGTGCTGCTCAAGCTGGCAAGCCCAGTGGACTGGAGCCTACCTGAAATGCCCTAAAACTGATGGGTAGTTAATTGATGCTGGAATTCCAACTGGGAAAGTCGTAAAATGGTGGTCTCGTCACTTTGACTGTAAGCGATGGGGCCTGGATACTGTATCAATCTAAAACTCCTGCAGCTGGGTGTATGAGGAGAAAGTACATGGGATTGGATAATATACTTGAAAATTTGAGGTGCATACTCATCTAGGATCCTGGTTTCAGGCTGCCAATTATTTGTGTGAAGAGAATCTAGTCAGGGTTAGATTGGAAAACTACTAGGGAGGGTGGCTACAACAACCCCCGAGTTTCAGTGTAAAAACCAAGTAAAACCTGGACAGTGGTTCATTATAAATGAAAGGGTATTTTGGGAGGATAGCACTGACCCAGGCTGGAAAAGACGACTCCAGGATGCCTAAAATTTTGCAGGTGAAGGTGTAACAAGGACTGACTGCCTGTATGGCACTAAAATGGAACTGACCCCAGGGTGACTTAGTCATTACCACAGACCTATCTACAAAATGGATCACTGAAGTAGATCATCAGACCTGCAGGAGAGGGATCAGACCCAGCACCAGCTCATGGAGCAGAATCTACAGGCAAGAGCCCAGTAAGAGATAACAGCCTTCCACCTACCAACCAACACCCACAACCTTAAAGCTTTCAAGGGCTTTAATATGCACATGCTATACTGTCTTTAGTGATGCAATGGTGGGAAGTCAGAGCGCAGCTCCTCGCTCCTCTCACAGGTCACATAACCCCATAAAATACCAAGTTTGGGTATGAATGCAGCAAAACCATGACCAGGAGGGTCAAGAAACAGATAGGGCTGAAAAGATATGCAAGTCATGCAAGTGGGGATGTCCAGAGATACCTGACAGTAAGTCCCTGTGCTTGGTCACCAGAGCCAGAACAGGACAATAAATCAAACCCGCTGTGTCCACATAAGCCAAAACTGTTTCTACAGTCAGGAAAAAAAGAAGGATGAGGAAGTACTTTCCCGACTGGTAAATAAAAACCCAGGAAGATGGACTAAGCCTCCTAGTATTACTGCGTTGGTGTTCTTTCAAGGCCTGATAAAACTGGCGCTTTCCACCTCCTAATTTCAAGCATTATTTCATTCTGCATTAAGGCAGTAAACCCGTACAACTGGCTAAGTCAGTATTAGAACAAAGATATCATCTACATAGTTTTTTAAATTGACAAGTGAAAAAAAAAACCCCAGTCAGTACTCACGTCTGCTGCTTCCTTTATATGCTACTGTGATACTGACTTTAATGACAGTATATTTCCTCTCTGGCTAATTTTCTGGTTTTCACTTGCCAGTACTAGAAAAATAGATTGACTGTAAGAAGCCAGCTTGGATCTTTAATCTCTTTCCCTGCAAGCAAGAGAGAAAGATACCTGCTCTTGTAAAGCATGACTTGCTGAGGAAAAAAACATAGAATTTCTATAACCTTTGCAAGACATTGAAGCAACACTGGTTTGATTTTATGAAAAAGCCAAAAAAAAGAAAAAAAAAATCTAGCCTTTCAAAGATAGCTAAAGCTAGTGTCAGCCTCAGATTTTGATATGACAGCATTTCAGACTTCGCTACCTAAGATTCCTCCATACTACAATGGAAGCTAGTGTGGTTCTTTCCAAAACAACTCAGGTAATGATGTTCATAATTCTCAAACAGAAATTCTCTTCAAGAATGAGATTTGGTGAGCATAGGCTCACTCTGTTTATCTGTTTTCCTACCAACTGTATGCTGAGTGTTTATATTATTGCAACTACAAACAACCATGTGAGTATCAAATTATCCTTAACTAGGCGAAGATACTAAGTATGGAGGCTGATTCTACTTTCTGCCAATGAACACTTCAGGAAGAAACACCTGCAGTCCCCACCAGGGAGTACCCATAAGCCATGAGTGGATGCACTCATATAAGGGGAGTAGAGAAAAATCTGAAGAAGTTTGAGTTTCATTTAAAACAAACATACTCCTGTATTAGCATTCAGGCTGACCTATCACAGGCAGCTGAAGAAGCACAAATGGTGCCACCTTTTAAATTGACTTGCACATCTAACCCTTAAGTTTTGCAGGTTTTTGTGATGATTTCAAGGTGAAGAGCACAGTCTGAAACCGAAACATACACTGAGACATTTAAGAAATCCATCTTTAAAGGACCTAACCTCAGGCGTAGAGGTCCTCCCTCCAGAACCTTCATCCTTACGAGAGAACAGAGTATCAACAAGTAATTTACTAAAATTAAACAATATACTTGATTCTCAAACCTGTGCTATAATCACATCACTTATCTTCTTTTAGCAGTCTCTTTTATATACTCCAAATAATGCCTGACCCTATATGATAGAATCATAGAATAACCGATTTGGATGAGACCCACTGGATCATAGAGTCCAACCCTTCCTGTCAAACACTAAACCATGCCCCTTAGCACCTCGTCCACCCGTGCCTTAAACACCTCCAGGGAAGGTGAATCAACCACCTCCTTGGGCAGCCTGTTCCAGTGCCCAATGACCCTTTCCATGAAAAATTTTTTTCTTATGTCCAGCCTAAATCTCCCCTGGTCGAGCTTGTGGCTATTCCCTCTCGTCCTGTCCCCTGTCACTTGGGAGAAGAGGCCAGCACCCTCCTCTCCACAACCTCTCTTCAGGTAGTTGTAGAGAGCAATGAGGTCTCCTCTCAGCCTCCTCTTCTCCAGGCTAAACAACCTCAGCTCTCTCAGCCGTTCCTCATAAGATTTGTTCTCCAGCCCCTTCACCAGCTTTGTTGCTCTTCTCTGGACTCGCTCCAGAGCCTCAACATCCTTCTTATGGTGAGGGGCCCAGAACTGAACACAGGATTCGAGGTGCGGTCTTACCAGTGCCGAGTACAGAGGGAGAATAACCTCCCTGGACCTGTTGGTCACGCCGTTTCGGATACAAGCCAAGATGCCATTGGCCTTCTTGGCCATCTGGGCACACTGCTGGCTTATGTTCAGTCGGCTATGACCCTATATATATCCTCATATACCCTCATTACACTCATGAAATAGAGAAGTACTATTTAAGACACCACAACTACATAGATATACTAACTCATGAAGCAGACCAGGGTCTGTTCACTGGTACTGTGGCCAAATCATATCAAACAGCTTATACATATTGTTAAACTTTCTTCCCACCAAAAATACCCCAAAATTTAATTTGACCATATTTCCATTTGGGAACCATATCCCTAGTGCCTTCTGTGCCCCAGGCAGTACCTGGGAGAATGCAGGCTGGTCTGGGCTAAAATAATTCCAGAGTGCACGCTAACAAACGGTTTGGATATACGGTTGTGTGGACTCCTCAAGTCAATGCTCTGACCTGAGTTAGTTCACTAGTACAAGTTTAGCCAAAAGACAAACATTCATATCGCAGAACTTAGTCTATAAATCACTTTTCTAGCCATCTAGTCACCAAGACTCTCACTATAGATAAAACAGGCATCACTGTAAATGAGCAAAGACAGACAAGCATCTTCAGGAAAGTGATCCATCCTATCCTAAAAGAGGCAATTCAGAGGGCAGTTTATCTCACTGATTCCCTCCGTCAGCTATAAAGGAAACAGACAACTAATTAAGACAGTATGTATAACAGCTACGCAGACTAAATTCAGTGGCATGAATAGCCTCCAAGCACACAGGAGATGTACAGCAAAGAAAAAACAAACTTTGCTGTTTATCCTACTATCCTCTTGAGTCCTAGCACTATATTGCCTTTCCCCACAGTGAGATGCAGGAAGTGCAATACGCAACCATATACTTGCCTTTCAAAGCGCTCAGTTCCCAGCTGTCTTCTGGCGATATCCAGTTCCGATTCTAGCTGAGCTGCTCTGTTTCTGAGCTGAATAAGATCTCGACTCTGCACAGCACTGTAAAGTCCATACGCTTTAATTAGATAGCAACTATAATCCTCCAAATATGCTACCAAATAAAATTATCCAAAATAAAAAGGGCAGCTATTAGATACAAATGAGATTAAGAACACTTTTTTTTAGTAAAATATAACACTACACAGAAAAGTCTGTTAGGGTATAACTGAGGAATCAGAAGCAGGTTTTTGGTCTCTCCTGCTGCTCAGGTAACCATGGTCCATCAGCCATTTGAACATGCAGCTAGCTATAAAACCATCTGTGTGCACACACACTTGGGAAGAATAAAAAAACCTGCAGTATTATCTTGGACATATACTCACAGTTTATCTTCCGCTAAAGAAAGCTGTTCCTTGAGAAACTGAATTTCAGAGTCTTTTTCTTGCTTTGCTAGCTGCAACTGAAATTCTCTCTCATGACTGGACACACACAAAGATTCCAGATTTTTCGTAGATGCTCTTTCATTTTCCAGTTGTGTTTTCAGCAGCTCTGTTTCAGAATGGGATGATTCACATTCACTCTGCAGCTAAACAAAGATTTAAAATTTTGGATGGATGGCTGCTAAGTTTACTTGCGATCTAATATTTTTTTAAAAAAAGGCAGGGGGGGAAGAAAAGAGGAAGTCTGGGATCAATGATCAAAGGTTGCTCTCACTCCAATATGCGTTATATTTGCTCTTAGTCAAAATCCTGTGTCAGAATTATAAATTCACTCAATGTATGTATCAGAATATAAATGTACTTGACACAAATGACAAAATGCTATGAAATATATGGGTCATAGAATGATAGAATGGTTTGGGTTGGAAGGAACCTTAAAGATCATCCAGTTCCAGTTCCAATCCCCTGCTGTAGGCAGTAACAACTCCCACTAGAACAGGCTGCCCAAGGCCCCATCCAACCTGGTCTTGGATCAATAGATACAGACTGTGGGCAGAATCATTAAAGAAGAGGAGGAATTATCTCATTTGGAGCAGAGGAGTGACAGGACAGTGATAGAATCATACTGAAAATATCTGAATAACCTGAGCATGTATGAACAATATTTCAGAGTTTATCCAAGCTGAGTTTTTAAAACTCTTTCAAATTATTATTTTGTAGATTTTGTAGAAATCAGCATCAAGAGAAATTGATCTTCAAGGGAAACTAAGGAAAGTTTATTAAAGAAATATTGATAATTCTTACAACAGCCAATCTTTTTATAGTCCACGTCAAGTTTCTTTGCTAATAAACTACTCCAGCTATTATGCTTATTTAGAGACTAGATGTAAAATCCAAGACATCTTTCAAGAAAACAACCAGCACTTTTAAGTTCTAATTTTTGAGAACTCATAGTAAAGCCTTGCAAAGCAGTGAGCTTTTCAAATATCTGTATCAGATAATCAAATTTATTTCTTCAAGTAACTCCTATGTAGAAAAAACTAGGAGAATTCTTGCTTCTGACAGCAAAATCAGCTACTGACATTTTCAACTCTATTCCTGGAATTCTCTGCAGAGTGAATAAAGTTCCAACTTCTGCCACGGGCCTCGTTCCATTTTCAGATAAGACCCTCTTTATTTAAGCAATAAAATGTATTCTTACATGTAGATGAAGACTGAATGCACAGATTGGACAAGCTAGGACCATGTACCAGTTTTATTACATTCAAAAATGTCAAAATCTGCCAAGCAATATTCCTGTTCTGTTTTGCTACTGTTCTTATACATTTCTAGAACACCAGTAGCCTACATGATATTCAGGAAGCAGAGATGATCTGCAACAAAAACTGTAACAACCCAAAACAAAAAGATAGTTTATATGTTCACAGCATATTTTCAAAGCCATGGTGTGCATGTCCTTTTGAATTCTTCAGAATTTCACTGTGTGAAAAGTCTAAAGCAGTGGAAACAGTGTTGAAAAGCTGGAAGGAAGAAAAGCAGGGACAGGAACATAACAGGTGACAAAGCACTAGGTATGTTTCAGGTATGCTGTGTTGTGTGAGATGCATTATGCCTCCAGTCATTCCGACCATGAGAGCATTTTGTAATTTAAAATATATCTTTTCCTAGAAATATACTATTATTTTTTAAGATTTTTTTTTTCCAAGTCGGACTAGTGGAACACTAGTCATGTTATAAAATAAACTCAAAACTCCATACAGTTCATTGTAGCAAATATCTCTAAAATAGGAGAAGTGGCATTAAGCATAATTTTAAACAGTATTTTAAAATACTACTAGACCATTTCAAGGGTAAACTATGGAAAGAATGATTACAACTTACTTGCTCCACCTCTGTTTCAAGGGACTCAATTTTCTCTTTCAACGTGCGGTTCTCAGACTCCGCAGTGATCAGTGCCACTCTAACAGAGCTACAATCTGCTTCTGCTTGATGCCATTTTGCTTCCCAGCTTTCTCCATGTTCACGGGCTCTGTGGTAATTCTTCAAAAGCTCGCAGTTCTCTCTCTCCTAACACATAAGCTTTCTTGTTTAATAATTCACAGTAAGCTTCACAAAGCAGGGTTATCTGTAGATCTATAGGTATGACATGGTATCGGATGTTCTCTTTCCACTGAAAACTTTGCCATTTAGCCAAAACAGTGAGAGACTTCTCCAGAACCAGTATTTTGTTCAAGCTGGCCACATTTTACTTCTTAAAAATGTTTACTTCTTAAAAATGGCTAGATTAACATTACAAACACAAGATACAGCAATATATTGCAGAAAAATTCTTTAGTATTAATTTTGAATGGTAGTAAAGATGGGAGTTCCAAGACTGTATTATTCATCTCTGAATTTTTAAGTTTAATAAACATGCGTGTGTGTGTGTATATATATATATGTATGTAGGTATATATACGCATGTGTATATAGACAAAACCACAAAATATAGTTAATTTCTTATGTACTGCAAAAATAGCTAAGAAAATATGTACAAAATATTAAAAACATACTAGTATAATGTAAATAAGTTCCAGCGAGGAAACAAATTCTTCCATACTTGGTTAAAATTTCATTTTCAGTTAAAACAACAGCTTTTACTAACAGGTTTAATCCATATACTCACTTTTGAGTTCAATGCATCTTTCAGGCTGGCAATATCTGTATTTAAATCCTGGGTTTTTAATTTCATGTCATGAAGCTCATATTGGTACTTTGCTAGTTTTTGATGTAGTACCTATGAAGAACGATTTGCTTCGTGAGGATAAAGTATACTGTTTGTAACTTTATAAAAAACAGAATTAGTACATATCTAACACCTATGGCTTTATTAACTTATTATCTGAAGGCTATATAAAATCAAGACCATGTATACTTATATTAAAAAAATGAATTTCTCAAAAATATCTTGTTTGACTTACAAATAATGCTGAATCTTCTTAAAAAGAAGAAAAACGTCAATAACAATGTAGTAGTTAAGAAAAGAACGGGTGGTTTATTTAGCAGCTAGATGGTCATAACAAAATAGTCTGCCCCATTTGAGAAGAGCTCAGTCAACTCCCTCTTTTTAACATGTTACAGTCTCTTAAAAGCCCACCTTTGAAAAAGCAGAAGACAGCTGAAAAATCAAAAGAACCAATTAAGTGGTTATCTTCCAATCAGGAGAAATAATGCCACAAGTATTAGGAGAATGCACAAAGAATTTCTGGCAACTCTTGCTTGAGAAAAAGAACAGAATGAGGAAAAAAGTGCAGAAAAGCCATCTTGAATTGCCCTGTTCAGAAATTCTTCCTTCTTTACAAAATTACTAGCAGACTCTCAGCTGCAAGAAGCAGGGGGAGAGGTGTGGAGGAGGCTATGGAGAAACCCCTGTTCCTATTGTAAAAAAGCTATGAGTTGCTAAGAAAGGTGCTCTGGAAATGTGTGAACTTTCCCAGTAAGCACAAGTGAAGGAATAAGAATGCTACTTTAAATATTTTGAATATCACCTAAAATAATGGAAGAACCCACAGGAACCAATGCATACTATAGAGGCAAAGCCAGTAAAAAGTAGTTGATCCTGTAAGGCTACAACTTTTTGTTTCTAACTGCTTCTACAAGCATCCAGGGAAAACCACAAAGCTTTTGAAAGTAGTTAGACGGAACAAGAGACTGTTTTGTACCAACTGCCCTTATCAGTATCAACTGTGGTCCTGAGAGAAGGTTCGGAATAGCAATTCCCTGAAAAGTAATCTCTTTCAGTAATCCATGTTTCTAGTAACACTTGGTACCTACTTTTGGCAGTTAAAGCTACTACGGACCTTGAATTTTCTGAGATACTCAAAGACAATGCTAAAGAGAAAAAATAGTATGTTTGAGAAAAGAGTTATTTAGATTGATAATTGTCTCACCTAATTTTTGCAGCACAGAATTAGGCACCTGATCTAAACTATTTAGTTATGCTTCCTCTGTAATGAAGGGAGAGACGTAAAATTAATGCCTTTTAAAACTGCGATGGGATGAATCTCCTTCTGGAGGACTTTTCTTCATGTAAAAGAGCCTTACTGCCTGAAAACTTGTATACAGCTAAAATCAGGTAATGTTAATCTGCCCCTCCAAAACTGGGTAGCACTTCTAGAGGAAGAGGAAGCTAGGAGAGCAGAAAGCATTTAAAACACAAAGATATCCTAAGCAGTAGAATAAGTGCAGAGAAGAGTGAGCAATTATCAGAAAATCTAAATGGAGGCAAGAAGCTGAACAAGAAGAAAAATAGAGCATTGCCAATGATGACCTATGACAGGTATTAAGTTTGATTTCTAGCTGCATGGAAAACACACTGATGCATGAACATTGTGCATGCATGAGATGACACCTTTTAAATATTTTAACTACTTTCATTAGTGACGGCACACAGATAAATAACACAGTAGACAATTAATGTTGTACATTATTATCGCATTACAATCGAATATTTCCAGCATCTTCTATCCAAGGCCACTTTAAAGGAACATAAATACAACACAGTAATAAAATTTTGAATCTTATCAAAATTCGTACTGTCTTAAATTATTAGCAAGTCAAATTCATAAGCTTGTAAGTGCTCTGGGCCAGTCATGGCACAGGACAAGAAATACTGCTTCCTTTACAGTACTTTTCTATATAAGCAATAGCTACAACTGCCACAGTGCTTTTACATGAAGATCAGAAAAACCCCCAACATTAATTAGCTGTTCCTCAAGGTAAACATCCAAACAATTACAATAGTATAGCTGGTCCTCCTTATACAAAAAAGCTGAGCAACAAGGGAAAAATCAGAGTTTGAAAAATGAGCTTAAAAACTAGTTTGCAGATTTACTTCAGATGAGGACACAACAATTCTATGCATTACTTGAAAAATACACAGTTTTTCTTTTTAGTCAAGGGTTTTTATATTCAAGGGTTTTCCATCCAAATATACCTGATTTTCTTGCTTAATATCAGAAAGATGCTTTTGCAACCTCCCATTCTCCTGAGCTAATGATTCTCTGTCCTTGTTGGCCTGTGAAAGTTCTTCGTTGGCGTTTTGTAGCTGTTTGTGCAAACTGGCAATATCTTTCTCACGGGTACACAGTGCTTCAGCAGATTTTCTGTGTAGCAAATGAGAAATACTTCAGGTATGACAATAGTGCCCAACTTTATACAATGACAGCTTCAGCTTTGCAAGTCATGAAACAAAGGTGTAATACTTTAATATTTAATAGAGTAAAAAATATTTATACACTAGCATATCCTATGATTCCAATTCTGAGTTAATGTGATAAATTAATCAAAATTTAATAATGATCTTGAAATTTCATCCTTACTTTGTGGAATACTCCAGATCAGAAATAAGAATCCTCAAATCTGAAATCGTTTTCTCCTTGAAAATAAATACAAAATTAAAATAAACTTCTCACTACATCTCAGTATAAATGGAAAAAAAAAATATGATTATTTATACTTTCCTTTTATTCAGCTAGGTGATTAATTGAGCTATTTAATGCAAAATGGATTGTGGTTTTCCAGGTTTCATTATGTACTGTTTAAAGCTGAAAATTCTGATAAACCAATCTGGCAAATAAAGAAACATCTTATCTTCTGCAGAATACAATCATTTTAATTATTTTTTTTTAAATCCTTTGTTGTTCTAAAGGCAGCGTTTGTTTCAAATTCCAAAACTGAAATGATGTCTTCTTCCTATTAGATAAGTTATTACAGCTCTTCTACACAGAATAAACTAACAGAGTCTGGTAGTTTGTAAATGATAAAACAACAATTCCATCACAAAGTATATTCTTTTACTCTTCTTTAGATACAAAAGAAGCATAGATAGGCTAAAAAGATGTCTTCCACTGGAGACACAAGACAGGGGAGAGACAGCCATTTTTTCTTTCGAATGGACCCCATTTTAGAATTTACAGTTTTAAAATCATGAAGTCAGTGCTTATGGCCAGATGACTTGAGCCTGTCTTCCAAGAACTTTTAAGATTTTGTTAAAAGTCAATACGAATGGTTAACAAACACAACAGTTGAAACATACCTTCTTTAGTTTATCCTAAATAAATACTCAGATGACTTAAGCTGAACAGAAAAATAAAGTTTCAGAAATAAAGTGCTTCATTATATAGTTTGAAATCATGCTGTACAACGTACCCTAAGACAAAAACAATCAGATGCTTCTTTGATGGCAACAAAGGCAATATTATTTGGCACCCTGCATCTTTAACATCAGTGGACTCTAAGAAAGAATTTAGAGTAAATTTTATGCTAAAACCCCCAGTTTAATTGGCTAATTTACTCTTCTCTACTTCAGGAGAGTACTTAAAGTCTCCTCTCTTGATAAACATAAAACATATAAAACACCAAATATGAGACGCTCAGCACTGCTCAAACCTCATGCTGCTGATGTCAACACGAGCTTTACTGTTGCCTTGAAAGTGGAGCAGAACTAGGTCAGTGCTGAGCACTGTGGTAAGCCCCAATATAAGATAGGTGTGATGACCCAACAGATCCTTTCCCCATTTACCTTTTGTGACTACGTGACTATTTACATGTTAGAACATACTTTAACTGTCAGGCTTTCCTCAAAAGTAGCAATCTTCTCTCTTCCTTCTTCCAGACGGTCTTGCAAAGATGCCTTCTCTTTATCAAGCTGTGCAATTGCTTCTTTCAAACTACAGATCTCCTCTTGTTGCACAAAGCTTTGTCTTGAAAAGTTATCTGGTCTCAATCAGAAAGGTCTCATTTTGTTAATTCAACCCATTTGAAATAAAAATTCTTTTCATATAATTCTAAAGCCTAAAATAACACAGTAAAAGCTCCCCTTCAAGAAAACATTGAAGCAAGGACCTTTATGGAACATATAAATAATATGTACTATTTGTAAACATATAAATAATCAGACTGATATTTTTAAAACTGCATTCGGGGAAGGTCATGGAACAGGTGATCTTGAGTGCTATCATACAGCACATACAAGATAACTGGGTGATCAGCCACAGTCAATGCAAGTTCATGAAAGGCAGGTCTTGCCAAACTAACCTGACTGTCTTCTATGACAAAGTGACTCGCCTACTGGATGAGGGAAAGGCTGTGGATGTAGTCTTCTTGGACTTCAGTAAAGCCTTTGACACAGTTCCTGACAGCATTCTGCTATGGAAACTGTCAGCCTCTGGCCTGGACAGGCAAATGCTCTCCTGGGTGGAAAACTGTTTGGATGGCCGGGCACAAACAGTGGTGGTAAATGAAGTTAATTCCAGCTGGAGGCCAGTTACAAGTGGTGTCCCCAGGGCTCAGTGCTGGGTCTAGTCCTGTTCAATGTCTTCATTGTGGTCTAGATGAAAGTATCGAGTGCACCCTTAGCAAGTTTGCAGATGACACTAAGCTGGGTGGAAGTGTGGATCTGCTGGAGGGCTGGGAGGCTGCAAAGGGATCTGAACAGGCTGGACTGTTGGGCAGAGTCCAATGGCACCAGGTTTAACAAGGCCAAATGCCGGGTCCTGCACTTGGGGCACAACAACCCTGTGCAGCTACAGACTAGGAGAAGTCTGTCTAGAAAGCTGCCTGGAAGAGAGGGACCTGGGGGTGTTGGTTGACAGCTACTGAACATGAGCCAGCAGTGTGCCCAGGTGGCCAAGAAGGCCAGTGGCATCTTGGCTTGTATCAGAACTGGTGTGGCCAGCAGGTCCAGGGAGGTTATTCTGCCCCTGTGCACAGCACTGGTGAGACCACAGTTCAGTTACAGAAGGTACAGAAAATGTGTAACACACAAAATACGATATATACTTTAATGGATGCTTTCCTGATTCCATCATCATCTAATGGTGTTGAGAAGTGCTACTGCCTCAGTGTATCATAAATATAACTGACATGCTCAGACACTGCATATTAGTACCAACACACATTGTTTAGCTGATGGTATGCACCGTCACTGAAACTTAATTGCACAAGTTTACTACATAATATTTAAATGCAAAAAACTTCTAACAATGAAAGAAAACAAATGCTTTGCACTTGAAATGGTAAAACAGTCAAAAGTACATTTATTTGCTTTCTACACTTTTTTTTTCTTATGGGTTGAAAGAAATTAAGCAATACTATAACAATTAGCCTATTGACTTTATTACAAAAATTGTATCTGTCACTCACCAATTTTTTCATCCAAAAGCATAATTTTCTTTTGGGTAAGTTGTATTTCATAATTTTTCTTAGTAAGGCTTTGCTGAGCCTCTGAAAGACTCTGTTCTGTCTTTTCCTTTAATGAACTGCAAAAGCAGAAGCATTAAGACAGGAGAATTTAGATGTTTACATATTATTTTTTTTCCCTTTTGAAACATCAATAAAATTGCAGAAGTTCGGAAAAAGCAAGATTTTTCTGTATATCTTAGACCATTGGGGATAGTTATTAATTATAACCTTGATCTCCAGATATCAAAGCCTGAATACTCCTGTAAAGAACCACAGAAAAGTAAGAATTCTTTACAAAATGTGGATGTAAAAAATTATTAAAATAAAAACCATCACTTCGGACATACATTGGAATGTCTGATCTATTTCAACTTACACCCAAGTCATACGTTGAAATTATGTTGTAATATTAACAGTTCTGAAACTGCTGAAGAAACTGAAGAGAACTATCAATTAGCCTGGTTTCAGGGTGAAAGAAAAAGATATTTTAGTAGCAGCAGCTAATCTTAAACAATATGATTTTTACGGTATTCATAAATCTGACAACTTCTTACAAAGCAGCAATAACTCGGGACTGGATTTACAAAGGAGTCTGTTATTTTAGAAATCACAGTATCCTTAGAGAAGTATTGTGGGCCAGCACAATATTGTACATTAGGATCCAGCATGCTCACCAATCAAAATCACACAAAAAAAGTACAACACCCATGCATCACCTACACCAGTCACTTGTAAAGACACACAAGTTTAGGACAGTGTTGGCCTAACTGTATTGTATTCAAGGAAATAAAAGGAATATCTTCTTTTGCAGTCTGTTCACTCAGTAGCCTAGTTCAGTCTGTGATCTAGTCCTCTCTTCACACAAACTTCACACATGCTTGATCTTTCCCTCCAGCCAGTAGATATCTTTTTTTATCTTGCATTCTCTGGCCTTTGCTTTCTTCCCTAACGGCTTTGATTAAACCTAGACCCTCACATGCTTCTGAATATGGTTGGGAACTTCAGTGGAGCAGCAGGCCACAAACCCTATACAAAGCTTCAGTTTTATTTCTTCTAATGAAAAAGCTCCAAGACTAAGAAAAGGATGTTTGAAACTAACTACATGTGACTCTTTAATTTATGCATGTTTGTTTGCCTCTATAAAAACAACAGAAAACGCAAACAATTTTTTAAAATTCATACACAATCTACCAAAAACCAACAAAGTCTGCAGTTTCTAAAAGAAAGCTTCTAAGTCAGAGTGAATTTTCCAGTGAAGATGGTTTTCAGCATATACCAACAAGTCAAGAACATTTACATATAAATAAGCAATGTGGTAAAAAATTTCATTCCAAAAAGGATGGCTTATAAGAACAGCTATCGTAAATTCCTTTCCCTTTGAGTTATGTAACAGTTACAAAAAACAACGAACATAGGCTGATGTTACTCCTCAAGCTAACGCAATTGAATGCTTTTACTTACCTAAGTGAAAGATATTCAGCTTCCTGTCGGCTCAGCTCAGCTTCAGAGTCCAGTGCTCTTCTTGCCAATCTTTTCATCTCAGTTTCCAGAGAATGAATGATGTCTTTCATTAGCGCCACTTTAGCCATCTGTTCTAAACGTTCACCATCAAACTACAAATATAATTAAACATTAAAAGTTTATATATACACAGAATGTCTTGTATTAATTCAAATTCTACTGTTTTTATCACAAATCTTTTACTGAAAGAGGTATGTCCCAGTATATCATTTACTCAGGGCCTGACTCCAAGTCTACTGAATGAAGTTGGAAAAGAGCTGAAACGTAATTTTCACTTCCTTCGAAGGACAACCAATTTCCCATCCTCCACATCTTTGGGAATATTTTCATTAACTAATGTAAATTTTAAGTTGGTTATTATGCCCAAGGGCAATAACGTTTGACATTGATCAATATTAAAAGTTCTCAGTGCAAAATAACATAATAGAAAACATTATTATTATGAGTGTACGAAGGGAGAAATCCCAACACTACCAATGATGGCTCTAGGCCTCTACTAGGTTATATAGTTATGCCGGTAGCTGGGTAGAGAAATCACTGTAAAACACTTGCATAAAGCACTACATAACTAAGTTACCTTTAGGTCTGTACCTAGAAAAAGGACAGGTCCAAAACCTTTTATCCAGACTCCAGCAAAGGTGGTTTGAGATCTAAGAATGCCTGTGTTTCCTTACTAAAATGTTTACTCTAAATATTCAAAACACTTTCTAAATTATTTGAAACAACTTTTTTAAGGTAAAAAATTCTCATCTCAACCCTCTCCTCATTTACTGACTCCTCCAGTATTCATTTCTATGTCACTATAATCAAAGGTCAGACTTCTAAAGAGCAAGTCAATAAGCCTTTGGTAAACTAACTTTTTCAATACTAGTGCTACAAATTTCATATTGATATATTACCCTCAAAGATTATCAAATGAACTAAAGAAATAACACCATTTACCTAAAACACGACTATTCCCAAAATTCACTAAACATCATATGTCAGGCATGTGGATAAAGCTAATTTACTACTTGGGAGAACTCAGAGCTCTTTAAGCCTACAGTGTATTCTTCATCACAAATACACTCAGTTTAACATCATAATCCTTAGAACTATACTCATAATCTGGTAGGACTTAAAAGGCTGGTGAGGAAAAATAAAATGAACCAGAATTTATAACCACAAGAACCAAGAGAAAGATATACTACAGAAATCAATGTTCATCTAATTAAAAAAAACAAGATCTACCAAGACTGCAATTATATTTAAGATTTAGACCATTGTAATAATTTTTTCATTTTCTATTATAGCACCACATGTTAGCAAACAATTGCATACACAAGTAACTTAAACCATAGTAAATATGACTTGCCAGAACAGTACGAATACACTTGGGTTTCATAGAATCATCAGGTTGGAAGAGACCCACCGGATCACTGAGTCCAACCATTCTTATCAATCACTAAACTATGCCCCACAACACCTCGTCCAAATAATATACAATCATAAGGCAATTCACACTGGAATGGAGTCCAGGAGGTCTCTAGTCTGAATTCCTACTCAAAGCAGGGCCCGGTCCGAGGTCAGGGTGCTCAGGGCTTTGTCCAGATTCCTTGTATTCAGCCTAAATCCTTTTTGTTTCAACCGACACCCATTGTTGGTCATCCTTCCACCATGAACTGCTGTGAAAAGGCTGTTTGTGACTTCCTGACAAGTACTAGGAGGTAGAACTTAGGTCCCCCTTAATCCACCAGGTGGAACAAGTCCAGTTCCACTAGCTTCCTTTCATAGTGAAAGTATTCTAGCCCCAAGTATCATGGGAGCCCTCCATTAAACTTGCTCCAGTCTGGCAAAGTCTTTCTTGAACCATGGTGGCAAAACTGGATGCAGTATTCCGGATGTTGTCTAACGAGTGCTCAGTAAAGGGGGACAATCACTCCCCTTGGGCTACTGGCTGTGTCCTGTTCCCACAGCCTAGTACACTCTTGCCTGCCTTTGCCACCACAGCACACTTGTGGCTTATGCACAGCTTTCTGTATACCAGGGCCTCCAGGGCCTTTTCAGCAAAGCCGCTCCCAAACCCACTGGTTCCCAACTTGCATTGTTGCCAGTAGCTCTTCTTCCCAAATTCAGAACTTCGTGTTCATCCTTCCTGGACTTCGCAAGGTTCCTGTTGTCCATTTTTCCTACCTGTCTTGAACCCTGTGAATGAAATCCCTGCTCAAGTACATCGACAGCTTCCCCTAATTTGGCGTCATCTGCAAACTTTATGAGCACACATTCTGTTAGCTCCTCCAGGGCACTGATGAAGATGTTAAAAAGGACAGGTCTCAGAACAAATACCCATGGTGCTCCATCTTAAAACTCTCCAGGCCAACTACGACTCATTAACTGTTACCTGATAAGACTAACATCTAATCAAATTTTCCCCAATGTAGCTGCCCACCCATCCAGACCGGATCATCCAAACCTGGATACAGGAACACTGTGGTAACTATCAAAAGCCTTGCTACGGTCTTGATAAATGACGCTCACTGCTCTCAGCCTTTTGTTCCCTGACAGAAAGCAATCGGGTAGGTCCTGCAAGATTAACCATGAACATCACCTGTATTTACAATTCTGTAAATAATTATTTTCCCTTACATTTTGAATCGTAGTTTCTAGCTCTTCAATTCTCTGTTCTGAATGAGCCTTTTCATTAAACGCAATTTCTTGGAAAATCTGTAAACAACACATACAACAAGCCTGAACTCTCCACAGACATGTAATGCAATTAACCCTCAGGATTAGAAAATAATTTTTACCAACTTTAATTATACTACTAAGTAGTTTTCATGTTAAAATAACCAGAAAAGTGGGGGGGGGGGGGCGGACTCAAACCTTTAACTGTTCCCTGAGGCTATCACGTTCTGTAGCCATTCGTCGGAAATCTAACAGAGCTGTATCCCTTTCTATCTCCACATGTTTTAATATAGCTTGAGCTGTCACACTACTTTTACGAGTCTTGGGGCATTTGATAAGTTGCTGACGAAGTCGGGAAATCTCTTCCTGTGCCTGTTTTTAAAAACAGCAGCGTAACAGTAATATGGAATAGATAATGTGAAATATTACTGTGGTGTATGTCTGGTAAAGCAGAGCATCCCAGAAACTGTGCAATATCAAAGATGAAGTAATAATTTGTATACATATTCCTTTACTTGGGAAGTCATTCTGAACTCAGGACAGCACTTACAAACCTGTATTTAACTGACAGATCCAAATCTCAGAATTTCCAGAACGATTTTTTCTAGTTTTTAAACAAACACTCTGCTTTTTTTTTCCTTTTTCTTTTCCCACAAAAAAACAAAAATAGGATTTTTCTTGCACATTACTTTGTTAGTTCAGTTTAAAATATAAATATAAATGTAAATACCTGTTCATAAAGACTGATCATTTTGTCTCTCTCAGCTGTTAAAACTTTGTAGTTACCCTGAATTTCTGCCACATGACGCTCGAATTTTTTCAGCACTGACTTAAATTCTTCACGTTCTCTCCATAATTTCAAAATTTCTGGATCAGAACTTGGTCCCTTAAAGAATAAGGCATTAGAAGGTTAAAGTGGAGAAGCAAAACTTGAAACACTTCCTTATTATATCTGGCTTGGAAATTTCTACAAAAGATTTAATAAGCCTTCAGCTTATTAAAGATTTGTTCAGCCTTGAGAAGCAAAGGTTTAGGGGAGACTTTACTCCATGTACTAGTACATAAAGGGTGTCTACCAGGGGGATGGAGACTCCTTTTTTACAAGAAGTCACATGGAGAAGACAAAGGGTAATGGGTATAAGTTGCTCCTGGGGAGACTCCAATTGGATTCCAGAAGAAAATTTTTCACCACAAGAACAGTTAAACACTGGAAAAATCTCCCCAGGGAAGTGGTAGATTCGTCTGCACTGGACACTTCTAAAGGCTCAGCTTGACAGGGGACTGGGCCATCTCATTTTAACTATATATCACCTAAAAAGATGGACCAGAAGATCCCTGAGCTCCCTTCCAACCTGGCATTCTATAATTCTAGTAACTTCTAGACAGTCAAGACTATACATATTTATTTGTTGGTATCAGATACCGGATATACATACAGTTTTCTAAAATATACATTTTATTTTTATTAGCAAATACCTATCACAAATGGGATCGACAATCTTGTGAATAATTACTTAAAAAGTAACCAGTTGTCAGTAACTATTTCAAGTGAGATACATGCACGCAGTGTAACAGCGCTTAAGTTCATGTTAAGCCTATTTCCATCTTATGCACCCCTCTGTTTATAGTAAATTTGTTTTTCTTCCTGGTAATCACAGCTTTGATAATTCAGCATAAGATAAACCAATACTTAAAAAATGCATTCCTCCTCTTCCAAAGTGTTTTCCAAGCTCACCTGGATGAATGAAGTTTTTCTTGACATGCTCCCACAGGTAGAGATTCGCTTTGGACTTGAAAATGTGTTTCTAAATACCTTCAGCAAATTCTCAGTGGCACTTTTATAGTAGTCTCTGTCCTTTTCCAAAGTCTTAATAAACGTATCAAGCCTCAAAGGTGACTTCCCCTGCTTTATTTCTGCATCTGTTTGAAAGATACCCTGCACATGCAAAACCAATAGAATTCATTCACTGAAATGTAAGAAATGATAATTCAATGCAAAAACTGAAGATGAAACAGATACCTAAGTAAAATAAATATCCATTTAATACTTTAAAGTAACTTTTGAATGTCTTTATTTACTCATTTCTGTTATTTCACAGAATATGTCTGAATGCCCTTCTGAAAGGTATTCAACAGGACACAAATGGGCATAAAAGTTAAATGTTAATTAACATGGAACATATCTGCTCAAAACTGAGAAGAACAATTAAGTAGGTCTGTATTGGACTATGTAATGATTTTCTTTTACTGGGTGAGAAATTTGCCCACCATGTTTGCTTAAGACCCATGAAAGGTGAATTTTGAAATGGAGATAAAGTAATATAGGTATACATACAGACTTAGGAGCGAAGTCTGGAGAGCTGCCCTGCAGAAAGGGATCTAAGGGTTCTAGTCAAAGTCAAGTTGAACGTGAGCCAACAGTGTGCCCTGGCAGTCAAGAGGGCCAACCATGCCCCAGGGTGCACCAAGCACGGCACGGCCAGCCCTCCGAGGGAGGCAACTGTCCTGCCCTACCCTATAGTATTAGCAAGAAAATTAAAATATCACTGCGCAATATTAATTCCAATAAGTAGATACCTTTGCTTCCTCAAGTTCCTTATCAGCAGTATTCAAAAGCCATTTTTTTTGCAGCTTCTCAGATAGCTTGCCAGTTGCATTAAGTTCTTTATGCAAATGAAAATTTTTACAGGTGAACCTATCCACTTGACTTCCAGTCACTCGCTTCTTATCAAGCAGTCGTACAACGCATTGTCATAGCTCATGGTTTATTTTCTTCAGATCTTCAATCTAGAAGGACAAGGAGGAAGAAAGTAGCTTACTTCACCTTTAAGGACCTGCAGAAAGTACTTCATTAAAAGAAGTAATATACCATGAAAAAAAAAATCAGCATATATTACTCACAAATGAAGAACATGTACACTACGTTTATGCTAAAAACTGTATCAAGCTAGGCTACCACTACAGTTACAGTACTGTGAGAGGAAATGTTTCTCCAGTCCTGGTCTCAAGCTTCCAACCTTACTAATTAATGGTTCTGTTTGATCCTAGAAATGCCCTTTAATCATCCTCTTGGAGTCAGTTCCTGCCTTTCACACAAACTTCTCAAAGGCCAGCAGAAATGTAGCAGATCAAGTATTAATAGTAATTCATCAACTAATCAATATAATATTAACCCTTTCCCTGAAACAATATTGTCTTTTAAAAAAATACTTTATAGCATTTTTGGAAGAAACCAGAAGTTACTAATTATTTTGGTACTATGAACTTATTGCAACATCTCAGTTGGCAGGAGCATTACTGCCTCACACAGTTTTTCCATTTTCTGAGTTCTCAGATTTCTAAAATCCCAGCCTGATCAAGATACAGATACAATGCAATGCAGAAACTCCATTGCTTACACAGGCTGATTATGTAACGCAAGAGAAATCAGTATTGCTGAATACTGAATTCAGCGAGGTTCACTTGATTTCAACATTCAGAGAGTTTTCTTCAGGTACTCCTAGCAGTGCACAGAAATAAACTTTGGATTATTTAGAAAGATCTGAAAGATACTTTATGACAAAAAGCTTTCTAGGTGGGCTCTATCCTGTGACATTCAGTGGGTACATAAATATATCGGGAGAGTCAGTGAAAAAGCTATGCATCTATTTTCATTCTAATTTTATGTTCTCATCAAGTCTCATCCAGCTCATGCTACTGAATTAAGAACAAAGCACAGTTATAAACCTGAAAAAGTGATAATTATGGATTGGTCAAGTGGAAAAGTAGTTTAAAAGAAAAAACAAAAAAAAACCCAAAAAAACTCCACATCATATCCACACAGGCTAACAGAGACAGCATCCGCAACTCTATGTTTTCAGATTCCCACACTTTTATTAAGTCATAAAATTCAGGGAAAATATACTTCTGCTGTTATGGGAGGAAGTTCACAACAATGGCTGCTTTACAAAGTGGTAATGGGAGCCCTGAGAAAGGGCATGGAATCCAAATCCTTCTCTGCATGTGAATGTACAAACAGCACTTCTGCAAAATTTAAGTCTGAGTCAGGTCTATACCCGCAAACTTCAAGTAACTGACTACACCAAAATTGGTTTTGTTGCTCCATACAGCTAACCCATAATAATTATCTTAAGGGCCTTCTCCAACCTAAACAGTTCTATTATTTTCTCTCCTCATCTTCTCTCAAATGACCAAGAAAATTCTGGCAAACACTCAAAGAGACTACATTTAGACAATAAAAAGAAAGGTTCTTCATGAAAAATACCATTTTAACAATTTACTCTGCTTTATACAGACAGGAACTACAATTTGAGCAGCTTAACTAATTACAGTTGTGCTCATAACGCTGTGTGATGAAAAAAATCTGTTTTCTGAAAATCCTTGTTGGAAGAACTAACAACCTTCACTCCTGTCAAAGCATTACATTCTGCTCTAGCTCATGACAGCTTGTGGCAGCAATTTAAACCGAGGAGAATGCTACCATTTAATTTCCTAGGCACAAAAGGAAACGCTGAACAGTTTGGGTCGGAAGGAACCTTAAACATCATCCAGTTCCAACCTCCCTCCCAAAGACAGGGACACATCCCACCAGACCAGGCTACTCAAGGCGCCATCCAACCTGGCCTTCAACACCTCCACAGAGGGGGCAGCCACAACTTCCTCAGGCAACCTGTTCCAGTGTCTGACCACACTCTTTGTAAAACATTTCTTCCTATTGTCTAATCTAAGTCTCACCCCTTCCAATTTAAAGCCATCCTCCCTCATCCTATCATTAGAGGCCCTTGTAAAAAGTCCCTCCCCAAGTTTCCCATAGGCCCCTTTCAGGTACTAGAAGGCTGCTATAAGGTTTTCCTAGGGCCTTCTCTTCTCCATGCCAAACAACCCCAACTCTTTCAGTCTGCCCCCATAGCAGATGTGCTCCAGCCCTGTGATCATCTTTGTGGCCCTCCTCTGGATCCACTCAATCAGTTCCATATCCTTCTTATGTTGGGGAGTCCAGAACTGGACACAGTACTCCAGGGGGGATCACATAAGATGCAGAAAAGCATCTTTTTGTATTTTAACTATATCAAAATAGAGGAAATACAAGATCTTAAGAAACAAGGGACTAACTGATGAATTATCTCCACCTAATAGCATCCTCTCAAATAACAGGCACAACCAGAAGCATTTCTCAGTGTTCAAATTCTGTTCAATTCAGCTGAACATAGAGATATGGAGCTAGCTATCAACAACTCACAGTCCTGCCACTTATGTTTTCTCACAAATCCACAAACGCTTCAAAACACAAAAAGGAAGAGAAAGACGAAGCACTCTCTAGCAGCTTTCTCAGAATAACTATGGTAAAGTAGGATTGCTGAAATGAGTCCCTGAGTGAAGGGGGAAGAGCTACAGTAAGACAAGGCGAGAGGGAAGCACATCAGTGCTTCACACTGCTATTCAATGCCTGACAGCCTGCTCTTGTTAGGATACGGGAAGCAGCCCATAGGTCCAGCAACAGAACAGGAGCATTCAGTTACCTGCCACCAGGAAGTTATCACCTCCAGCATGACCACAGCAGTTTCACTTTGTGCTTAGATACAAGCACCTCGAGGAAATTTAAAGCAGCTGGTTTGACAAGTTATTTCCCTACCACATTCAGCCTCACCTGCATCACACCTCCACCACCAATTATCAGTCTGACCATCAGTCTCAAGGTGTTCTGAAGCACAAATGTATGTGATAAGTTTTGTTTAGGAGTAAAGTGGCTTAATCTGGGGTATCTACAAAGTTACAAAGAAGCATTTCTAGAAAGCAATTCCTGTGATGAATTTCAGCCATTCATCCAAAAATTAATCATGCCTTAGGAATACCTCTGATGACACCAACAACCTAGATGTTTCTAATACACTAACCATCACCACCGACACATCAAATTAGATGAGGTGAATCTCATCCTTATTTTCTGTTCTCTCTGAAAGAGGCACTCCTAACTGCCTGCAGTTATATCCATTCCCCTAGTCTTTCCAGAAAGAAAAGGGAAGAGATCACAGTAATTTGCAAGCAATCAGCACCTTCAGCACCTTGCTGAGCACCAAATACTCAAATTTAGATAGAATGCACAGTATTGCTCACTCACAATACGTCTTTCACTCAACCTGTAAAAAGCACTCTTTGAAAAACACGGTACTATTTATATATCCTAAAATAACTATTTGTTATGCTTGCCATAAAGCGGTGAGATTTAAGTGCCGCTGTTGACACATTTCACCATCATCCTCTGAGCTGTAATAATTCAATCCCCTCACAGGAGGAATGAAGCTTCTAATCAGGACTCCTCTAAGCACCACACAGCAGCAGGGCCAAAGGAACTCAGGTAGGGAGCTTCTTGGGCTGATTAACTCACAGAATCACAGAATAATTGAGGTTGGAAAAGAATCACAGAACGATTTGGGTTGAATGGGACCACGAAGATTGTCAAGTTCAAGCACCCTGCAGTGAGCAGGGACACCTTCAGCTCGATCAGGCTGCTCCATCCAACCTGATCTCAAATCATAGAATCATGGAATCACCAAGTTGGAAAGGACCCACTGGATCATCGAGTCCAACCATTCCTATCAATCAACAAACCATGCCCCTCAGCACCTAATCTGCCCATCCTTTAAACACCTCCAGGGAAGGTGATTCAACCACCTCCCTGGGCAGCCTCTAGCAGTGCCCAATGACCCTTTCTGTGAACGTTTTCTTCCTAATGTCCAGCCCGAACCACCCCTGGTGGAGCTTGAGGCCATTCCCTCTCGTCCTGACCCCTGTCACTTGGAAGACGAGGCCAGCTTCCAGGGATGTTTCCAGAGATGAGGAATCCGCCACCTCTCTTGGCAACCCGTTCCAGCCCTTCACCACCCTCAGCGTAAAAAAAAAAAAATTAAAAAAGTCTTCCTAATATCTAGTCGAAGGCTCTCCTCTTTCAGGTTAAACCCACTGCCCCTCGTCCTGCTAAGCAACGATATCCGACATCACCCAGCCCAACGGCCGGCACCGAACCGGTTTCGCCTCCCAAGGCCTCCGCCGGCAGGTTAAACCACGTTAAGACGCTCCTTCCCTCGTCCAGCCCGGGGAGCGCCGCCCGTAGCTCCGTCCCCTCGGGGAGCCCCGCGCGATCCGGGGTCGCTCGCGGGGAGCCTCCCGCCGCGTGCGCTCCGCCCCCGTTCCCCCCGCCCCGGCAACGGCTCCGCCCCCACCGCGCGCGCTCGCCTCGCGCCGCCGCTCCCGCCCCACAGAACGGGCTGGGTTGAAAGGGACCTTAAAGGCCATCCGGTTCCAACCCCCTCCTGCCACGGGCAGGGACACCTCCCACCAGACCAGGCTGCCCAAGGCCCCATCCAGCCTGGCCTTGAACACCTCCAGGGATGGAGCAGCCACAGCTTCCCTGGGAAACCTTGCCAGTGCCTCACCGCTCTCATCACGAAGAAATTCTTCCTTACATCTAGTTTACGTCTGCCCCTTTCCAGTTTATACCCATTGTCCCTCATCCTATCACCACAAGCCTTTGTGAACAGTCCCTCCCCAGCTTTCCTGTAGCCCCTTTCAGGTACTGGAAGGTCACAACAAGATCTCCTCGGAGCCTTCTCTTTTTCAGGCTGAACAACCCCAACTCTCTCAGCCTGTCCTCGTATGGGAAGCGCTCCAGCCCTCTGATCATCTTTGTAGCCTCCTCTGGACCCGTTCCAACAGCTCCATATCCTTCTCTATGCTGAGGATTCCATAACTGGACACAGCACTCCAGATGAGGTCTCACAAGAGGGAAATAGAGGGGCAGAATCGCCTCCCTCGCCCTGCTGGCCACACTTCTTTGGATGCAGCCCAGGGTATGGTTGGCCTTCTGGGCTGTGAGCGCACATTGCCAGCTCACAGAATCATAGAATCATTACGGTTGGAAAAGACCCCTCAGATCATCAAGTCCAACCGTCAACACAACCCTTCCATGTCTACTAAACCATATTCCAAAGTGCCACATCCACATGTTTTTTTTAATCTCTCCAGGGATGCAGACTCCACCACTGCTCTGGGCAGCCTCTGCCAGCACTTCACCACTCTTTCAGTGAAGAAACCTTTCTTGATATCGAATTTGAACCTCCCCTGGCACAACTTAAGGCCTTTTCCTCTCATCCCATTACGTGTTACCTGGGAGAAGAGACCTTTCTCCAGGTCAGAAACAGACCCACAGCATTTTAACCTTGTACTCTGCACACTTTACAGTTTTAGTAAATTCTGGTTCTGATCAAAGGAGCAGAGACTTGCGTTCATCCGGCTGTTTTCAACCTGAAAAAAATCAGACTGTAACAGCTCACAGTATGTTTCTAGTGACACCTCGTGGCAAAAATGAAGAAGAGACACTTTACAAATTTCGAAGTGCTCAACCAGAAACAAACGGTCCTGCATTTTGTTTGCTTTTTGTTAACAAAATGCATCTCACTTCCTCTGAGCAGTGTCACAGTGTCTAAGCTCACTTTTGCATTCTGCCAACTGCCTCAAAAGCTGATCCTCCAATATTTTTGAACAATACATCAACGCATTTGTACATACAAAATCCACATGCTTTTTATCCTGTGCATTACAGAACAGCTCACCCCAGTGGAAAGTTACCACTGGTCTAGTTTAGCAATGAGTTATGCCCGTGTCAAACTGCTTAAAATAATTACCAACTTGGTTTTTGTTTTTATGTGCTAAAACAACTTGTCAGGTTCTGGGACACACATCACCTCAGGCTCCTTTTGATTCTTCCCACTAACCACCACCAGCACACCTGGTGACGCTTTGTTACTTTTTACTTGCTCTCCTATGCCCACACATTCCTTTTAAGAGTTTGGTAAGGAACTGTCATGCTCTTAATCATCCATTTCTTCAGTAGTAAGCAACCCCAAGCTCACACCTTGAACCTCTGAAGCCTTTCACCCATTAACTATCTTCTTTTCTCCTTTCGGGGAACACAGCTATTCTAGTACTCTTTCTTCAATCAGAAGATAAAGGCAAATCAGACCCTATCATGAACAGTTTTCTTTATTGGTAAAATAAACATAAGAGCAAAGTCCCTACCCAAAGTCAAATTGCTTCCTCAAACAATTTCACTGTTTCACCTGAATAAGGACAGTGACTTGGCATTTCTTCCTAAGCCACCCATTTCTAGAACTGGCCAAAATTCCCTCTCCATTGATGCTGTGAAAAAGGCCAAACTCAATAATCAATGCAAATTTGATTATTAAGCAGGTATTGCTTTAATAAATAATATGATGTCTAATACATGGGGAATCATTTCACCTAATATGTGTGTGTCCATTGAGGCTGGTTACAGTCTTTTATAGTGGTTAAACCTACATATTCATATAGATTCCAAGAAACACTGGTTACATGTTCAGAAAATATTGGTTAAAAACACGTAGAACTCATTATCATACCTTATCACCCACTCTGGAATGAACATCACGGTTACTTTGTGTCTTCAGAATCCTCTGATGCTCTTTATCTTATCTCCTTCCTCACTGTGTCCTCTTGATGAGCTCAGGTCTGGCCTTTGCTCCTGCTGGAGGACTGTCCTTGTTTCACAGCATTCTGCTTGGGAAACTGTCGGCCTCTGGCCTGGACAGGCGCACACTCTCCTGGCTGGAAAACTGGTTGGATGGCCGGGCCATCCAACCAGTGGTTGGGAAATGGAGTTAATTCCAGCTGGAGGCCAGTGACAAGTGGGGTTCCCCAGGGCTCAGTGCTGGGTCCAGCCCTGTTCAGTGTCTTGATCAATGACCTGGATGAAGGCATCGAGTATTCCCTTAGCAAGTTTGCAGATGACACCAAGCTGGGTGGAAGTGTGGATCTGCTGGAGGGTCGGGAGGCTGCAAAGGGATCTGAACAGGCTGGACCACTGGGCAGAGTCCAACGGCATGAGGTTTAACACGGCCAAATGCCGGGTCCTGCACTTGGGGCACAACAACCCTGTGCAAAGCTACAGACTGGGAGAAGTCTGTCTAGAAAGCTGCCAGGAGGAGAAGGACCTGGGGGTGTTGGTTGACAGCTGACTGAACATGAGCCAGCAGTGTGCCCAGGTGGCCAAGAAGGCCAATGGCATCTTGGCTTGTATCAGCAACGGCGTAACCAGCAGGTCCAGGGAGGTTATTCTCCCTCTGTACTCAGCACTGGTGAGACCGCACCTCGAGTACTGTGTTCAGTTCTGGGCCCCTCAGCACAAGAAGGATGTTGAGGCTCTGGAGCGAGTCCAGAGAAGAGCAACGAAACTGGTGAAGGTGCTGGAGAACAAGTCTTACAACAAGTGGCTGTGAGAGCTGGGGTTGTTTAGCCTGGAGAAGAGGAGGCTGAGAGGAGACCTCATTGCTCGCTACAACTACCTGAAGGGAGGTTGTGGAGAGGAGGGAGCTGGCCTCTTCTGCCAAGTGACAGGGGACAGGACGAGAGGGAATGGCCTCAAGCTCCACCAGGGGTGGTTCAGGCTGGACATAAGGTAAAATTTTTTCATGGAAAGGGTCATTGGGCACTGGCAGATGCTGCCCAGGGAGGTGACTGAGTCACCTTCCCTGCAGGTGTTTAAGGCACGGGTGGATGCGGTGCTCAGGGACATGGTTTAGTGGCAGACAAGAATAGTTGGACTGGATGATCAAGAGGTATTTTCCAACCTAGTGATTCTGCGATTCTGGTTCAACTATTAAACAAGCTAAACTCCTGTTACAAGCTATCCCTTTTTACCGCCAGTTGGTCAAGACCCGATGCTTTTTATTCTTCCTACTCTTAATGATTTACTCCTCCCCCGCCTCGCCCCCTCCGGCCCCGCCCCGCGGGAAGCGGAAGGCGCTCGGGGTTCCGCCGCCGCCGTGAGTAGCCGCCGGAGCTGCGGGCGAGCGGGTGAGCGGAGGGGAAGAGGCACCGAGAATGCCGGCTGGTCAGCTCTCTGAGACTCTTTTTGGGGTTTTAGGAAGCGAGCATCCCTTTGTCGGGCTGGGCAACACGCGGGAGCGATCTCTGTCAGTCACGTGCAGCGAGGCGGGAGCCTTATGCCTGTACTGTTACTTTCCCAGGGCCAATCTTAGTAGAATTATAGAAGCACCAGGTTGGAAAAGACCTCTCGGGTCATCGAGTCCCACCGTTCCTATCAGCCACTAAAACCCGTCCCTGAGCACCTCGTCTGCCCGCCTTTTAAAGACTTCCAGGGATGGGGGCTCGACCGCCTCCCTGGGCAGCCTCTGCCCGTGCCCAAATGTTAGTATGAACTCCACAATAGTCACATCTCTTGATAATTTGGAGCTGGCTCCAGCCCTCTGACCTTGCATTTCTGATGGGGAAAGGCTGCAAACAGAGGCCATCACAGAAAATGCACCTGTTCAGCACAGATCATACTAAACACAGGATATTATTGTCTCTAAAGAATGAACGGGGTCAGGAAAAACACTGAAATAAACTATGCCGGCAGAGGGACATTCTAACTTCCAAAAAAAAAATACAATTACTTAGGTGAAGCCTAACTCCACTTCAGCTTAAATCCAAATATTTCACTTTTTGTACTAGTAACTACTTCTTGCTTTGCCTTGGTGCAGCCCCACCTGGGGACAGGACCTGCTGCCGCATGGAGAGGGGTGTCACTGTGTGTGACTGTGTGCTGTGAGGGGAATTGCTCTGGCACTGCTGCTCAGGGTGGAGGAGCCGCTGTGGCAGGGGGAACACCTGCACCCACAGCAACAGTGCGGCCAGAATGGCAGCAAAGGGACACGCAGCCGTGGCTCTGCAGGGCTCAGCTGAGCTGTGGCCTGCAGGGATGCTAGTCCCGTGCCTAGCTGGCACGGTGCTGACCCAGCAATCTTGTGAAAGTTAATTTTAGCAAGATTAATTAAGCTCAACGTGAGCCAGCACTGTGCACTTGCAGCCCAGAAAACAAACTATCCTGAGCTACATCAGAAGTGTGACCAGCAGGTCCAGGGAGCTGATTCTGCCCCACTACGCTGCTCTCGTGAGACTTCACCTGGAGGTCTGCATTCAGTTCTGGAGTCCTCAGCACAGGAGACATGGATCTGTTCGAGCAAATCCAAGGAAGGGCCACGAAAATGATCGAAGGGCGGGAGCATCTCCCATATGAGGACAGGCCGCAAGAGGTGGGGTTGTTCAGCCTAGAGAAGAGAAGGCTGCAGGGAGACCTTATAAGAGCCTTCTGGTACTTGAAGGGAGCCTACAGGAAAGCTGGAGAGAGACTTTTTACAAGGACATATAATGATAGGATGAGGGGGAATGGCCTTAAATTGGAAGCAGGGGAAAGATTTAGATTAGACAATAGTAAGAAATTTTTTATTATGAGGGTGGTGAGACACTGGAACAGGTTGCATAGGGAAATGGTGGAAGTTCTATCCCTGGAGGTGTTCAAGACAAAGTTGGATGAGTCTCTGAGCAACCTGAGTGGGAGGTGTCCCCGCCCATGGAAGGGTGATTGAAATCAGATGATCCGTAATGTCCCTTCTAAACCAAACCATTCTATGATTCTGTGAAAATATACAAAGTATTGACAAGACTGTATTGAATGAGAGGAAAACACACAGTTTAATTCCATTTCTACCTTTGGTCTTTTAGGCACCAAAGACTGAAGAGAAGCTACTCTGGCAACCCCAACCTTGATGTTAAGAACGCACCAAGGTTTGAACGGTGTCATCAGCTTTGAGAGGAAGGAGGTGCCTTGTACCTCACATGATTTCTGGACCCTTGGTACTCTGGGAAGAGCATGACTGCATCATGACAGCTGCCAGCAATTCACTTCTGTCATAACACTAGGTTGTCCACTTGCCACATTCTGCTTCACAAAGGCATTTACCAGTATTCCTTCCATCTCCTGTCCAGTTATTAAAAGCATGGTACTCCCATCATTATTAAAGAACTGCCTTCAGCTATCTTGCATCCTCAGGACTCCAAAAGCTGGTTTCAGAAGCACAACTAGTGGAGGCCTCATTATCCAGTCTGTTTCTAATGATGTTTACCAAAATCTAGCTGTGGAAGACTGGATCCATGACCACATGGATTTAGAGAACCAACAGGTCCTTTTCCTTTGGAAAAATTCCCCTGCTGTGGTAATAGGGAGACATCAGAATCCCTGGCAGGAATGCAACCTCAGGCTAATGAGGCAAAAGAATATAAAACTTGCCAGGAGGAGGAGTGGGGGAGGGACAGTTTACCATGACTTGGGCAATATTAATTTAACTTTCTTTACAACCAGGAAAAAATATGAACGAATGGCAAACCTGAAACTAGTTGTGAAAGCGCTGAAGGCTTTGCGCCCCCAGTTAGAGGTGCATGTCACTGACAGATACGACATCTTGCTAGACAGGCAATACAAAATCTCAGGTACTGCTGCCAAGCTGGGAATGGCAACTGCTTATCACCACTGTACCTTACTCTGTAACGCAGATAAGTTTGTCTTGTCTTCTGTGCTAAAGAGTCCTTATAAAGGGATAAAAAGCAATGCCACTCCTAGCGTGTCTGCCTCAGTGAAAAATCTCTTTGAAGAGGATCCTAGTTTAACTTGTGAGATGCTCCTGGATGCTATTGCTGAAGAATATGCTACACAACACCAAACAGATCATCGTATCACCTTAATAAATCCAGCTGATGAGACTGTGCTTCCCGGAATTAGTAATAAAACTAAGGAACTACAGACCTGGGAATGGCTGTATGGAAAGACACCAAAGTTCAGCGTTAGCACTTGTTTTAACATGGTCTATAAAGATTCTGTTCTTGATGTTAAAGTTGATATGGATGTAAAGCATGGAAGGATTGAAGCCTGTAACATTGATCTGCCGGAGCAGTGGCTGCCACCAGCACTGTGCAGTGAACTGATGAAGAATCTTACTGGCAGTAAGTTTTGCCCAAAGGAGACCACTACGCTCGCGACAGTGTTGCTGAGAGTGTGTCCACAAGATGATGAGTTGCACAGCAGGTGGAATCTGCTCTGTGAGAATTTGATGATGTTAATGTGACTTGCATTTTGAAAATGTAAATTAAACTCCTGCTGCTTTTTTATTTATTGAAAGCAAAATTAAACATTAATTTCTGCAAGCTGATTTTTTTCTTTTATTAGTCATTAAAGCTGTTTAATCTTGTGCTTTTGCTTAATATTCCCTACTGGCAACTAGATTTCACACTGCCTGTGCCCGAGGTTCCCAAACCATAGGATGTAAGCCACTGTAATTGGCTGCAGCCCTATATCACTCCATGCTGACCGTTATCATAGCTGCTTAAACCAAGGAAAATGGTGAAGGCATCCCAAACTGGCTCTGTAGCAGAGGATGGCTGACACAGATGGAATGGGGTAGGTGGAAAGCTTGATGTTGTGTAGTGAATCAACCCAACAATTCTACCCTGGATTAGGGCTTTTGTCCTTGCATGTGCAGAAGTGGAAGGATTAGGAAGTTCAGTGTGGGGTTTATGCAATGAGGGCAGGAGAGGCTAACTGGGGTGGAGGCCGTAAGTGCCTCCTTTGTACCTGCACTGCCTGGCATAAAGCTGGGAGTCACTGCGGCCACAGGCAACAGTATCTAAGCTGAAAGTGGGAACGCTTCTACATTAGAAAATACACTTGCAAATACAGATCTAGAAGAAACGAGTTCCTTATAGAATCATAAAATTATAGAATCACCAGGTTGGAAAAGACTCACCAGGTCATCTAGTCCAACCATTTCCCTCGTGAGGATGTTCAGAGTGCAAGCAGGAGCAGATGGAGGTGGTGTGCGATGGGGTATCTCCCCAACAAGAGGTTGGGGCACCATCAGGTTGGGAGGCTCTCTGGTTTCCAGCCTCTCAGTGCAGATGCTGCAGCATCACCACATCCTCCCGCAAAGAGCTGCATCTGAGCTGCATCCTCTGCCACCTCTCTGCTTTCCAAAGATCTTTCCTGTTCCTTTACTACTCTTTGCCTGCCCTCCTTCCACTAAAAGAGCCTCTGCAAAAGAGAACAAGGAGAAATCACATCTCTAGAAAAAAGTGGCATTGTAGAGACACCCCAGCATGGACCCTTCTGCTTCAAATCAAAGAGATTCTCCAGGCTGGGAGTGATGTAGGAGACATCCATGACACAGGCAGAGAGTGCTTTGAGCCACCAGGATTTCACCTGGGGCTGCAACACTTGTTCCAAAATTGCTAATGAAAGGCAACAGTGAACTGAAAATTACAGTTTTCATGTTAAATAAAAATAATAGCTCAGTATAAAATAACATTATGGAAGAAAGGGTCAAGAGATATTTCACGTTGTTGCCCAATAAGCAGAATACAATTTTGATCAGGTCTGAACAGAACCAGTTTATTGCTGTAACTGTAGGAGAGATCCCATCACAGCAGTGACAGACGGCTGATGTGAACTTTGCCCCAATGGGGCTGTTACAGAGTCTATATACCTTCACGTTAAACAACTCTTTCTTCACCAAACTGCCCTTGAATAGTAGAGTTAGTTAATTTGTAGTAAGAGGCTCATCAAGCAGAACAGCCAAGTAAAAATGTGTGAGCACATCAAGGTAAGTTCTATTCAGGGCATGATATTATAGCGTAACTCAATTTACCCGAGTCCCTTTCCCAGAGGTTTAACTAGGGTGGTAGGACTTAAAAGGAAAGCATGGTATCCAGAAATGAGGCGGAGAGTTACAGACAAAGGGCTTGCTACTGGGTGGTTCTGGAATACCAACAGCATTTAAAGCTGCTGAAGATAAGGGAACTGCAGGAAAATCAGAGGCACTTAAAAGTGCATTAAGAAACACCAAATCAGGCAAGAAACAATACTGCTTTTGACAGAGCAGAATAAATAAGGACCAGTCTGGTCTAAAGTAAAGGAGCAATGATGTTTATGTCCTTGAGGGTGCACTAATCACATTTCTGAGGCTATATATGGAAGGAAGAGTTGGGTGGAAAGTTAGGGTGACTGAATTCTGCTAGACTTAAAAGACTCACAATTAGGTCCATAAGGATATTCTGACTTCCAGTGTCCTTGTTTTCCATACAGATGACCCTCAGCTGAAGCTCCAGAAGGGATTTCAAAAGGTCTCTTACCTTTAGAAGTGACATCAAGGGAGTTTCGTCTGTGGTCCTCCCAGGTGAAGTAGGACATGTGAATCCAAGTCATGGCACCAAATTCTGTCATGGAATAACTGGAATGCAATTTTGATCAGGTCAGAACAGCAGCAGTTTATTGCTATAGAAGATGAAGCAGAGCAGCAAAGAGACAGCCTCTGCTGATATGAACTCTGCTCAAGTGAGGCAGTTACAGAGCTTATATACTGATAAATTAAACAGTTCGTTCTTCACCAAACTACCAGATAAGCAGCATGTCCATAACAGCAGTGTCTGAAATTCTTCAGGTAAGGAGGCTCTAGCCAGATTAGGAAGCTCTAGGCAGTATATCCTTTTATGAATACTTCCCTCTTTTGTAAATTAAATCACGCTGACCAGACGAGATTATTCACTGCATATAGTTCTCAACAAATGATGCCGCAAAGGCCTGAGACATTTTGCTGTGGTACTTCCACAATGACACTTTTAAAAGATGGCTGGTTGGCCAGCACTCAGTAGGAGGAAACTGTGCAGCAGAAGTGACCTACCTTTAGTTAAGGAGAGCAGTCAATGACTGTGAATCCAGCCGTAGGCTAAGACTGGCAGTCACATTGTAGGGCTGAACTACACTCAGCAAACTCCAGCTGGGATGGTGGCTTAAGCTCATGCCCAACTCATCAGAGACAATGCCAGGAGGCACAGTCCTGGCTGCATAATTCAGGTGATGACCTGACTACCTAAGTGCAAATGCCAGCACAGAAGAACATGGCCTGCAGTCAATAAAATGATTGCGGAACTGTACTCTCAGATTGCTCTGATGCCCATTCCTCTTCATATATGGTGTTCTTACCACCAGTGAAAAGAACAATTCAGAGATAAAGAACTTACGGGCACCAGTTGTGGTGCAGCCCGAACTTGTATGTCACTGAAGGTTTGGTTGTATGTATGTACAAATATTGCATATCCACAAGGTCTACAAGGAAAGCCATAGACTTAGCTACTGAATTATAGTCTAATTAGAAATAGAAGGTTTTAGCAAGGAACAGGCAAGAGAGGGAAGACCATGCTTGCCTCCCATGCAATTTGTAGAGGACCACATCCTTGGGGCTTGCTGCTAGGTGAGGCATATTGTATTACAAGATGCAGAAAGCATAAAGATTTTGATTTCCAATTAAATACCAGGATTTCAAGTTTATCTAAATATTTAAGGTGACTTTTTATTTTGCCCAAGTATGTTTGAAATCACTGGACTGGGTAAATGATACAAAGCTTTGCATTTGGGAAGCTCCCTCTATTTACAGTGAATCTTCTCCCAAACATGGCTGATCTATAAGGCATTACCCAGCTTCCCCAAATTACCCTGTGTAGTTCAGAGAAGAACTCAAACAGACTAAAACTACAAACAATAAAAAATAAACTTTATTTCCATTAAAAATAGGCATCTATTATACACAACTGAATAATACTGGTGACAGTAACCAGAAACCAAGTATCCCAGCAGCAAGCCGGGGAGCTCCTATGGAATGTTTGAGGGGACGACCTGGTAGCATATAGCTTCTGCAGAATGTATGTTCTTCTTTTTTGCTGATGTAACACAGAAAAGCTGAGACATTATTATGCAAAAGGATAAAGAAGGCAGACCACTGGCAAATTGTGACCCAGAGAACAAGACAAAGACCAGCTCAGTTTCTTCTGGATAGCTGTGGAATAGATTTGTTGTGTCAGAGACAAGACTAAAAGAACAGTAGCATTAGATGAAGGTGAAAGAAGAATAAAGCAACTAATAAAAGAAGGATAATGGAATGCACCAGCCATCCTGGAAATGAAACGCGGGAGAGAGAAAGAGTTCTAGCAATGAACATGCCACTAGAATACAGAGGCATAGTGTATTATAATCTGTAGAAAGCATAAGGCACCTATGAATCTTGAGGCTGAAAAGAGTTTGATGGGACCTGCAAAAGAGGCCACTGCCTGTTCTTCATCTCAGAATATACTTTTGCGCTAGATTCTTGCTGACAACAATCAAGAACTCTTGTATTAGGAGAAAAAGAAGTAGCAGCTTAGGTGATACCTTCTGCTTTCCAGAAGGGAAAGTTGTGGATGAAGGGAAGAGAAGAAGAGATTTTTGTCTTTTTTCAATTAGCATATTCCTTAGAATCATTATTAACAAGAAAGTTCCAGGATATCCAACTTCTAGAAGAATTTATAAATCAATAATTATTTTTTAGGGCACTATCTCAATAGCAGGAAAATAGCTTACTGCAGTTCAGGCTGGAACGACTAGCTGGAAGGACATTAAACTCGCAAGTCAGGGAAAAAGACAGAGGGGATCATAGAACCTTTTCACTTCTAATGCAAAGGATAAAAATCGGGTATATGATCATACATGATGGAAGCAAAGAACATATAGGAATGCCAAGAAAAATAATACAGCTAGTGCATCCTTTCCAGCCCAAAATTAATCATTCAGAAACACATAAGACAACCTTAAAGTATCTGTATACTGAATGCTACAATGTTTGTACCCCAGGAGCTTGGAAAATGGAGTATCAGATTTGGAGTTCCTAGTAAAGTCTGTAAAATTTGGTATTAGGGAATTGACCAAAACACAGCAAAACAGTAGTCATGACTATAATACAGGAATTAAAGGAAATACATGAGGCTACTTATTAAAGAGGATACATAGCAGCCCAGCTTCAAACGCCTGTGAGGTGGTCAATTAAAGACATAATGAAAAAAATTTGCTCAGGACAAAATTAATAATAAAAATAGAAAAGGGAGCAAAGAGGCCTTTGAGACAGTACTGAGGGGCTGTTATGAAATCAAGATAAAATTTACACATAGTTTGTATTAATTAAGACTATGGGAGAAGTACAATGGAGGAATTGTACAGTTGTGTTTTCTCAGGCTGAAAAGCCACACATATTCATAAACCTACAGATCATAAAAGCTGTGCTGGAGTGATTACTTAGAAGAGTTGCTTCTAAGGGGACAGCTGGACTCAAGCAGCATCTTCTAGTCTTATATTCTTATGCTTATAAAAACACTCATTAAAAGCAGTCATATCTAATCACATTTTCTTTGTATGTTTAGTATGAAAGACATCCACTGTTGTTTCATGACAAGGTCGCAAGTCAAAGTCACAGTATCCAATGCTGAAACGACCCTGCAGAAATTAACAGAATTGACACGGTGAACATAGAAAGAGCTCGACTGCAGTGTTAAGTTAATTTAAGACATCGGTGCATTATTACCTGTGGCTTCTTAAAATAATCAAGACCCCTTCCAATCTTAATCATCCATCCATTGTTGAATCTGTTTAAAAAAAAATCACAAATACAAAACCTATGAGTATATTGAATAAAAAGATAAATAGTTACATCCAAAAGACACAAAAGCTCCTTCTATCAACCACAATTATTTCCTAATGTTGCCAATACCTGTACAAACCATGGAAGACACTGGTCTCTATAAAGAGAAATCCACTGTTATGGCTGCCCCATCCCTGGAGGTATTTCAGGCCAGGATCGAGGGGGCCTTGAGCAGCCTGATCCGGTGGGAGGTGTCCCTGCCCACAGCAGAGGGGGTGGAACTAGATGATCTTTAAGGTCCCTTCTAACGTAAACCATTCCACAATTTGATGATTCTGTGTTCACAGAACACATGAAACTACAGAGGATTGGTCTTCCTAAGTGAGGGCCACTGCCTTCCATTTTGTTAACCACAGCTGTAATTTGAAATTGTCTCAAAAGTTATGGTTAAGTAGTTAGATTTCAAATAACTGGCATTTGCCCACCTAATTTCTCGATCATGTATTGAAGAGGAAAATGCAATATCCAGCGTTACTCCATAATTCCTCAATGATTGTTGTATTTCTTCCAAGCCATTTATCTGTTGACTCTTCCCGCTGCCCTGTTGAAAGTAAAAAACAACGTGAAAGGTTGGTTTGGTTTTTTTTACCATATATTTTATTTTTGGTCTCTTCTTCCTTAAACTTACCAAGAAAACCTTTCTAGTAATAACTTATTCCCAAAGGAAGTCACTTGTGTGAAGGTTTCAAAGACAGGATGAAAAGCAGACAGATTACAGTAACCCTTGCTGAAGGATGTGGAGGAGGAGCTCACACTCATCCCCTTCGAACCAAGTATATGTTCATATTTGAGTCAAAATAGACGCAGTGACAGCTTGAGAGCTTTTAGCTCATCACAGCTTCGAAAATGACCGCTACATACAGATGCTGGAAGAGGGAAAAAAACCAAACCTTATCTCAACAGATGTTTCAGTTTTGACTGAAACTGATGGCATCACTAGGACAAATCCCTCATAGAAGGACGGACAACCTTAGGTCCTTTTACAGGATCATGCTGAAAAAATCACTGGGACAAATACCATAAATCCCTTATAGCAGTTATTAAAGTTCCTGGAATGCTTTTTCTGTGTATATGTACACAAACAAATTGTATTATATAGATTTGTGACAAGATAAGGATTCAATAGTAGCTGATGAGAAGATACTGACTGTGAAAACAGGTCTGAAGTGATATACAGTCACAATGTCAACCACTGATATGCGCTAGCAGCATGTTAGTAACTAAGTGCACGTAACACAGAGCTCTTACTCAGCAAGAGTCACTATGGGAGGGGAAGATAGGATTCAGTCCATGAATGGATCACCAGACAGGGGATGGAGGTCTTCCCTAAACTTCCTTGTTTGCATTTCATTTTCATGAGGTTACTTTACTTTTAGGTGGAGCTTGAATGACTTTAGTCAGACATTCTTTTATTCTTGATTGGTGTAAAAAGTCTCTTGTTTTGCATTTAAAGGTATAGTCAATAAAATCTGGAGCACGTGCCCAGCTGAGAGTGGTGATCCCTTGGAGGTGGGTAGCCTTTGGGATGGAGGTGTGTTTTGGTGTTATAATGACATTATAGTGAGCAAAGTTTCACTAACGGACATGATTTCACTATGGTTGCTGTAACAGCAGTTGTGATCCATCTTCCCTGATAGCAGCTATGTGGTTACCTTCGCAGTTCTGTGTCTATCCTGGTAACGGAGCCTGGCTGTGCCACCTTATATCAACAATCGGTTCTCTATTCCATCGAGGTGGAACATTCTACTTAGCCAGAACAGGCCTCTTCCATGGCAACCACATTCCTTTCCTGGGAGCAGCAATTGTATCTTGCTTTAATACTACAATACACCTAACCTTGGGGAAGCTTTCGGAAAACTTAGAGTTCTTGTTCCCCCATTTTGTGTTATTTTTCCACATCAGGAAATTCTGAGGTTGTGAAATTACTTCTGTTCAACTACCGTATTTTTATTTGGATCTTCATCTGTGTTTTCTGCTGAAAGTGTCAGAGCCTCAGTCTAACAAGTACTGTTAAGTAAGAACAGCTCTGTATTTAAAAATAAATATGTATGTGTGTCAGTAAGTATTTGCATGTGGTACAATGTGAGTGCAAGGAAAAAGAAACCAAAACTTTGGCACTTACTTCATCATAGGAAGTGAGGAGGTGGATTGTTTTCACTTTGCACGGCCCCTTAACCAGCATCTCACAGAATCGTAGGAAGTTATACAACTGTAGAAGGTTTATTTGATTTAGTAACTTGGAATTTTTTAGCAGTCACATCTGTATCAGTTACAGGGAGTATCTACTTGCCTGATGAACATGCCTAATGTACGGGTCCTCCACCCAAACTTCAGAAACAATCTCAGTGAGGTACTCTTGGAAAAGCTTCTCGTAGCCAAAACCTGTTGCATTTTCCTCTATTCTGATTTGTTTATGGTATTTGCCATCTAAATAGAAAAGATCACAATATAATTCCTATATTAACCACCTCGCCCATAAAATGTCCACGTAACAACGGGTATTTAGGCGCCAATGGGTACATCGCAGCTCCATACCTTGCTTCTCTTTTTCAATGTGTTTTTTAATGTCTTCGGCTCTGGTCATGTACTCAGATATTTTCTGACGGTAACGGTGCTTTTTCGCCTCATCTTTTGTGGCTGTGGATCACAAGCAGACAGACCCGCTCTCCTGGAGGTGGGGGATGCACAGGGGAGGGCTGAGCCCTGCCCGGCCCATGGGGAGACGCTACAGTCTTTCCCCTCCGTTCCTCACCATGCAAGGGGAGATTGGGACCGGGACTGGGACAGGGACAGAGACCAGGACAGGGACAGAGACTGGGACAGGGATCAGGGCAGAGAGACAGGGATTGGGATCAGGACAGGGGCACAGGGATTGGGACAGGGGCACAGGGATAGAAGCAAGGGCATAGGTATTGGGATCAGGGGCACAGGGATTGGGATCAGGGGCACAGGGATCAGGATCAGGGGCACAGGGATGGGAGCAGGGGCATAGGTATTGGGATCAGGGGCACAGGGATTGGGATCAGGGGCACAGGGATCAGGATCAGGGGCACAGGGATGGAAGCAGGGGCACAGAGATTGGGGTCGGGACAGGGGCACAGGGATCGGGACTGTGACAGGGGCACAGGGATGGGGGCAGGGGCACAGGGATTGGGATCAGGGGCACAGGGATGGGGGCAGGGGCACAGGGATCGGGATCAGGGGCACGGGGATCAGGATCAGGGCACAGGGATGGGGGCAGGGGCACAGGGATGGGGGCAGGGGCACAGGGATCGGGATCAGGGGTACATGGGGGCAGGGATCGGGCCCCTCTCCCGGTACCTTTCACCACCTGCAGCAGGAGGTCGATGCCCTCCTGGTAACACACTAGCGACTCCTGAAACCGCGACGCCAGGTCCAGCTCCACCGCCCGCTTCACCGTCTCTGCCCCGGCCCGCTCCAGCGCGGCGGTGCCATCGCCCCCCGCCCGCGACATCGGCACCGGGACGGGGGGATCCCGGGACGGGGGGATCCCGGGCGCCTCCGCCGGGAACAGAAACCGGAGTCGGGACGGGCTTGCGAGGGGGGCTGTGCAGCACGCTTTTGCTTCCGCCGCTCAGGCGCGGAACCGAGGTGCCGCGACGTGGGTTCCCACCCGGACGGTGCGCACCGAGATGGCTGGCCCGGCCAGCGCGGGGTCCGCGGGCGCTTGGAAGGTGGTGGCGGCTCCGACTGGGGTTTGGGACGGCTGCGGGTGTCGCGAGGGGACGAGTGACACGGGGCTGCGAACTTAGCGACCCCTCCGGCCCCTCTGGGACCGCGCCGCGGCGGGGCCCGGGCCGTGGGACGGGCGGGGGAGGTCGTGGGCCCGCAGCGCCAGCACAGGCCGTTCAACGGGAGCGGGAGACGTACTCTCCCGGCCCGAGCCCCGAGAGCTGCTTGCAGATGCTGGGAGATACGAGGAGAGCGCAGGCACATTGCTACCTGCTCTGTTTTGCAGATGCTGGGGAAGGGAATAGAGGAGATGGCATCCGCTGCCTGGGCTCGTTGTCTCTTTACCAGGTCAAGAATTCCAGAGTCGGTACGTACTGCAGTAGTTTAGAAGCTGAAAAAATAAGTATTAGCCCACTTAGTTGATATTAACCTGCTCAATCGTAGAATCACAGAATCACTAGGTTGGAAAAGACCCACTGGATCATCGAGTCCAACCATTCCTATTAAACACTAAACCATGTCCCTCAGCACCTCATCCACCCATCTTTTAAACACCTCCAGGGAAGGTGACTCAACCACCTCCCTGGGCAGCTTGTTCCGGTGCCCAATGACCCTTTCTGTGAAAAATTTTTTCCTAATGTCCAGCCTGAACCTCCTCTGGCAGAGCTTGAGGCCATTCCCTCTTGTCCTGTCCCCTGTCACTTGGGAGAAGAGCCCAGCTCCCTCCTCTCCACAACTTCCTTTCAGGTAGTTGCAGAGAGCAATGAGGTTTCCCCTCAGCCTCCTCTTCTCCAGGCTAAACACCCCCCAGCTCTCTCAGCCGCTCCTCATAAGGCCTGTTCTCCAGCCCTTTCACCAGCTTTGTTGCTCTTCTCTGGACTCGCTCCAGAGCCTCAACATCCTTCTTGTGGTAAGGGGCCCAGAACTGAGCACAGAATTCAAGGTGCGGTCTCACCAGTGCCAAGTACAGAGGGAGAATAACCTCCCTGGACCTGCTGGTCATGCTGTTTCGGATACAAGCCAGGATGCTATTGGCCTTCTTGGCCACCTGGGCACACTGCTGGCTCATGTTCAGTCAGCTGTCTACCAACACCCCCAGGTCTTTCTCAATCAATAATTAATAATTAATCAATATTAGCCCACTCATTCTGCGTTTAAAAGATGGGTGGATGAGGTGCTGATGGGCATGGTGTAGTGATCGATAGGAATGGTTGGACTCTGTGATCCAGCGGGTCCTTTCCAACCTAGCGATTCTATGATTCAGCGCTGTCTGTGGTCCAGCAGGTTTCTAGAGACTTGGGGGATGAACAGGTGTGCAGTGCGCTGCGTGAAGAACTGGCAGAAGGGCATAGTCTGAAGGGTTGTAGGGAGTCGGGTCACCAGCAGCGTTCGATCCTCACGCCAGACCTGTTCAATGTGTTTGTCAGCGACCCGGATGCAGGAATTTAGTGCACCGTTAGCAAGTTTGCTGCTGATGTCAAACTGGGAGGCACTGTTGATTAGATATCGGGAAAAAATTTGTCACCAAAAGGGTTCTTGGGCACTGGAACAGGCTGCCCAGGGAGGCTGAGGGGCAACCTCATTGCTCTCTACAGCTTCCTGAGGAGGGGAAGTGGAGAGGGAGGTGCTGAGCTCTTCTCCCTGGGATCCAGTGATAGGATGCGTGGGAATGGTTCCAGACTGTGCCAGGAAAGGCTTAGACTTTGCATTAGGATGCATTTCTTTATCGAGAAGCTGGTTGGACCCTGGAATGGACTTCCTAGAGATGTTGTTGATGTCCCAAGCCGGTCAGTGTTTAGGAGGCATTTTGGCAATACCCTTAGCAACATGCTTTACCTTGGTCAGCCCTGAAATGGTCAGGCAGTTGGACAGAGTGAGGGATGTAGGTGCCTTCCAACTGACATAGTCTATTCAATAAATAAGCAAAATGATGGGATATTTGACTTGCATATTATGGTTTTACATTTACAATTTTAACTTATCTTTTTGCACGATACCATCTAGTTTCAGTCGATCCTAAAAATCATTCTTAAAGCCTGTGGACAAATTTCTCATTGAAGAATCTCAGCTTAGCCCTGAATGGTATGCGTGCAAATTAAGTGCTGTGCTGGTACAGTGTGTTGTCCATGTGTTTCTGTGCAGCTGTATGGTCAAACTCAAGGTTTAATGTATTCATAAGCAAAACATTATAAAAATACGCTTGACTTAATGTTATAAAAGCTGAATTTGAAGTGACCTGTGCTTTGACTTTCTGAAAAGAAAGATAGATAAACATGTAAGAATTTTTACCAAGGCTGAAGTGTGTTTTCTTAACTGTACTAATAATAATGCAGATATTTAGGAAAAAAACCTGGTTTTTTGTGAACTTCTTATTTTAGGTGTTTCAGCCACGGCCTGGAGATCATGAAAAGTATGGAGGTGACCCTGAGCAGCCCCACAAAATCCATGTTATTACTAGAATAAAAAGTGTAATTGGTCGCCCGTATTGGGAAAAGAAGATAGTACATGATCTTGGACTGGTTAAAGTACGACTGTTGTTCTTTATACTTATTGTCTACAACATAAATGTAGAAACAGGGTAGAATTAAGGTGGTGGGGTTTTTTTTAAGGACCTCAGTTTTGCAGTAACAAAACTTGATTGCTTTATAGCTGCTCTAAATGTAACTGAGAAACTGATGATGTGTTTAAGAGCTGAGAGGAACATTAATGATGGACACCCAGTTAGTTGGAATTCACAATATCACTGTATAGTATTGCTGTGCATGCCTGAAGAGAAACTTGCCTTGAGAATTCTCCTAAATAGTAAAAATAGATTTGTAAATTAATTTAATTCAGTTTTCTCTGTGGTCACGTTATCTTAGGTAGGCAAATAAGACTCACTTAGTAATGAAAAGGCTTCCAAATCTAGAAGGGGTGATACACGTTCAAACAGGTTACTAAGAGTTTGTGTCAAAGGTAAGTTTATCCAGATTTTTTTAGGCCTTATGCACACTGTGCAAAAATTTGCCTAGTCAGTGTTATATTATGGAGCAACACTGTTTGCTTGATCAGATCTAACTTGAACAAGCACTCTTACTTCTGAACTACTGTGTTTACATTTTTAATATCTTTAAGTTGAAAGAAATTTGAATGTATTGATAACGTAATGGGAATAAAGCTGAATTTGTTATTTTATTTGAATCAGTAAATTGGTCAAGTTTTGATTTTGTGTTTTTATGTACTTGCCACGTAACTTATTTCTCTAAATCTGATATTTGCAAACAGAGTTTATATTTTTTACTGGTAGCGTGAAAGATTCAGTGAACAGAGATTTGAGGTTGGCAATGCATTTGTAAAGCATATTCTATCTTTTATATAGGCGCATCAGCCGATACTGCACAAAAATATCCCTTCTGTGAATTCCAAGCTGAAAGTTATTAAGCATCTGATAAGGTTTGTTAATTGATTAATTTGAAACACTTAATGTAACTTTCTTCTGGTCAGAAGGGTTTACTAAGCAAACTTTTTTGCCTGTAGAATACAGCCACTGAAACTACCTTATGGTTTGCCAACGGAAGAGGAAATGTCAGACACCTTTCTCACGAGCAAGGGAGAGCTTGTCATTAAACGGCGTCTAAAAGCTCAGGAGCAGAAAGAAATTAAGTCATAAGGTGCACTGGTTGGATTTATGTTTTGTAAAAATAAATGATTTAATTCCTGAGTTAATAGTTTGCGTATTAAATGTAAACTTAATTCTTACCCTGTCTGGTATGAGTGGTGGAGGTGACAGTGATGCTTAAGGAAGGATTGTGTGTGTACAAATGTAAAATTTAATGTTGGTAATGTTTGCCTGAAATATTAAATTGATTATTATTTGATTGAGGCAGGCATTTGGGTGACTCATCTTCATCATCCTGATCTTAAACAGTCCTCTGGCCTTTTCTGTAGCTAAAAAGGTACCCAAACTCCCTATTTGGGAGTAACAGAGGGAGTGATTCATATCTTGGCAGGTTGTATAATTTGTTGGGAAACATGCTATCTCACTTCATACACATTTCTTTATCCTAAACGGTTATTAATAGCCTAAGACCTCCAGTCTTTGTGAAAATTGATGCTTTTCCTGTTTTATAATTGCCAACTTCAGAAATCTGGAGGCCCTGAGGCATGCCTCTGCTGCAAGTTAATAATTCGTGCTGCAATTTCATGAAAAAACACTTTTTACTGGAGGATCCTGAATAGTAATGCGCACATAGTTTTATTTACAGTTTCAAGAATCATGGCCAAAGTTAGGAAGCTGCTGCAGTATCAAATGATAAAGTAGTTTTCATTCCAGCAGGCATTAAATTCCGTAGCATAACACACTATGAGCATCTCCCACACTAGACACACAGTAGAGGAGTTAATCTTAATGACTGTATGTTATGAAAAGATCAGAGGGATACAGTCACTGGAATTGAATGTTTATCATTTCTGTGTGCTTGCAGAGAAGAATAAACACCAGTAGGAGTTCAAAGGAATACTTTCTGTCCCAGTAGAGGAACATAAAAGCTGAAGACACTGTGTTCAGAAGAAAAAGGATAGGCTATGGTAGTGGCAGTGGAGAGTACAGTGGCTCCTGCAGACTGACTGGAGGCAGAAATGTGAAATTGAGCTGAAAAACTTCTATTTTTCAACAGGTTATAGGCTGTAGGACTCAGAAAATACTGGTGTCAGCCTAAAGTATATAGACTAGCAAGGGAAAAGTGAAGCAGATAAATGGATGTTGCTTTTCTCCCCTCCTTCCTTCTTTCCTTCCAGTGTCTATAATGTCCTGCACTATGGTGTGTTACAACTGCAGTCACTGTGGTTTTGACCATGTTCCCAAAGGGTATAGTTAAGAAAGCTGAAATTTCGGCCCTTCTGAAGGACGTATGTAGTACATCCAAGGTACAGGACATTCTTAAAAGAGATGGCACAAGTACTAGGGCCCATAAAACAGGGTGCACTAATGCAGTGCATTCTTTCATTAATGGGAAATTGTAAATGAGACCTTCAGGAAGCACAGGTAAGAAAAGCTTTCTCTTTGTGCAAGGGGAAAACCAGGATAACTTAAGATGATAGCAAAACTCCAGTTTAAGACTCTGGGTCTTAAAAACCTGTGAGGATAGAGAGAGCTCAGCCTCTCTTTGCAGCCTGCTCTGCTGCATGGCTGGCCTCATGGGGAAAAGTTATATGCAGAATACATTCTCGTATCCAGTCTGAACCTCTCTTCTTACAGCTTATGTCTGTGGTCACTACTCTTCCCACCTTGCCCTGCTGGGAAGACCCAGCCTGGTTCCATCTGATGGGGCAACTGCTCCAGCTCCAGCTACCAACCACTGTGGTAGCTCTCTGCTGACATTGCTCTGCTGTGTCAGGGCTCCCAAAACTGGGCTCTACTCTAGATGTGGTCTAACAAGGGCTTAGTAGAGGCATGTAATCCCTTCCCTTGGGAGGGCTGTGCTGCTGTTGATACAGCTCAGGGTACCTTTAGCTGCCTTTGCTGCTTGGGCACACGCTTGGCTCACACTGAGCTTGCCTCTTGGATAAGAACCATTTGCCGTGTCTACCTGCTCCAGCATATAAAGTATATTCAAACAAATCCTTGGTGCCATACCTGGCAACAGTGTAGAAATGTACTGTTTTAAGAATAAATTTCTATTTCTGTGCTATTGCTCTGTTGCAAATTTACTTACTGCTTCAGATTTGGTAATTAATACTGTAGAGTGAGTAGATCAATACTATTCTAATAATAGCACCAGGATACTTTTAGTCATAGGTACAAAATAATAATAATAAAAAATGCGCCATATTTAACACACCCACCCCCCCTTGTGCTCTTTGCTGTTTCTCCTTTAGCCCCTCAGGAATAAGCTTGAGGGTTTTTTTAACCACTCTACACCACTTTTCTCCCCTGTGTCTCAAAATGGCTGAAAGAACCCAACAGCATTGAAGCTAAGGCTCCCCGAAAGCTTCACTATATGGTTGATTTAAGGGATGTTTATTGTGCATGAGCTCATGTCAGATTTTATAATCTGCACAACGTTTAGAAAACATGATGGAATGTGCGTATTCCTACACCAGACCCTGCATTAAAACTAATTTATAGCTTCGATAGAAGCATTCATTACAGCAGCTTGAGTTTTACAGATTGTTGGTAACTGTAAAGGCTAAAGCAAAGTAGTAAGGGGAAAAAAGAAAAAAAGTTAAGAACAGTGTAGTATTTTCTCTCCTGTCACAAGAAACAGCCACTTTGGGGTCCCAGCATCAAAGTTAAGAGGAATTATTCTGAAAGGATATGATACACTGTGATACACTTTTCTGGTAGATTAAATATACACACTATTTATTGCAAATATTAAATTCCAAAATTGCAGGTTATTATCAGCTTTGGACTGCTGCTAGACACGTATATTGACAGATAAAATCTAAGGTGGATAAAATCTTATTCAGCAGTGTTACAGCTTTCCTGTGGCATTAATCTGCTGCTTAAGAAACTGCAAGCACAGGTGAAAACTTTGCGTGAACATTCTTATGAAGTGAGATAAAACATAAATGACAAAAGGTAGATTGCAGTTTGGATTATCAGCAGTGTTATCTTTCAAAGTGGTTTTTTCAGCCTTAGCTAAAAAAACCCACTCTGAAACATTTAAAATTCGCACTTGTTTCTGGCTTCATTGCTCTCCCTCATTCTTAGTCTTTCTGGGGGAGAAATTAGGATTTTTTAAAGTTAGAAGCAAAGTATGCAATCAGTGACTTAAACCTAATCATCATTCAGGTATCTCAGTATCCATTTTTCTTAAAAAACTTGGCTCTTGCAACCACATCATTGGCATAGTCATTGTGAGTTGTGCCAACATCCATTTCATTATAGCTCTGGACATTGTTAGGTCCCGCATTATAGGCTGAAATCCCACCTGAAATGAGAGTGAAAGAAACACATAAACAGAGGTAATATTTCACCAGTAAATAAGGAAACAAAAAACCCCTACAACTTAAATGTGTTGCTTTAATTTGCAGTTGTATTTTCACCAGTGCTGGATTAACGTTTCCAGCTAATTTTGCCACAGCTTCCCTGGGCAACCTGTGCCAGTGCCTCACCACTCTTATAATGAGCAAATTCTTCCTTATGTCTATTCTAAATCTGCTCCTCTTCGGTTTATACCCATTGCCCCTCATCCTGTCACTACAAGCCTTTGTGAACAGTCCTTCCCCCTTGATGATCTCGAAGGTCTTTTCCAACCAACCAGTTCTTTGACTCAATAAAATAAGCAGGGAGATCCGGATGCATTTAGTTTTCTGAAGTGCATTGCAGCATTGTTGTCCTTGACCTTTGTGTGTGAAGTGTTTTAAAGCCGACATATTAAAGCTGATAAAACTCTACCTTTGAGCTGTTGTTCCTTTGTCCACCTTGGGAATTTTTTCTGGATTTCCTCTATCATCTCACATAGAATCTGTGTGCCTTGTGCTAAATGCTCTTCACTGTCCCATGACCCGACAATCTTATGGTATCGCTTGTCAACCTGGAAGTGAGATAGCAATATCAGCACACCAGAAACCCCACGGTTTGTCCAAAGCTCTTAATTGTTTACAGGCTGCTTGTGTTAATTTTGGGTTTTAATCTCATGATTTACCTCTTTCAGCATTTTATGATAGGAAGCGAATTTAGCTCAAAGTGCAGGCGAAGCCAGCTGATGCATGAATAGCAGCCTGTTGGGGCACTGAAGACGAATGCCTGCCCCACCTCCTTGTCTGTTGGAGCCTTAAAACCCCAACACAGCTGCTGCTGGAAAGGTGACGGGATGTAGAAAGTAGGCTTATTGCTGTCATCTCCAGCTGCGAGATGACTGCTCCCCTCCTCCCCAGCTGCATCAAGGGTGGGAAAACCTCTGTTTCCTCTAGGGATCTCCTGTCATTCTCTGCCCCAGTTGTGGTATCCTTCCCCTTCTCCATGAGATAGTAAAGCACAAATCTGAAGGGGCTGGAGTTGTTACAAAAGGTGGATCCCAATACATGCAGCACATGTTGAGGGATCGTACTGATAAGCATGCAACTTGGGAAACAATGAGACACGAATGTAGGCATGAATAATGAAGTAAGATCCCCCACTATTCAGGCCCCTGTGGTACGTAAAGGGTGAGTAACCTGACTGTATGTAGCTGCAGCCTACAGGCCTTCATGCTGAGTTAAAAAAAATGCGTTTGGAAACAAGACTTATTGTTTAAAGTATGAAATAGGAACAATTAATCTCTTAATTTCCAAGAGAGCACTGGAATGAAAGCAGTGGTTTCACGGTGCAGCAGCAACTGCTCATGCCCAGCCACTCGTTGGGGTCTTTCCCTGGTGCTGGAAGCTGGTATAAAGCACCGACTTTATTGTGGCCAAATTGTTGGCTGAAAAGGTTTAGGGGTTGCCTTTTGGCGGGGCTCCTGCTCCTCTTCCGACTCTCTGCTTCAAAAGAAGGATGAGGTTTGCATTTTTAAGAAGATTGACCATACCTGCATTAAACCATACGCATTTCCATAGTCCCCCCAGCCATTGTCCAGCACTGTCCCAGCGTGGGACTCTCGAGAGATAATCCCAGCAATCACAGCTGGATCAATACCCTTGCTGTTGCCAGCTTTTGTAATCTTGGATCGATATTTCTCCATGTTCCTCAAATCTTTTTCTGCAATCTTCTCTGAAGCACGAACTCCTAAAACACAACGTGCACGACTTTTACTTTCATTTTGTAAAATCAGAAACAAGTTGTTCTAACAGTCATTATGATTGAGCTGACATTTTGAATCCTTCTGAGTCCATTCAGAGAGAAGAAATGAGAGAATTGACCAATTTTGCTGAAGGATCGGTGCCCTAAATATCACACAGGTGATATAAAAGGTTTTTTTCAAATACAAAGGACAATTCTCTAGGATGCAGAATAAAGGGCAGGCCTTCTTGTTTAAAACCTAAGCCTTTGGGTGGGTTAGTCCCAGATTTAATTCCTTTTAATTCAGAACCACAATGGGGAACCATTCAAAAACTTAGGTCATGAGGGAAACCCTCTTAAGGGAGAGAGAAAAGCAGGTCTGATGGCAGGGGCTGGATGCACCCAGCAGACCCTGCATTTTCTGTGCGGTGCTCTTGAATATCATCTCAAAGACTATTCCAAACATAAATTTACTTGCCCAAGCAGAATCTTTGATGGCTGTGGTTAAATCTACTCGCATGGCAATGACTGACAGCCAGAATCCATAAGAAGAATGTGCTTATGCGTGGATGTAAGAGAGGATGAACAACTGAATTAGTGCCTACCTGCATAGCTCAGTCCTTCGGGTCCTGCGGTTGCCTCTGAAGCTCCAGTTGTGTCAACATTCAGTATATTCCCGTAACGGCCTAAGAGCAGTATTTACAACCAGATGTCAGGCCAGCACAGTGTGAGATACATGCCATTAAAATGTTTTCAGATCCGTGACTGAAACTCGTAGCATCATTTCGATACCAGCACAGGCATTTGTGCTAGTAGATGTGGTCATGTGCTCTGGAAAGGTTTACCCCTCAGTAGCACTAGCATGAAGCCACAGTGTAGCTTGTGAGGTGAACTTGTGCTCTGTGCACCATTCATCTCCCCTAGTTTTGGTTTTCATAAAACTGTCTAATCTTAGCTTGTGACTTGGGATGCCCCACAGTCAATGGAGAAAGGCACCTCCAAAGGGCAGTTTTTCTATTCCAAAATAAAAAAATAATCAATGAGAGTCAAAATAAATCCTACATCACTTACTGGCTCCAGCTTGCTTTTCCATAGCTACCATCAACAAGAAAAAAGTCAAAGAGAAACATCCTTCCACTACATCCATTATAATTTATCTGACTTGCAGTTAGATTTGCAATTTATCTGTTGTCTAAACATGCTGGTGAAGGAGGGAAAACGTGAACAGCAACTGAGAGGGGCAATGCTAACCTAAACCCAGCAGTTAATGGAAAGCAGACTTTGATACAGTGGATTATTTACAAGAATATTAGACAAACATCACAGACCTGACATGTTTGCTGCAGATGTCTCCTCACCTTCTTGCCATACTTCCTGGAGTCAAATGGGCTTTTTATTCAGTTGGAAGCAGCTGAGTCAGTGCATTTCCCACACGCTGCCAGTATGACGGGAAATAGGAGTGCCTAACAACCTCTGGTGTGTCCACTCAAAAACAACAGCGTTTCTGCTCTGCAGCACGAGCACAATTATGATTTTGAAAGTGAAATACCTTTAAATTTACTTTAAAACCCCATTGCTAACAGTTTGGAACTAGGAAGAGGCTTGTGTGAAAACAACTGCCCCCCCCTTTCGTTGTCGGGAGGGAAGAAGATGCTGACAATGGGGGAACAGGAACCTGCACTTTCAGATATAACAAAGTTTTTGCAGGCAGGGACCCTGCAGTAATAACATGAGACAGAGCTGCAGCCGCTGAGGATTTGGGGATGCAGAGACTATGCCAGGTCCCTGTTGTTATCCCGTCTTGTTATCTCGTCTTCAACAAAGGTGAAAGCGCAAACCCAGATCAGCAGGCAGCATGGTTCAAATTTGCTTTAGCTGTTCCACAGTAAGGAAAAAAGCCACTGTACATCAGACCTTCCCATCACTGCTAATCCATCCTGACATAGGGAGGACTATAGGTGGACTGTAGGGAGGAAGTGAGAACGGGCAGGGAAAAAATCAGGAGGGCTAAAGCCCAACTAGAAATGTGATTGGCCAAGACTGTGAAAGACAACAAAAAGTCTTTCTACAAATACATCAACAGCAAAAGGAGGGCTAGGGACAATCTCCAGTCCCTAGTAGATGCAGAGGGAACAACAGTAACAGGGGATGAAGACAAGGCTGAGGTGCTCAATGCCTACTATGCCTCAATCTTTAACAGTAAGGAAAATTGTTCCCTCTGTGCACAACCCCGAGGGTTGGAAGAGAAGTATGAGATTCCCAAGGTCCAAGAAGAGATGGTTAGAGACTTGCTTACCCAGCTAGATGCCCACAAGTCTATGGGGCCAGATGGAGTCCACCCAAGAGTTTTGAGGGAACTGGCGGATGTGCTGGCCAAACCCCTTTCCATCATCTTCCAGCAGTCCTGGATGACTGGGGAGGTTCCGCTGGACTGGAGGCTGGCTGATGTCGTGCCCATCTATAAGAAGGGGCGCAGGGAGGATCCGGGGAACTACAGGCCTGTCAGCCTGACCTCGGTACCGGGGAAAGTCATGGAGCTGGTGATCTTGAGTGCAATCATGAAGCACATGCAAGAGAACCGGGTGGTCAGGCCCAGTCAACACAAGTTTACAAAAGGCAGGTCTTGCCAAACTAACCTGATGGCCTTCTATGACAAAGTGACTCGGCTGCTGGACGAGGGAAAGGCTGTGGATGTATCTTCCTGGACCTCAGTAAAGCCTTTGACACAGTTTCTCACAGCATTCTGCTTCGGAAACTGTCGGCCTCTGACCTGGACAGGCGCACACTCTCCTGGGTGAAAACCTGTTTGAATGGCCGGGCCCAGAGGGTGGTGGGAAATGGAGTTAAATCCAGCTGGAGGCCAGTGACAAGTGGGGTTCCCCAGGGCTCAGTCCTGGGTCCAGTCCTGTTTAATGTCTTTATCAACGACCTGGATGAAGGCATCGAGTGCTCCCTTAGCAAGTTTGCAGATGACACCAAGCTGGGTGGAAGTGTGGATCTGCTGGAGGGTCGGGAGGCTGCAAAGGGATCTGAACAGGCTGGACCGCTGGGCTGAGACCAACGGCATGAGGTTTGACACGGCCAAATGCCGGGTCCTGCACTTGGGGCACAACAACCCTAAGCAGAGATACAAACTAGGAGAAGCCTGGCTGGAAAGCTGCCAGGAGGAGAAGGACCTGGGGGTGTTGGTTGACAACCGACTGAACATGAGCCAGCAGTGTGCCCAGGTGGCCAAGAAGGCCAATGGCATCCTGGCTTCTATCAGGAACAGTGTGACCAGCAGGTCCAGGGAGGTTATTCTCCCCCTGTACTCGGCACTGGTGAGACCGCACCTCGAGTACTGTGTTCAGTTCTGGGCCCCTCACCACAAGAAGGATGTTGTGGCTCTGGAGCGAGTCCAGAGAAGAGCAACAAAGCTGGTGAAGGGGCTGGAGAACAAATCTTATGAGCAGTGACTGAGAGAGCTGGGGTTGTTCAGCCTGGAGAAGAGGAGGCTGAGGGGAGACCTTATTACTCTCTACAACTACCTGAAGGGAGGTTGTGGAGAGGAGGGAGCTGGCCTCTTCTCCCAAGTGACAGGGGACAGGATGAGAGGGAATAGCCTCAAGCTCCGCCAGGGGAGATTTAAGCTTGAGATTAGGAAAAAGTTCTTCACGGAGAGGGTGGTTAGGCATTGGAACGGTCTGCCAAGGGAGGTGGTTGAGTAACCATCCCTGGAGGTGTTTAAGGTTAGGGTAGACGAGGTGCTTAGGAGCATGATTTAGGGATTGGTGGGAATGGTTGGACTTGACGATCCAGTGGGTCTCTTCCAACCTGGTTATTCTGTGATTCTGTGACATGCTTCTCCCTCATGATAGATTTTGTGAGGGTGAAATGCTGTTTTGCTCTTTCATGAGCTCTTTCACATTTTAAGCTAGGGAATTCATCCTTGCCACTGTGCTGAAAGATTGTATTCTGTAGGTTTTCCCTGTACTGTTGATACCTCCCACAGAGAACCAGCTGCAATAAGTCACAGCAACCAATATATGGAACTCTTTGTGTTCACATTCATAAGTGAGTTTAAAGAAGACTGAAACAGAGGGAGGTATGTCTGGCAGGGAGGAAAATGGAACAGATATACAGAAGTGACTTGGTACAGAAATGTCACTTCATATGGAAGTGACATTAAAAAAATTTCAAAATTCAAAATACCACTGAAGATGATTCACAGGCCAGTAATCTCCAAATGGCCTGTGCTACCATTCCCTTATTGCTGAGGAAGAACGATAAAGGATGTAATAATTTGTGCTTGTATCTCCCATGTTTCCTTAAGTCCTATCCAGAAATTAGTGTTAAATCATACATGCATAAGGAGAATAAAGAATGTGCTTTTAGGACCTTCCTGCATTTCATAAAGAATCAAACAAGCTGAATGGTAATAAAAATTTTGACTGGATTATCCTTCACTTGTTTCACTGCTGTGGGCTTGTTTTAGTAGCACTCATGGCTTCTCGGTACTGGTTGTGGGACTAAACTGGCTTGGATCAAGTGGAACTTAACTTTTCTTTTTCCCATGTAATTTTTAGGTAGTGTAGCCCCATCAAAGTACTGAAAGAAGGAAAGTAGTGGCTGTAGCTGTTACACGGAACAAACTGCATAGTACATTTCAAAACCCTGTTGGTTACATTTATTGGTTTGGCTTCTAAAATCCCCAGTAGTTTTTGCAGAAGTCCTACTTGTCCTATCATCACACATAAAGTCCTGTTCTGGAGAGTACACAGGACTGAGACATGAAGCTTACATAAACTGTACAGATTTCATTATCTTTTTTAATAAGTCCATTTTTGCAAGCATTGAGTCTCACAAAGATGAACTGAGACTTTAGAGAAAAAATCAGAAGGGCAGAAGAGAAAAAATCAGAAGGGCAAAGACTCAGCTAGAAATCAGATTGACACAGTCAGTGAAAGATAAGAAAAAATCTTTCTATAAATATATAAATAATAAAAGGAGGACTAAGGAGAGCATACAGTCCCTATTGGACGAAGAAGGAACAACAGTGACAGGAGATGAAGAAAAGGCTGAGGTACTTAATGCCTTCTTTGCCTCAGTCTTTAATTGTAAAGAAAGTTGTTCCCTCTGTGTACAAACCCCGGAGCTAGAGGAGCAAAATGAGGCTCCCATGGTCCAAGAGGAGGTGGTCAGAGCCTTGCTAGCCCAACTAGACACCCACAAGTCTATGGGGCTTCATGGGATTCACCCAAGGGTATTGAAGGAGCTGGCGGATGTGCTGGCCAAACCTCTTTCCATCATCTTCCAGCAGTCCTGGGAGACTAGGGAAGTTCCACTGGACTGGAGGCTGGCTGATGTTGTGCCCATCTACAAGAAGGGTCGCAGGGAGGATCCAGGGAACTACAGGCCTGTCAGTCTGACCTCAGTGCCAGGGAAATTCATGGAACAGGTGATCTTGAGTGCAATCATGAAGCACATGCAAGAGAACCGGGTGATCAGGCCCAGTCAACACAAGTTTACAAAAGGCAGGTCTTGCCAAACTAACCTGATGGCCTTCTATGACAAAGTGACTCGGCTGCTGGATGAGGGAAAGGCTGTGGATGTATCTTCCTGGACCTCAGTAAAGCCTTTGACACAGTTTCTCACAGCATTCTGCTTCAGAAACTGGTTGCCTCTGGCCTGGACAGGCGCACACTCTCCTGGAAAACTGGTTGGATGGCCGGGCCATCCAACCAGTGGTTGGGAAATGGAGTTAAATCCAGCTGGAGGCCAGTGACAAGTGGGGTTCCCCAGGGCTCAGTGCTGGGTCCAGCCCTGTTTAATGTCTTTATCAATGATCTGGATGAAGGCATCGAGTGCACCCTTAGCAAGTTTGCAGATGACACTAAGCTGGGTGGAAGTGTGGATCTGCTGGAGGGTCGGGAGGCTGCAAAGGGATCTGAACAGGCTGGACTGCTGGGCAGAGTCCAGTGGCATGAGGTTTAACACGGCCAAATGCCGGGTCCTGCACTTGGGGCACAACAACCCTGTGCAGTGCTACAGACTAGGAGAAGTCTGTCTAGAAAGCTGCCAGGAGGAGAAGGACCTGGGGGTGTTGGTTGACAGCGACTGAACATGAGCCAGCAGTGTGCCCAGGTGGCCAAGAAGGCCAATGGCATCTTGGCTTGTATCAGAAACGGCGTGACCAGCAGGTCCAGGGAGGTTATTCTCCCCCTGTACTCGGCACTAGTGAGACCGCACCTCGAGTACTGTGTTCAGTTCTGGGCCCCTCAGCACAAGAAGGATGTTGAGGCTCTGGAGCGAGTCCAGAGAAGAGCAACAAAGCTGGTGAAGGGGCTGGAGAACAGGCCTTATGAGGAGCGGCTGAGAGAGCTGGGGTTGTTTAGCCTGGAGAAGAGGAGGCTGAGGGGAGACCTCCTTGCTCTCTACAACTACCTGAGGGGAGGTTGTGGAGAGGAGGGAGCTGGCCTCTTCTCCCAAGTGACAGGGGACAGGACTAGAGGGAATGGCCTCAAGCTCCGCCAGACGAGATTTAGGCTGGACATATGGAAAAATTTTTTCACAGAAAGGATCATTGGGCACTGGAACAGGCTGCCCAAGGAGGTGGTTCATTCACCTTCCCTGGAGGTGTTTAAGGCACGGGTGGACGAGGTGCTAAGGGGCATGGTTTAGTGTTTGATAGGAATGGTTGGACTCAATTATCCAGTAGGTCTCTTCCAATCTGGTTATTTTATGATTCTATGATTTTAGGTAAGTCCTCAGATATCGCACAAATCTTGTTCATTACCTCACCAATGTACATCAAAGGCAGTTCTTGTTACACGGTAAATACTTAAAACCAATACTTAAATGCTTTGTATTCATTGCTGATTGAAATGAAAGCCAAAATAGGGAAACTGCATTTACATGTGTTACTTTCTTCTACTCTGTCCATACAGACATGGCAAACCTGTTTACTCCTTTCCCTTTCCCTGTCTGTTATGTAGATGTAGTCATGTATACCTGTCCTCAGCAGTTTCTTTTCTTATCTAAACCATCCCAGCTCTGCAATCTTTTTGGGCAGTGACAGTTCCTGGGCCAGTGGGCAGGAGGTCATGGATGTTGCAGAATAAATTCCCTCGAGAGCTGTGAGAGGCAAATCCTGGTGTGGGGAACGCAGCCTGCCTCATGGGTGTGGATGGGGAGAAGGGGAATTCACCGCATGTCCACACAGAGGGATGTCTGCAGTGAACATCTGAAATTTGCAGTCACATCCCCAAGAGTGTAAGGAAGTCTGATCTTCTTTAAGCCAATTATATTGTTGTTCAGGCAAATTACAGAGCTTTGGAGGTTGCTCTTTTTTTCTCAATAAGAAACAAAAAGGCAGGATGTTTTTGACACATTTATTATACGACTACCTGGAAATTCTGCTACATCACCTGCCTGGTAGAAAACATCAAGTGCTCATGTTTAACTGTACTAAAATTCACAACAGCCTTTACCTCGCCTGTATGGAGTCAGTGGGAGTCAGTATGGAAATTGCCAATGCTAAGACCTTGGCTTCAGAGATACAACTGAGCAACATGGTACAAGGTAAGACAAAAGACGGTACCTTAAAAATGTGTGTGTTGAACACCAGTAATTTCGTAGCAGCTCTAGCTGAAGTGTCAGCAAGTGCCTTCCAGCTAATGGAGCCTCTGGACCGGTGAGCCATGGGACATGCCTCCGTACTGGTCCTGGGAACAAGTGTCATGAGGCATCCATAGAGACGGTGGATCAGGGTCAATCTTCAGGAGTAACGACTTGATCTGAGAGTTGAACATCTGGATCATCTGTGTAGTCTGAACTTTAAAAAATCAGGTTAATAACCTGTATTTCCAAGCTTATACTGTCAGACAGCCAATTCTTCAGGGTGGCAACAAGGCAGACACCTCCCAGCCTACATTCCCATGCAAACTGTGCCCAGCACCAGGTGGGCTGTGGTGATGGCAAGCAAAGTCTTTCCGAGATGAGACGACTTGCTAGGACAAGTCCATAATTACAACACAGTTTCGAGAATAAGCCAGGAAGGAAACTCTGAGAGGCAAAATCAGAATCAGTAAGCTTACAAGGCCAGGTGCAGGCTGACTTCCGAGTGCAGCTGAGGTGAGGGTGTAGGCTGTGACTTTAAAGGCAGCTTCTGCGTGGCTGCCCAGGGAGGTGGTTGAGTCCCCATCCCTGGAGGTGTTTAAAAGACGGATGGATGAAGTGCTGAGGGGCATGGTTTAGTGGTTGATAGGAATGATTGGACTAGATGATCCAGTGGGTCTTTTCCAACCTAGTGATTCTGTGATTCTGTGATTCTGAGCCTGAAGACGGAAGGTGCATGGGAGGGGACAAGATGTGAAGCTCTTCATAGTGTAATATCAGAGCTGACTTTCAACACAGGCAGTCAGACTCTTGGGAGCAGGTGGGGAGAGGCTGCAGAGCCTGTCAGTCCAGTCAGGGCCCTGACAGGACAGTGAACCCAAAGCTGGCTGCTCTTCTTCTAACTGACTGGTCTCAGTTCCCTCACCCTCTCCTTGTGCTTCCCTGTGCTCCAGCCCCTGACTGGCTTGGTGGTCTCTGCTGCAGTCACTCCAGTGTGTTAGTGTCCCTCATGTTTCAGGGAGCCCCAAAAGGAATATGGTATTCCAGGGATAGTTTCAATGGCATGAAAGAGAAGGAAGTGTTCATTTTCCTCAGCCTGTTAACTAGGCTTCTGCTAACATAAATCAGGTTGCTGTTAATCTATGTCCCTGCTAATGCCTGTGGTGTCCACCAGGACCCCCAGGTCCTTTTTTGCACAGTTTATTTTCTAGACTATTGGCTGCAATGCATACTGATACATGGAATTATTCTGTCCCAGGTGTAGGCTCTTGCCTTTGTTTTAATTGATCTCCACGGGGTTACCATTAGCTCATATCCCCAGCCTCTCCAAGACTCCCTCTTTGGTACCATCTGTGAACTTGCTGGGAGCGCTCTCTGTCCCTAGTCTGAATTGCTGCTGAAGACACGAAGCAGTACTGGCTGCAGGATCTGTCCCCAAGAGATGACACCAGCTGGACCCTGTGACACTGACTATCATGCTCTGAGCTTGGTGAATTTCTAGCCAATTTTCTACCCACCTATTCAGTTTGTGTCCCACCAGTCAGACTGTAAGGACACTACTGCAGGCTGGGACAAAGACCTTGCCAGTTCAAGGTATTCCATATTCCTCATCACAGGAGGAAAACATGTTGGCCAGACACTATTTACCCTGTGTAAATCCATGCTGCATGTTGGCAGCATCGTCTCTATTTGCTCCTGGGAGGATGCATATTATAACTCTGTGCACTGCTAATGACTGTGGATTGCATTTCCCTGTCCATATAAAATGCTTACTGCTAGCTTTTTCTAATTATTTTGACATACAGTTATTCCCAGTCCCAGAGGTTGTGCATATCATGGAAGAATAAAGGAAGTTCCCTCAGCATGCAAGTGGATGCTAGTGAGAAAGGCATAGCTTGTAATGTTTGCTTTCATATCAAAACCAACTCTTCCTTTGGCCCTGGAGAATGGGGGCTTCTCATTCCCCTCTTCTGCCCTTGCTTTTCCACCCTTCCACTCCTAAAAATAGTTCATTTCCAGGTCTAGAATGAATAGTAGCACTAAAATATGCTAAACCTAAAGACTATTTTTTTCCCAAGTGTCACTCCTTTACAAGCAGCAGAGAGGGGAAAAAGTTTATGAAGCACAAACATGTACTTCATTCCATTTTCTTCTCAATTTCTCTGTCTGCCTAAAATTGACATGATATTAATCCAAACTTTGCTAACAGACATGACACTGCATACATTAGAGTCCTGCTTCACTTGCTTATAAGACTTTTATTCAGTTTCTGCTTGCTTATTCCTGTATGACTGAAAATTTCCACTTCTATGCATTTATATGAAAAATTAGCATTCGGGGGAAAAAAAGAGAGTGCTCTGCAGCATGACTCAAATATCAAGCAGCTTTAGAAAAATAAATCATTAAGCTAATAACCAAGAAAGTATTTTTCCTTTTGATTTTTAATAGAATGACAGATTTTGGCAGAAGTATGTTTTAAGATATGAAAGGCAGCAAATTTTCAATAGCGAAACAAACTACTCTTCACAGCTCAGAGAAATATGTAGGTAGAAGAAAAAAATTATTAATATTTTGGTAATATTCCCTTTGTCAAATCCAAACCATATTGCTTACCAAGAAACTATGTGATTGGTCTCTTACTCAACATTGTTTTAAAAATTCAGGGCACTAGTGTGCAAATTCTTATTCATGTAAATCATTCCTGTTCATTCGCATCTGTATGGGTTTGCAGTAGAAGCTGTTTTGTGTCTCAGCTGCCTCAGCAGTGTCATGCATGTGACAGTGAGGAAGTGGTTCCGTAGGGATTCTTGAGTCTAGTATCCATGTTTCTTGAAATACTGGGCTCGTGCAGCCACATCATTCGCGTAGTCATCATTGGTGGTGCCGATGTCCATCCTGTCATAGCTTCGGACATTCTTTACGCCAGCATTGTAGGCTGAAATCCCGCCTGGAATGAAACACCAAAAAAGTCATACGAACTTTAAAAAATAGGGAAAAATCCAGCCCGATGTATTCTGCTTTTACTGGTTTTGAAAGCTTTCACGTATCAGGACTTCAGAAGGGAGGTAGGTGGTGTTATCAGAGCCCCTCTGACTTAAATGGGACTCTGCAAACAGGTGACAGTCATTCCTGAATCCACCAAAACACCAGAAAGATACTTGAAGCTTTGCCTTCATAGAGATTTGCAGCCTGGTGAAATTACCGCATTTATTTAGAATAGAATAGAATAGAATAGAATAGAATAGAATAGAATAGAATAGAATAGAATAGAATAGAATAGAATAGAGTAGAATAGAATAGAATAGAATAGAATAGAATAGAATAGAATAGAATAGAATAGAATAGAATAGAATAGAATAGAATAGAATAGAATAGAATAGAATAGAATAGAATACAATACAATACAATACACTACACTACAATACAATACAATACAATACAATACACTACAATACAATACAATACAATACAATACAATCATATTAGGGAGATAGTTTAGTGTATTAGGGAGATAGTTTAGTGGCGGACTTGGCAGTATCATGTTTATGGTTGGACTCGATCTTATAAGTCTTTTCCAATCTAAACAATTCCATGATTCTGTATAGTATTGTATCGTATCGTATTGTATTGTATCACATCCAACAACCTTTAAGCTTCTCATTCATCCCTGAAAACTAATACTCTTAAGAGCAAGTTAAAACACACTTATACATTACATTATCTTCATCTTGCAGCTGTGTATATGCTACTCCTTACATCACGTTGAAAAGCAGAGGTATTTGAGGTGGCTTAAAATGAGCCAAGTGAGGTGACCCAGCAGTCCAAGATGGTTGCAGGGTGCAGCCTGCTTTGAAGCAGACAACTTTTCCATTCTGCCAATGACAGTTTTGCAATTCCTTGAGAGCAAACACCTCATCTCCTTTGTCAACAGAGGTATGGAACTGCTGGCCCCATTCAAGTAAACCACAAAGCTATTTGTTAACTTGAATGGCTGTAGGAGACTCCTCATGGTCAGATAAGGAAAGCTCAGCTCTTGTACAGACTACATTTCAGCTATATAAATATTTGCTACCTGGTGGTGGAAATTCAGTGAGGCTGCCACACCATGGAAAAGCAAACACAACACAGAACTGTAAAATCTTGTGAAATAAAATGGGGTGAAAAGATAAGTGACAGTCTGCTAGAAATGTGGTCATTGAGGAACGTGGGAACTAATTAATCCTGAAGTTTTTCTTCTCTCCTGGAGAAAACTTACCTTTCAGCTGTTTATCCTTTGACCAGCTTGGGAACTTCTTCTGTATACTCTTTATCATCTCAATAAGTATGTTTGTGCCCTGGATAAGATGAGCTTCACTGTTCCATTGTCCCACAGGTGTATGTGACCTTCTGTCAACCTACAACAAAAAAGAAGTAATTTGCCTGTTGTAATGGATAAGTTTATGGGGCTTACTTTTATTTATATGTTTATCAGGTTTTAGTGGACTATTGACAAATACCTGCATTAAACCAAATCCATTTCCATTGTCGCCCAAGCCATTCTTCAGTACTTTGCCAGCATGAGATTCCCGGGAGATGATGCCAGCGATCAGGGCTGGTTCGATACACAGTTTTTCACCAACTTCCTTAATGAGTGTTTTATATTGATTCATAGCTCCTAGGTCCCGTTCAGCAATCTTTTCTGAAGCTTGAACTCCTGCAGTAGAAATCAAAAGTTACTTGGTAACTTTTAAAACTCGGAATGGTCTCTCAGCTCTTTCCCTCTAATATAGACAGAATTACATCAAAAATTTTTTGTCTTGCCTCTGGGAGGAGGCAGGTGATTGTTGTCAGGTGTGTTATGCAGGCTAAGCAGCTAGAGCGTGTTGAAAACGTGAAGGATTTGGGGTAATTGTGCCATGGAGAAATGCAGCTGTCTGGCAGAAGTGGATACTCACCAGAGTAGGATAAGCCCTCTGCTCTTGCAGTTTTTTGTGAAGCTCCAGAGGTTTGAATTCTGTTTACACTGCCATAGCAATCTGTGTTGCCCTGGGAGGCACCTGCAGAGGTGACAAGAAAAGGCTCAAGCAGTAAAAACCTTTTGTGACTGAAAGGAAAACCTACTGGGAGGCTGCACCCCAGAAAGGACAGGCTGCGGGGTGCAGGAGATGCACGGGGCTGCCTCTGTTGCTCTTTGTGAGGGACAGTAGGTAAGGTCCTGCCCTAGACCCTGCACCCACCCTCCCCTCAGAGGCTGCCCCTCCTCTGTAAGTCTCACAAGGGGACCTGAGTGCTCTGTCCTCTGACAGAGTTTAATGGCAACAAAGAATATGAGGAGGTGGGGAAGAGGCGTGTCAGTGTCTCCTGCTTCTCAGCCCCTGGAGCTTGTTTCTGGCAGTGAGGGACACCAGACTTACCCAGGAGGGCAGCGAGCCCCAGCAGCACAAGCGTTGGATACATGGAGTGGTTCTTCCTGAGCGTACAGAGCAGCCTGAGAAATCAATCAGTCAGCATTGGCATATGTGAAGGCATGAATACATCTCACTGCTTGCTGAACAAATACAAAGACATTCTTTCTGAGCTGGTGGGGTATTCCTCATGGGTGGATAGGAGAGGCGATACACAAATGGAGTCATATATCCAGAAATTCACAGAATCACTAGGTTGGAAAAGACCCCCAGGATCATTGAGTCCAACCATTCCTATCAATCGCTAAGCCATGCCTCTCAGCACCTCATCCACCCGTCTTTTAAACACCTCCAGGGAAAGTGACTCAACCACCTCCCTGGGCAGCCTGTTCCAGTGCCCAATGACCCTTTCCGTGAAAAATTTTTTTCTGATGTCCAGCCTGAACCTCCCCTGGTGGAGCTTGAGGCCATTCCCCCTTGTCCTGTCCCCTGTCACTTAAGAGAAGAGGCCAGCTCCCTCCTCTCTTCAACTTCCTTTTGGGTAGTTATAAAGAACAATAAAGTCTCCCCTCAGCCTTCTCTTCCAACATGTCCAATTTGCACTTGGTAATTTCATTTATTAAAAAAATAAATAATTAAAGATAAATCTACCTGCAGCAGTAGTTCTTGTAGTTGAGCTCACTTCTGTTTTATCCTCTCGATCTGCTTCTTGTTTTCTGTCTCTTATACTAACAGACCCTAGTGGCAGCTCATTTGCTCTGGCACAAACCTGACTGCAGCTGTTTGCAAGAGAATTGTGACGTCTTACTTCTGCTGGTGTTTCAAACCCACACCTTCTACAACATCTTGGTAACTTCCTCTAAATCTCAATATTCAATGCAGAAAAATAAGGTTAGTAATGCTCGGTGCCCTTTGCTGCTGCAATCTCGCCACGAATGCCTGTTATTCACTGCTCATATTCTGTATACAAACCACCTTTGCTACGCCTGGAGAGCTTTGCCTGAACATCCTGGGACTTTCTTTATACTCAGAAATCAGCAATTTCAAGATGCAAGCTGTCTAAATCATTGTGGCTATCTACTTCAGGGTACGTTGTGCTCTGAAGACAGACTTGCCTATGGATGAGAGCCCCTGGGCTGCCAAGGAGATGGTGTTGCTGAAGGGAATAAGAAGAGCTTCTGCTCCTGTGGTGGTAACTTACCTATGTGTCCACAGTTCAGCTTCTGGCACAGGACTGAGTTTTGGGCAAGTTCAATATATATAGAGAGAGCTACCTTCTGTTTGGTGGCAATCCAACACTGTGATGAAATGTACTGAGCTGTGATTTTATGAGACTTAACAGCACTTTTTTTCTCATGCCCAACAGAACCTGTTGCGCTGTAGACATTGGCGTGGTGTCAAGCATGTTCTCAGCAGTGGTATTTCCCAGATTTCCAAAGGGGAAAAACCCACACCCTATTCTTCTCTGGGTGTTTTTCCACCTATATCTTCTATTTCACACCCTATTCCTGGAAAAGCTGAGCTAAACCGAGCATCCAGCTGTTCTGCAGGTGTTTGCCCCAGGCACATCCCTGTATCCTGGACTGTGTCCCAGCTGCTCAAGTAAAGAGAGCCAAGACTGACCCTAGGCTGTCAGCTACACAGCATGGGGTAGAACTCCCCTGAGAGACTAGCTATGTCCATACTTGTGGTCCGTCTTCTCCTACCTGGAAGGGGTGCTCCCAGAATTACAGAATTGTTTAGTTTGGAAAAGACCTATAAGGTCATCAAGTCCAACCATAATCCTAACATTGCCAGCTCTGCCACCAAGCATGTCCGTAAACATCCCATCTACACTTCTTTTAAAATACCTCCAAGGATGGTGACTCAACTGCTTTCCTAGGCAACTTGTTCCATCACTTGACAACCTTTTCAATGAAGAAATTTTTCCTAATACCCAATCTAAACTTCCCCTGCTGCAACTTGAGGCCATTTCCTCTTGTCCTATCACTTGTTACTTGGGAGCACAGATCAACATCTACCTTGCTACAACCTCCTTTCAGGTAGCTGTAGAGAGCGATAAGGTCTTTCCTCAGCCTCTTTTGCTCCAGGCTTAACAATCCCAGTTCCCTCAGCTGCTTCTCATAAGACTTGTTCTGCAGACCCTTCACCACCTTTGTTGCCCTTCTTTGCACACACTCCAGCAGCTCAATGTCCTTCTTGTAGTGATGGGCCCAAAACTGAACACAGTATTCAAGGTGTGACATCACCAATGCCAAGTACAGAGGGAGGATCACCTCCCTGGTGCTGTGACAAAGTGCTTGCCTGACATCAGGTGTCAGGAAAAAAAAAAGATATCCTGTCATTTCAGCTTTTTTATTGTAGTCATCAGAACTCTTAATGATCCAAGTACATTTTTTTTAAAAGACTCACAACATATTATATAAGCTATTCATGTACATGTTCACATAGCAAGTGTGTCTCTTTGTTCCAGTCAAATTGTTTAACTGTTAGTTGCCTTCTTCGATGACTGGAATTTTGGCACAGGTGCTTTTAGCTTCTTAAAGAGTTTCATAATCTTTTGTTTCATCTGCACCTGAATCTCACCCATCTTCTGCTGACTGCAGGCAGAATGGCCTCTTTCTTCACTATCTGTACCTAAAATTCTTTTCCCTTCTGCTGACTTATAGAATCATACTACTATAGTATAGTTTGGGTTGGAAGGGACCTTAAAGATCATCCAGTTCCAACCCCACTGCCACAGGCAGAGACGTCCCACTAGATCAGGCTGCCCATCCAACCTAGCCTTGAACACCTCCAGGGATGGGGCAGCCACACCTTCCCTGGGCAACCTGTGCCAGGGCCTCACCACCCTCATGGTGAATAATTTCTTCTCCAGGTAGAACGGCCTCTTTCTTCATTTGCATGAATTATAGCTCCTTTTCCTTCGATTTCCATGGTCACTCTACCTCATATTGCTAATCATAATGTCTTAGTTAATATTACTTATACAATTTTGCTACGTTAATTAAGTCACAATATATCAGACTTATTCTTCTTGGATTAAGAAAGAGTTCAGCTTAAGTTCACTTTGTTGCTTGCAGCCTAAGGCTTCAGCAATCCAGCTGCTCATGCTAGGCAAATCAGCTACTAACGTCAATCAAAATTCATTATTCAAAGGGTCAAATTTAAGATTACGTTAATTCGCAAATGCCTCAACATTTCTCTCTGCTGCAAGGGGGAGAGGTTTCTGGCATGCACCTGCTTGTGAGTAGAGGTACCATAATAAGCTAGGCATTTCCAATCACTGAAACTACATTTCCCACCTCTGGACAGACGCTAAGGCTAAGGATACCAGCATCACATTAGGGAGGTGTTATTTGCCCACAAGTCAGAGGATCTTGGAGCCCCTTGCCTCCTTTCACCAAGCTTCTTGTCTGCCTTCAAGATACTTTTCCCTCCCTCTACTCCTCAGCTATGTTTCTGCACACTCACAACCCTTTCCTCACCACTTCTTATGCTAAAAATACCACGGGGGAAAAAGTATCACCTGCTGTGGGTGGAAGGGTCTGATTGGTGTCTTTGGAGGCTGTCGTTGATCTCCAAAGGGTGCATAAAGCAAAATGCAGAGGGGTCTGTTTGGCACAGTTTTATTAGTGGTGGGACTGACTGGTTCTGCTGATGTGCTTCTTTACAAGCCCCCATTTCCCATGTTGATGTGGATTCACGGGGTCTCATCCCACTTCTGACAGCGTCTTCACAAGAAGGAGTCACTGAGCAAGGCTGGCTGTGATGAAAGGAGCGTTGTGCTGCTCCTTCGGGTTTATCTTTATTGTTTAATGCTAGAGCAAAGGAGTGCCCTGTGGACCTGACATATTGCTCAAGAAGACTGACATTTTGATATTATCTTTTGGAAACCTCACGGAAGAAGCAGCTAATAATGAATAGTGAATAGCAGAATGGGGATTTCCCTCCGCTTTTAGCTGGAGCAAGACAAATAATATTGAGTGATTTTTTTTAACTGGTCACTGTGGTCACTGGATTAGCTGAACCTCCCTCTATGCCCTCTCTCTGTCTTCTCCAAGAATCCTCTCAGGCTCCACAATTTCATCTCTGCAATGGGCTTGTGTTCCCGTGCTGGGACTGCGGTGCCAAGTTTCCTAGCTGCTCTGCTCTCCTCTGCCCTGCAGTTTATTGTCCCGGGCAGTCTGCAGCTGGAGGAATGCAAAGGCTGAAAACATCCCTCTTTAAACTTTGCTCCTGTACCTCTAAAAGCATAGCCCAACTTTGCAGGAGAAAGGCTACAGAAGCCAAAGTGCCACATAATATCATTGCTCTCCACAACTACCTGAAAGGAGATTGTGGAGAGGAGGGAACTGGCCTCTTCTCCCACATGACAGGGGACAGGACAAGAGGGAATGGCCTCAAGCTCTGCCAGGGGAGGTTCAGGCTGAACATCAGAAAAAAATTTTCATGGAAAGGGTCATTGGGCACTGGCAGAGGCTTCCCAGGGAGGTAGTTGAGTCACCTCACCTGGAGGTGTTTAAGGGAAAGGTGGATGAAGTGCTGAGGGGCATGGTTTAGTGATCGATAGGAATGGTTGGACTCGATGATTCGGTGGGTCTTTTCCAACCTGGTGATTCTATGATTCTATGATTCTATGATTCTATAGTGTGATTGTGGTTGGAGAGGACTTCAGGAAGTCCCTAGTCTCACACATTGCTCAAAGCAATACCAACATTGAAGCTAGATTGGGTTTCTCAGGGCATGGCACTGTTAAATTCTGAACACCTCTCAGGACAGAGATTCCCCAGCCCCTCTGTGCAACCTGGTACAGAGCTTAACCAAGCATCATTTTTTTTTTGGGAAAAACTCCTTTTCTTTCGTTAAGTTCACATTTGCCTTATTGCAACATACAACTGTTGCCTCTGACCCTCATCTACTTGTCTTTGAAATACTTCCAGGGATGGTGAGTTAACCACTGCCCTGAGCAGCTGTGCCAGTGCCTGAGAACTCTTTTGGTGAAGAAATTTTTTGTAATGTTTAATCTGAACTCCATGGCACAACTTGAGGCCATTTCCTCTCATCCTGTCAACTGTCACTTGAGAGAAGAGACCAACACCCACCTTGATACAGCCTCCTTTCAGACAGTTGTTGAGAGTATTAAGGTCTCCCCTCAGCCTCCTCTTCTCAGGGCTAAACAACCCCAGTTCCCTCAGCCGCTCCTCATAAGACTTGTTCTCCAGCCCCTTCACCAGCTTTGGTGCCCTTCTCTGGATGTGCCCCAGGACCTCACCCAAAACTACACACAGTATTCAAGGTGCGGCCTCATCAGTTCCAACTACAGGGACACAATCACTTTCCTTGTCCTGCTGGCCTCGTTGTTTCTGATATAGGCCAAGATGCTATTGGTCTTCTTGGCCACCTGGGAAAACTGCTAACAGAATTGCCAAGTAGGTGAGAGAGATCACTTCCTCGGACCTGCATCGGTGATGCTTTTCCCAGTGCAGACGTGGAGGATGTTGGTTGCCTTTGCTACAAGGGCAGATTACCCACTTATGGTCAACTTGTTACCCACCAGGAACCCCAGGGCTTTCTCCGCAGAGCTGTCTTCAAACTGGCTGGCCTCCAACATGGGGTGCTTGGGGCTTTTCTGTCTCAGGAGTGGAACTTGGCAGCACCAGTATTTGAATTTCATGTGTTTCCTGTCCAGCCCGTCCACATTCCTCTGACAGGCAGTTCTGTCCCACCAAGCACCTATGAACTTGCTTGGAGCACGCTCTGTCCCATCTGGGTATTAAGGACACTAAACAGAACTAGCTGCAGGATCAGTCCCCAGGGGATGCCCCTAGTAGCTGGCCACCAGCAAGACTTTGAACTGTTGGCCATCAGCCTTTGGCCACAACAGCCCAGCAAGCTCCTCAGCCTCCGCATAGAGAAACCTGAGAGTCCTGCTGCTACCTGGGTATGTGGTGAGTGCATGACACCTACCTATAGTAGATGTAACAAGGACAATGATGATCCAGTCAATAGGGAATATTCATAAACTATCAGTAGGCAGCTTTTCATTGATCACAGCAGTCACATGGGAGAGACAATTTGCCCAGGGAAGTGTTCAAGGCCAGGTTGGATGAGGCTTGGGCAACCAGATCTGGAGGGAGGTGTCCTTGGCCATGGCAGGGAGGTTGGAACTGGATGATCTTTGAGATCCCTTCAACCCAAAACATTCTGTGACTCTGGTTTATCCAGAAGACAGACTGCAGAGCACTGGAACGGATCTAGTACTGGCTACTCTTTACTCTTCTCACTTGTGTCTGTCAGGAGAGAAGAACAGTCTCCAGCAATTAAATGTTGTAGGGCAGATGTCTGTGGGATAACATGGTCACCTATACAGCCCATGTGGCTCAAGCATGCAGTTGATATCTTGTCAGAGATGATTGCTTTTGTTTCTAAGGAAAACATACAAAACTATGCTGCCAGGATTTTTATTATGATGACAGGAATCTATATTCCTGATTTCTCTAGCTGTGAACACATCCATTTCTGAACTTTGTCACTTTGATCTGAATTATCTGAGATGTGGCTGACTAGACAGGGAATACATAAAACGAAAGCTGATTTAAAGAATAGAAGTGAAACCTTTTTTTTTTTCCTTGCAACAAGAAACTTTTCCAGTTCTCGGAAATGAAGTGTTTCTGGAAGACTGAAGGCTGCTCATGGGGTAAAGGCAAAAGAGAGTCTCAGGTCACCTGTGTGGGTTTTTTCATGCTCCTAGAATCATAGAATCACCAGGGTGGAAAAGACCCACCAGTGATTCTATGATTCTAAGAGAAATGTTGAACCTGTCTTGAAACAGTCTCCTCAATTGCTTATTAGCTTAGTAAGGGTGGGGCAAGAAATGATGCTTCTGGTTAGGCCTTCAGGGGAAGCACTAGGCTGATATGATCTCAAAGCAATTAAACCCATTTAAGCTGCTGAAGGCTCCCCAGCCTGTGGCAGGGAGGTGGGATGCTCTGGGTGCAGGGAGCTCCTGCACTGGGGGCATGTTCCTTGTTCCGAGGCTGCACCATGGGCTCATGGAGAAATGTGAGGGCTTGTAGATGATTGAGGTAAGTGAGAAACTGGCAAAACTTCTTGGACACAAGCAGCAGCCTAGGAGGGGTAGGCCACATCTGAACTGCAGCGCAGTCAGGCTGTGACACTGGAAATAGAAGAGCTTCTAGAGGAGCATTTCCAGTAGAAGCAGGGGAGAGCTGACAGATGCAGAAAGCTACCCAGTTTGGACTGACATGATCTACAAAGTGGACATGGCTGACATTCCATTTACATCTGAAAGAAACAGGAGGGAAATAAACAGCACAATCACAGTAAATGAGAAAGACAAAACAGATAGAATACAGTGGCAAGGGTTTGGCACGTGCAATATTAAGCCATGAAGTGAGGGCAGACTTAAAAGTGCTTCCGCAGGATTCCTAGAGGCTTGCAAAACAAACCAGGGGGACCCAAATTCTTGATGCTGAATGACAGCTCTGAGATAGTAGGCATCTCAGAGACCTGGTAGAGGCAAAACCGATGAGATACAGCACTGCCAGCCAACACCCTCCGCTCCTGCCCCGAGACTAATACTATAGTTCAGGAAACAAGAGTGAGAGTGGAGAGAGAAACAGATGATTATAGAACATGTTCTAACCTGTCACAGTGACACAAGGCTCAGCTCAATCGCTTTGCTAAGTAAAAGTGGATGTGTGTTCAGATACAGACATTTTCTTATCCTTGGTCAGAAAATGTCAAAGTGCAAGAGTGAGCAGTGAGTTAATATCAATACAATGTGACAGCCTACAACTCTTTGTCTGTGAAGCAGTTTTAGCTAATAACAACATCACTGAGCACGCATCCTGTTTGCCAGACCTGACTCCCAGAGATTTCTGCCTCTTTGCAAAGGTCAAGTCAGTCTTCAAAGGAACCCATTTTTTTGTCAGTAGAAGACATGAAAGCAAAAATGACAGAGAACCCCAAAAGCTTTTCAGAGAATAATCTGCAGGGTTGCTTTGAATGTTGGCAGCATTGAATGTAGCTGTGTGCCGACTCAGAAGGGAACTGTTTTGAGGGTGATCATAGTTGATTTTCTTAGTTTGTTAAACAAAATGAGTTACAGGCACAGTCTCCAGGTTTGGTTTCGTTTTGGGTTTTTTTTGTGTTGGACGTTGTAGGAATGACTGAGTAGGATGTAGAGGTGGAGAAGTGATGTGAAGAATAGAAGTGGAATATCATAAAAATATTACAGGAGATATTACCCTAAAAACCTGTGGGTGGGAATCCCAGTCGCAACTGACAAAAACACAGTAGTAGGACTGTACTATTGATATTTATGAGGACAACAGGAGTGGTCAATGAAACCAGAGAAGCAGTAAATACAGGGTGGTGAGAGTCTGCATATAGGCTAGATCAAAGTCTGTTCAGGATGACGTGCAGAAGCAGAATCTTTGGTTGCAATAAATCCCTGCTTCCAGGAAGAGATAGTCCATGAACCCACAGAAACAAATGCTAGTGTGGTATGAGAACTTTGTTTAAGGGGTGTTAGTGGGAAACTGCTCTGAGATCACAATCCCACAACATGATCACTTTTAACACTGAAATGGGAAAAAGCTGGCCACACGCAGTCAGCATGGGAGCGTTTGCTTTCAGGGAAGGCAATTAAATAAACTGAGGCAAACATTAGAAACAACAGTTTCCAGCAAAAGAGGAGCAGCTCCAAATCAAAGCCCGCAAGCATCCTGAAGGCTGTTAAAAAATACTTCGTTAGAAGCCCACACTAGGAGGTTGCCACAACTCAAAAAGAAAACAAGGTGTTGCCCCCTCAGAGGAAAAGTTAGTGTGACTGTCATAGAGAACAGGCCACTATTGAAGAACTGGAAAACCTGTCCATATGAGAACCGGTGACAAATTCCCATGAAACACTGAGGTCGCATGTAAACAAGGAAAAGGACTGAAAAGGGGTTTGGGGGTTGCCTTGTGGGGGTACCTGAACTTTTAGCAAAAGGTCCGGAATATCGAAAGCAGCAAGGGAGAATGTCAGGGCTGCTCGGTGAAAAAGGTGTGAAAGGGGCACTCAGGGGTGACAAAGCCTTAGTAGTCACTTAGATCTTTGTGCCAGTCTTCACTGGAGGGTGTGAGTCTCCCACCCTGGGTGGGACTGTTGACAGAAGCCAGAGTACTTCAGTGTAAATAGTCTGTAAGTACTGGATCAAAGAGAAAGCCTCCCTGCCAGCGAGGCTGCTCCGGTGGCTGGGGGAGCTGGGTTTGGACACAGCAGAGCAAGGGCTGGGGGACATCAATGCTGACATGCCTGTGGGCGGCCAGTGTCACTGGCTTCAGAGTGGTCCTCGGGACCACAGGCTGATGCTGGTCCTGGGCAATATAGAAGGTTGGATGTTAAATTTAAAGATACGATTGGTGAGGTGATGGATAAACCTGATTAGGTGGGAGACAGTCAACCCAGGTCCCATAAGGGGCAATCCTGCCTTGGTTCCTGATGGTCTTCTGGGATAGTGTCAGAGAGCATGTGGATAAAGGCCAGTGGGTGAAGCCTCTTTCAGGGCTTAGGAGGAAAACGTACTGCAGAAAGCAGCCCAGCCAAGATCATGCGTCTGCTCCAGGCAGCATCTCCTCCTGTTTCCACTGGAGATAGACTTCAGGGGTTACTAACCACCAGTACTGCCCAGATAGCATTTCTCATTTTCATCTGACACCTCCAACTTAAAGGGGACCGATGTTGCCCTTTCTGGCCTGGATAAAACACAAAGTTTTTCATATCAGGAAGAAAACCCCACAAGGTGAGCCAAGTATTTTGGGGGTGTGGTCCCAAGTGTGCCTAAGGTAACCACCGGAGAAACTCTGTTGTGGTAACAGGTTGCGGGCTAGAAAATCTCATTCCATTTTTTTAAATGAGTTAACGATGCAGAGCGAACTTGATCATTCAGCACTGCATTGCTGTGGTGGCACTTCTGTTTTTTTCCTGCATCTTTCAGAGAGTGGGACATGGACATGTAGCTCAAAGCGATCCAACTCCAACATTCAGAGTCATTCATCAGAGCAATCTGTTCATCCATGTGGCTTATGGCTTTGGCCCACGGGGACTTGTTTCTGGCAGTGGTTTCCTACTGCTTCAATTACTGCAGAAACAGATTGTTTAAAGGCTCCCTCTGCCTGGTGTCTATGAAAGCCGCTCATTGCAGCCCCAGACTTTAGATAGATCCCTACCTGAGCTATGGAGGGACAGCCTGCACCTTAACAGCTCAATGAGAGAGAAAGCTTGGCACCTCACATTTGCTGTTTATTTTAAGCAGCACAATTAAATTGATTTCCCAACACAGACATCGGTTGTAAAACACAGGACTTTACTAGAGAAGACTTTTCTACCCTCTCTGTAATTTGTTGTCTTTTTGATTCACTGACTGCTGAATTTTTAGCCTAGAAAGGTACTTAAACAACAGTCATTGCATCTCCATGCTCGGCAGCAGCCTGACATACAGCTGCTTTTACATGTCAGTCTTCTTTGTTCTTTAAAACACCCAGTGAATGTTGCATTATTTCATTACCCTGAAAGTTTTTTGAAGCATCCAATGCAAATATGCTGCTTAACCCAACGCTACCTGCTCTACCCTCAAGGGGAAGTGAAGGACTTGGGCTATTGCCCTCCATTTATTCTGCATATTAGAAAATTGTAACTGTGTCTGTGTCCTCTTTCTGTGTTCTGGGGGGAAAAAAAGAAGAAAATTTAATTCCTTGTTTTCCATAGGCTGTACCTTCCACTTGAGCACATTTTTCTCCTAAGCATGTTTCTGTCAGTGCAGTAGACACAAGCACTGTAGCCAAGCCTCACTCTTGCTGACAGCTGAACAGCTGAGAGGAGAACTACACCAGGTGCTTCGTACCCAGTGCTACAATAAAGATAAATCCCCCAAAGGGATTTTCCTTCTTATTATTTTCTCCTCTCCACCTTCCCTGGCATCTGCTCATTTGGTTCCTACATTACCACTCCACCCTTTCTGTGGCATGGTCACCTGCTCTGCCCATTATTATGCCCCTGCTTGATCTCATCAAGTGTTTTTGCACTTGTGTTTACTTTATTACAGTACTTTGGTTGCTAACTGGTCTTCACAGTTTTTAACCATCAGTGGAAGTGCTTGTGTTCCCTCTCAGTGTAGCCCATGGCTTGATAGCTTTTGTCCACCATTCATTTTCCAACCACAAATTTGAGAAAAACTGGCATAGGACAGATTTGTGCAGCTCCATTTGATGTGTCTCACCAGTTTGATCACAAGCTGCCAAGAATCAATGGATTTTGTACTTATCTTAAGGCTCTTCACATATGAGGGTACTTCAGATTGCTGCCAAAAGCCTTATTAAGCTCATAATATGGCACAACAGCGGCTTCTCTCTTGGCAACTTACCCAGTGAGATGAGGACTTGAGTTGATCTGAGGAGTCTTTTTCCCTACCAAGCCAGGATGCCAGAGCCCTCCTGACTGTTTCTTGCTGCTCTGCCATCCCCTAGGTGCTCTAAAAGCAATCATTCATTCCTTTACTCTAGCATCTTTCTCGGTGTTGCAGCCAGATATCCTGGTCTGTGATTCCCCAGATCTTTCTTGGCCCTCTGATTCAGCTTTTCTCTTTCCTTAGTTGGTGCAGGGGGCTGACCTTTACTGGATGCCAGGTCAACTAAGTTGCTCTATCTTCTCATCATCAGGGGAGGAGCAGGGAGAAAGCAAATGGAAAAAACCCTCATGGGTCAAGATAAATGCAGCTTAATAAAGCAAAAGCCAAAGCAAAGGAAAGCAAAAGACTTATTCTCTGTTTCCTTCAGTAGGTGATATTCAGCTACTTCCTGGAAAGCAGAGCTTCAGTTGCTCTGGAAGACAAACATTTTAATAACAAATGTCCCCTTTCCTCATTTCTCTTTGCTTTTATAGCTGAGTAGTTTTCATATGGTATGGAACATCTCCTCTGGCAGTTTGAGTTCGCTGTCCCCTTCGCAGTTTGTGTCCCCTCCCAAGAACTTGACCACCTGCAGTCTACTGGCCTTTGAGGGTGAGGGGTGGAATATGGGAGAAACAGTCTCTATGCTGTCCTAACAGCACTTCTCACCAGTAGCCAAAGCACTGGTGTGTTATCAAAGTATTTCTAGCTCCAAATATAAAGGACAGCACTGTGAAGGCTGCTATGGGGAAAACTAACTGCATCTAAGCCAGACTCAATAGACCTTTTTCTGATATGTTGCTTGGTATTAGATCATTTGCTGTGCAAGCTGCCTGTTTTGGGTTTGTTTTTTTTTAATAGGCCATGGGTCAAAAGGGTAACCAAGAGTGTGATTGTGCATCCATGTGTTCACCAGCCAGGTGAGCAACTTCCAGTAACACAGACACAGGTGACCAGGAGAAGATGAGAGTGGAAAAGTAATCAGAATTGTCAGGAAGGCTTTTGCTCAAGTCTAAAGGCCATGTGCCTGTGTTAAACATTCCTTAACTATTTAGTCTTTTCTACCAATTTATCAAACAATTATCTTTTAACTCATTTCCTGCAGGGACTTTTCTTACTTGATAAAAAGTGTTGGTACCTTGAAATAATATTTGCAACAAAATACAGAATTCCTGTAATTAGATCTTTTAAATAGACTTAAAAAATAAAAATACTACTTCATGGCAATTCTGCACAAGCCAGCAAGCAGATCTTCAGGCCCTTTGGTACAGCTGCCATAATATGAAGTAGCAGCTTGAGAGGCAAATGCATGGAGGAGCTCCTGAGGAGCTCACAGATCTGCAGTTACAGCCACACCAAGTACTAGTGAGAGGGAGCATGCTGGCAGCAATTAAGGGCCACTTTTAAGGAACCAAAGAAAGCTCCGCTCTTGTTCACCCTCCAGACTCAAAAGCCAACTTTATACATGTATGCAGCAATAAGATTCCCTGCCCCTTTTGAACTTTAGGCTGATCTACCAAAACAGGTTTTACATAGGAGGTTTGTATAACACAGAGGTTTATATAAGATAATGTAGCAAAAACTTCAACCTATGAATTTTACATAAGCTATTTCAAGTAGAGGGGATCAAACCATGTGATATGTTTCACAAGTCTGTATTATGAAGTAATGATTTTATTAAAATTAACTTAATATAGTGCAGAATTCACTAAAGGCTAACTAATATATAGTTTAATACCTCTGGTTGCTCAACACTGTTGTCTTGTTTTCTGTTGTCTTAAAAAAGAATCAGTAATGTTAGAAATGTCCTAGAGCTCCCTCTGGTCTCCAGAGGTGATAAAACGAGTTTGCTTGCAAATACATTAATCATGCACAGCCCTTGCTGCAATGGTAAGCAGATGGGTGATTGGCAAGACAAGGAGCACAGCATCAAAATTGTTCCACTTGCCAAAGCTGCCTCCAAACGTGCTCTCACGCTGACCAGAAGCCCAGGTACCTGCTCAGAGCAGCCCCGTGCTGCTGGGCAAGGAGCTCCAGGCACATCGTTTCTGCATCAGCAACGGTGATAGCTGGCAGAAAGGTGCCCTTATCCTCCAAAATGGTTATTCAAAAGGCTAAATGCAGACAACCTTTTTCCCCAATTCACTGGTAGGGGGTGAGAGGCCAGGCTTGGGCTGCCTTACACCCTGTCTCCCAGCCCAGGCCTTCTCGCCCACTTCAGTCTGCAGCACCATTTTCCTCTCCCTTTTCTTAAAGTGAGCTTTAGACCCATTCGAAGAGTATCAAATTGTTTTGTTTACTCAGGTTGCTGTCCACTGGGTCAATGAAATTGAAAAAAAAAAAAGCAAAAAGATTGGGATTCAACATTTATCTTTATTTTCTCTCTTATTCTCAGTAAACCTAAATTTGCACCCAGAGCCATCTGCACTGAAGAACACTTTCAAAGAGAGCTCATAAACCCAGAGCTAATTCACTCCTAATTACATGCTGAGATTTCTGGTAGAGAGACAGATACTGAGAGGCTTTTAAACTTGGAGGAAACCCAGCAAAAAGGTGCCAAAACTAAAGCAGAAAAGGTTGTGGTTTGTTTTTTTTTTTACTATCGTTGTTGTTGTGGTACAGCTCCTGGGGTACATACATGGCTGGCTCCTGCTCAGAGAGCTGCTTTCTAATGGAAAGGTGTCCGGCATGCCTGCTACGACCCTTGCGGTACTTCCCAGACAGATGATTTCCCCTGTGTGAGGCTGCTTTTCACCCTGAAGAGGCCACCAACCCCACCACGGCCCTCAGCTCTGTGACCTGGGAGACTGTCGGAAGCATGTTTAGTAGTGGAAAGCTGGCCACAGGAATACACAGCTGGTGCAGAAACATGCAGAAATCTGCGGCTTGTCAAGAAGTCTCTTCATTGCGCAGTAGCTTGCACAATTCAGGGGAAGGAAGGCTTTAGTTCAAGGGCTTCTCCATCTTGTTGGCCAGGGGAAGGGAAGGAGGTGGATGGAAAACATGGGAAGAGCACAGCTGCTTACACACCTGTACTGTGGGATGCACAAACAGCCCTGGGTTCAGCTGCAAATGAGAGGATGCAGCTTCCTCACCCTGTACATCGCTGCTCTGTCCCCACCTGCTTTTCAGAGACCTCATGCCTATCGTTTCTTTCTGCAAGGCAAGTGCTGAGCTCACCCCTTGACAAGGGAGGCGCTGGGGTTTACTGGAGTGAGCAAGGTGCTGTTGATGGATAACTGCTCTGGGTACTACAGTCACTACTGGGCTAGTCTAGGTAGAGGAGAGCCTTGGTAGCAGGGCAGGTTTATGAACTAGAACCCGTGTCTCTTGAAGTACTGGGCTCTCCTAATCACGCTGTTGACGTAGTAGTTGTCACCATCACACGGGTCTTCCTCGTAGACCTGGAAGTTGCCCATTTTTGCATGGTAGTTGCAGATTCCCCCTGGAAAGAGTTAAGAAAGAGTTGTTAAAGGCTTATAAGTAACAAATAGATATTTAAAAGTAAAAGTTCCTAGACAAAGGGCCATGCGTCTCACAAAACCTGCTTGAGAAATTGTTAATTGTGCATTGCTATCAAAAAGTGATCAATTTTGCAAAATCCTTATTTCCGTAGTGAAGAAATCCATGACTCTCTCCAAATGCAGGTGGGAATGGCATGTTGGTCCCAGGAAAGGGTGTCATCTAAAAAGGCAGGAGCAGAACAAGGATGGGAGAGTAAGAAATAGCATAGGGTGAACAAACCAGCATGCAGATAACACAGACTACAAGTGAACCTGGATTCCAAGCTTCCTTGACACAACTTAACAGTCTACCATGATAAGCCTGTTGCGTGGCAGCGCCTCAGGTTCCCCAGTGGCTGGTGTTTGGTTGTTTTCTACCTTATTTATCCACCTGACAGCCATTTCACACACAGGATGAAAAGATAAGAGGATAACTTGAGACCTGTTCACGTTTATTGAGTACAATGCCTTTTCCAGGGAATTTAAAGAGGTCCTAGGTCTAGCTGTTAACCAGCAGTGGCCCAGCCACTCAATGCAGGGGACCTCTTTGAGCACTTGTAATCAAAATCAAGGAGCAACCTGCCAAGGCTGTGGCCAACACCTTTGCCTAGCCCTGCATGGGGTGTCAAAGCTGCAGGAAATAATTGCAGCAAAGCTGCCAAAGTGCTTGGCATCTCACCACGGTCTCCCTTTTGCAGGCAAAAATAAAGAGGTGCTGTGGACGGTGCTTCGAGCTGGCAGGCTGCCTCTGTATTCAGCCCTCTTGCTGGTCTGCTGGTCTGGGATTACCTCTTTTAAACTAGAAAACTCAGGGCGTAGGGTATGTGGTGGTTAGAGATGCTGTGAAACCTGCTAGGTTGATGCTTCTTCTCCCTTAAAAGTGACACCAACAAATGCACAGCACTCTGATCATTTAGTGTGTCCCTTTCCAGCACATCACCCATCGTGTACCTCTCAGCTGCCGGTCCCAGGTCCAGGTAGGATGTCTTGCCCGTACTTCATTGATTGCAAGAACCAGGATAGTTGAGCCCTGATTTATGTGTTCTTCACTATCCCACACTGCATAAGGGTATTGTCGCTGCCTGCCAATCTAGAAAAGTCAAGTAAGAAAATCAATTTCCCTCTGAACACAGACACCGCTTTGTCTTCCCCTTCTTCTTTGTACTCCCAGGCTATGACTCATTGAAGTCAATTTATTTAGGACAACACTTACCCACATCCTTTGATGCTGAGGGAATGCATTTAAGTGCTGTCTCAAACACAGATGAGTCGTGTTTCTAAGGTAAGGCCCTGGCATATACACTACATGATTGTTCTGTTACTCATACTTATCATCATGATGTACCTGCATCAAGCCGTACTTCTGCTGTTCCTGGTCCCAACCATTGTTGAGGAGCAACCCAACGCGACTCTCCTGTGAGATGATGGCAGCGATGAGTGCTGGGTCCAGACACAGGTTTCTGGCTACTCTCTTAATCGGGATCTCGTATCTCCTCAGGCGTACAACGTCGGCCTCAGCAGTCCTCCGTACCACGGCAAGTCCTGCGACGCAGGAAAAGACAGACTTATACACCCACCCCTCCAAAACCCTATTTTTCCCCTTGAGCAGTTTTATTAGAGGAGTAACTCCAGTTTTGAAGAAAACGCAGCTATACTGAGTCAGGCGGCGGTGCTTGAGCAACAATTACAACCGTGTCAGCTCTGGCTGTGGCTGGGGAGCTGCTGTGGCAGTACCTGAGGGCAATGAGAGGAAGGAAGCAGCTTCTCAGGAGGTGGGACTGTGTGTTCACGGTCCTCTTCTGCTGCCACAGTGCTGGAAATGTGGCTCTTCAGTCAGAAAAGTGAAATTTCAATTTGCATTTGAAAAACGTGAGAGAGAGCATTACTACCTACCAGCCAAACTGCAGTAATGGCTACATTGTTAGGCTGTGTATAGAAAAGTGGGGTTTTTCAAAAGTAATTTTGGAACAGCTTGAAAACAAGCATGTGGATTTGGATTTGTGCTTGGACATTCGCAGTCCTGTGTCTGCCCCGTAGGCATCGACATCTGAGGTATATTGCAAATTCCCTGGAGTTCTGGGTGCTATGAACCTGAGGCAGTCAGCTGTGAAGAGGCACGGGGCAATAACACAAGGCAAGGAAGAGGGAAATGAGGAATAGCTGCCAAAAATGGGTCACCCAGAGTCAAGAAGACCACACACCGGGGAGCTTCCTCTGGCAAAATGTGTCTTAGGTAGGTCACTACTGGTCAGCTAAAGCCAACATAGAATCATTAGGTTGGAAAAAACATTTGAGATCATGAACTGCAACTGAACTTGTCTGTTACTAAATCATATCCCTAAGCCCCTAAGTACTTAATCTACCTGTCTTTTAAACACCTCCAGGGATGGTGACCTAACCACCTCCCTGAGCAGCTATGCCAGTGCTTGTTAATGCTTTCAGCGATGAATTTTTTCCTAATGTCCAATCTGAACTTCCTCTGATGCAGCTTAAGGCCATTCTCTCTTGTCCTGGGAGCAGAGACCAACACGCACCTCGCTACAACCTCCTTTCAGGTAGTTATAGAGAGTAATGAGGTCTCTCCTCAGCCTCCTCGTCTCCAGGCTAAACAATCCCAGTTCCCTCAGCCGTTTCTTGTAAGACTTGTTCTCCAGTCCCCTCACTAGCTTCATTGCTCTTCTCTGGACACACTCCAGGACCTCACTGTCTTTCTTGTAGTGAGGGGTCCAAAACTGAACATAGTATTTGAGGTGACATGCCAGCACTCAGGGCCTGGTCCTGTGCAGCTTCATCTCAGAGCTAAGAGGCCCTCAGGTTTTGTGAGGATGCAGATGCTAAAGTCCTGCCCGAAGAAGAAGCTGTTTTCACTGAAAAATGGTTGCACTATTTCCCTTTGCTTAGAATCACAGAATCATAAAATCACTAGGTTGGAAAAGACCCCCAGGATCATGAAGTCCAACCACTCATATCTGTACCATGCCCCTCAGCACCTCCTCCACTCATCTTTTAAACACCTCCAGTGAAGGTGGCTCAACCACCTCCCTGGGCAGCCTGTGCCAGTGCTCAATGACCCTTTCTGTGAAAGATTTTTTCCTCCTTTGAGGCCGAGTATCCTGACTGTGGGACCTGATGCCTGTCCTCCCACTTCCCACCAGGTCTGGAGGCTTCACAGCACCTGCTCTTTGGGGAGGGAAGGTGTTGTTTTCTCTGTTCTGGCTAATTGAAGGGTTGTCCCACATTCAACAGAAGGCGAAGCATCTCTCTGTGAGGTACAAACAGGTTGGCAAATCAAGCAATGAATGGTACCTACCACAGTCTGGGGCTCTTACAGCTGCACAGGAGATCGTAGGGGCTTGAAGAGTGCTTATATCACCATAGCAACTGTAACTCATCGATGGAGCTGCAAAATTAAATGGAGGTGTTTGAACACGTAAAATCTCAGAGCAATATTGTACAGCACGCTGCAAGCGAATAGAAGTCAAACATGAGGGATTCATCCAGACCCATAATCCACACCACCTTGAATTGGCCACACTTCTATGTTTGCCACTGCTCTCCAGCGATAACATTAGCAGTGAATGCCAGAGAACAGGAATTTGTTTTCCTGACTGAATATCTTGAAGCCAAAGAAGCTAATGACAATTTAGATTAATAGTCGACTGCCCTGTTAGGTCTAAAGGCTGGTTTGGGAGGGGGAACCACAACATTTGCATTTATTATAGAGGGTTTTTCCCATTCAATGCCCTCTAATATCTGGGACCACTTGGATTATGGCTTAGGTGCCACTTGAGCACGTGGCTTGGAACGACTCCTGTATCCCTGTGTAACTCAGCAAGGAATTCAGGAGAGTGCTTGCTTCAGCCTGGGCCCATTACCCTGCCTCCTCCGTAACTGAGGATTGAATAGCCTCCATCAAACAGCCTGCAACCTTTGTAAGGCCATTTCTGAGTAGACAGAGAGGCTGGATAAGGTTAGCTGGGAAAAACAAGAGGACGTATGTCTGTGACTCTCTTTTGGTGTCAGTCCAAGGGAACTTTTGACAACAAATGAAATCCAAACCCTGACTCACCAACAAGGCCCATAAGGCTCAGCAAGAGCAGTGCAGGAATCATGGTGATGGCTCTCCCCAGCTGCCCCAGGAGACCTGGAAGCACAACAGTTTGCAAAACATGACATGTTCAGAGCTGATTTTCAACAGCCATGTAGCAAAGTTTGCAGAGAAAAGCTCCTAGTCTGAGGCACAGGATAGGGATGGTATTAGCTGAAGGCCGGTTGAGGAGTGGAGGCACTCTCTCTGCTTTACTCTCTCCCCTCGCCCCCAGCATGGGATGCTGTCACCAGCTTCAGAAAGTGGTGGTGGGAAGAGAAGCAAGTGATGGGAGCCACACTCCTTATTTTCTCCTTGTCTGGGAGATACAGGCTGAATGTCTCCTCTATTCATGTGCCACTAAACCATCACAGCGAGGGGTAAGTGCTGAACCTTGGAGCGGGGAGGTCCTTGTTGGCAGCCTGGGTGAGCTGTGATTTTTTTTAGCCCCTGTCACTTCATACTGCTTGCTCACATGGCCCCTCCTGAACACTTGTGGCATATCTTTATGATAGGAAGGTACAGTACCTTTGCTTAAATTTTGTAGGTGTTTGAAGCGCAATGCGCCACAGAGTGCACGCGTCCTTTATCTCTCTTTTCAAAAGGCAATGAGATTTTTGCCTGGCTTTTGGAAAATGAGCTTCCAAAAACCCAAGCAACATGAGCGTCACTGCTAAAAGCATCCAAGGCAAAGATTTTGCTAGTGAAGTAACACTTCTGCATTAATTCCTGTGTGTGATAGTGGTAAATATTCACTTCAGTAATAAATGCATCTACCGTGCTTATTAACAAAATCCAAAAATATCATGAGATAGTAGCTATCAACTGGAAAAAACATTGACTTTACTTGCTTGCTATCGAGTGCATTTAAACTGAGCATTTTTTATAGCTTGCAATTGTTTTCCCTAGGAGTGTTTCAAATACAAAACACACCATGAGTCCTGTAGGCAATCACCACGCAATGCTAGGAACACTTGAAAATGCCTTTTTGAGTTTAATAATGTGTGACCTCTTTTTCTAGTCTGTACTTCTACTGCAAAACAAACCGCATGGATGCACAAACATAGGTAGCCCACGATTGTCTTTGGAGAGACTCTCTTGCCCAGAGCAAGATTATTCAGTCCAGCAAAGAGCCCTAGCTGGAGCTGGGTACATCCAGTAGCTCAGTTCGAGCTCTAAAAGTGAGTATTTGCAAGCCTGGATCAATGTAGCTTCACTCAATACCTATCAATACAATGGCAAATCCATACAGGTCCCCATCAAAAGCTACAGGCTGTAGTTGTTTTCCACATGTAGAAAATTGCCATACTATAAAGTTTTAAGCTTATTTTTCCCTTCCATCACAAAACCCACCACAGGCTTTAAGTAGAAAGAGCATAATAATCACAATATTGACAAAAGGCTAAATTAAAGCAAGACCAAGGTTTCTGCCTCTAAATAAATATTCTATGAGTGAATTCAGACTCACCTGTCTCCAATCAGCCTTCCTCTGAGGCAGGTCACTTGATGACTTTTATATATGTGTGTTTGAAAAGGTACGCACCCTGCAGGTTTGGAATGTTAATTCCTACCTAGCAGGATGACATTTGTTTTAAAATGCAACAAATAACGTATATTAAGAGCTTAAAATTCTTACGATCTCTTTCATCCAAAGATTTGCACAAGCGGTGGTGAGTAAGACGCATGAAAACCCTGTGAAAAGAAATAAATACTGTTTTTCCTCATCAATAAACACATTGATGCGCAATAAATGACTGGCAGAAAGCAGTGCAGTGAATCAGTGGCAGAGGTCAGGCGAAAATCAGCTCCCTATCTAATGCTCTCCTTGCTTTGCATCTCAGATCAGTCTAGGAAGTCTGGAAGGGTTTTTTTTTGTCTTGTTTCCTCAGTGATTCCAGATTGCCATGCGTTTAATTGAGTATCATGCTTCTATATGAATTCCAAAAAGGACAATTAAAGAAAAGTATCTCACTGCTTTATTGCTTGCAGCAAGTGTAATTCTGGAGGCTGGTGACTTGAACCCTTTGAGAGCAGAGGCAGGGTTTGGGGAGGTGAATCCACTTATTCCACTTGCTCTTTTTCAGGCTTGAGATGTGGCAGGTAGGAAACATTTGGTCAGTTACTGTGCTCCAGACCAGGTGATGGCTATTAGTCTGTAAAGCACAGGAGATGATCGAGTAGGCCCAGTCACCTTAAAAACCAAGAAACACAAATATTACTAACTTAGGTCCTGAGACAGCGTGAAGGAGGGAAGCCTCACTGGAGAAAATTGCCCTGTTGGTACAGAAGGGCTGGGCTGTCAGCTGAGGTGAATCTTCAGCATAGAACTTACTTATCTTGGTGAAACATGGAAATAATGGACAACTTCCCAAAGATTACAAGGTGAGGCGTTCACCCTTCATGTTCAAATGTCATATCTTATTGTGGTGTCTCAGACAAGGTTATCACTTAATAATTATTTTACTGGGGTTTAACATTTTAAATGGTAAAAGGTAACATTTGAAATAATGTAAGGTGAGAATATATGTGGTGTCTTTGGAAATAACAGGTAGAAAATAAAGTCATCACATGTAGAGTGTTGTTTTAACAATGTCAAAAGGAGATAGTAATCAAAGAAATGCTGGAGGGGAGGAAAATCAGAAGAAATGAGCTTGGATAAGGTCAGAGCGCAGAGCTTGATGGCAACAAATCCTGTAGATGTTGTCATTTATCTTCTCTACAGCAAGATATTCTCTGTTAGAAGGAGGTGTGTTCTCTCAAGCAGATGAAAATATTTACCTTTTATGAAAACAGTATCATGGTAGTGATAATAAACCAGTGTTCCTCTGTCAGCAAATCTGTGCTCGTGCTGATGACTTGGGATTATTTTTGAAAAGCATCCTCCAACCTCAGGTAAGATTTCTTTACTAATGCTTTGGTCACTTGCTGACAGCCCTTAAGATAAAGTTTTGAATTTAAATATTGCTTGTCTTTGCTATGTATTTTCTATCTCATTTATTATGACCCACATAATCACAGATTTTCTACATTTAAAAGTACTGTCACATGAAATCTTAACACCTGCTCTGCATTGCATTGCTCTTTATTTACTCATCGACTCACAGATTTTATGTTTTAAATACAGTTATTTTTATCTGTGCTGCTGCATGCTCTTAGGATCGCGGGGCAGATTCCTTTTGTTCACATAATTGCCAGTATAAGGCCAAAGAAGAGGATATTTTTTTCAGCAGCATTACGAATGGGACTTTTTCTTGCTAAAAACATCTTTGCCCTCACAAAATTTGCCGAATGCCTTTTAGAGTGAATGTCGTAAGCAAGTAGCCTGTATGGAAACAAGGTCATGCACAAATACATTGAATAGGGCAAGGCTCTAAGCCAGCGCACTTTTCCGAGACATCAACACCTAAAGGGACCTGTGAGGTGTTAGAAAACACGATCTTCTGGCTCAAAGATCAAAATGGGACTGTAAAGTCTGAGGATCGGATCCAGGCAAACTACTTCATGAGAGTGGGCTGTCTGTTACTGCTGCAGCACCATTTCTCATTTTTATGCTAGATTTAATTTGGAAAATGATGTGCAGTGTCAGGTGCCTCTGTCTCAACAGAAGGGATGAATTCAGCTGTGATATGATGCCACTTATGGCAGGCTGAAGAGAGGGTGAGTTAGAAGGCTTCTTTGTGTATATGACTAAAGCAGCTCTTTCTAAATGGCTGGATTTCATAAGTAGATATCCAGGATTTTATAAATAGATATCCAGGGATGCGCGGACTTATGTCCCTGAAAGATGTTACCTTCTCTCATAACACTACTGTCTCTCTTTTATATTTTTCTTTATTATTCTTGTTATTTAGTTTAGAAGCGCAAGGTTTTGGGTTCATTTGATATTGCAAGACTCTCATTTAGAAGGGCAGCAAGTTGCTAGCTCTCAAGGCTGAGAGTAGGGAAAATATAGAAAAGCTGTGGAAACACAATGTTAATTATTAAACTAGTATTAAAGGAAAAGGGCACAAAAGTTATAATTAAAAAAAAACCAACCTATAATTTTAAGCCAGCTTTGCTGCTGTTTAAATTGTTAAGCACAAACTATGCCAGTACATATTCCCTTTGTGCTGGATTTTTGTCTCAGAGTATGTGATTGGGAGGGAGGGAGGGAGTGGAAGGTCAAGGAAAGAGAAGTTCACTAATCAAATGATATCTGCATTTTCTTAAGCCTAAGAAGCAGGAAAGCTCCCTGGAAAAGGGACATGAAAATGATCCAAGGGCTGGAGCAGCTCTCCTGTGAGGACAGGCTGAGAAAGCTGGGGTTGTCCAGCCTCCAGAAGGCTCTGGGGAGACCTCATAGCAGCCTTGCAGTACTTAATGAGGGCCTACAGGAATGATGAAAGACATTTTTAGCAAGGCCTGTAGTGACAAGACAAGGAGTGATGGTTTTAAACTAATGTGGGGTAGATCTAGCCTGGATGTAAGGAAGACAATTTTTACAGTGAGGGTTGTGAGGTGCTGGAATGTGTTGCCCAGAGAGGTGGTGGATGCCCTGGAAACATTCAAGGTCAGGTTGGATGGGGCTCTAAGCAACCTGATTGAGCTGAAGGTCTCACTGCAGGGGAGTTGGACTTGATGACCTGCACGGTTCCTTCCAACCCAAACCATTCTATCATTCTATCATTCTACGATTCCACGATTCTATGATTCTATGATTCTAAGATTCTGTTCACAAGGGTGTCTTGCCAATAGGCTGCAGTCAGTGCCCACAGACACAGCTTCTCCATGGTCTTTTGCTGACACCATGAGTTAGACTGAGCTAAAGGGAGAACAGAGTGGACAAAAAATGCTACCCAGCAGAATAGCGTTTTCTGCTTGCTTTATATAAGCTAGAAAGGTGCACATCTCACATCTAAAGCACATCAGGGTTCAGTATCACCAGTTCATTCCTACTTACAGATTTTCACTTTCTATTTATTATTCCTCATGCCAAGTGATCTACTAAGGTGATGTTTTTTCCATTGTACTTGATCAAAAAGGAGCATCATTTTGAAAAGCATTACATGTTGCACATGCTATTCTCCTTCAGGTTACAGGTTATATCATCATGTTTCACTGGGCGGTGAGAATGCTATGTAAAATTACCTGAAGCAATTCCCATACTAATTACTGACTGTATTGTGAATTTCAACTCTGATTTTGAAACATTGGCAGGCAGATGCATTTCTCAGATTGTTCTTTTTGACTGGAATGTAATTATAGGTAACGCTGGGTATTCACAGACTTTGTAACTGCTTTGTAGGGAAGCTGACCACAACATCTGACGCATATTGGATGCCTATCACTAACTGGCCAGTTAAAGGTGCACCCACAGCATCATCTCAAACAAACCCTCTAGAGCTGCCTTACCCAACTTTTAAAGGGGTATAGTCAATGTAATAATTATATTTCCACAGATTTGCTTTTCTGCATCTAGTATACCTGTAAGTAATGATAGCAAACACCTTCAAACTTGTAAGGCACGAGGTTCTCGGTTTTCCCTATGTTCAGAAATGAATGGGTGCTGAGGGCTCCTATCCCTTCTTTTATTATTATTATGAGGGGAGACCTCATTGCTCTCTACAACTACCTGAAAGGAGGTTGTGGAGAAGAGGGTGCTGGCCTCTTCTCCCAAGTGACAGAGGACAGGACAAGAGGAAATGGCCTCAAGTTCTGCCAGGGGAGGTTTAGTCTGAATATTAGGAAAAAAAATTTCATTGAAAGTGTCATTGGGCACTGGAACAGGCTACCTGGGGAGGTGGTTGATTCACCTTCCCTGGAGGTGTTTAAGGCACGGGTGGATGAGGTGCTGACGGGCATGGTTTAATGTTTGATAGGAATGGTTGGACTCGATGATCCAGTGGGTCTTTTCCAAGCTGGTGATTCTATGATTTTGCCTGAAGAATGCAGGTGGGCATTGAAATGATGCTCCACTCCTCACAAAGCATCCCTATATTCATTGTATAAAATAACTAAGACCAGAAATGTTTACGAGGGAGGAAGAAAGTACTTTCCTTTTGTTCTCTAAAATGAGACTTGGAATTTTATTGTAGGAAATTGCGTTGTGTTCTAGAAAAGAGGTCACTGGACTGGATCTTATGAGACATTAGCTCACAACCCAGCTTAACCACAGATCTATCACCTAAAGCAAGTTATTTGAAGTTTGAGCCAGGAAAGGGTTCTATGCTCATAAAGCACAAATCAAAACACCATCATGCTCCAAAACTGTATTCCGAGTGCTTGGCTGAGAAGTACTTCTGCTCCTGCTTGAATCTAAAGTGGCCCTGACAGAGGAGCTTGGTCCTGATGTCCCAGCGTCTGCTTCTGGACCCTGCATCCCAATGCCAAAATCTCTAGGTGAGTGGGAGTTCACAGTGCACACTCGCGCATTTACTCACAAAAAGTGGCTGCGACGCCTACGTTGTTTAAACCAGCCACTGCTGAAGTGAGACCCATCTTAGAAGAAGAAAGCAGAAACCTAACTAACCTCCCCTTTGTGTAAAGCGCTGAAGAGCCTCACCAAAACTGGATGCACGTATGTTCATCCTTCAGCCTGTAGAGGTTGTGCTACTATACAACAGAAAACAACAGACACAGAGGATGTTGGTGGGAAGACTGGAGAATGGTCCTATAGTCCCTGTAGGGACACAGTTGTATCAGCTTCATGTTCCTGAGACTGACTTGGTGTTTCATACTGAACAGGGAGGTGGGGGACAAACATCAACGTAGTATTTTGTAGTAAGCATGGAAAATAAACAAAGTGCTGGGAATAGGGAGGAGAACCATATCTCCTCCAAAATCCATAAACTACAAACCCGCATTTTCCCTTGTCCCCTCTTTCCAGGCCCACAAGCCTGACGTTGTGCTGTACAAAGCTTCAAAAGCGAGGGTGGAGAGGAACACTGCACTCAGGTAAAACATTTTGTAGTCGCTATTTTTGGCAGCTTCCTAGGTGCCTTCGATCCTGTCCTGGGGCACCATTCACCTGAGAGGAAGTCAACACATCTAATCCCAGAATCTGGATTCCAGGAAGAAACTGAGGTTAGATACTGGAGCACCTAGTCCTTGTTGTTCCCGAGTCTTTCAGTAGAGCTAATCTTGTTTTAGTTTCCCACACACAAAATGAGGATATACATTCATGACTCAGAGGGCTGTCAAACTAACACCCCTCAATAATTAATTGTTAACTTTACCCATTAATCATGATAACCATTAAGAGCAATTCTGTGTGCCGGGAATTCATGATGCAGGGCGCTGAGGACAGCGAACATTTTACAAACCAAACAGGAAACAATTTCAGACTCTTTTTTTCTGGGGCAGCACAATAACAAAAGAAATAATTAGTGAGGAGGAAGAAGATCAGGAGAGGAATTAATGTGGGTTTGTGTATTACAGTAACCTGTTTTTCATACAACGTCACCTTGGGAAAATCCAGTGGTTACCTAGGATTGCATGGTTTGAGAAGCAGATAAATTAGTTTTTAAACCTTTCTTTATAAGAGTCACATGTTGAAATCGTACCACTGGGTAGATGATGTCTCAACAGCTTGTGTTCAAAAAGGCAAAGTATATGAACACAGATTGAACACTGAGCTGACACAGCTACATGGCTCCTGGATCACTGGTGATTTCTTTTAGGCAGCTCAAGCCACAGTTGTAGTAGCCAACCCAAAAAATGTAGCCTTAGAATATGCACTTCATGGGATCTAGAAAAGCAGGTTTTCTTAACTACACTCTTTCCATTAACAAGCATCAAATATATCTCAGTGTACACGCACTTAAAATTAATCCAGCAAATTTGATAAAGGCTTTTTTTGGTGATGCTCTGGTCTCTTATCTACTACTAAGGCCACTTTGATGTGTTAGTTTAAACTGATGGCAAAGGTATTGGCACATGTTCCCTTTTACGTCACAGAATGGTGCTCTCTAGGGGGACAGATAGCAAGGACTATGCGGAAGACTGGAATGTCTTCGATCACCACAATCACATTCATAAGATTAACACTGAAGGCTCCAAAGCATGATCCAAGAGGAAAAGATATGAGTGGCAATTACTTCAGAGCAGTAATTTGTTCAAATGTGGTGGAACTTATCTATTTCTCTTTTAATGTGGGTTTAGGGGCAACATGCTCCTCCAAACAGTTCTAAAATATGCTACTGTAACATCAAGTATTCTCCACCTCTGATTCCTAAAATTCTTGCCTTAAATTCTGGAGTGTAACCCTCACCCTCAAACTGTTGAATACAGCTATTCTAAGAAAAGACAGATCAACCCACTACAGGCAGAAATTGCCTTAGAGAAAGTGGAACATAGCTATTGAGTACGCAATGAGTACAAAAGCCGTATTACTCGTGCACCATCTGGTGCGTGTGTGTGTACACATGCACAGCTGTACATATGCATGCATGTACATGAGATAAAATAACAGCATCCCTCACGGTGGCTCCAGAACACTGGCTTTACTCTTACATAGAAGACAAAGGATTCAAAGCCCAAATTTTCTATATAAACTTCGGTAGAAAAGTATTCCTTTTAGAATTTCTAGACAGAAAATAGCACAAAGTGGATTACTTGGAAGAGAAGATGGGAAGGTATCAATTCATCGTTCGAGCCAGCCTCCCTTAATGACCCCTCTTACTTGCAGGCAATCCAAACTGCTAGTGGTGTCTGTGAGCAGCTGCTCTGTTACTGTTAATTTCTCATCCTGTCTCTTTCAGGGACCAGACTTCCTCACACTTCCCACACTGGAAAGCTCAACTCAGCACTTAACTTCTGGTTTGATTGCTTGAACAGACCACAATCAGCATAACATGGGATCAATCAGCAAGGAGTGCCCAGTCAAGTCCAAATAATCTAGCTTTAAAAGCCAGACACCACAGATCTTGTTTAGTTATTATTGCCTCTGTATGTTTATTTAATGATTACTTTGTGCAAGTATTAAGCATGGACTTCAGCACAAATCATTATTAAACGCTGAGTTCATGCACACAACCCATAACTTCAAAAGCTGTAGGTTGTTATGACCCTCTAATTTAATTTCTTATCTCTTTATTGTATAATATCTTTTCATGGGTAACATGTACCAGACCAGGTACCATTTTGTGATTAGTCTGGGCTCAGAAACCTTGTTTAGTCATCTTATACATATGATCTATCTGCTGTAAGGAATCACAGAATCAAAGAATCACAGAATAACCAGGTTGGAAGAGACCCACTGGATCATCGAGTCCAACCATTCCCACCAATCCTTAAATCATGCTCCTAAGCACCTCATCCACCCTAACCTTAAACACCTCCAGGGACGGCGACTCAACCCCCTCCCTTGGCAGACTGTTCCAATGCCTAACCACCCTCTCCGTGAAGAACTTTTTCCTAATCTCAAGCTTAAATCTCCCGTGGCAGAGCTTGAGGCCATTCCCTCTTGTCCTGTCCCCTGTCACTTGGGAGAAGAGGCCAGCACCCTCCTCTCCACAACCTCCCTTCAGGTAGTTGTAGAGAGTAATAAGGTCCCCCCTCAGCCTCCTCTTCTCCAGGCTGAACAACCCCAGCTCTCTCAGCCGCTCCTCATAAGGCCTGTTCTCCAGCCCCTTCACCAGCTTCGTTGCTCTTTTCTGGACTCGCTCCAGAGCCTCAACATCCTTCTTGTGGTGAGGGGCCCAGAACTGAACACAGTACTCGAGGTGCGGTCTCACCAGTGCCGAGTACAGAAGGAGAATAACCTCCCTGGACCTGCTGGTCACGCCGGTCCTGATAGAAGCCAGGATGCCATTGGCCTTCTTGGCCACCTGGGCACACTGCTGGCTCATGTTCAGTCGGTTGTCAACCAACACCCCCAGGTCCTTCTCCTCCTGGCAGCTTTCCAGCCAGGCTTCTCCTAGTTTGTACCTCTGCTTAGGGTTGTTGTGCCCCAAGTGCAGGACCCGGCATTTGGCCTTGTTAAACCTCATTCCACTGGTCTCAGCCCAGCAGTCCAGCCTGTTCAGGTCCCTTTGCAGCCTCCCGACCCTCCAGCAGATCGACACTTCCAGGAACTGGTCACATAGAACATACGTTCTTTCTAGATATTGTGCGTCATCATCATTCTCTCACCTGTCAGCCACCAGTTCACTGTTGATGAAGTTAGGCTGTGTAGACTGCACAGCTGACATTTCTTTGAGTTAGTGTTTTCTGTATTGTTTACCTTCCTAGCTTGCTGACCCAGGTCTTATTACCATGGACGCTTCATTATTTAATCCATACTGTAAAATTACTGCACTCTAGTGTAGAAGAACTAGTTGTTCCTCCCTGTTCGAACTAGAAGAATTTTCCAGTCCTTAAAGTTGGTTGTTTTTTTTTTTACTTTCAGCCAAAATAAAATTCTTGGGTTTGTTCATCTCAAAGCAACATGCAGTTCCTGGAGGTGTTCAAGGCCATGCTGGATGGGGCTTTGAGCAACCTGATCTAGTGGGAGGTGTCCTGCACAGGGCAGGGGGGTTGGAACTGGATGATCTTTAAGGTCCCTTCCAACCCAAACCATTCTATGAGCAAAAAATCAAGATCCTGCCACGAGGACCGTTCCATGACATTTTTCATCTTCATTCAGGACAGAAAATGCAGGAAGCAGACACAAAAGACTTGAAGCGGACAGATCTATGAGGCTGCTACTTCAAAATAAACTCAAGCTTCTTAGTACAAACAAGTCTCCACCCCTCCCCTTTTACCTAAAGCAAACATTCCTAAAAACTCCTTGTTATCTGCAGTGAAGTGTGTGTATTCATATTACAAGCCAGATGAAGGATGAGGTCCAGCTGAAGATTAACCTAGAAAAAAATCAGCATCTTAAAGTGACATGAGAGTGCAGACTCTGATGAGGATTTGCACTGAGTTTGTAATGGGGCTATTCACACATGGGGTTGAATAATCTCTAACAACACACCACGCAGGAATCTGGACAAGCCCACACGTTTCCACACAGCATGCACCTACGTTTGATGTGATTTTATGTTTCCACAGCTTATTCAACATAATTAGGATCCAAGAGATGAGTCCTGATGAGGCACTCCTAAAAATGCTTTTGGAAAATTGATTTCCTAATTTAAATTTCATGCAACCAGATGGGGGAAAAAAATAGCACATCCTAGTGTGTTCAGAGAGTTTGTGTATTAAATAGATCAATTCCTTTATGTCTACTTCATGCTTCTAAGAAGGTTACGAGGCAGCTGTGTACACCTTAAGCTGACTGCCTCTCAAAGTGATGTCATAATGCTAGAAATACAGAAAGAGCACACAGAACTGTCTGACAGATCTTATTAAAAGAAAATAATAACAACAATAACCCATGGTATTTAGACCACCTTATTTGAAAGGATGCAAAAGTCAACATTAGAATTAAAATAATTTTATTTCAATGTACATGAACTGAAATAAAATATAAGTTTTAAAACTTACGAGATCTATTGCTGGGCTGGCCCCACCACAAGTGTTCTTCACTGCAAGGCAACAAGACTGACTAGACCCACTTTGCTGCTTTTTGGGCCAACTAGATTCAAAGTATCACCTCAAAAGGGTCCTTCAGCACACAGCAAACTGATTTTTTTGAAAACAAAAAGAAAGCTTACCTGCTCCTCACCTAGCCAGAAATTTCTACACTGCATTCTGAGGAAGATGTCCCTTGAAAATTCTGTCCATTGCTGAAGAACAGTACACAGCAAACTGTGCTATATCTAAACTTAACAGACCAAGGTTTCTCCCAAATACTTTTCTCTACTCTACTCTCTTGTACAAAGCATCTGCTATAAAATTCACACATTCAAACCCACATAATTACACAAACCTGTGAACAAGGCTGTTTTTAATATGGTTGTTGCTATGTGCTATTGCCCGCTCTATCAGCTTTCACATGCAGCATACACAGATTGTAAAAGGGCATTTCTCTTGACCATCCTTCTAAGAATTCACTTAATTTACGACTTACAGTGCAATGTAGTTAAATTATTCAGTGTCATGATGTGGCACCATAAGATAAGCAATCATTTGTTAAAATGCACAGTTCATTTACTAATAATTTTGTGGTGCTCCACTGACAGTAATATAGTAATACATTTAAAGAGAGAAGTGGAAGGGGAATAGATAGGGAAAAATTCTTCTTTAAAAAGTGTCTATCATCTCCTTCAATAAAGAAAATTTGAAGGAATCTGGAACTTCAAGTAAAACAGGAAGCAGTTCCTCATACACAGTTAAACGGTGGACTCCTTGCCATATGAAGTGGATGCCAGGATACTATGAGGATATAAAGAGGTTTATTCCTTACATGACTTTAACCAAAAAACGCTCTCAGATGCAGAGCTCCCCAAGCCACAGATTACCTCAAGTACATTTTGGCGAAGCATCGCTATCTGCTCATTCTGTTTTTACTCTTCCTTGTGCATCTGCTTTTGGCCACTGAGACTGGATGCTGGGCCAGAGGGACCTTTGGTCTGACTTGGTACGCTTGTTTCTAACGGTGACTTCAAAACGCTTCAAAAAATTATACTTAAGACAAAGCTCATCTTTTGCCATGTTATTTAGTTAGAAGGACTCAGATTTTTGAATTACAAATGACTTCCAAAAGAAGGAAAAAGAAAAAAAACCTTTTTCTGCTGTGACTCAGTTGTATAAAACTGTATAGAAAAATGAGCATTATGTGCAGATGTAATGAAAAGCAGTAAGCTTTATAAAAAACACTCTTAGAAATGTACCAAGCATAAACAAAAGGTGATTTACAAATATATTTAGCTGTTGTTCTAGTCATCATCAGAATCTGAATCATATTTCTTTCCTCTGATGGTTTTCTTATCCAGCTTTGTAAAGCTTGTTCCATATTTCTTTTGACTTTGAAAAGGTGGGTCCATCAAGTTTCCACTAGAGGAAAAAAAGAGTAAGACATGGTGATTAAAACCATATTCCTGCAGCCAGTAAGTAGTATCACTAATTACTTGTTTCTCCAGGCAAAAATTCTAAGACAACAGAACCCTGACTCCCTAAAGTAACCCCAAGTAGCACTGCGGTGTTGCTAGCATAGCACATCCTGGACAAAACAGCCTGGATAAGTTAAGACAGGAGCGTGAGTGTATTGGGGACCTTGACAAGCTGAAGAAGAGAGTTTGTGAAAACCTCCTGGGGTTTAACAAGGCTAGACTGCAAGGTCCTGCACCCAGGTGGGGCAACCCTCAGTACTGATACAGGCTGAGGGATGAGAAGGTTGAGAACAGTCCTGCAGAGAAGGATGTAGGGGCCCTGGTGGATGTGTAGCTGGACATGAACCAGTAATGTGCCCTCGCAGCCCAGAAGGGCAACTGTATCCTGGGCTGCATAAAAAGAAATGTGGCCAGCAGGTCTAGATCCTGCCCCTCCCCTCTTTTCTGGAGAGACCACGCATGGAATACTGCATCCAGATTGAGAGCCCTCAGCACAGGAAAGACACGGACCTGTGAAGAAGAGGCTGACAGAACTGCGGTTGTTCAGCTTGGAGAAGAGAGGAGACCTTAATTGCAGCCTTTCAATGCTTAATGGGGGCTTATAAGAAAGATGGGGAAAAACTTTTTAGCAGGGCCTGTTGAAATAGAACAAGGGAGAATGGTTTTAAACTAGGAGAGGTTTAGACCTTTAGACCCTGCTGTAGGAGAGGCGGGTGCTCTAGCTTTATGTTGAGCACCTGCTACTCCTAACAACCTGTGGACCCACACACTGGTGAGAAAGCTCTAAACAACAACTTTCTGAAAGGGCTTTTGCTGCAAACTGATCAGGCTAAAGAGAAGCACCTGTCAGATTAAACAGTAATCAGGAGACTTTTCAAAACAAATGAGGAGTCAGAAGTACATAAGAGGCTAAAATTTTGTAACAGGGACTTCAGAGTAGAAATGGATAAGTCAAAACTTGGTTTTGTGCTGCCAGAATGCACCATCTACTATCTCTGCCTAGGCTGGACAGCGCAGCTTCCCCATCAGATGCTGCACTCCAGCCAATGGACTATGAAGGGACTCATGCCTCAATGTGCACATATGATCCTGTGGGGGCTTTCTCATCAGTATGGGGGTCATGGGTTGTTGGGAACAGCAGGTGCTCAACAAGGCTGGAGTACCCACCTCTCCTACAGCAGGGGTGCAGAAGGAAGGGAATCTCCTCCTCTCTCCCCGCTCAGAAAAGGGTGCTTTCACTCACATGACCTGTCAGGGGTTTTGTTGGAGAATGGCTTGATGAACAAGGGCATGGATCCTTGGAAAAGTTATGTTCAAGTAAAGTATAGGCTTCAGTGGAAAAATATCAAGAGTTGATGATAGCACGGAAATGCAGAACACTGCGCCTTTTGTTAGTTGTTGCAAGCAACCTTGAAGCTATCTGTGTAAGAACAGGGAACTGAGCATAAGTGAATCTACAAGTACACTACGTAAGAATGGGGAATTAAGCTTAAGCGAAACCGCAAGTAGGAGGACGTATGTAAATGTTAACTTTTAGGCTTGGCCAATCATTTACTAACCCGTATGCATAATTACAGCATTGTGTATTTAAGAAGCCGTTTGAAGCTAATAAACGGAGCCTGCTTTTAACTCATATTGAGTTGTACACGTCTTTCCTTCTCAAGAAGAAACAAGGGTCTGTGAACTCCCACTCTGCAACAGGGTTTGCATCTTGGTGTCAGTAAATGAGAAAAATGAGGACCTTCTGGAACCAGCTACAGAAGGATGTTTAGAGATTTGTAGATACATTTTGTAAATAAAAGTGCAATGATTGCTAGCTAATTACATGTCAATAGTAAGTCAATACACCACTTGAACCACTTGATTTGGACAACTAAGGTAACCCCTAAGTACAGTATATCCTTTCACCATCTGCCATTCCACAAGTTGAAGGAAATAACCTGTTTCTAGGCTCTGAGGAAGACATTGTCTTTTCAGGGACTTCAGAGAGCAGGACATTACATTCAGAGCAGTGTGGAAATGCAACACTTGTACGTAAGTGAACATCTCTTGGAATGGATCTCCTTGGCTGTGCAGAAATTGTGGTTCACTTTGCAAAGCCAGGGTACCAGCCTCAGGAGTTGGCAAAATGAACAGATAACCAAACAACTCCACTACTCCACGAGGAGCTGAGAGCAGAATATACAGCACTAACAGAGTCAAGTAGGAAGGAAAATTATGCAGCAAGCCATGTAATATTCAGCAAATCCAATGCAGCATGGTACAGCCCAGCTGAATAATTTCTCCCATGAAAGGCTGTTGCTCTATAAAACATATATCCAAACTTCCTTGGATTCCTCTGCATATTTGCTTCTTACTTATTTGGGAAGTGGGTATTACTGTTTGTTTTGAATTATACATTTTAATTTCCATCATTTCACCTGAAGTTCAGCAGCTACAAAGCCAAACTGAACGGTACTTTAAGGCACAACAATACTTCTAGAAAATCAGATATCTTCTACTGCCTTCTAACCTGTAGTCTTGAAAGTGGGATTTGTGATTGTTACATTGTACTGCTATACAAATAATTTATTTCCGCTTCTGCAACTTACTTTCACTGTTCACTGAGAAAAAAACCCACATTCATATGTGTAACATGGACTAAGAGGCAGTTTAAGGATGACTTGCTGAATTTTCTCTGAAGGGGATTAAAACTGCTCAAACTTTCCTGCATTGCAACTGTGACATCTAAGCCTCTACGGCTGACTTAGAAAGGATTACATTAGATGCATGACTCTGAGGGGCCAAACCAAAGCCCTGTACCTGCTCTACATACCTCAGGGCAAGCTCTCCATTTATTTTTATTACTGTACAAAAAGGACAATGTAATTCTCATTATAATGTCTCAATACTTTGCCAAAGAGTTACTCTCTTCTTTCTCTTCCCAAAGCACACAGATTAAATAACTGGATTAAACTCTAGTGGGTCTTAAGCATACAATGTATCAAAGTTAAACGCTTTTATAGATTTGCCTGTCTGCAAGCAAGTTCTCCTTGCACTGTATCTGAAAACAAAACAATCACAAAACAATTAATTACCTGTAATTAATTACGTCTGCACAGCCTAATCGCCATTCTAAGGTCTCTGTAGTGAAGTCATCAGTGTTACCAAGATCAGTAAAGCCCACAATATAGTCTTTTGTTTTTCCATCTTTTACTAGTGCTACGGTGGGAATCACTTTGATACGCAGTCTCTCGCACAAGAAAGGAGATTTTTCAGCATTTAATTTCAAGAATTTTGTCTCGATGTGCTTTTTTGCCAACACAGCCAAATGTTTGTCCATTATTTGACACCTGTGGAAAAAAAAAACATCCAGAATACAGTGTTAGAACCAATAAGCTGAAGAACATGTACTTCAGAGAAAGTTTTAAAGGAATGGTAAAGAGCTACTTCTATCGCGTTAATTCCTCAGATATGTCCTCTGTAATTAAGAATTTAGTTTCAAGAGAAACTGTGTTTCAAAAGTAGCTGGAATTAATGACTAATAGAATAACAGTGTGGAGCACATTTATTGCACTACACCATCCATTCATCTTATTTCTTCTTAATTACTCCCATGTACACCCGAGAGCCTCTCTCATTTCTTGAGGCCTGCATTTATTGATTAAATTTCCCTCTGACTTCTACTCTTCCTTCTCTGACTTCACTGCTTGTCAGCTGGGAAAAAAACCATCTCCATAATGAACTTCAGGTCTTCAGAAAAGCACTCGTGACATGCTACACCGTTTCAGGTATTTTTCAGTCACTGCCTCCACAACTGAGATGCATAACTTGCTGTACACACAAAAAAACCCCCAAGTTACTGCTTCAGTAGTGCTATAGGCAAATATATTTCACCTTTCTGCTGCAATGGAATAGGAGTGAGCACGCAGTTATTGTTTCTCAGCTGAAGGACAGTTAACATGAACTGCTCAAAACACTAGAATGCAAAGATTTGTGGACCTGTCACCTACCATCTCAGCTTTCTGGATTGTCTTAAGTGGTCTGGCTTAGCTGCATGAACCCTGTGATGCAACTGCTCTTTAACTCAAGAGAGCCAGTAGATCAAAAATCTGGGGTGGGCAAGGATGAAAGCAACTTGACCCTGTTGTTGATAAACCTGACATAGTAGCTTCAAGCTGGTTGTCAGCAGGACACATTTAAAGTTCTTTCTCCTGTCCAAGTATACAGACTTGGTTGGTTGAAGAAGTGAGAATCAGACAACCCAAGCCTGTTCTAAGCTATTTCATTTGCAGAGAGAGTCTTTCAACTTCTTTGAGTAAAAAGTAGCCAAATACAACTGCATCAGAAATTTCTGAAACTTGAAGCATTTAACTGGGAAAACATAGGATGCAGATACCTCACTGCTTAATCCGTCTTTGACCTCTTTCGATTTCTCACATGGAGGCTGTTTTAGTTTATATTCCACAAGCTAGAGAGAACACAACATCCTGGGGGGTGGGGGAAAAAGAACCAACCAATCAAAACCAGGACAACCAGCTCTTTCTTCATCAAATTACTCTACTTTGCACATGCATTTTAACAGAAGACGTCGAGACAGACACACTGAGGAACAGCCTACAATCCAGAACTTCCGAAATTCTTCCACGGAAGTGGGAGATCTTATTTTAGGTTCTTATGCTGAGTCAGGACATCTGCTCAGACCTAGGTCTCTCACACACTAAAAAAAATGACATAATCACAAAGGCACAGGCACACAGGGAAAGCGGCTACAACTGGAACCCAATGACCTTTTCAAAGTAAAAGGTTAAATTCTGAAGATGCCTATACAAGATTTTGTTTATATTTTTGTTTGCCAGAACTGTCCTGAACATCCCTGTCTGGAATTACCAAAGTGATCTTTTTGTAATGCTTGCTGCTCCTGTACTGTCACAGTTGGTTCCCTCAAACTAAATCAGTAATGAAACACTGCACTCTCTTAAATATTGTCAAAGAAGTTATACCTTTATATTCTAATCAACTATGTAACAGAGTATTAATCACTGTCAAATCATGTCGAGGTCAACTGGAATGCAGAAAAAAAATTAAAAATTAAATGTCTTGAGAAGGGAGTGAGGTTTGAAACATGAAAGAATTTGCATAAGCCTATTTATTTGTGGGATTTGAAAGGACAAAAGACGATGTCTATTTTTTGTAGACATCTATAAGGAAAAGGTTTCTTGAGCACAGCTTATTTACTATACCTGAAAGTTGTATCTCTATAGAAATGGCAAACCACGTTTTTACTTTCTTTAACTTCTTGGAAAAAGTCTCTCTCACTTGGGATTTCTCTGTATTCTCCATGTCCTTTTGAAAGCCACTCCTTTTGGAAAACAAAAAAGGAAACAATTAGTATGAAGTTTGTCAGTCCGGCACCTGCCATGCAAGCTCTACAGCTTTTAAGAAAAATAAACCAGGAGGCTTGAAGTGGAAGCCCATTTCATACAGCAAAAGAAGGAGAAACAAATTACCTCTCCCATTTTAGTTCCGTTTTGAAAATATGCAAATGCTACCAGGCTAGACAATGCTTTTGGATTGTCTCTTTCTCAAGAACAGATGGGTGGTTGAGCAGTAAGGCTACCTTACTTATTTGGAAATACAAGTTCTGTGCAGAGCTGCATAAATTCCTGTAGTGCAGCCTGTCAGTAAGACTAGACTAGTTCAAAGGGAACACCAATGACAGAAAATTCTCAGCATTTTAAACCTGCTAATTGACAGCCTGGGTTACTCTCCCTACAATGTTTTTGTATGCTGAAGAGACTCTTGTCTAAAATTGATTCACGTTGTTGCATATATTAGAATATATTTCTTCTACTTTTTCTCTTTCTGAAAAAAATCAGGCAGATAAAAGCCTAACTCACCAGCAATGGGTGATGTTTATCTATCACATATACACTAAGGGTATCTTAATATGAACCAGGCTTCCAGAAAACCATACAGAAAACACATGCATACCATTAGTCATAAAATGTATAGAGAAACAGTATTTCACAAGCTAAAAATCTATAGGCATCTTTAAAAACTGCCTGATTAAGTGTGCAAATACAGTTTAGGAAAAATCTGATCTTCCAGATTTTCAACAAATGCACTTAAGAAACCCCCCCCATTTTTTACAATACCAGAAGTTAATTGCAGTGCATTAAAACAAGCACAGACTAAGCTAAATGATTAGAAGCAGCACAGTATGACAGAACTTTACAAAAAGATTAGTTTCCAGTGGTGGAAAATAAAAAATAGCTAAGTCGCTGTTCTTGATCTTGCTGTTTTGACTTAGCAGAGTGAAAAAAAAAAGAAAAAGAAAATAAAAGGGTTCCATGCAAACCAACTATATTCTGTAAGCTAAAATGAGGGTGAAACAGATAATTTCCTGAACCCTAGATGCACACATTAAAAATTTATAAAAGCATGAGCACACGAAGAAGTCATCATGACGCAAATCAAGAAGTAATTTATCTTTCAGCCCCTGTGCAATCCTGTTCCAGTAAAGCAGCAGCTTTACTCCTTTTACTGAGTAGCATCTTACATTTGCACTTGTAAATGCACAAGAAAAGTGACTTAAGATCAACTCACACAAATCAGTTTTTGCGTGAGAACTACCACATGCTCACATCTAAGAGCATCCAAGCATTATGACTTACGAAAAAAGAAAACACTACAATCAAATACAACCTGAACTTCTGAAGACAAGCGAAGAGTGCCAGCTTCTCTGCTTCTGCATTTACACCATCAAAGCTGCTAACACTGCCTGTCCTCCAGCATCCCAGTCATGCCAGGACATTATACTGCATTCCCATTCAAAAGTACAGCATTAGCTTTTATGGATTCCACCACAGCTAGACCACCTCCTTTCAACCCAGTCACCTCCCTCCCAACCCAGTCTATGTCTTTGTTTACACTTGCACAGAGTAAGTTAAGAAACCTATGGCTTCCCCATTTACAATTTAGGTCTCATTTAGGTCTCACACTACATGTTACCAATATTGTGTTGAAAACTATGTTCAAGAGACTTTTAGGGGAGCATAAAGACCATAATTTAGCATGAGGTATCAGGGACCAAAGGAGAATTTCTTTCCTGCAAGAAATAAGCAGTCATACAAAGACAACACTTCATTGGGTTACAAGGATTGGGACAAACAATTACACCCTAGGAACAACAGAAGACCCTCTATCATTCTTCTACAAAATACCTAGAGAGAAGAGCGTGCACCACTTAGATGCAGTAACTAACGATCTCCAGAATTCAGAAGTTTATGATTTGGTTGTCTACAAGGCTTACGCTTCCAGATAGCAATGTTCAGTAAATACAGGCACACTCAAATCTTTGTACAAGACTCTTTAGCTTATTCTTATTGCAAACAGTCACAGAGGTTCTTCTCTCTTCCTGCTAAAAAATGCAAAGCACATACATATAGACAGACACTCACTTTCTTGGATAATTTAAAAATAATTAGTACAGAAAGGTGAGGAAGAAGAAGGAAAACTCAGAACAATTCCAAACCACTTAGTTCACATATACAGTTTCCCTAGTATTCCCAAAAGGTCTGTTACACTGTACACATAAAGAGTCTATATTACTACAGGAATTACTTGTTTCTGCTGCTGGGCCTTTTTTAGTGCCTCGAGCCTCCTTTGTTTAAGGCGTTCTAATTCATCTTCATCCATTTGGTCCAGCTTCTGCAGTTCAGCATCCAGATGTTCTTCCACAACCTTTGTAGTCTGAAGTATTTCATTCTCCAGGACTTTTTGAAGTATTTCAACAGAGGTATCGGCAGCCATCTTTAACTAGAAAGTGCTCTCTTCAGAGCTGCGGAAACAGTGATACATGGAATTAACATTTATACAAACTCTTAATTAAAAGCCCCACCTCTCAAGTCTGCAGTTCACACTGTAGAGAAACAAAATGCCATTTGAAGATAACAGTAGATAGTTCTTTTCTATACTACAACCCCCTTTGGAGAATACTTTCAACAGGAACACAGATGGCAACAAAGATGCCAGTCAAGTCCTGTCCTCTCAACCCCAAAGGCAGCTGTTCCAACTGCACAGAAACATGAAATTACCTGTCAATAGAAAGAAGTAAAATTCACACATGCCAAACAAACACTTATCCTGGGTTAGATCTATGTATCTTTAATAAATATTCTGAAACTAGAAGATGCAACTGGAAAGCTCCAAGCTGCTGGGAGGAGGCAGAAAATGTATCAAAATGGAGTGTGAACAATGCTCAGTAAATACCTCTCCGTCAATAGTTTAAATGCAATTACTTTAAGTAATGCATATTAAGATTTTTAAAACTGAATTAACACTCCTCTCTCCTTGGCTAATAGAAAGACAACGTGCTCAACAGCAAAGGCTTTAGGCCAATTCACTGCTTCAATTAGTACAAGAACACTACTATTGTAAACATCACCCCATGGCAGTCAGGGAAAGGACTTAAAAACCCCAACCACTAATTAATGTGTGGAGAAGCACAGCTAAAAGTCATTTTCTGTAAAGTTCTCCCTGCTCAAACACTTTGAAAGGCACAAAATCTCTGCTGTGAGGACAGGCTGAGACAGTTGGGGTTGTTTAGCCTGGAGAAGACTCAAGAAACACCTTATAGGGGCGTTCCAGTACCAGAATGGGGCCTAGAAGAAAGCTGGGGAGGGACTTTTTACAAAGGCAAATAATGATAGGATGAGGGGGGATAGCTTTAAATTGGAAGGGTGAAGGTTTAGACTAGACATTAGGAAGAAATTCTTCACAATGAAGAACTTGGCACAGGTTGCCTAGACAAGTTGTGGATGCCCATCCCTGGAAGGATTCAAGACTAGGCTGAATGGGGCCTCAAGTAGCCTGCCCTGGTGGGAGGTGTCCCTGCCCATGACAGAGGGGCTGTAACTGGATGATGTTTAAGGTCCCTTCAAACCAAAACCATTCTATGACTCTATGAAAATACTAAGACTGAGATGCATGAAGAGCTGAGGCAACATAACTGATTGTTCTCCCCAATAAACTTACACTACAAAAAACTATCGCTGTAACAAGCAACAGTTTTGGAACTGGGACAGTGCACAGACACTCTAGTCAGATTCTCAACCTGTATGCCATGGATCTGATACACTGATTTTGGTCTCCAGAGTGCTCTTGGCTGTATTTCAAAACTATCAACCTACTGATGCCACTGGCTTTAAAAAACATTGCATGCACAGAGTGTTTTAAGTAGCAATGGGCAAAATACCAACATCACTGCAGCGCTCCAAGTGTAATGCAACATCAGCACTGCTAAGCCTGCCACAACGCTCCATACGTGTCACAGCCACACTCGCTCTGACCTGCAGCACCTCAAGTCACAAAATCACAGAAGGGTTTGGATCAGAAGGGACCTTAAAGATCATCCAGTTCCAACCCCCTGCCATGAGCAGGGACACCTCCCACCAGACCAGGCTGCTCAAGGCCTCATCCAGCTTGGCCTTGGACACCTCCAGGGATACACTGCCCTTAACCTAGCTAGTACAAGTCAGAGGCCACTAGGTAGGCCTTCGAAGGCAGAGGGGAGTGCCCTCAGCCGGGGCAAAGGGAGGCTTCTCCTCCTAGCAAACAGGAAGGATAACTGGAAGCCACCCCAGCGAGGCTCCACTACAGTCCGATGTCCCCAGCAAGATCCCAGCAGCCAGCTGGCCAGCAGAGAATCACAGAGTGACCTGAGTTGGAAGGGACCCTCAAGAATCATCGAGTCCAACTCTTGACCCTACAGAGGACAACCGCAACATTCACCCCACGTGTCTGACGGCATTGCACAAACGCTCTTTAAATACTGTCAGGCTTAGCACCACGAATGCTTCCCTGGGGAGCCTGTGTCAGTGTTCCACCACCCTCTAGGTGAAAAACGTTCTCCTATGACTCTAATACTCAACCTAACCCTCCCCTGGCACATCTTCCTGCCCTTCCCTCGGACCCTATCCCTGGAGACGCCGTTTCCTAAGCAGCCGAGGCCTTGCTCCTTCCAGGGGGGAGTGGCCTGGCCCATTCCGCCAGGGCGGGCGCTGGGGGCCCGGCCGACACCGCGGGGCCGCTCCGGACGACGGCCGCCCTCCCGGATCCTGACGAGCTCTCCAGGGGAAGCCTCTCCCAGCCCCAGCCCCGCCGCAAGCCACCGAACCCCGGGACGGAGCCGCGTCTCCGCACTCACCCTCCCGCCACGCCTCCCGCCGGCAGCGCCCCGACCGCGTCTCGCGAGAGCCGGAGCGCGACGTCAACGCGCGGCGTCACGCACGACATCACGTACGACGTCCCGTACGCGCGCGCGCGCAAGAGCTCCTCGGCGCGCTCATTGGCTGGGGGCCGGGGGACACGCGCCGTCAGGGGCAGGCGGTGCGCGCGGCGCGCATGCGCGCCGGAGGCCGCTATTGGGAAGGGTGTCTTGCAGCTGCGGGAGGCAACGGGGAGGAACGGGGCCCGCGCGTATGTCGTACGGGAAGGGCGGGAGTCACGGCGAGGAAGGGGCGTGGTCAGGACGAACCCCGCCCCTTCCCCTTGACGCAACCTTACCTCTCGATTAAAGCCACGCCCCCGTACCTAAGCCCTCCTCTAAGCCCCGCCCCTTCACTGAAACCACGCCCTAGTAGTTCGATCACGCCCCCTTTCTGAAGCCCCGCCCCTTACCCGAAGCCCCCGCGCCACTCCCGCACCTTTACCGAAGCCCCGGCCCCTCCCCATAGGCCCCGCCCCCGTGTCGCTCGCATCTCGCTCTTGCCGGCTTTCCCCGAGGCTTCCTCTCCCTTTATCGCTCCCCGGAGCCATCGAACGCCAGCCCCTGGTGTATCAGAAATGGTGCTGGATCCTATACTTTGGTCACAACAGCCCCATGCGGCGCTACACCTGTGGGGAAGAGCAGCTGGGAATAGAAGGACCTGGGGGTGCTGGCTGACAGGCTGAGCAAGAGCCAGCAGCGTGCCCAGGTGGCCAAGGTGGCCAACAGCGTCCTGGCTTGGATCACAACAGCATGGCCAGCAGGAGCAGGGAAGCGATCATGAGGCCACACCTTGAATACTGTGTGCAGTTTGGGGCCTATCACTATAAGAGAGACATTGACGTGCTGGAGTGTCCAGAGAAGGGCAATGAAGCTGGTGAAGGGGTTGGAGAACAAGTCTTATGAGGAGCAGCTGAGAGAGCTGGGGTTGTTTAGGCTGAAGAAGAGGAGGCTGAGGGGAGAACTTATTGCTCTCTACAACTACCTGAAAGGAGGTTGTGGAGAGGAGGAAGCTGGTCTCTTCACCCAAGTGACAGGGGACAGGACGAGAGGGAATAGCCTCGAGCTGAGAAAGGTGACATAAGCCGGCGCTGTGTGCTTGCAACTGTATCCTGGGCTACATCAAAAGAAGCGTGGCCAGCAGGTCAAGAGAGGTGACGCTGCCTCTCTGCTCTGGCAAGGCTACACACAGAATACTGCGTCCAGCTCTGGGGCCCTCAACATAGGAAAGACATGGACCTGTTGAAGGAGGTCCAGAAGAGGGCCACAAAAATGACCAAAGGCCTGAAACACTTCCCCTGTGAAGAGGGGGCGAGAGAATTTGGATTGTTCAGCTTGGAGAAGACTCTGAGGAGTCTTTATTCAATACTTAATGGGGACTTAAAAGAACCATGGGACAAAACTTGTTAGCGGGGCCTGTCAGAATAGAACAAGGGGGAATGTTTTTAAACTAAGAGAGATTTAGACTAGATATTAGGAAGAAATTTTTTAAGCTGAGAGTGGTGAAGCTCTGGAATGCATTGCCCAAGTTGGTGGTGGATGCCCCATCCCTGGAAACATTCAAGTCAGGTTGGATGGGGCTCTGAGCAACCTGATCTGAGCAAGTGTCCCTGAGCCTTGGACTTGGTGACATTCACGGTCCCTTCCAATCCGAACTACTCTATGATTCTAAGATAAGTTGCACCAGAGGAGGTTTACATTGGATATTAGGAAAAAAAATTACTGAAAGAGTGGTGAAGCATTGGCACAGGCTGCCCAGGGAAGGGATGGAGTCACCAGTTCTGCAGACGTTCAAAGAACATGTAGATGTGGCACTTTGGGACATGGTTTAGTAGGCACTGTGGTGTTGGGCTGATGCTTGGACTGGATGATCTTGGAGTTCTTTCCCAACTTTAACGATTCCATGATTCCTCTGGGTGGGGATTGGCTGCAAGGGGGAGTATCTGCCCTACTTCTTCCCTCTGAGAAGGACTGTGGAGTGGCTGGGGTGACATCTGCCAGCGGGAGCCAGTATCATCATCATCATCATCATCATCATCATCATCACTGCCATCATCATCATCACCACTGCCATAACCACTGATGCTCTGGGGCTCTCTTTCTACAGGTTGGGCATGTGAGGCCGAGCCCCTGCAGGGAGCCATGGCTGCTCTGGCAGCCCCCATGAGAAGGCATCAGTTTTGGAGTATCTGGGGCTTGTTGTTTCTTTGCTCTTCTTGCAAGTGCACTGGAAGACCCACAAATTTAAATAATGGGATATCAAAGTACATTTAAATAAAAAAAAACCCCAACCCTCCAAGTATTCTGCTTTCTTGTTTCTCGGAATTTTGACTCACTGGTATTGAAGGTTCCTGATGGGGAAGGTGGGGCAGGAAGACAAAGTCTTGGTCCTATCACTAGCCCCATGGGTGGGAGAGGCTGATAAGGAGTTGTAGCTGTATGGAGACATAGAAGAGTTGGGAGGGAGGATTTTAAGGAGTGAAGCAAGATGGAGGTGGTGATCCTGATGCTGAGAGATAAGGAGAACTGTGAGGCCCTCTCACAGTCTGCAACGACAACAACAGAAAATGTGTGGCTCTCGAAGTGTATTAGTGTGGTGTCCATGACCATTGTTTTTCCTGCTCCATCTTGCTTTGCAACTGGCCAGAAGGAGATGGGCCTGCATCCGAGAGCCCCTCCTGCCATAACCCACAGTGTTTGCTGCCAAACATCTGTGCCTCATTGCTGGGACCTGATGCCCTCTTCTCCTGCCCCATGGCAGCAGCTTCCAGACCCTCCAGTGAGAGAGCGCAGCACTGCTTCAGCTCTCCTACTGCAGGGCTCCTTGGAGGGGAGAGCGAGGAAGGCTTTGTACGCTTGATACAAGAAGTAGTTACTATTACAAAAAGTGGAATATTTTTTATTTAGGCTGAAGTAGTGTTAAGTTTCATCTAAGTAATTGTATTTTTTTTTTAAGTTAGACAGAATGTTCCTCTGATAGCAGGTTTTCTTTCAAACAGTGTTTTTCCTGGCACTGTTCATTCTTTGAAGATGATAACGTCTTGTGTTCAATATGATCTGTGCTGAACATGCCTCTTCTTCTGTAATCACCTCCCTTTGGAGACTTTCCCTATCTCAAATGCAAGGTCAGGCAGAGCTGGCTCCAAAGCTACAAATCAGCAAGAGATTTGATTGTTGTGAAGTTCGTTATAACATTAAAATAAGTCCTTGGAAAGTAACAGAATATGCATAAGATTTCTGGGAAAATTTATCTATATGCATGTAAATAGGAAATATATTCTGTCCCCAGCTCTTGTCTCACTGCATATGATTGATGGAGATCACTCCTGGGTGTTATCCAGGCCTGATAAAGGATGTTTGCTTTCTAAAACATCACAATGAGTCTTAGAGGTTTTATTTGCCAGCATTTTTGGTACCACGCTGAGGAAATCTGGTGAGGAGGGAAGGAAATGCCATACTTTTCATGTTGCCACCTGGCAGCCAAATTCCCTACAGGGGAAACATCTGGGAGCTGAGTTTGATCCTTGCCCCTGCGCTGGGCTGTGAACCCAATCCCACTGCCCCTGACCCCTGTTTTTGTGGGAGGGCAGCCACCACTGGGACAGACAGTGGGACTTGGTTGTGTACAACTTGCCTCTGGCAGCACTGGGGACCCAGGACCAGAAGAGCCCTGGGAAGGGCTGGGGCAGCGCAGTGGAGGAAGAATGGTGACAGGATGCACACCCCAATTACCAGCTTCAATAGCCTTCTCCTTAGCCTCCCCATCCTCTGCTTTGACCTAGCTGCCCTCTTTGCCTCCAGCAAAAAAACCCTTTCCAAATGCATTTTCTTTTTTTCACCCATTTGGTTCGGTTTTGTGGCTGAGTGGGCTACAACCCTGCCAGGAGTTCTGTGCCACCTGGGGAGGCAGGAGGAAAACTACAGCTTTGGGGCATCACTCGGTCGTTTTTCAGGGCTGCTTGAGGCCTACGTGGTTGGGAATGTTTGAATCCCCATCCTTGGAGGTGTTTAAAAGACAGGTAAGATGTGGTGCTCAGGGATGCATTTTAGTAGTGGATGGGTTGGACTCAATCATCTCTAAGGTCTTTTCATAGAATCATAGGACAGTTTGAGTCGGAAGGGATCTTAAAGATCATCCAGTTCCAACCAGTCTGCCATGGGCAGGGACACCTCCCACCAGACCAGGCTGCTCAGGGCCTCATCCTTGAACACCTCCAGGGATGGGGCAGCCACAGCTTCCCTGGGCGACCTGTGCCAATGTCTCATTGCTCTCATGGAAAATAAATTCTTCTAAATCTGCCCCTCTCCAATTTATACCCATTGTCCGGTTTCTAGCCGTTCCCCAACGAAATGACTCTGTGATTGACTAAAGCCGACGTGACTCAGCCAGTCTCTGAAGGCCACGAGCGCGCCCGTGTCCCCATCAGTGTCGCTCCCCGCGGGCTGCACCCCGTCCCTGCAGTCGGCAGGGGGCGCCAGCGAGCGGGGCCACCGCCCGCCAGCTCCCCCCGCGCCCCACACCTCCGGCCGGCAGGGGGCGCCAGCGCACGGACACGAGGGGAGGGGTGGGGGTGTGTAGGAGGGGGCGGTGTCGCAGCGGCCGCTCTCTCTCCCGCGCGGTGCACGCCGGGACTGGGCGCGCATGCGTGGGGCTGCGAGCGTGGGGCCTCCCCCCTCACCCCCCACATGCGCGGGGCTGCGCGCGGGCGGCGCTGAGGCGGCGGCGCGAGCGGCGGGGCCGCCATGGGCAAGAAACAGAAGAGCAAGAGCGAGGACGGGTAAGGGGGCAGCGACCGACCGACACCCCCTCCTCGGGCTCTTATCCTCTCTCTCTCTCTCTGTCTGTCTTCCCTCTCTTCCCCTCCCCGCGTTACCGGTGCCGCGGCGCTGAGTCAGGCCCTGCCGGGGTACGCGGCCCGCCAGGCCCGGGCGGTGCCCGTGTCCCTGGGAAGGTGTCTTTCCCCATATCTGGGAACGGAGCTGCTCGTGTCCCTGGGAAGGTGTCTTTCCCTGTATCTGGGAACGGAGCTGCTCGTGTCCCTGGGAAGGTGTCTTTCCCGGTATCTGGGAACGGCGCTGCTCGTGTCCCTTGGAAGGTGTCTTTCCCTGTATCTGGGAGCGGCGCTGCCTATGTGCCTGGGACTATCTCCTCCTCTGTCTCCTCGGAATGTTGCTGCCCATGTCCCCCTCGGCACGGTGCTTCCTTGTCCCTTGGAACGTGTCCTTCCCCGTCCCTGGGAACTGCGCTGCCCGTGTCCCCTCCGTGGGATGGCAGTGTCCTGTCCCTTGGAACGTCTCCTTCCCCCTACCCTGGATCGGCGCTGTCCGTGTCCCTCGGAATGGTGCCTTCTCTGTCCCCTTGGAATGGTGTTGCCCATGTGCCCCGGGAGCAACTGCAGCCTCGCCGTTTTCCTAGGAATGACGTTTCCCTTTGCCTGGGAACGTTGCTGCCTGTGTCCCAGGAAGGGCGCCGTCGCTGTGCCGCCAGGAAAAAAGCTTGTGTAAAAAGAGAAACATTAGCGAGGGCTTTACAGACATACTTAGGCAATATTTATTCAAGAGCCTTATGGATATGGACAACACAGACTGACTGATGTCTTTGGCTATCTTCTGAAATAATTGTTTTGGAGGACTCAAGTTGTTCAGAAGGGGATTAGTTGACTTATTTACAGCAGGATCAGGCGCACTGGGATATGTGCCCTTCTTCCCCGCGCTCAGCAGGTCTGGAGGTCTTTGTTGCCCAAAGTACTGCAAATGGCATCAAATTGGGCTAAATCCTGCAAAGAACGTTCCTTCTCCCCCTCATGCAGGGTGGAGAATAATGCATTGTGGGCCTGGTTTAGAAACCAAATGGAAGGCAGTAAGACATGAACCATCCCAGATTTTTAAACGAGACCTTGTAGGGACAGGAGGGGTCATCGGGTCATCAACCCTCTGCTGACTGTGCATCACCACTGATGCTGCAGGGTAGGCACGAGGAAAGGTACTTGGCTGGACGCAGCGGCATATGGGAGCTGGATTCAGGAACACACGGATCAGAGGACAGAATGACGGATGAGGCACTCACTAGACGTTGGCCACAGATGAGACCTGACCCTTGCAGTCACACACTTCTGTGCAGGTTCTGCCCTGTCCCTCAGCCAGGCTCTTGGTGGAGTTTTGTCTGGGAGCAGGTGGTGGCAGTCCTGCTGGTTCTGAGCACAGGGCTCAGATATCTCCTGAAAAGAGCTGCTTGGTTCAATTACAGCGCCCAAAATGTGTAGTTTTTTGTTTGGTTTGCTTGTTTTGGTTTTTCTTCTTAATGAGAAGCAATGCTGTAGATCATGCTCTAACTTAAGTGATTTATGCAGCTTTAATAAATGCAGATGCTAGGTCTTCTAGTGATTCAGAATAAGAGGATTCCTTCTATGGTTATGTGCATAACCTGTTTCCTGTCCTGTCATTGGACTTTGGTTTTCTGTAAGACATTGTTAGAATGGTGGTTATATTAACCCTATGGAGTACTTACTGATTAATGTTGTGTGCATGTGCACTAGCAGGAGAGAACACATTTGTCACTGTAAAATACTAAATATCAAAATTAAAACAATTTGGAAAGTGATTTTAGTTTTTATACTGACAAAGAAGTAAAGCAAAAAGATGTCTTAAAATGTGTATGAGCTAGAACTGTTTTTCCTTAACTAGACTGCTTATTTTGTAGACCCATTTTGAATCATTAAGTGTTTTTTTTATGGGAGTACTCCCTATGAAGTCTGTTTCACAAATTACTACTTCCTCCCTAAACATTTTTTACTACTGAGATGTGCATGGCATTAAGATCTTGATGTTAGTGACTCAAGGTTGCTACCCTTCACCAGGTTAGGGGGTGAACTGTTTTAATTTCTCTGATTCTTTCTGGGTAATGAGTATTTTGCTAGTGAGGTTTTTGCTTGTCTGACTGTTTTTCTTCACACCTTTTGCCGCACCATCTACAGTGCTTTGCAATGTCTTGTTATCAGCTTGTTTCACAGGCTGTTTTTTACATGTACGTCTCAGGAGCAGCTCTGGTGAGGAGATGAGTCACGTGTAACTTGAGAGAGAAGAGGGAAGGGTTAAATCTTTGTGCTCTAAGGAAAAGAAGGCCTAGCGCTCCTCTTTGTACCGCATGTGGTAGATGCCAGAATTGTGCAGAAGCTTTTGGGTACTGAAGTACTCCTGCTTGGGGCTGTAACAGTGACTGGTGTGCTGGGAACACTTTGAAAGTCTTGGTGCCTGATGGATACCTTGTTCTCTTTGTGTATCTCTTCATGTGTTTCTGTGCATTTGTAAATTACTGAGCATGGGCCTAACTTAGGTGTTATGTGCAAAATCTCATGTAGGTCTAAAGTAGTGGAAATAGGCCTTAAAAGGGAGGCCAAAAATTTATCAGAATAATCGAAACCTTAATTAAGAGTCTGTTGATCATTAATTCAGAGCTACTTGTTACAAAAAAAAAGAAAGCAATAATGAAGCTGAAGTAGTTATGCTTACTCGCTGTGGCTCTGCGTCCTAATGTCAGTGGTTTCATCCTGGTTGTTGGTGAGCTCTTACGGCAAGTTGTCAGCTGTCAGCATCAGGAGCAGTCCTTCACAAGGAGCTATATCATTGCTTGTGTTGATGGTTCAATCTTCCTCCCTCTAGGATCTGCTTGAAATCGTTTTTATGTTTGCTAACATGCCTTTAGTCTTCATTGGTGTGCAGCTCCATCTTACATTCAAATACGTAAAAGACACTATATTATATACTATTTCTTTCTTGTTTGTTACCCCTACAACCAGTTTTGTCCAGGTTTGCATTTCTCTTAGCCAAATGCTGGTGAGTCGTGGGGTGTCCAGTGAGTCCTGTACAAGCCATTGCTGTTTATTCTGTGCCTGTGCTCATCTCTGCTGAATTCTGTGTCTCCACTCCTCAAGGCCTCTGCTACCATACCAGGCCTGTGTTTGTCTACACTGCGTCATTGTTGTAGAGCTGTGAATATCGTTCTGTACAGAGTCACTGCTTGTTACTCCTATCTATATGAAACTATGCTTGCAGAATGCCTGGGTAAACAAAAGTAGAACCAATTAGGCATAGGCACCTGGTCAATTAGAGAAATTGCTGTCGCAGCTAAATCAAATAAAAGTTGCAGGCAGGTCAAGAAAAGTTCAGCCAAAGTAAGCTTGATGGGCTTTAATCCTGAGGCCTTGCAAATGCAATGCAGAGCTTGTGGACTGCCGCTAGCAGTAGCAATACCGTGTTACAGGGCTACACAGTTGTATGGCAATGGGAGGAGTGATGTGGAAGGAGAATTCAAACAGATAAGTGTTTGAAAAGAAGGGCAGGACAGTTAGACTGGGTGTATTTTATATCAGGGAGTTTGGGGGGATGGGAGTGAGGCTGGAACTTCCAGGCCACTGAAGTTTTGGAATAGGCTCTATCTGCAGAGGTACTCTTGTCATTTGGTGGTGTTGGTTCTGTCTGATGCTTCCATGAATATCAAGCTGCCTCGAGGCAGAGGCTGCGACATGTATTTGTAGCTTGTAGTTGGACCTCAGTGTCCTTTTTCAGTCTCCCCTCCATTCCCAGTACAGTGAGAGAAGAATGGCCCCATGGAATCAAAGGCTCTCAGTCAGTTTTGTGTCTCATATCTTAAGAGTTGTCAGTTTCCTCCTCCTTTTCCTCTCTTTCCTTCCCCAACAACTGTGTTCCAGATACAACCCCTTTTGTCTGCCTGTTCCTAAGCATGCGGTAGCTCAAGGGCATAATTTGCAGGGAGCATGTTGGAAGATGTAGGTGGTCTGTTTGTATTGTGAACAGTGTTTTGAGATTTGATGTGACAGGAAGGAGATTTTCTGCTTGTCTTCTGACATACTGAGAAATCACAGAAGGTATAAGTCACTTTTACTTACCTGTTCTCCCTTCAACCTCAAGCTTTGATTTCTATTGTCTAGTTTCCTCCTCCTTTGTTTCTGCTGATTACAGTAGAGGTCATATGTCTGGGAAGTGTGCTGGTAAGAGAGAGTGAGGGTTAACTTTGTCAGGGGAACGGGATTATTGTGGTGTAACCCAGCAGGGAGCTAAACACCACAGAGCCAGTTTGCTCCCTCCCTTGCGCAGTGGGTTGAGGGAGAGAATCGGGGTTGGGGAGAAGGTAGAACTTGTGGATTGAGATAAAGACAGTTTAATAGGACAGAAAAAGAAAGGAAAATGATGATGGAATGTACAAACCAAGTGATGCACAATGCAGTTGCTCACCAGCCAGCAGATTCCCAAGCAGCAGCTGCTGCTCCCCACCAACTCCCACTGTATGGTGTGGGCTTTTGATGTTTGTTTTTTTTTTGGTTTTTTTTTTGAGTTTGATATGACATATGGTATGGGCTGTCCCTTCAGCTGGGTCAGCTGTCTTGGCTGTGCCCCCTCCCAGCTTGTGCATCTCTGGCCTCCTTGCTGCCGCGGCAGTATCAGAAGCTGAAAAGTCCTTGACAAAGTATAAGCACTGCTCAGCAACAACTGAAACATCAGCGTGCTATCAACGTTACTCTCATCCTATATCCAAAATGCAGCACTTTTCCTCATAGCTGGTAGAAAATTAATTCTGTCCCAGCTGAAAACAGAACAATGCTATAAGTATATAGGAACAGGACCTGGAATGAGAGGATAACTATGGTGAGCAGGGAAGGAATGGGAATGCTGGACTGTAGCACGTTATGAATACAGACTGCTACCTGAACAAATATACTTATAAATCTGTTTCTGCTATACCAGCATCTCTGTTATATTCCTCCAAACTCTGTTATTGACTCCTGCCGCTGGATTACTGTGCATCTGTCCATGGAGAACATATTTATCTAGAATCACCAGATACATAGTTCCTGTAAGAAAAACTCAGCATAGTGTGTTAGCGGCTTTAAAAAGGTGGAGAGTACCTTGGGTCATTAGTAATTCCGAAGCCATATGGAAGTTGCTTTGTTTCCTTTTTTGAATTTTTATGGTTGTGTTGCTTGCCTTTTTTTCAAGTGAAACTTCATAGCGAACCTTTAAATAAAAATGAGGCATCTGAATTCCAGGCTTTCCTAATGGAAGAGTGTGTGTTCTGATGTGTAGTCTAGCTCCTCCTGGGACTGTTGGTGTTATGCTTTCCTTCTTGGATAGAGCTGTAATGGCAGAAGAAATGCCAAGGTTCTCCCTTGCTGTCTTTGAATTTAGTATAGGATATTTTTTAAAAATGCGTGGGCAGAAAGGCTGTTATAAACTACAGAACTTGCTTCGAATTCAAGCCTTAAAGTTCTGCTATAGATTTCCAAGTAAGCGTGCCATGTGCTGTAGGTTACGAATTATTCCCTGACTGCAATATGGATTTTTTCCTGATGGTGCTAGGTTTTCTTGTGTTTTGCCTCTTCTCCTAGCTTTAAGTCATCTTCTTTTAGTATTTTTCCTTAGCTTCCAATAGGTAGACTTTTAGATGTGTGCCCTTTAATATCTGTAGACTGTTGTCTAGGCATAGCACTCTGATCATTCATCCGTATTCCTTTAGAAGTTACAGGTGCCAGCTGTGATTCTGCTGCCAAGAATGAACACTGCTGCTAAAATAAGACTTATGGTGCTGTTGCTGATGCTATATATTACTTCTCTTCCGCAAATTAAATTGCTGGCATTGCCTCCTTGTGGTTCCATTTGGCTCATCTTTGTTAGTATGTTAAGTAAAATCTTCTTAAGGTTTTTTAGGAAAGTTCTGTGAAGGCTAGAAAGCCTGAAAACACCTGTAGTTCAGAAACACTCCGTGTGCCAGAAAATTTACAATGGCTCTCTCTTATCTGTTTTTCAAAAATATTTCCAGTAGCAAACCTTTCTGTAGCTGTGTCTAGGAGAAGAGCTGATAAGCCCTTGCAATCCTTGTTTTGCAAATCTCATCTGGAAAATGCCAGGATTTTGTACTGAAAGGTGGACTAAAATAATAAAAAATAATTTCTCCATTACAGAAATTTCTTGTCCTGTTTTATGCAAATGTCTATTTCTTTTGTCCCGGAACCTATAGTCTTTTATGCAGGCGTTTCATATTTACAAGAAAACTATTTTTATACATTTTATTGTTTCTTTATAAAGCAAAACATCAGTGTAAAAAGACTGTAAAGATCTTAAAATATTTGTGGTGATGGCAACACAAACAAAAAAGCACAGCAGTGCCCATGTTAGATTGTTAGAAGTATCTTTTCTTGTTAAAATCTTTATTTTGTTCATCTGTTACCTTCATGAAGGTATCTAAACCTTATGTATAACTACTGTTTATGGAAATGATGAAAATAGTACATTGCAAGCCAGTGGTAAATGTAGAAAGTGTTCTTTTAGTTCTCTGGAGATCTCTTTAAAAGCACACTCAGAATAGAGAAGTTTGTTTGATTTTGCTGTTTGTCACACTCGTAATTATCAGACCAGACAGGCTGAAAGCTATGCATATGCCTTTACTGGTTTTAATTGCAGTAGTACTGTCATGTTTTTCTGACTGGGCTCATGTGCCTTGCTGTACATTTATTCTGTGCTGTTCATCACATAAAAGCTGCCTAGGAGTCAAGGCTACAGTTCTGGACAATGTCTCCAGTTCAATAACTTTCAATGCTTACATAATACTCCTTTTTTTTCCTCTCTCTGACTCTTTTCACATAAACAGTCCCCTAGACTGGTTGAGGAAATAATTTTTCTGCACTTAAATTATGTGTATACATAATTAATTCAGTCATTATTTTGGCTTGCTAAAAACATACAATGCAGTCTGGTAGGTGTTCTGGTCTGAAAGCAATTAGTAGCGTACAGAAGATGTGTATTGTGGTGATCCTGGTATTTGCAGCACTGATCACTTGCTCTTCCATATGTCTTTTTTTTTCCTTTTTTCTTTTACAGTGGTCTAGTGGAGGTGTTTAAGGGATAGATGGATGAGGCCCTGGGGGACATGATTTAGTATTTGGTAGGAATGGTTGGACTCGATGATCTGGTGGGTCTTTTCCAACCTGGTGATTCTATGATTTTAAACATGAATCTGCTGGGTTAATGCTAAAATTGGTTTTAATTGTGGTTAATGTAGGTGAGTGTCCTTTGCTCTTCAGAATTATGGGCAATATAAAGTATATCTTAAGGCATTCTTAACGGTATTTAGTGATGCCTTATGATTTGATACAATAAGAGATGCATAGGATACAGAAACTGAGAAATGCTGGATTTGGAGGCAATTTCTGTTATCTTTGCACTTTTTCTAAACAAACCAACCCCAAAATAACTAGGTCAGGGAAGACCAAATGCTAGTTCTTCAGTTAGTGTTTCATATTCCATGCTGTTAGTCATTTTGTTCTTTTGGGATAGAAACACTTTAACTGAAACTTGAAGAACTGCATCCTTCCAGCTTTGTGTTGCCACCTACTAGCTACAACAGAAGCTTTTTCTCTTGAAGTTTTGCTATATCTTTGTTTAAATGGGAATCTTGGGTTCTGGTGAGCTTTTTTTATATATCTGTGATGTATAAAGTAGACTTTCTATTTTCCTAGAATCTGTTGGGGTTAGAAGTTGTTTTCTATGTCTTTTTTCACAGGGTTTTGCTTAGCTGATAGTTATTCCACTTGTCTTTTTCCGCAGACAAACTTGAAAGAGAAGGCATGACTCTTTAATATAAAAAAAAGAATCATTATCTTGGGAGCCTGAATGAAAAGCAATTACCCTTTGAGTCAAGTTTTACTTCATTACTCTCTCATGTAATTAGGTAGCTTCACCAGCTTCCTTCATCTTGCTTGGAAAAAATAACTAAGGTGTGTAGCTTCACATTGCACTTCATTCAGTTGAGCTGTCAGATGTTTCAAACCTTGTGGTATTACTCCTGCTGTCCCCAGCCGCATGCTGTAACTGCTTCCTTGCATTGGATTCAATGCTTCGGTGCCCACAGTACAACTTAGATGTGTGATTTGATCTCCTGCCAGAAGTGCTTTTTGCAAGGACTTGTGGCTGCAGGATTGCCTGAGCTGATGAGGGAAAGCATGGCTAGGGATGGGGAAGTCACTTCGCCCCTCCCCTGCCCTCTAGTTTGAGGAAGAGACAAGGGGAGGGTGGCTTTTTTCTGGGGCTGTAGTGGTGAGTTGCTCACACGGACACTCTGTTGCTGCTTGGGCTTAGGAAGGACTGCAGTTCATTCTTTTATGAATTTCAAACTTCCTCAGGCATGTGTAATTTGAATGTTTTCCAGCAGGAAAAACCAGGTGGCTGCTTCTACTTTAAAAAGAGAGGCTTGCAGTCTTCATGTTCTTTAGTAGTTAGGAATGAGAAGGTGGCCACGGCTTTGTTTTCATGTTTTGAATAGCCTTGCTGAGCCAGCAGATGCTTGCATTTTCAGTTTCATAACCCATTTAAACAACAAGTTGATGGTGCATGGTTTTGAACAATTAAATAATCATTTCCAAAGTGGTTTATGTTCTGTAGCATTTTAAAGCAGTTGCTCTAAAAGAACCTTTTTTTGGAAGAGAGACTGCAAATTCATCTTAATAATTAGAAATAAAACCAAATACAAATATGCCATTCAGCATTGGTAACTTGCTAATTTTGGATAAGCTTGTATTTAGAAATGCATCTTTATTACTGGGTTGAGGACCCATATAGACAGAGGATGGGTAGGATGATCTAGGGGAGTAATGGTAAAGACCTGTCTAAAAGTATTAGTTTTACTTGGTCTAAAACTGTTGCAAAATCAAACACATGGAAGGAGATGTTTCAGCTTCTTTTCAGTCTTTTTGAGGTTCAAGGTGTTGGGTTTTTTTTTTTTTTGAGGAAAAGAAAATGACTTAATGACAGTAATGTTCCTTTGAAGGTGGTTAGAAGAGCTGGTGTCATGTCCATGATGAAATATCTCTAGGATTGCCTCAGCTAAATGAGTCTTCTGATTATGCAGGAATGTGGGCAGTGAGTTCACAATAGTGATGCAACTTTCTTACCCTTACACACACTGACTCCTGTGCCCCATGCATGTGAATGTTTTTAGACTGTTTTTAATTGTATAGTGTTTTCTGACATTTGAACTTCAATTTTACGGAGACTGCTTAAAACCAATCCATACAAAAATATTTTTAGCATGATGTGACTTATCTCAGTTAGCTGTAAGATGAAGGAAAGCTTTAGTAATCTATTTCTGTCAGCCAGTGCAGTGGATCAAAACGTACTTGTAATCTTTGAGCCTGCATGTACCCTTTAGCTTTAGTTCCTGCAGGAGAGTGTTATCCTGTTGATTTTGTTTGAATAGCTGGATATTGGTTTTCCGGTAGTTAAGGCTTGTCCTCATTGTAAGCTGAGTTCTGCTATTTAATCTTTGCAGTTTCATTAAACTTATTCCAGTAGAGTCAGATTTATACAAAGGAGGGCAACTTGGCTCCTTTGTATACTGCTAATTAATCCTGTTACTCCACTCTTTCAGTTCATGTATGGATTAATAGTTTCCTTTGCTCTTTATCTTACTGCAGCTTAGTCAGGATGCCATCTCCGTCACACGTACATACACACAGTGCCTACTTATAATGAAGTTTCTGCTCTATTTTGGGGGCTGTGCATTGTAGGCACTATAAGTGTACTCAGTCGTAGTTGTGTATGGTCTTCGAAAAGAGGATGAGGAAAATGTGCATGTTTGCTGTTGCTTTTGCTAATTTGCTTGTTTGTTCTCAGAGAGCATCTGTGAAATGCTGCTGGTGTCAGTTGGCTTGCAGGGCTGTCCTTCACTAGAACCTGCATGGAAAGCTAGAGGAACTTGTTTGGCAGGGAAGAGCATTTAAGCATTTCATCTGCAGAAGGTCACTGAGCAAAGAATAATGCTAGAAGTCTTTTGGCTCTTATTTCTGTGGCTTTAGTCCCATCTTCCCCACATCTGGCCTCATTTTCTGGGGCAGTGCCCAGGAAGTCTTTTAAGTTTCTATGCCTAGATTTATCTGTTACAGAGATTATATTGCATGCATTATCTGTCATTAGTATAGAAGATTCACACTATGAAAGTTCCTGCTGATGAATATGTCAACTGTGCCAGTACTTCGAGTACTTTTTGTAATCTTCCATGGAATCAAGAAGTGGTGGGTAATTAAAATGTACTTGTAACTGTTCAGAAACACTTTGTTAGGAAGCTGTGATGGTTTTTTTTCAGAATTGCAAGTGTAAATCTTGGTTTGGTGCATGACAGCTTTTGTTCTGATGAGATCTGCGCTAATTAACCCTTGTAGTATCTTAGACTGCAAAAGAAAAGGTAAAACTTTGAACTGCAACAATAATCTTGCTAGTTGTGCACAAGGGTTAGAAATTGAAATTTGTAATTTGGATCTGTAAGTGAACAAATAGCAAAGCATGCTCTTTAAAAGATAAAGCAAACCCTAGTATGCGAGACTAGGATTGACATAAACATTTGTAAATCAAAGCCTGTGTTACCGTGAACTGATGGCTTACACAGGGAATGTCTAGGCGTTGGCTGTTGCAGGCCATTGCATCAGAAAAAGATCTTACTCTAACACTGTGCTTTTTTCTCATGTTTTAAAAAACACCACCCCACCCCCTGAAAAAAAAACAGCAACACCCCAAACCAACCAAAACCAGCCCAACACTTTAAGGTTTTCTTGCTGTACTAGCAAGAGAAACACTGCAATGTGTTTTGGTGGGGGGTTTTTTTTTGGTGTATTTTTTTTTTTTGTTTTCTACAGACCATGCACTTATCAGTCACGGGGTTTTCATGTTTTTTTTTTCCACTTTTCTGACTCAATAGCTTGCAACTGTGTGGGATCTTATAAGTAGGAGAGCTACCGGCTGTCTTTTTGCATCTGACTGAGCAGTGGTAGGTAACAGCTCCCTGTTTATTTCTGAGCTCTGCTTTAATCACGCTGAAAATGTTTCATACTTTCTCTTACAGGCAGAGTTTGGGGTTGTAGCTTTGTCACAGGTTCTGCTTAACATGTAACACAAGGTACTTTAGGTTGGATTTTGTAGTGTTGCTTTCTGTTACTGGCCTGATTTGATGCTTTGGAGTTTTCTTTGTTGCCTATACCTGTTTTAATCTCCAGACTCTTTCTTGGCATAATCTGGGTGTATTTGGTACAGAATGGTGTGATAGACCAGAATTTAACTAGTGATCTATTGAATATTCAGGACTGTATTAATAACTGGCTTTCTCTATGTAATGCAGGTTTTCAGTAGTCCATGCAGACAGTTTGTACTGGAGTACTTTTGGGCAACGGATGATTTCTTAATGTCATTTTTTGTGCAGTGAAGTCCGGGTTTTTCAGTATGAAGTACGTGAATGTTTCTATATGCTGCTTTTGGAACATTTTGAAGTCTTATGTTGCTGCAATCTTGCTTAAATGGGGAAAAAGGCAGTGAAATTGCTTATGGGAAATTACTTGAAATACTTTTTTGATCAGTGCTGCAATCCTAAAGAAAAAAGTTTTGCTTGTTATTTGAAAAGTGGTGATTGCTACATACTTGTTATGGATTACTACCATCTCCTTTAATTAGCCTGACTGGTGTGTCTTCTCCCGCTGCATAGTTTTGCCCTGTATCAGGCACAGACCTCCATGGAAAAATGTCTGGAGGCGTTTAATGTTTTGAAAAATTGCTTGGTTAGGTTTGTGGGTGAAGTACATCTAACTTTTGCTGTGATTTACTGCATTAAAATGCTGTTTTAGCAATATTTCTTTTCATACGTGGCAGCAAATATATAGGCTAGAATCAGAAGTATGTGAATAAGAAAGGCATCTCAGGCTTCACTTCTGAAACAAATTAAGAAGAAAATCAGGGAAAAAAACTCTTCTCAGCAGTGCAGTGGCCCTTTGCTTTCAGTGCCATGCTTTCCAGAACTCCTCAAGCCTCTTGTACTCAGAGACATAGGGTTGTCTCAGTGTGTTAACCTCCTTTGAGCCCAAGCATTATCAGCTTGACTGGCCTAAGGTAGTTGAGACTGTGAAGTCTGTATATCCAGTTTTCATGCAAAAGCCAATTTGAGGTCAGAACTGAAAACTTGGAGTGTACTGGTGCTTTCAGGTGCCTCTGACAGACATTCTTAACTTAGGGTTGAGATTATGACCCTTGCAAAAGCTGAGCGAAGTGATTGTGTGGAGACCTTTTGGAAGAGGAGGTTCTTGCAAGCATGCTCGGTTTTGAAACATGTTTGGGAACTACTTAAAGTTTAGGGGGGAGTGTGTGTTTAAGTTCTCTGCTTCTATCTTCCAATGCTAATTGGAAGCTCTCCCGTTCTGTATCTAGATGCAGTGGATTCCTAATAACATAATCTCCCAGGAAAAGAGGGAGGGCACCTTTTCAGTCATCTTTTCAACTTTCTTTTATTATGAAAACCTAGTGGAATATTATTATAATTTTAAAAGGTAAGGAAATTCAAGGTCAGTGTGGGAATAAACTCTTAGTAATGGAAACCAGCATTTGAATTTCTTGGCTTTTCTATTTTGTTCTTGCTTTACAGTTCTAAGAGGAATTATAAATGTATGTATTACTGTATATGTAAATGCATGCAGCCTTAATTTTACTTTTTACTTCATCCAGGCTCAGATGTTTGAAGCTTGCTGTGTTGCTTCTTAGTAAAGGGAAATGTACTAAAAAGCACAGATTTCTTGGAAACAATTGACTATTAAGCAGTGGAAGCCAAGACTGGAAAGGCGCTTGTACTATATTGATAGCATTATTGTGACAGCTGAACAGTTCTTATTATTATTCATAACCTGTTCTTGCTGGTGTGTGTTAAAGCTTTATGTTTGTGAATTAGTTTTTTCAATGTTTGATTTGAGATTTTTTTCTCCAAAATAGTTTTCTTCTTCAAGGTTCAGTTGAAATGTAATGATTTTAGAAACAAAAACCCCCATTCCCTTAAAGCCTTTGTACTGGAAAACGTAAGGTACCATGATCATCCTCTTTGCTAGTAGCATAAAAACCACATTTTGTGCTTGGACAGAACTTTCTGCAAAGCTGCAGTGTAAAAAATCAGCCTTGAAAACATTCGTATAAAATGTAAGCTGTTTAAAGGGTTGCTTTTTATTATCTGTATGACCACATAGTTAAGGATCTGTAGTAGTGGGAGCAGTACAGCCATGCAAGAAGTGGTATTGGAGCTTGTATTTTGGTCTTGTCAAACTATTTCAAGCTTGGATTTGACTCAGTCTCCTCCATTTACTCCTAGAGTAGGAGTCGATGAGCAAGTGTGCTTAATAAACTGATATACCACACTTAATGCAAAAAGAAATGTGAGGGCCTAGAGGTAATGTAATTAGCCTGATGTTAGGCCTTTAATTCTAGGTGTACAGATGATTGTTGGCATTTTTATTTTTACTGTATATGCTAACCCTGGTGTACAGCCAGTTAAACTGCTTATAAAAACAGCTCTTAAATTGCTGAAATGTCAGGTCAGCTGTTCTTAAGGTGGAAATGGCTAAAAGTTTGTTGTTTTTTCTTGAGGGGGTAGGGATTGGTTTAGAACATTGACTTTGAGGGTTATTTTTCTTTGAGAAATGCTTGTAAGAAGTACTGCTAGGTATATTCAAGGTATTTTTTCTTCTCTTGACTAAAAGTAAGCATCTCTGGTACTAAAGATGCTCTATAGTGAGGTGTTTCGTTGTGTGGCCTTTTATTTTTGGTTCAGTTTATATAGAAGAAAATTTAAGATCTTAAAAATACAACTAATGTTGCCCTTTAAAAAAAAAAAAAAGTGTGTTTCTGTTTACTCGTGCTGCTGTCACATATGGACAGTGTTTGGTGACTTGGTTGTGCCCAGCACCTGGGATAATGCAGTTTTGTTAATGTCAGCATTCACTTAAACTTGTAAAATGATTCTCTCAGCCTTCTTCTGCAGAAGGAAATAAGACTTACTGAATTTCAATGTCTTTAAAGAACTAATTAAGTACTTGATTATTTTCTTAATATTTGACTTCTGGGTAGGTAAATTGGCAAGGTGAAAACCCTGATAGTTTACAATTTGCTGATATCTTGGAGGTCCTGAATTTGGAAGAAATTATTTCCCTTATTTCCTTGACAGAGATTCAGGTATTTGGTGGATCAAGCTTTGGTTGATTTGTCCTAAGTGGAGGGTAATAACTGAGGCAGTGAAATTGTGAAACAAATAACAGTTTTCTGCCCACGTGTCTAAGAGGGAGAAGAGAGAGTTAGATGAGATATTAATAGCGTATTGATTAAATGCTTTTTGAAATTGCAAGCTGTGATAAAAGTAGCATCCTTATATTTGCTGCTTTAATAGACTGGTTTTGGTCCCAGTATTGAAGTTCTAAGTAGGGAATAGGCAAGTCTCCTTTCTTACAATTGTGTTGTGAACATGATTAGTGGAAAAAATGCTGGACGCTAAGCTTTCTTTGCTCAATTCTTGTGGGACAAGTCAAGAAAAAAAGTGCATCTGAATTACAACTATTGGTAAAGAACAAGAAAAAAGTCCCTTCTGCTTGGTTGCAAATGAGAGGTTATTTATAACAAGAAAAGAAAATGCTTTTGAGAAAGAAACTTAATATAATGAGATGTAGTAAGGAAGGATACATATTTCAGATGCCTAGTGAAACTTCTTTTGGCTTTTATGGGACTGGGAAAGGCATTACTAAGGCCAGTGGTGGAAGTGTTTGCTTGTCAACTGCACTGGTGTCTTTTTATGATGTGCTGTAGAGTCTGAATTGTGTTCCTCTGTGCTTCTTTTCTTGAAAGATAATAACAAATCTTCTCAATCTGTTGGCAAAGCATAGGCAACTGTTACTGTGATTTGGAAGCCATTACCATGAATAGGAACTTAGACTTTGCTAAATAAAGATACAGTAGGGTTTTTTTTGTGTGTTCTAATGGGTATTTAAAGGAACAGATAAATGCTGCTTAATAGAATATCCAGGTTACTAAAATCGCAAGTTTTCTTCTATTTTTGCTACATTTTGACACTTGCATCGTGAGTGCAGCTTTTTTATCAGTGGCACCTGCTGTGATTTGAAGGGCTAAACAATTTATCTTTTGGGGAAGCAAAGTAGAACAGTCCAGCTAGGTTCTTCCAAGAAACTTTATCAAACACCACATCTAAACTTTTAAATTAGTATTGCAAGAACTGAATATGTTTTACTGTTCTACCCCCCTTCAAGCAGAGGACACGTATGAAGGTTTTTCATTTTTGTCCTGCCAGACAGGATAAGGTAAAGTGCATGGTGGTTTGTTTAATATGGTTTTTGCCCCTGCATTGGTTATGTTTTGTGATTGATTTTACATTTCAAAGCCTTTCTTTGTTTTATGCAGGTGGCTTCTATTTAATGTATATAAACTTAATGTATCAACTCTTGATAACTCTGCTTTCTCTTTGATTTTTAGTGCAAAAGATGATATTGATATTGATGCCCTTGCTGCTGAGATAGAAGGTGCAGGAGCTGCAAAGGAGCAAGAGCCTCAGAAATCCAAAGGCAAAAAGAAAAAAGAGAAGAAGAAACAGGATTTTGAGTAATTTTTATTCTATCTACATTATATTCCATATAATTTTATTAGTTATATTCCATATAATTTTATTCCATTATATAAACCCTTATTTACTTACGTACCATAACTTCTTTCTTGTTTTAGTGAAGATGATATCCTCAAGGAGCTGGAAGAACTGTCAATAGAAGCACAAGGAGGCAAAGTTGACAGGGAACCTTCTACAGGAAAGGTGAACATTGAGAGGGAGGTGGGCTATTTAATAGGAAATAGTTGAAATATGAGACAACTCTGTCCCAGAGAAGTTCTGGTGTTACAGTGTCATTAGAGATCTTTTGTGAAATGTCCAGCTAGCATGTGTTTTTAGGTATGCTTTATCATATTTTCATAATGAAATCAATTGTGAAAGATTTTACTAGAAACCGTGTCTTCATGCTGATGACTATTCAAAGCCAATCAAAATAAATGTTAATTGAGGGCTGAGGGGTAGTATGCTCAGCAGGAATAGTTATTGCTTTCAAGCTTTGCCTTTGATTGAAGTTTTTCTTGACATTTCTCAATGCTGATGCTTAGCTTGCAATAGCAAATAATTTTTCACAGCTGATTATTGAATTGATTAATTACCAGGTTGAAAATGACAATGAAGAAAGCTTATCAAAACAAGATAAAAAAAGGAAAGGAAAGAATAAAAAAGCCAATCTGGAAAATGACTATGACAGTGAGGAAGCGGAAGATAAAGATAAAAAGTCTAAAAAACCTCAGAAAGCTAAACAAGACATGCTTTCTGGCAGCGATGATGATGATGATCATGAGACACAGCTTAAGAAAAACAAAGGGAAAACTCAGAAGTCAAATAAAAAGCATGATCTGTCAGAAGATGATGAAACTAACACTAAGAAAAGCAAAGAGCACACACGAACAGTGTCTACAGGTGAGAGTGGTGATGAATCAGATGATGCCTCCCAGTCTAGAAAAGGACAAAAGAAAAACCAAAAACCAAAGTCCGCCCCTGCTGCTGAAAGTGGGGATGATGAAGAAGAACCTTCATTCAAAGTAAAAACAGTGGCTCAGAAGAAAGCAGAAAAGAAAGAACGTGAAAGGAAAAAACGGGAGGAAGAAAGAGCCAAACTGAGGAAGCAGAAGGAAGATTTAGAAGGTGGTAAAGAACCAGCAAAGCTGAAGGAAGCTCCAAAAAAAACTGAGGAGAAGGCTTCTGAAGTTCCTGGGGAAAAAGGAGAGGCACCTGCAGGAACAGAGGGTTTGTAACATGGTTTCTAAAACTGTAATTTAACCACTGCAGCTTTTATAAGAAGGTCAAGACACTGACAAGCAGCAAGTATGATTTGTTGCTTTATTGGAAATACTAGGCATTTGGTAGCCTTGTTTGCCTCTGTTGGCTCACGTGGCTGTTTTTTCTGGCCTGTACTTTGTTCAGGTACATGAGACAACAAGCCAGGTGGCAAATTCTCATTACAATATATGCTTATGGTTCCGTAATGCAGGCATACTTTTTCATTTTCAAGTTATTCTGTTACTTTAAGTCTTCGTAGCTATAAGACTTTGTAACTTTAAGATTGAGTTTTATTGGGTTTTTTTTATGAAGTGCTTATGGGCCAGTCCAAATGTTCCTGATTTGGTGTTATTTATTATACCTGAAATGTTAATTGTATTTAGAGTATCTTTAAAATTTCTGGAATCTTTGAATGTATGCCTCTTCTTTCTGTAGCTGATGACAATGAGGGGGACAAAAAGAAAAAAGACAAGAAAAAAAAGAAAGGTGAGAAAGAAGAAAAAGAGAAGGAGAAGAAAAAGGGTCCCAGTAAAGCCACAGTTAAAGCTATGCAAGAAGCCTTGGCTAGAATGAAGGAAGAGGAGGAAAGGGCACGGAGAGAGGAGGAAGAACGCATAAGACGACTGGAGGAACTAGAAGCGAAGCGCAAAGAGGAGGTACCATGTCTTACTCTGAGGACAGAATAAGGGAGAGGGTAATCTTAACCTGTACCCTTGCAGATGCAGTTGATGGACTAGTCCTTTATATGTTTCTCATCAATAGAATATACACTTGGCTGGCTTTTGTGTGAAGTATGCTGTGAAATTTCTGCATGTGTTTTAACCTTTTTCTAGGAGCGGTTAGAGCAAGAAAGGAAAGAAAGAAAGAAGCAGAAAGAAAAAGAGAGGAAAGAGCGTTTGAAGAAGGAGGGGAAGCTTTTAACAAAAGCTCAACGAGATGCCAGAGCAAGAGCAGAGGTTACTCTTAAACTACTTCAAGCTCAGGGTAAGCAGTAAAGCTTAAAATAATAATTATTATTTTAAAAAACCAAACCTGATAGACTCCTTACTGCTGAGTTCCTTTTTTCTACCTGGAACTAGAAGGGCAAATACTGATTAAATCCATTTACAGCTGCTCTGTTGTCAAGGAGGGCAGTGTGTGTGGCCCACTCTTTTTTAAGCAGCTTAAATGTGTATATGTCTTCATTTGATACTTTAAATAGCCAACTTCTTTGTACATTCCACTTATGGTGTAAAGGGGAGCTGTTAGTTGTAGAACTTAAGAAAAATCTCTTCTTTCCACTGCTTAGTCCAAAGGCCTGGAAAAGCAGGTAGGCTGTGGGTCTCAGGTCTTGTAAGACCAGTGATCTGCATCTCCTGAGTTAATTCATGTGCTCACTTAAGCAAGTACGTTGCTTTGCCTCAGGTTAGCTAGTCCATGTTGCATCTGCTTCACGAAAAGGTTTCATAGGGGCTTTCCTGATTTTCAGTCAAATATAATCTGTTTCCATTGCCATTAAGTAACATATCCAATGTATTGTAAGCCTGTGTCCTAATTTATTCCTGCTGAGTTTGTGTCTAAGGAAAGAAATTAATTCCTGAGTGCCAAGTGTCCTTCTTTTTGTATTGGTAGAGAACAGTATCTGCCACTTGGCTGGTAGCTGGTTGTGTAAGGGTGGGAATCTCTGTACCTAGTAGAACATTTGGAGGTCTTAAACACACACAGAGGCCATTTCTCTTGAGCTGTTGCTGTAGTTATTAGACTGCTTCTCTTTGTGTGCTGCCACAACTGCATTTTTGTCTAATCTATGCTGTAAATCACACAGTACCTGAAGGAATTTTGAGTGCTTCAGAAGGTGCAGCAGTAATTAAATTATTAATCTGTCTTTGCATGAACCTTCTGTTTTTTCTTGAATCCCTTCTGACACTTCAGTGTATCTGGTGAGGTGAAGATGAAGGCGGTGAGTTGAACCTGGTGTTAATACCTAAAACCATCTATGTTGTTTGAAAAAACCAAACCAACCTCAACACTGGGCAAAAGGGAAAACAGTATCTACTGAACAACCCTAAGCCTGGAAGAAGAGCTGTACTTCTTAACTGCTTCATTGTTGTCTGAAACTGGGACGATTGGCAGGCTAGTTTTAAGTGAGTTTTAACATAGCAGGCTTTAAACTGATTTATGCTTGTTAAACTTGAGGGTCTATCTGTTCGTGAAATCCTATGTAAGTATGCGATGATGACTGATGTGATGACTCAGTGATCCAGTGGATCTTTTCCAACCTAATGATTCTATGATTCTATGCAATAGCTTCAAACGAGGAGTATTAGGATCAGATTTGGGTTTTTGTAGTTTTTGTTTTCCCGTTAATTATCTAATTTCTTTTTGAGGGCGTTCAGAATGTCTAAAGAACTATAGTTGGCTCAAGTTTTGCAGCTTTTGCAAATCAGGCTTTTTAAAGAGATGAAGTGTGCACTGAACCTACCTTCCACTCCCTCCCTTCCTCTGCCTTACAATTCTGGAAAATGTGTTCTCGTTTAAACCAAAGCTTATGTTTAGTAATTATCACCTGGATTTTCTTTCAAACTTTTTTTTTATTTCAGGTGTTGAAGTGCCATCCAAAGACTCTGTGCCAAAGAAGAGGCCAATATATGAAGACAAAAAGAAAAAGAAGCAGCAGCAGCCAGAAAATAAAGAAGGTGTGGTTTGCCTATAGGGATACTTAATGGAATAGTCACATTTCCGGAAGTGTTTGTGGAATAAATCAGTTAATCCTAAGCTAATTGCACTGCAGGGAGCGTGTTAAGGTTCTTTTGACACCACTGCTTCCACATGCAAGTGCTGATGCATTAAGATCCTAAAGTTGTTTTGAAGACTGCTCACTCAGTCCTTTGTTTTGCAGTCTACTTGACTGTTATTTGTTTGCCAACTTTGGTATTTTCTTTAGAATTTTGAAATGTTGGAGGTGTGTGGAATGTAAAGACACAAAGCTTTGAGTACATATGTAGGTTAAATGCAACGTAGTGTAAATAGTAGTGGCTGTTAATTAAGTTCAAGTTGATGTACCAGTATGAGAGGGGATTGATCCTGGTTTTAGGGCATTTCTTGAAGCTGCAGACGATTTTTGACTGTTTTCTTTCATATAAAATATTTTCATTTTCCGGGGCATGAGGAGTTCCAAGACCTTGCATATTTGAAACCTTGGAATGTATTATGCTAGTTAGACCTAGAATGAACATGTGAATGTGTGAAATTTTTTTTTACTTGTGTTTTGTGGTTTTCCTGTTGGGGTGTTACTGTTTCAAGACTATTTCTTCCTTCCAAAACTATAGTTTAAACTATACAAACCTCATTTGCATCAGTTTTCTTGTTATTTATCTGAGTTTTTTACATTCAGCATGAGTTAACTGGTTATTTACCAATGAAGGAATGTGTGTAAAGAATTGAGAACAGTGCTGATATGAATTATACCAGTGACTTTCCCCCCGGCCAAATAACACAGGAAAGCAAGAGTGGGTAGTTCATTAGTATTACTTCATTTTCTCTTGTCTTTCATAGTGAGGTGTTTTGATGTTCAAAAGCAATGGTAATCTTAGCCATAATTATATGTCTATCCCATAAATCTGTAACTGCTTAGAAAACCATGTTTTTCAAATAAGCCACTTGCTCTAATTTTTGTTTTGGTTCAGTAAGTGGAAGTTCAGTTAATCTAGTATTAAATAAATTCGGATTCTGTTTACTTGTGACAGCACAACTTAAAAGCGGAACTTAAATACGAAACTGAATGTTGGTTTGTACCTTGGAAGAATGTAGCAACCAATTTGCTTTTTTGCAATTTCAGAAAGCGTGGAGGTAACTTCACCAGCTGAAGATGCTGTAGAACTGGAAACACCAATAAAAGAAGAGACTCCTCTTCCAGTAGAGCCAGGTTAGTAGTAATGCTAGTAAGATTAGAACACATAATAAGACTGTGCGGCAGTACTGCATGGTGGGTATCGTACCTTGTTAGATGGGGGCTGAGTGACTGTTCTTTCTTTTTTTTTTTTTCTTTTCCTAAGTGAGGAACTGATGGAATTTTGTGGAATAAAAAGCCCTGAAGGTTCAGAATAAGACTGTAAAGAATCACAGAATCACAGAATAACCAGGTTGGAAGAGACCCACTGGATCGTCAAGTCCAACCATTCCCACCAATCCCTAAATCATGCCCCTAAATACCTCATCCACCTTCACCTTAAACACCTCCAGGGACAGCGACTCAACCACCTCCCTGGGCAGACCATTCCAATGCCTAACCACCCTCTCCGTGAAGTATTTTTTCCTAATCTCAAGCCTAAATCTCGCCTGGCGGAGCTTGAGGCCATTCCCTCTCATCCTTTCCCCTGTCACTTGGGAGAAGAGGCCAGCACCCTCCTCTCCACAACCTCTCTTCAGGTAGTTGTAGAGAGTAGTAAGGTCCCCCCTCAGCCTCCTCTTCTCCAGGCTAAACAACCCCAGCTCTCTCAGCCGCTCCTCATAAGGCCTGTTCTCCAGCCCCTTCACCAGCTTCGTTGCTCTTCTCTGGACTCGCTCCAGAGCCTCAACATCCTTCTTGTGGTGAGGGGCCCAGAACTGAACACAGTACTCGAGGTGCGGTCTCACCAGTGCCGAGTACAGAGGGAGAATAACCTCCCTGGACCTGCTGGTCACACGGTTTCTGATACAGGCCAAGATGCCATTGGCCTTCTTGGCCACCTGGGCACACTGCTGGCTCATGTTCAGTCGGTTGTCAACCAGCACCCCCAGGTCCTTCTCTTCCTGGCAGCTTTCCAGCCAGGTTTCTCCTAGTTTGTATCTCTGCTTAGGGTTGTTGTGCCCCAAGTGCAGGACCCGGCATTTGGCCTTGTTAAACCTCAGGCCGTTGGTCTCAGCCCAGCGGTCCAGCCTGTTCAGATCCCTTTGCAGAGCCTCCCAACCCTCCAGCAGATCCACACTTCCACCCAGCTTGGTGTCATCTGCAAACTTGCTAAGGGTGCACTCAATGCCTTCATCCAGGTCGTTGATCAAGATATTAAACATTAAAGGTCCTTTGTGCTGGGTGAACTCCAGTGTTCAATTGACTTAGGCAACTATCTCAAATAAGCACATTCAATGCCTTACAATTAGCTCTCTCGACCTTTCATTTCCTTTCTGAAAGGCTTTTGTCACCGGTTAGGTAAGGGTAGGGTGGAAATGATGCTGCATGCAGTATTGGTACTGCAATATTCACAGTGATTGTATTCTTGATTCCAAATGTTTTGCTTTCCCAAGTGCTGAATACACTAGGTATAGGTTGGTTTAGCTTGTGAAACTGAGTATCAGCATAGCAAGTGATTGTGTATCGGCAAAAATGAGGGTAACAGTACTTGTTTTGGCAAAACTGGATTATACTGGGCTTCTTCCTCAGCAAGGAGATTGTCCGACTTGGGAAAAATGGTAAAAATTGAAACAAATACTGAAAATTTTTCCAGTTTTTTGAAAACAAAGGTGTATGTGTACTCTAATTGTAGCTTGACTTGTCTCTTGAAGAAGCAGTTTCACTGCCATGAAAGCGAAGGGCCCACTGACAGAACATTAGTTCCCGGTTAATATTGTAGCAGTCTGGATCTCGCTTCAAGTAGTTGCAGTACACAGAGCATCATAGGATTTCAACATACCTGTTGTTTAATGCCCCTTTTGGAGAGGATTAAAAGCTGGCATTTTTCCATTTGTCTTTATATGAAGAGATGGCAGCTCTTAATATCTGGCTAAATTCCTGCTGGCATTAATATACTTAATGCTTCTGGAGCCCGTAGTATAATTATGTTAAGGCACCTGAAGTCCTAAAATAGCACTTTCTGTAGAGAATTTTTTTTCCTACTAATTAAAGTTAATAGTGTAACCCAACTTGTTTTCTTCTCTGTCACCGTGTTACACAAGGCTAACTATTAACTGGGCAGCTCCTTTCAAGGAGTATGATTCTGGTAGAGATTTGTGTGGCGCTTGCACGATACACAGATAGGAACTAGATGAGTAGTTTGTCTTTGAAAAATATGTCTTACTAGGTAAAGATGTTAACACAGTAAGATTTGGTAGGGAGAACTGAAGATTATTCCTTAAATGTGCAGCATTTCCTCTTTAGGGAACATAGAGATAATTTGGTAGAAATATGGTAGCAGGAAACTTAAGTTGCAGTTGTTGGTGTCAAAGGAAGGGGCATCTAGAAATGTTGTATATTGCTGGGCTGTTTCTTTTCCTTTAATACTGAATTTCTTAGTTTCAGAAGAAAAGGAAGAAGAAGAAGTAGAATCAGAAGATGGAGGTTTGGATGACTGGGAAGCTATGGTTAGTGATGAAGATGGAGAGAAAGGTGAGCATGTAAATACCAAAAATATGCTTTTTCTGATCAAGAGGTTTCTTTGGGCTGAATTGTTTGTTTCTGTAGAGAACTATTATATATAGGTTCTCCTGCCCCATTAGCTAAATTGTGAGGCATGTGTGATGATAAATATATACAAGATCCTTCTTTCAGAGGTAGAGCTTTCAGAATCTTTACAAATATGGCTCAAGAAGACTCTCAAAATACTCATGTACAGTTATCACCTAAAATGAATCAGATGGAAATTTTTTTTTTTTTTTATGGAAGTGAAAATCCTCTCCATTTACTGTGCTTAAACCACCCTCTGGCGTTTAGGGAAAACTTTTAACTGGTGCTATATTTTTCTAGTAACGATTCCCAAGCCCTAACAATTTTGCTACACAAATCTGGCAACATGTAGGAGGGCATCTGTGAGAAGTTTTCAAAGAGCGTGGAACTAAGTGTGAAGGGTAGTGTGCATTACAGGGAGTTCTGGATGCCTTCTCTCATCTGCTTCTTTGAGAGGCATGTGTGGAAGAAAGAAAATTATTGCCAGAACATTCATAGTCCTGCACATATACACCAAAGCCCTTGTTCTGTCTGTGGCCAACAGTGATGTTAATGGGGAAATAAGAGCTGTGTAAGAATGTGCAGGGTCAACTACTCAGTTTTTTTTTTCTTCTTCTGTTGCTGTGAATCTTCCTAAACAGGAGTTAATTACTGTTCTTAGCGCTTCTGTGACATCTCTTCGTGGTTTCTTAAGATCAAAGGCTGTTCATCAAGTAATTTTTGAGTTGCGCAGTCCTGTGCTTTCAAGTGTAATGTTTCATATATGTATATAACACACACACACACGTATATGTACAGCAGTATGAATTTTATTTCAGCACAAGTGTGTTCCTGAGGTGACGCATTGTTCCACTTGGAGTACTAACTGGGACTGCTAACCCTCTTGAAAGTCTGTTTTAGTCTCTTGCCACTGTTTGGGAGAGAATGTCACATCTCACTCTGTGCTGATTTTTTTTTTTTTTTTGAAGGATCTGCCATTGTGATCCTGAAAAAGAACCTTCCTGGGAATCAGATTTAGTGTATTATTAAGCTGATGGTCTTGCAGCATAGCAATGAAACTTAACAAATCTATAAAGGCAGTGAGCCTTCTGGTACCTCTGTAGGGAAGATAGTGCTTGGGTTTAAAGTATTCATTAGCCTGTCTCTTAAGACTTATGATTTTTGAGAATGGGAAGCTTTCAAAGAAAGAAAATTACTTTTTGTTAGTTCTTTTCATTTGTTTAATGAAGAATTCCTCTGAAAAATATTAATCTTCTCTGAACAGTCGAGGAAAACCTTAAGATGAGATTTTTAAAGATGTAGAAAAGACCATTTGTTCCGATTGTTGTGTCTACTTAACTGTGCTTTCCTGATCAGTAATACAGAAAATACATGTTGTGTTGGAGTATCTTGGCTTTCTGTTTAAATGTGTTAATGCATCCTTTCCTTTGTGAAGTGCACACAGCTTTCAAGAATGCCACTTTATCTGAATATTTGCAAATGATTGTCAAGTGTAAGTGTGCTGATATCATTCCTTTTCCACACCAAACTCACTGCTTGCAGAGACCCAAAACACTTAAGTAAGCAGCTCTGATGTGGAACACTTATTTTTCCACTTTCAAAATAAAAAGCCATCTTGGCTAGCGCTTCTTGAATGGAACTTGCTCTAGGTCCTCACTCTCCTGTAATGGTCTGTCTCTGGGGTTTTATGTTGCCCTCTCCCCCACAAGTGTGAATTTAATAGAGAATTTTTACTTTAGATTTTATTTGGGTTTTTTTGACAGAGAGCAAACCTGTCCACATTGAGGTAAAAGAACAGAATGAAGTGGATGAGGAAGAGGACGAGGAAGAGGATGAGGAGGAAGAGGAAGAAGAGAGTGAAGAATCTGAAGACAGTGAAGGGAGTGAAGATGAGGATGAGAAGACTTCAGATGAGAGAGAGACAGACTCCCAGGCTATTGGAAAACAATCCATGGAGAAAAAGCTCAGCAAAGACATTAGCTCTGATTCTGAGTACGACTCTGATGATGACCGCACTAAGGAAGAGCGTGCTTATGACAAAGCTAAACGGAGAATTGAGGTATTAAGACACAGTTTTATTTGAACAGCTGGAACACTCTTCATTTCATTGCAAGGTCTTTTAACCATACTTGTCAAAATGATGGCTGTGTCATGACTAATATTTAGGCAGGTCCAGAAATTGTTCTAATTAAGCAAAAAGACCTAGTTTTGCGTGAAGCTGAAGTATTTGATTTTTAGACAACATAATCACAAAGAATGCACTTCAGTGTCATTCCCTTCTACTTCTCACCCTCCTGGAGAAAGAGGCTTTTATCCCTAACAGACATGTTTTGGAGTTTTAAAAGATAGATTTCTAAACCGTTCAGCATCGCTGTGGCTGCTGATATCCTTGGCTACCCAAGGTGCTTCTTCAGAATGTACCATCAACAAAACTACGTGTTAGTTGATACAATAACTTAGCCTACTTGACTGTAACCAAAACCAACCAATCAAACAAAAACTTAACTGTTGTAAATGTGCTATTTGCCAAAAAAGAGATGACAGGCCTTGAATTGCCTAGAAAGTTGAAGTCCCACAGTTAACTCTTTTGTGTATGTATGTAATCAAGCCCAGAGGTGAGCTGTGATATTTTTGTTTGCTTGTTTGTACTTACCAGTTTTTATTTGTCTTTTACATAGAAGCGACGAGCTGAAAACAGCAAAAATGTGAACATTGAAAAGCTGAGGGCACCAGTTATCTGTGTCCTGGGACATGTAGACACAGGCAAGACCAAAATATTAGATAAGGTAAGATTTGGAATGTGAAGGCACTGCTTATGTACATGGTTTTTTTCCTTGCAAATAGAAAGAATTAAAGTGTACTCAGAGAGGTGACCTTAGTCTTTTATATCTGAATATTTCTGATCTTTTTGTCTTTAGCTCCGCCACACCCATGTACAGGACAGTGAAGCTGGTGGTATCACTCAGCAGATTGGTGCAACTAATGTTCCCCTAGAAGCTATTAATGAGCAAACAAAGATGGTGAAAAATGTAAGTTATAGTGCTTCAAAGGCTGTTTTTTTAAAAAGTATGTTTCATAAACTAGTTAAGGCGTTGTGAGATTTCATGACATGGGCAGATGTACTTTCCTCCTGTTCCCAACAGTGGGGTTCCTAGCTTTCTAATTCCTATCTTCCCCCCCACCCTCAGCAAAGAGGAGGCTTTCTCATTTTTAATTTTAGGTAATACATTTGGTGTCAGTTAATGTGTTGTCACTTCTTCAGAAAAATACACAAATACTGCTTGCTCTGTTCTGTACAGTATATATGCACCTTGACTGCTTATTTGTCAATGTTTGGATTGCAGGTGAAGTCTTTGGAAACATTAGTGTATTTTCTGTTAAAAACCTACCTTTTAATGGTGTATGCTGAAGTTGAGCAAATTCCTAGGTGATGAATTTTATTTCTGTAAGACAGTAATAGTCTGTATTGCTTGTTTTGGATACTATATCCTATTTTGCTTGCTGCAGCAGCTGACTAAAAAACCTTGGCAGGGATTTTTTTCTTATCCAAGATTTTACTAGATTTATTAAGAATGTAAAGTCAGTGGAGAAGAGGTAGAAGTGTTCAAGAGAGAAGGGTGATAAATCTCTCTAGCCTGAACTATTTTTTCCTCTGTAGGCTGCCTTCTCTTATAATTTTAGCTGAGCTTATGGCCAGTTGATACCAGGGGGAATTTGCTGCATTGATATGTAATTTTTTTTATATATTGAAATGAGCTTTGACTGATTTGTTTTGTGGAGGGTGCTGACCTTTCTTAAAATGTTTATCACGATTTTGAAGTGAAGCCTGTCAGTAATGCAGCCAGCTTGTAGGCTTTTTTTATTTCTTCTGTAATCTTTTCAAGATGGCTAATGTTTTGAAATATTAGTTTGACAGAGAGAACATAAAAATTCCAGGCATGCTGATAATCGACACTCCAGGACATGAGTCTTTCAGGTAATGTTTTCTCAGCGTTGTACTTCCCAGAAGTGGTTGCTAAAGCTTCTAGATGTATTTTTAACGAAGTGCTAGGTCTTTGCTTGATCTGTTGTGGTTCTTTTGAAAAAAAAAAAAAAAAAAAAAAAAAAAAGGCAAACCTAAAGTAGAGGAATAAGTGGATTTGCTCACTGCCTTTATATTTGGTTAGTTGCTGGCCTTTTATACCTGACTGGTTTTGTCTTCATGCCAATTGAACCATGAATATCTGAAAAAAACATATAAGTAACTTTTTTCTTAATAGTTAGTGTAAGAGGAAAGATGGAAGCAGGAGGCAAGAAAAGGTGAGACCTAAGCACTAAGCGCGATGAAAACTTGTCCTAGCCTCCTGTTCACAGTGTCACAGTTGAGGTAATGGAGTTTGCAAGGCTAGAAATGACCAGTTGCACAAGTCAGCTGATTCCTAGCAGAGATCATACCTATCTGGGAACACCAGCGGCGTGCAGACAAGCCACTAAACCAGGTTTTCCATTTAAAACAGGATATGCATAACTGTACTCACTGAGGTATTGCTTTGGTGGAATCTCCAAACAGAAGGATTAAGTCTTATATGTCTGCAAGCACTGAAATGCTGCGTCTTAGGACGCTTGGTAATGTTCTGGTCAGTTCCTTGGCATTGCACAACTTAGAGCTCTTCATCTTCTAGCCAGGTTTTGTTTGGCACCAAAGATGTCTGATAATCTTAGTGTTTATATAGTGCGTTACAACTATCTTGTTCAGATTTTGCACTCCTGTATTTCACTATAACCTTCTTGGTTCTCACTCAGGAAAAAAATCAGACCATGTCTTAACCTGTAAAAATATATAATAGGAAAACTCTTGGAAGAATGTTTCTTATTTCTGCTTACATGAACTCTAATAAATTCTGTTGAAAGGAATTTATGCAGTGTGTTTTGAATAATTTTTTTATATAGTTTACTTTTTTTTTTGAAAAATACTCTATTTGCTCTAGCTTTTTGTTGGTCAGTGTAAGTTTGACATTGTATTTGTTTTTATTAAAGTTCTGTTGCTATATGACTGATATTTTTCTTCTCTTTCAATGCCACAGCAATCTGAGAAATAGAGGAAGCTCTCTTTGTGACATTGCTATACTTGTAGTTGACATCATGCATGGTTTGGAGCCACAGACAATTGAATCAATAAATCTGTTGAAATCAAAGAAATGTCCCTTTATAGTAGCTCTCAACAAGGTAAGATAGCTTTTTAGTCCAATAATGCATTTTTCCTACTATGATGGCATTATTGGTATCTGACAGTTTTCTGTTTTCTTCCATGAACTCAAATTGCTTCTGTAAAGTCTGAAGCAGTGGTTCTCAGATCCTCTCTGCTGCATTTTTCCTGTCCTTGATACCCCAGTGGCTTTACAGGAGCTTGGCAGAACAATCTGTTGGGAGGGGGGCATGTGTGTTCCCCTTTCACCGGCTCATTTGAATGTGTGCGCATTTTCTGATAAAACTGAACTACAAACTTCACGTTCAATAGTTTTACTTTATTTTAGCTAATGATACTTGTCAACTTGAAGGCAAGCTGACTTTTAAGCTCATGCAATAGTAACATGTGGCTCACTAGTGGGAAGTATTTCGGGCTCTGCAATTCTAGATGGTAAAGCCAGTTATCATCAGCATTGTTTTTAGGAATCCTGTGCATGACAAATGACGCTGGCTGTTTATCATGGCGTGTGTGAATGGTAATAAGGACATCACTTGTGTCCAAGATTTTGGATGCTGTCTGATGTGCTGACAGAGCACTTATGGGAGGATGAAAAGAGTGTTAAGGTTGAAGGCAGTTGGAAGGAGGAGGCCGTTGTCTCATTGTTGAGAGCAGCTGCTTTTTTAAAAAGCCTATTGGATGGAGAGGTGTTAAGGCCAACAGTGAGCCTGACACTAAATAACTGAAAGTTCTTGCATTTCAGGTTATAGTTCTATCACTTGACCAGGTTATAATCCATTTCCGAAACTTGATGTAGTAAATGTGTATAAACTTCTCGTATCAGCCTAGATTATTGTAGCTTGGATTTTTAAAACCTGAAGTAGTATTGCTACAATGAAGTTCTGTTTGACATTGGGTAAATACATAAACAGAGATAAATGTACAGCAGCTGAAGCAAATAGATTTAATTTGATTACTGGGACAAATGGATGGCTAGCTGTGTTGACTGGTAAAGTATTTCTCACTGATGATACGGCATAAGCATAAAGATGCTCTTTAGTAAGCTGAGTAAGATGACGTATTGCTGTATTTTCAAGATTGATAGGTTATATGACTGGAAAAAAAGCCCAGATACAGATGTAGCTGTCACCTTAAAGAAGCAGAAAAAGAACACAAAAGATGAATTTGAAGAACGTGCAAAAGCTATCATAGTGGAATTTGCGAAACAGGTAGGCTGAAATAGCCACGGTTCTTTGGTTAACAAAAGCTATAGTAAAGATGGTAGCTGGGTAGTGTGGGTTTTTTTTCTTTCTACAAAACAACTTGGTATATCAAGAAAACTGCTCATTCTTCTGACACGTTGTTGTTTACCCATCATAAACCAAACTTTGTTGTTGTTCAGTTAACCTCTGTTAGCTCTCCATCCTCTTACTGCCAGTATGGAGAAAAGTAGCAGCTAATTGTTTTGCGTGGTCAATGGAGTCGTGAATAGCAGATGAAGTTTTCTATCCCTATTCTTTCTCTCTTCGGGAATCACCTGAGAGAATCCCATCTGTCTCTCAGTCCCTTGGATGCTGGCAGGGCACGTATCAGTTTTGGGGAACTTCTGTTGGTGACATACAGTGCTGTCTAGAAGCTAGATGTGGTAATTAGGTTTAAGTGATCCCATAGTGCTTCCAGGAGTGGATTTGAGGCTTCAAGTTCCATAGCACACTGTCAGTAGCAATGTTGTTTTTTAATTGAGATTGAAAAAATGCAACAGTAATTGACTGGGGTTGAATGTTGCTGTTAATACTGATGTGTGTGTATATATATGTTTTTCCCTGTATAACTATTAATCCTGATTCCAGGGCTTGAACGCTGCCTTGTATTATGAGAATAAGGATCCCCGCACTTTTGTTTCTCTTGTACCTACCTCTGCTCACACAGGGGATGGCATGGGAAGCCTGATAGCTCTCCTTGTTGAGCTAACACAAACTATGCTGACCAAGAGACTGGCTGAGTGTCAGGAGCTGAGAGCTCAAGTTATGGAGGTAATTTCAGCAGCTGCTCTTTGAAATTCATCTAGCGGTTTCTCCCTTCCCTGCCCCCTTCCTTCTGGTAAAAAAAGGTGTGTTTGAAATACTTAGGAGGAGTAACTTTTCCCCCCCTCTTCTGTTCAGGTTAAAGCACTGCCAGGCATGGGCACTACTATAGATGTTATTTTGATTAATGGACGCTTGAAAGAAGGAGACACCATTATTGTTCCTGGAGTGGAAGGTCCGATAGTAACTCAGATTAGAGGTCTTCTGCTACCTCCTCCTATGAAGGAGCTACGAGTTAAGGTATGGAAACTGGATACCATGTTGACATTTCCAGAAGATTTGAGAACCACACACATGCTCAAAAATCAATTTTTTTATAAAAAGTGATACTGTAGTAGAGTGCAGTTATATCAACAGTATCTAAGGGTGGCTTAAAGGGAAAGATGGTGCACATGTAGTGTTTTTTGTGGATGTACTTGTTATACCTACTGATGTGTCTGTTACAGCAGTAAATGATCAAGGAGTTGCCTTGCAGTGGGGATTAAGACATGTATGTTTTAATAAAGAATTGAAGCACGTGTGGGAGGGAGATACTCATCTTGAACGGATATTTGGATGTACCAGTACAGTGACTTCTGAGTTAAAGTATGTATTATTAGAAAAGGTGGGGGTTTTAATAACAAAAATCATATACGCTTAGATTTTAGAAAAGTGAACGAGTGAATTTCTAGTTGTAGCTTTTGCATGGAGGTGGCTAGGAGTTCTGTGGAATTTGCAGCCTTTTGTCATTTTTGGGAGTCATTGGAGGTTTTGCTGCCCTCGTCTTAATAGACTTGAGGAGAGACACCGAGTTTGAGATTCTGCTTGGATTCCTTTCCTTGAAAGGAGGAGGAGAGCCACAGAAATTAAAGGCTATAAATACATTATTAACACATTCAATTCAAAGATCATGAGAAGAGCTGCTCTGATATTTCCTGTTTAAAAGGAAAGGAGTAAGTGTCAGATGTTGCATAAGGCAAGTAAAGAAACCCATACAGATTCACATTAGGTCACAGAGGACAGGCCTTAAAGGTTTGGTTTAGAGATGGAAAACTAGTGTCGGTGTCCTAATCGAAGGTCGTAATAATTGCGGTGGGCTTCATTTTGTTGGAGAACTGCGTCCCTGCGGGCCACAGTAGTCCTTATTGTTTAATCCAGTTCCTTCCTGCAAACTTAAATACTGTGGTGAAGTAGTATGGATAATTGCTGGAACCTGGGCTGAGGCTGGTGATCCTCTGTTGCGAGATCATTGCGGCCTCAGAGTGGTGAAGGATGCAGTGTTGATGTTGAGGTGGAATCTGAGCAGGAGCTTCTGGGCCTGCTTTAATTAGGAAGCCAAGAGCTTCTCTTTTCACTTGTGTGTCAGGCCATCTCATACAGCTGTAATACATCCTGTGGGATAGGACTGGTTGCCTTGGAGAATCTAAGTTATGTTTCCTGCTCTGGAGTGCAGCTTCACCATAATAATTTGCTAATAACTAGGACGTGGCAAAAGGAAAATGGACATTTATGCTTGGGTTATGTTCTCTGCTTTGTGTAAAGCTGTTGAATATATTCTAGTATGGTGAGAAATGAATTGAAAGCATTTCTGTCCATTTACTACCTTTATTTAAAGCTTCTGTGATGCCTTAGAGCCATGACCTGGGTGGGGAGGAGCACTGGGGAAATTGAACATGGAGCTCTGTACATGAGAAGGCTGGATGGGAAGCCTCCAGTGGGGAAGTGAGATGGCTCTTTTGCACAGAGCCTTGAGCTGCATCAGATCAGATTTAGTGCTGTAGTTAAGTAGAAAATGACAACAGCTCATTTCCCTGTAGGGCTGAATTTATGTTTTTTGGGGTTTTTTTTTTGTTTGGGTTTTTTTTTTTTTTTAGTGTGCTGCTTGCTCTTTTCTAGGATGTTATTCCCTTTCAGCTGCTGCCTCAGTTTTTAGATGATCCCCCTGCCCTGCTCCCCTTAGCAGAGGGGGATGGTGTAGTAGGGGGAAGGTATCTGACGAGAGGAACATGCAAGCTGGAACATGCATGCCAGGAATGCGAAGCAGAGAGAAGCGCTGATGAAAGATGGGGGCTGCCTGACTTAAGTGTCACGCACCGTGCTGTGCTTGTGGGTGGCAAGTTCTTGAGCTACGTGGCACTACTTTGTGTTGCTGTGTAGCATCTACGTGAACTCCTCTCTGGCATGTGTTCTCCTTTTCAGAACCAGTATGAAAAGCACAAAGAGGTTGTTGCTGCTCAAGGTGTGAAGATTCTTGGGAAAGATTTGGAAAAGACTTTGGCCGGTTTGCCATTGCTTGTAGCTTACAAAGAGGATGAAGTCCCAGTCCTCAAGGTGAGATGGCTAATGTTGAAATAAGAAACTTAAACTGAGGGTAACAGAGTTCTCTGGTGATGAAGCTCATGCAGATGTTGAGAGCTCAGTGTCAAGTAACTTGCTTTTTTTCAGTTAAAACCTCAGTACAATGATGGTCTGTAGCCCTTGTGCCCATGTGAAGGCCTTAATGTTGTGATATTTTTAGTATCTTGACCCTTTACTTTTCCCTGACACTTTGCTGGATGTCTCTGATTATAGAATAAAGTTTGAAAACAGGTATCAAAGCACAGCTTTACTGTGTTTTAATTATTGGTTTGGTATTTGTAGTCATTTATGTACATTTTTCAATTAAATTATATTAGGCAAATATCTGCTAGTGGAGTTCTTCAAACTATCAGAATTGCAAAAATGACGTAAGACTTCTGGAGGAAATTTGCAAATAACATTTTAAAAATGGCGGAGGAAGGAACACAGTCATTTTAAAACCGAATTTAAGGTGATATGCGCCTGTTCTCCAGAGTCAGGAAGTCAGTTTAAAAAGGAAGCTTATATGTTGGGAATTTACGTTTAACAGTAGTTTTACTGTAGCCTCCTGTCTACTTATCTTTGCCTCTAAAAGGGAGGTGAATCTTTCAGGTCCTCCAAATACAGACCTTGTTTCTGGGTACATATGAAAAGTTTGTACATAAAATGTGCTGGTAGTAGATGCGGGAGGTCTGTAAAGTAAATGGCGACACCTGTTCATCCGTCAGAGGAAAAGATGGGAGTGTTTGGGTTGAAAGGGCTGTGCTCTTCAAACTGTTTTTTTAGCTTCTCTGAAAGCAGCGAAGTAGCCTTGCTGGTCCTGCATCCTCCGTTTTTGTACCTGGGCCTAAAGAGCATTCAGAATCCTTTCTGGCTTACGGTTTTTGGAGTGTCTGCTCTTATTGTTGATCCACAGGCAACTGAAGCCGTTGCCACACACAGTGGGGGCGTGTTCGCTCAGTCTTGCCTACAGGAACTTCCAGCGCTGGGGAGAGCAGCGTGTAGTCTGCAGAGAAGCATTACTCACTCCCAGGAGGGACATCTGCTTTGTGTTACACGATGACCTTCTTGTGAAATCCTCGTCTTGTTCAGTTCAGGCTTTTCTAATGCCAGAAACAAGTGGCAGCAATCACAGGGCTGAGCGTGGCCTGTGCTGCTGGTCTGTAAGCTGGTACCGTCAGTATGGCTGTTGCACACTTTCAGCAGCTCCTAAACAGAAAGACTTTGCATTCCAAGGCATAAATAGCAATAGAACTAAAACTTGCTTTTATTCCTTTCCTCCTTTTTTTTTTTCTGTAAAGGATGAACTAATACATGAACTGAAGCAAACACTGAATGCAATCAAATTAGAAGAGAAAGGTGTTTATGTCCAGGCTTCTACTTTAGGGTCCTTAGAAGCATTACTTGAATTTCTTAAAACATCAGAAGTGCCAGTAAGTACTTTTGTGCCATGTCTGGTGGTGGCATTTCCTACCTTTTAGTTGGTAACTGTTTCCCTTTGACTTGGAAAGATTAGTGAGTGGTGCCTGTGGCTTTCTTCTTCCACAGTATTCAGGAATCAACATAGGTCCTGTCCATAAAAAAGACGTTATGAAGGCATCAGTTATGTTGGAGCACGACCCACAGTGAGTAACTTCTCTGCTTTCCTGTGTTGATAAACATGCAGTGCTGTTTTGGGAAGGCCCCCTGCCTAGATTTGGTTCCGTGCTCTGTCATGTAAACCGCTTGACTTGTTTTCACTTGCAGGTACGCAGTCATTCTAGCATTCGATGTGAGGATCGAGCGTGACGCACAGGAAATGGCTGACAGCTTAGGAGTTCGAATTTTTAGTGCTGAAATAATTTATCACTTATTTGATGCCTTCACAAAGTACAGACAAGACTACAAAAAACAAAAACAAGAGGAGTTCAAGTAAGTAAGAGCAATCGTATTCTGGGTGATTCCCAAATAACAGCATCCCAGTTGTCTCACTGTAAATGAAATTGCATTTAATTTCTTGTTTCCACATTATTGTTTAACACATAGCTCTGAGGAAAGGAAGGAGAGGAAAAAGAGGGTAGGACAGTAAATAGGTAGTTCTGAAGAATTCAGTACTTCAGTCTAATTGTTTACATCTGGGATTAGGTTTAGTAAGGTGAGAGCTTTGAAGCAGTTGTAGGATTTAGCTAAAGCGATTGTGTAATACGGAGCATTCTTATTAAGGTTTGCTTTGTATACTTGGCTTCTGTACCTTGTTTGTGACAGATGGGTTAATCTGGCAGAGTGAAGAAAACAAAACTAAAGGGATTTGGTTTCTATTGTTTCACATTTGTGCAATTCCAGTGTGCAGGGCTTAGTTCTGACTGCAGTAACACAAATATGCAATCATTTAAGCATTTAGAGGGACCCAAAATTAATTTCAGGAGTCTGTGTTACTGGGTGAGTCTGTGTTACTAAAGCGAGGACAGAAAAATGTATATTAAAATATATTTCACTTCACACTGAACTAATATTTTGTGTTTGTGTACTGCAGCTTTTGACTGTATTTGTTCACTTTACAAGCAAAAGTATTGAATTGTTGGAGTTAAGGCAATAATATTTCTATTCTATTAATTTTTGGTATTAATTGACTGCCCAAGCCAGTCAAAACAAAATCCATGCCAGCCGTGCTTGGTTATTGTTCCCTATAGCTATTGAAGATCAAGTGTTGACTAGAATTAGCAAGATTGGAAAAGAGTGTTTTCTGGCTTGATTTCTCCCCAAGTGACACTCATAGAATAAACACCCCAGAGGTGTGGGAGAAGGCAGGATGGTTAATGCTGCACATTGTTCCAGTATCTACCTCCAAATACCTTTTTCCTTGTCGACTCCAGGCACATAGCAGTATTTCCTTGCAAGATGAAAATACTCCCCCAGTTCATTTTCAACTCTCGTGACCCAATAGTGATGGGAGTGATGGTAGAAGCCGGCCAGGTGAAGCAGGGGACTCCCATGTGTGTACCCAGCAAAAACGTAAGTAAGCACCTCTTCCCAGTGGCCCTTGGATCTACCTGCTGGTTCCTGGGATGATGCAGCAGGAAATGCTTGCACACTTTTCTTCCCTAGCATACAGAGTTCAGGCTTGTAGGTCGAGCCTCTCTCCTGGCCTTCCTGTTCTGTGCCCTGTTTTGGGGCCCTGCCAGCCGCCCCCCTTCTTCCCGGCTGCAGCCGCTGGGTTATGAACTGCCAGGGATGACAATTTTGCTCATTACTTTATAAGGGGCAGAAGTAAATTCTGGTAATATTAAGGGGTAACAAATTGATATCCCTGATAAACTATAGATGGTTTGATGTCGCTGCCCTTTTTAGTATAATGCGCTTAGAGAAGCTCATGCTGCTTTGCGAGCTCTGAGGTGGCTGCTGCAGAGCTGCAGTTCCCCACTGGAGCAGCTCTGAGTGTGCAAGCAGGGATTTGGAGAAAAGCAGAGGCACTGTGGGTGCATGTTATTACAGCTTCTTCATTGCATTGCAGTTTGTTGATATTGGAATAGTTACAAGTATTGAAATAAACCACAAGCCAGTGGAGGTTGCAAAAAAAGGCCAAGAAGTGTGTGTTAAAATAGAACCTATTCCTGGTGAATCGCCTAAAATGTACGGACGGCATTTTGAAGCAACGGATATCCTCGTCAGCAAGGTAAGAGCTTCTGGAGAGAGCTGGTGCCACTTTGGTTATGGGGCCTTGGTTGCCATGAGCATCAAGCTTACAGTAGCTGAAGCCTAATAAAAAGATGCTAGGAACCCTTCCACCAGGGAATGCAAGAGACACTTGAAATGGTTCCTGGGTGGCATTCAGCCGAGTTCCTCTGTAGCGCTGCCCCTTGGGAGGACCGAGGGAACGATGCACCACGGTGTGTGAGCTGCTCACATACTGCTGGTTGTAGGTGCCGCTCAGGGCAGTGTGGCCGTCCCCTGTGGTGCTGCAGCAGTGATTGGGTTTGCTTCCTTCTGAAATCGAGCAGTAGTTCAGTTACTGCAGTTCGGGAACACCAGGTAAGGGATGTGACGAGAAGAGACAGGTGACAACAGATGGGACAGATCCTGCAGCAGATCAGTAGTGAAATTGGGATTAGAGTGAGCTTTCCTGCCATGAAAACCGAAGCCCCTTCCTTCGATTATTGCTCCCAAGCCTCTGCAAGCTGCCTCTCTTAACCCGGCCGTGTACGTTCCTGATGGGCTCGTCTTGTGTGTTGCAGATCAGCCGTCAGTCCATCGATGCTCTCAAGGACTGGTTCAGGGATGAGATGCAGAAGTCTGACTGGCAGCTTATAGTAGAGCTGAAGAAAGTGTTTGAAATCATCTAGATCACTTTATACACCAATGGGGAGGCAGGAATAAGCGCACTATTCCTGTTCTAAAAGTTACCAACAAAGTCATATGTTGAAGACAGTGTTGGATGTATGTTTGGGAGGAAAATAATGTGGATAAAATGTTTTCCATGAGAAACCAAGAAATTTACACTGGTTTGACAGTGGTCAATTTACATGTTCCCATGGTTCCAATGTGCCTGTTCACCTCTCCTACTGCCCTTCCTAATACTGGCTGCTGTTTTAAAGTTTGCCCTTCCTTCTCTTCCACCTTCTTTCCACCCTCTTTACTTCCTTCCCTCTCTCCAAAATAAAATAAATTGAATTTTTATTACAGAACTAAAGCTCTTTCACTTTTATACTGATGAGATCAGTACTGCAGTATTTGATTAACCAGGCTTCTGCAGACTCTGTGATTCTTGGGACATTTTTTGATGTAAGAAGTACTTCTTTATTTATGCACCTCTTCCCTCGACTCTTTTTCTTCCCAACATTCTTCTTGCTTTGTGCCTCTAGAAATTTTTTAAATAGAAAATTAGGCCATTGGGTATTTCTGTATTTGCTTTGTGTGAAACCATGATGTAAAGCATAGTTGGCTGCCTTTTTCTGCTTGTACAGTTCATGAAAGTCAACCTGTAATCATAACACGGAGCCGCAAATAAAGGAGTTGGACGCAGTAGCTCATTTGTTTTACACTTTGCTTCCATAAACAGTTTCACTTCACGGGCTGTAACAGGTGTGGAGGTGCCCGAGGGGGCTGGGTGAGGTGATGGTGGCTTCAGAGCCGGTTCTTCCTCTGGCTGCACTCCTGTGCCTGCTGCTGTTCCCGGAACAGCAGTGTTGCAGGCCAGGGGTTTGGCAGGTCCCAGCTGCCAGCGGGGCTCTGCTAGGAGGAGTTGAGGACCCGGCACCTCTTCTCCAGCTGCGGCTCCGAGCTGGGCTGTCTGGAAGTGAGCGGTGACTTTGGATGCTGCGTCAGAGCCATTGAGCCATCCGACACTGTGGGACTGAACCGGTTCAAAAGGCGTTTGGTTAATCTTGTTGGTGATGAGCAGGAGTCGATCTGTAATCCCAGCCTTTTCCTACCCTTTTCATTCCCCCAGGGTTCCCTGCTTGGGACTACAGTGTGACCTGTCTCCTCAGGCATCTCCTGGCACCTCACTGCTTGTACTGAGGAGCTAAACAAACACTTCTGATTCGAAAGCACAAGCTGAAACAGAATCGATAAAAGATCTTTCACACAGCTGAGATTTTCAGCATTTAAGTATTTACAGGAATTTAACTTGCAATAAGCAGTTTGATGGATTTCTCTTGTCCCTTAGATTGTTTTTTTTGTTGTTGTTGGGAAGATGTGGTTTTTATACCTGGGATGGTACAGATTCCATTACAGAGGAGCATTTAATAACTTCCCCCTCCTTTGGCAACAGGATTTAACTTACTGGAATTTTTGTGAAACTTCCCATTGGAAAAGGCCTTTTCTGTATAGCTGGTGTGTGGTGCAAATACCCATTGCCGGGTGCATCAGTGGTTTAGAACACAACGATCACAGCAAGGAGAATTGTTTAATTGTTACCATTTTCTTTTGCAAACTATGCAATCGTGAAACTACACTAATAAAACAAGTTCTTAACTTAAGAACCCCGATGTCAAACGTTGTGGTCTTGCTGTATTTTTGATTGTTTCCTCAGAGGCAGAAAGGTGTATTTCCTGTAGGTAAAAACTCCAGGGACACGTATCATGCTATTTGTGGAGGGTGGTGGTGTGGGACTTAGACCTTCACTGGAAAGCAGCCCTGGGGAGAAGGACTTGGGGACCCGGGTGGAGAAGTTCATGAGCCGGCAGCGTGTACTCACAGCCTCTCAAGCTGTCCAGCCAGCAGATCCAGGGAAGTGATTCTGCCCCTCTGTTCCTCTCTTGTGAGACGTCAGCTGGAGGGCTGTGTCCAGTTCTGGAATCCTCAACATAAGAAGGCTATGGAGCTGTTGGAACAGGTCCAGAGGAGGCTACAAAGATGATCCGAGGGCTGGAGCACCTCCCATAGGAGGATAGGCTGAGAGAGTTGGGGTTGTTCAGCCTGGAGAAGAGAGGGCTTTCAGTTCTTAAAGGGAGCCTGCAGGAAAGCTGGGGAGGGGCTCTTTGTTGTATCCCTGCACTCCCTGATTAAAGGGGTTAATGGTTTTAAGATGAAAGAGAGGAGATTTAGATTAAACATTAGGAAGAGTTTCTTAAGCCTGAAAGGGGTGAGGCCCTGGCCCAGGTTGCCCAGGGAAGCTGTGGCTGCCCCATCCCTGCAGGTGTTCAAGGCCAGGTTGGGCGGGGCCCTGGGAAGGAGGCAGCCTCAAAAGCAACTCCTAAAGGAGCTCTGAAAGACCCTAGTGAGAAGCTCAGTGGGAACCTGGGCAGCTCAATTCAGATAAGCTCCTGTTCCTTGAAGATACAGAACTACAAGAGGGATGAAGCTCTACAGATGGTGTCTTAACAAGCAGATCTAAAAAAAAATCAAAAGCCAAACCAGTCTTACCTTATCACTGACTGGTCTGTGCCACTGATCAGCAAGCCCAGGGCCTGCCTGCCCAGGTAGTTTTTAATCCCCTTCCCTCATCTCTAGCTCCAGCTTCATCAGCTTGTCCATGAGGATGTTAGGGGAGCTATTATGAAAAGTCTTACTGAAGTCGAGGGAAACATCATCTTATGCTCTCCCCTCATCCATCACTTTGTCGGAAGAGGCTGCTGGCTGGCACCTCAGTGTGCATTATGAGGGAAGCCCAGGCACAACCTGAAGCGGAACCACCTTGTAGCTGTGAGCCTGGTGCCTGCGAGTCCAGGCTAAATCTTTCCCCTTCCAATTTAAAGCTATTCCCCTTCATCCTATCAATACACACCCTTGTAAACAGCCCCTCCGCAGCTTTCTTGTAGGCCCCCTTCAGCTGCTAGAAGGCTGCTGTAAGGATTGCGTGGGGTACTTTGGATTTCCTTCCCTACTCCTCTTCCCGTGTAATTTCTTCAGAATAGGAAAAGCCTTTTTCTTACCCCCTGGCTTTTCTTCAACTGCTCTTCATTCCTCCAGGCACCTGAACAGCTTTGCTTCAGTGTATGGGGCCAAGTTACTCTATGACACCTGGAAAAAGCAAACTTGCCTGCAGAGGTGCAAGCAGCCCCCCTCCCTACAATGGACACAGGGCAGTTCATTTCAGCTGCACACCCACACTTGAAAGCTTTCTGCTACTCATTGCAACCGAATTTGTAATGGAAGTGCCCACTGCAGGCTGGGGAGAACTATGGCATTTTAAGAGTGGAACGTGGCTTTATTCCGAGCAGGAGCAATGCAGAGGAGTAGCGCAGGCTTAACAGTGCTCCGTGTTAGCTCCTCCTTAGCTCCTAACAGGGCTGCTTTAGGATAACCTCCATTATTTTTCCTCCCTGAGCACGCACCTCCAGGGGTAACAGAACACCTCAACACACACAGCTCTGAGCAATTACGCTGCAGCTAATACTGCGTGTGCTTTGGGAGTGACTGGACCATGCTGGTTTCTGTCTTTGGAGAATGAAACTGAAAATGAGTCAATAATCTTCCCTTGGCTTAAAATCTGCAGTACAGTCGGGGGAAGAAACAGAGCAGCCAGGGGAAGGCAGAGCCTTCTCCTACGTAGGCTGAGGCAGCGTCACTGTGTACAGCTCTGAAACGAACTGAAGCTGCAGCTGCAACAAAAGGGGTTGGCGATACGCAAACTGAAGCATCACAAAATAGAATCAGTACAAAAATATACATACAGTTCTTTATTAAACAACTGTAAACACTTCACTGTAAAAATCCATAAAACTTTATAAACAAACATTTTGTAAATAGATTCTATACTACAATAAAAGAATTTTAACACAATTATTTACATGCAATACTGACAAATTTGGCACTTTCTGAAAAGAAATGTACAAAACACTTTGTTGTTTAAAAAGAAATTTGAAATTATAAAAACTCAGGGCATTACTATCATGCACTTTGCAAATACTTCACAAGCACTTATGGCACAGCTAGCGGAGAGCTCCAGGCTCTCACCAAGCTCTTTTCTACAAGTTCAGATAACTTTTAATGTGCTTCCGTAAGTTTGTTGTAAAACTACCTGAACATTGTCAAGAATGAAGTCAAATGCCATGTTCCAAACTGATTCCACAGATGACTGCATTAACCTGGAAGGGAAAAGGAAGAAAGGGAGAAAATTACCATTACAGAACTAGTCCTTTCTACAAAAAGTTCCAGTCTTTGTACTGGAAAATGAGATCACACCACTTCACAATGAATAACATTTTGATTTGATCTTGGTGAAAGCCCTACATCTTCAAGTGTCTTTATCTAATGGCACAGACTCCTCTGTCCTTCAGCAGTGAAGCTTCCGATTTGGATGGTGTCACAGCAATTTGTAAATGTGAGCATTTCACAGCAGTTGTAACCCTGTGATTAAAGAAGGGACTTAATATCAACTTCATCCCAAAGAATTAGAAATGGCAAGCCTCTGGATCCTCATCTCTCCTTCCTCATCCCAAGCCATACACAGTACCTTTTTCTTCTGATGAAAGCTAAGGGTGATTAAAACATTTAAATAATAGGGCACTACAGTGTGTTTATTGCTAAACATGTAACCAAGTAGTGGAGGCCCACAGAGAACCATGAGTTACCTCTGTAAGCAAATCAAGCAAATGCCCAAGGAAAACAAAGCAGTTCTGTACTTTCAAAATATCCTCTAATCACTATTACAGGACAGCAGAGGGTTCCTACACTTAGAGCTTTGGAACACATAACATCAGTATCCTATAGGCAACCGTGTTTCATCTGGCTCCCAATTCCCTGTCCCACGATTGTTACCAGGCTTTGGAGAGACACATGGCCACCAGAGCAAATCTCACATGCAGGGACCAGGATGCTTTCTGAAGGGTTTTACAAAGAATTTACTGTATAGCATTTTACAAAACAATGATCTGCATTGTGTGTTGCGCATTTTCTGAGGGAGCCTAAAGACATCCCATAATACAACAGCATAGCCAAGATTTTGCACTGCTGTAGTCTTTTGGGTGCTGATCAATTCTGTGAAATAAACACTGCCCAGACCTAAGACATGGAAAGCTGAGCTATGTAGTTAAGTAAGTATCAGTTAGTAATCAAGTCATAAATAGAACCTGGGCCTCCTGACTCCTGGGAAGAATAATAACTAAGTAATAAAAGTGGATTTAATAGGCTGGAGAGGTGAGATAGGACCTGGACGCAGTGGGAGAATGAAAGCAGAGGAAAGATCTAAGGTGATGTGAAAAATGAATAAAAATAGGCTGAAGAACAAAAACTCTCTCCTTTGTCTGGAAACAAAAGATTTTGTAGCAAATACTAATAATTGCTATTATTATTTTTTCACAAATTACCCATTTTATCTGCCCAGCTTCTCTCCCCATGCCCCTAAATTTGGGAGGAAAAATATTTACATTCATCGTTGTAAACATTCAATGTGATCGATTGATGTGATGAGGCTTGTGGCCTCACATTAAAGCATCTAGCGCATAAAGGCTAACAGAAACAGTGTGTCACAAGTACTAGCAAATAAGCTACCTTTTCATGTACTTAACCACCAGATCTAACTTTTCCAAATCCTTTTCTTCTATTAGATCAGTACAATACTTCACAACCTGTAGAATGTCTTCTTCCATAGGATCTGTAATGAAAAAGAGAGAACTTTTCTTGAAATGTACTTAGAATAATTGGAATATCATAGAAAGAATTCTTGAGTGTTAGCGCAGCAGGGTCTGATCTGACAACTGCTATATTCCCACACCTCTCCCCAACATCACAAGTAGTGTACATAAAAGGACTGCAAGGTCCCAAAATACCTGTCTCACAGAACTCTTCTCTTGTTTTTTTTAACCAAAGGGAAAAGAAAGAGGGATTTAGAATGGAATGCCTGCTTTGAAACTCTTAAGAGTTTCCACAGTATGGAAGATCTCATAGGTCAGATTTCTTGAGACATTAAAGCATTGCTAGTTCACAAAATGCTAAAATTCTAATCACAATTTAGCAAATGATGTTATGCTTTTAAACTTTATCCTAGAATTCTTTCCAGTAGTTATTTTGAAACGAACTGCATGCCTTTGCCTCTAAAATGACATCTTCATAAAAGACTAAGTCCCTTTCAATAGCTTTCATCCTAGCTGTTGTAATGTGTTGCACAAAATAAGGAAAGCCTCTCACACAAATAACATCAACACACAAGACAAGGGCCTGACAAATGGTCTGAAGGGACGGCAGGTAGTTTTTCATGATGTTAAGCAAGAAACAGGAGCTGGCAAAAAACACAGAGCAACAACTGAGCAGGAAGAATCAAGTTATGGCAAGATTGTAAGGCAGTAAGGCTTCAAGATTACTGTGAAAAATAACCAGCGAAGGAAGAGTGAAAGAACAACAGACAAATAGTCTACTAAAAACAGTTTCCCTTGTGATGGATGCATGATCATCACTAGCCTGACATCCCATACCTGAAATAGTTGTAATCCATTCTTTCAACAACGTCTTTACATCATTGAATTCAACAGCTCCAGCCAGGTTGGGTGCTTGTGGCCTAAAGGAACCCCGCTGTTCAGTTTGTAGAGCTGATGGGCCTGAAGCCTCTGAAGTTGATGGAACTGCTTCTGGCTGCTCCAAACATAAAAGTTGATAATGCTCAGTCTGACAATCACTGTAACACTGTATATATATACATAGATAAGCATCTAGTAAAGAAACCAAGTTGCATCTGTGAACATGGACTAAGTCTAAAGAAACGGGCAGAGCTTTACTGGAAGCTGTTAGTGTTAAAATTACCTGAGCAGCTGCTCCTTCTTGTTTCAAGAAACCATCTATTAGCTTCTGTGGGCTTCCAGATGTAGCCAGCATGTTTTTTGCAGGGCTTCCAATGAGTTTGCTTTTCAAAGGACTCTGAATCTTTTTTACAGGACTGACTGCATTTTTTTTCCTGATTTTTTTCTTATTTTTCATTGTTGCTTGCTTCAGGTGTAGGAAAGGATTTTTTGACACTGAAAAACACAGGACGAGTCAATGTTGATACATTTAAAATGTAATACTTTTCCATTGAATGGGGAGGCTCTGTATCTTCCATAAAAATTGATGGATCAACTGGGAGAACATAACCTAGATAAAGCAACTTAACACTCACATGCCACTCCAGATACTGGCAATGTTTAGTTATTTGAAAAGCACTGCCAGATATTAGAGTACTCAGATGATACTCAGCTATTCATAAGCCTTTTAATATCAAGCACTTCAGTGCTTGAATATGAGCAGCTGGTGAAGCCTACTGGGCAAATTGCTTCACCTCGGTCAGAGCACCGTCCCACCTAGATTCCCACTAAGCCTCCCCAACGCCGGTTATCAGCAAAACTAGCAGCAAAGGGCCCCAAAACTACTTTTATCATAGTTTACCAAGGAAATCACTCTCATTCCATCATGCTAATGTATCTGCATTAGCCCACTGACTACGAAATCAAGGTTTGATTATAATAATGCAGTATTTAACTGTCAGCGGACCCCAAGACATTTCCAACCTATTTTATGACAAAGCACATGCACAGAAAATTAATCTTATTTCTTTCCACTGATTACAAAAATGAGAGTTAGGTGATCAGCTCAGAGTAAAACCATCTGGCTGCCACACACATTGTGAGATGTATCGTATCTCTAGTTGCCTGAAAGCCATGCCAGTGCTATGGGTTTCAGGCAACCATGAGAATGCTATTTGAACATAGTTTAACTAACTTAGGTACTGAAGATGCAATACTTTAAATCATGAGACACATCAATTTTCATTCCATTCTGCAAACATAAGGACATGGGTAAGTTTAGTGCCACAGTCCCAATGAATTGAATTAATTACCCATTTAAGTAAAGCTAGGCATCTGTTTGCAGAATGGGACCACAGCTGGCTGTAACTACAGTTTGTCAAAAATAAACACAGAAATTCAATTTAACACTGCATCTTCATAGAAGCTTTAGTTATTTTTTCCAGTTTGTTATTTAGGGCTTCACAAATCTCTGAATAGTTCAGGGCTCATATAAAACTATTCTACAACTATATATACTCACCAAAAGTGTTAGCAGGTTGCTGCTCTGATTGCTTTTGCCTTTGATCATATGCATCCTTCAGCTCCGCTTGCAACTCAGCAGGTAGGGCAGCAAAAACCTCAGGGTCCACCTGAGCAGCAACAAAAGATTAATTCGATTATTTTACCAGTGAGCAACAGTGTCTAGGCCACTAAATAAGAACAGCATTTGCACTTTATGCAATGTACTTTGGCTTGTAAAACACACAAAATTTTCCTTTTAATACTCTTAATTATTTAATAAAATCACTATTTATGGGCCTATAATACACTAACCACCTTATTCACTTTATTACCCTATTGATATACAGTAGCATAATTAAGCCGAACTCAGAGAACACTCCCATCGTATTTCCAAACTCAAGCACTGCGACAATCAGACTTCTGTTTCTCCTTTTCTTTTGACACATCTAATTCCTGGAACACTCCTCAAATAAAATATCCTTGGAGACAGTTTCCCATCTTTAAGTTCAAGAAGCACAAGTTCAGCTACCTGATATTTAGAACTAGTGCAAAAGGGTTTAATTTCTTTCTCCCGCAGTTGTCTCCTCCTTGTCTGACTGATAAAACTACAGTTCTCACTGACCCAGGGGTGTGAATTCTAGACAGGAAATAATTTCTTGGCCCCTGCCATACATGCTCATCTAGACGAAGTAAAACATTGTGTATTATCAGTTACCTTCCCTCACTGTGTGCCTGAAGTAGCAAATTAGTGACAGACTAGTCTTCTATTCTGAGTTTCCCAGTATTACTGGGCAGTGTTTTCAGCTCATAATCTGCAAAATCTAATTCAAAAAAGCAAACCTATCATTTAGAGGATTAAATCTGCCCAGTGGGTGAGTGCCCTTCATTTCAGTGATAAAATCTGAAGATGTGCACAAACAAAACAAAAATGTACTCAAAATTACTAGTACTGTTCTACTGACCAAATACAATTTCTGCCATTATTTGAGATACTGTACTTATTATATGTCAGTATATTAAAAATTACCTCTTACTTTCAACAGAGATTTGCTCTTTATTTTAAGCCAAAATATGTGTGTTCTGCCAGGAAGGTAGGCTGTGCTATTCACACATATGATGTCTAAAATATACAGATAATAAACATAAACATGCTCCCACAGGTAAAACTCACCAGTTTAGCACAACATTTTTTCTGTTTTTAGAACTCCATGCGCCAACACAGTTTTTTTTACCACACAAAAGATGCACTAATTAAAGGAGGAAATGGGAATCACTTTGACCTCAATTACTGCATACATTGCACAGACGAAAGCCTTGTAGTGGGATGTAGCCAATTAAGTCCAGAGCCTTAAGTTATTTTTTAAACATAAATTTCACTTAATAAAATAATTTTAAAAAGGTGGGTGTTCTCTGTAAGCATCTGGGAGGCCCTGAATTAACACTGGTTTTTTTTTTTGTGTGTACACCACTTCAGAATTCCTGCAGAAACCATGCAGTACAGGGAACTGGGCATGTTTTTGTTTTTCCCCTTATCACTGCCCTTTGAAAGTGCAACACATAAAAATGCAGTTAAAGAGCCATCAGTCAAGTTCATACAAATTCTACACTAACTAATTGGACTCCCAGGTAATTTATTGTCCAGCCAGTGTTCTAATGTAGTTTTCATACAGCTGTATCATATTCACATTATGTAATCTTTTGATTTCATAAATTCATACATTACCTCGGGAAACAGCCTGTATAAATTTCCTTAGAAGGAATCTACACCATGTTAACACAATGTAAGGATAAAGTGCAAAACCTGCCACCAATAATTAACTCCACTACCACAAATGTGCCTCACTTCTAAGCATCTCTAATTTTTACTTCTTGCTTCCTATCCTATTCAGCTGCCACAGAGACATATGGCTCTTCTCAATTTTAAGATTACTTCAGCAGCTGATAGAAATGAATGCAACCTACCTGGACTCTTTTTTATGGGAGAACCTTACCCAAAGGACATCTTCAATATGTTTTGCAGTGAATAAATCACTATCTGCCAATTAACTTGGCACCTGGTCATAAACCTAACAGTTCAGACAAAAGTAACGAAGGGTTTAAAACCAAACCTAGTTAAGCTAAAAAGATGGCAGGGCATCATTTACATTTGCTGAGTGATGCAGTCAATTTGCAGTAGCTCACAATATTTATATACGTGAAACCTATTACTACTTAGTTCACTGCATCAATTGACAGAAAGTTATCTTAAATGTTTGTGTGCACTCATACAACAAACACAGATTTTTAACACTAAAAAAACTGCCTTGAACTATATTTAGACAAAGACATTCTTTTTGAATTAAGTTCACGTTTGATTTTAACAGAGAAAAAATTCCTCCCATATTAATGAAACAGTTTTAGCACATTTTTTTTTTCTCCAAGTCCAAGGAAGCTATTCAACCATATTATTCTAGTTATTAAAATTGGACCTAGGTCAGAAAATGAAAATCCTGGACATGCTGTATATGAGCTCACTTAAAAGTTATGGATATGTGCACAATCTTTAGCCATGCCTGCCTTCCTGCCAGGAACGCGATATAAACAATCACATCTACAGAAGCTAGCAGAGGTTGGCTTTACACCATTGAAACACCCACTTAAACAGACTGAGTCCCCTGTGACTAGCTAAGCAGATTTGAAGACTGCTTCAGACTGATGGTGCAGCGTTAACACAGCTGCAATGCAGAAAAAGGGCTATTTACACACTGGATTGCAAAGCAAAGTGTAAATGAGGAAGGTTTATATTAAACAACAACAAAACATAGGCATATTGATGACTATAAATCTTTAATAAATACTACCATAGTAGTTACGCTTATAGGCACAGACTTTTAAAGATATTAAAGGACCATAAATAATGTTGGTAAGTCACAGATTCTAGTAATGCTGTCTGAAGAAAAAGCGTTTAACTCTTCCTAAAGGTGGAAAGTCGATGTTCATTGATAATCTGCAAGCATCCTACCTGTGAAAAAGCTGGCAAAGCTATCACATTAATTCCCATATTGGTGTTTGGTTCTTGGAGCTCTGGTATTTGTAAAAGCACTGTTCCAACTGGTTGTGACAGAAGTGCAGTGTTATATCCATTTATTGGCTCTTTTTTGCTATCTCCGTAATTCTGTCCTTGCTGAATGGTGTATATTTGCTCTACTTGCTCTCGGAGATCAGGCGGCAGAGCTTCTAGTACAGACTTATCTAGCTACAAATACATAAAAATGTTTAGATTTTCCCGAGGAACAGACAACACAGTTAATTTTACTCAAAAATTAGTTCTACAGACCTTGAATTTTGGAAAAAAAATGTAATTGTGTATGCAAACATACTTGGGAACCTCACAACTACACTCTGCAGCAGCAAAATGTAAAAATATCATTTAAGACTAAGTGGTTCTGCAAATATGAATTCTCAGTTTTATCTTTTCACAATGTTCAGTGTTCTCATCACTAATGATTTCTAAGGTTCCCGTCCAACCACCCAGTGATAAGGAAACCCAGATTCTGAGTTCAAATTATATAGGAAACAGGCTGACACGAGCATTACATTGGTGTCTGGTAGAAAGCAGTAAGCAATTATTTCCTTTCTCTACATAGTTCTAGGATACATGGTACTAATTTACTTTAATGATACCGTGTATGTTTGTGTACTGTCAGATTCTTGTTACAGATTTTAATAATGAAATAAGCTTCAGATTAAATTTTTTTCTTGCCGTAACTGGTACTTACCATCCATTATCAACTTGAAACAACTAAAACAACCCTCAGTACCAAGAAGTTGCTAAATGCAACGACAGCTACACAAATGACACGATGAATATAACTTACAAGCAGATATACAGCATCATTTTTCTCACAAGTAAAATTTAAGTAAAACTATGCAGATAAATGACAATGTTTGGCTGCAAGTACTGCTAAATGAGATTCCATAGCAGTGTCAGAAAACTTTTATCTTTTAAAAGGAAAATTTGGAGTTTATGACTAGATTTTGGATTCATGAAGAACTACAAGTATCTATTAAAAGATACCTGGCTTATGGCAACTGAGTGGTTTTGATGAAAGCTGTCTGTATTATTAATCTATTTTGTTACTCATTCTACATTCTGTTCCAGTTCTCTCATTCCAAATTTGCTCTATGTAGAACTCTACAAACATTTTCAGGAAATCCTGGGTGTAGAGTATCTCGCTGGTGCTTCCCTAGCACATGTTACACAGACAGCAGTATGGGCATAAATCTCACCACTCCTTCCCTGTACCAAATTCCATACTATAGTCCATATTATAACATGGATACACAGCAGAAGGAAGGACAAGCGTATTATGCCAGAAGGTCACCAAAGCTTTATGAACTCTACTGCACAGCTAGTGCATTTTTCACTTGTTCATATATATTCTTCTACAGGAAATCTGAGCATATGGAGCTCTGCATTGTTCAATCAAATTGCTTTTAGATCCTGAGCTAGCACGGGTATTGCATCATAGAAAAAACAGTTCTTAGACAAAAGCACAACTGGCTTCTAAAAATGGATAAACATTTGAGGCAGCTGTCAAAAGAACATCAACAAATGCTTTCACAGATTTAAATTACAATTACAGATTTTTACAGAAAAGCAGGTAGATCTGCCTATACTGAAGATACCTGCAGTGGCTTGTTTATTATAGCGGATTGTTATAGAAGATTTCTGCTTGAATAACATGTGGGGTGGAAATAAGGAGGCTCCTCCTTCATGAACCCCCCCCTCCCTCCACCAACAGAAAGATTTCACTTAGGTTAAGATTGTCCTCCTCTCACCTAAGAGGTGATATGCTGCACAAATGTTAAGTGTGCATCTTACCTTCAATATTATTTGAAGAAATTTTGAAAAAAACACAGGAAGATGAATAATCACATCTAGATAAAAGTTTGGTATTCTTTTAGGCAGAAACTCAGAGCACTGCCATTGTGAAAGTACAGGAGGTAGCGTAAGGATATTTGCTGTTCAGTTCCTTCTCACTGACTAAACCTTCAAGACAGATCTATAGTGCAATTTAAAGACTGGTATAGAATACATGAAATAAGAAATTATGTGGAGAATGCTACCCAATTATCATTTATTAGCATCTGTAGCAAAGAACATTGCTGCCATAAACGTGGATGGAAAAACATTTAAATGATCTGTCTTCATGAAAATGACAAAAGTACTTGTCAAAATTCTTTCTGAGCCACTCATCAGTGATTAAGCTGATCAGAAATAAGTTTCAGAGCCAACATAAGAAAAGGGGATTTAAAAATCTGCATATCATCATCTGCTAAATACTGAACATTAACTATAGAATATGTCTAATTACTCTGATGGAAGTTTTCCTGAAGATTACTTTGTGTTTTTTTATAATTAGGCTCTGAGCTTTGGTTGTGAAGGGTGGAAGGTAATGTTTCTTAATATTTCACCGTCAGCTTTCTTCTATTTCTGTTCCATTCTAGTCCTTTGGCAAGTGATGGGAAGGGAATAAGATACTGGAAAATGAAATTGCTTTCCTTAGAATAAGTAGTATCTTTTTTAGTGAAGTTCTAAATGACTGCTTTAAAAAAATCCTTTCATTAAGTCAAAGTAGTTTTTCATCAATAACAGTGTCTTACTGTCCACTGTACTCTACAACAGTGTAGTGTACTTTTTTTTCCTCTATCCAAATGAGACACACAATCGCAAAGTTATTACAATATATTTCAGATGTTTTATATTCTCAGGTTTTACCTGGGAAGCAGACGGAACCTCAATACTCAGATTGAGCCTGGATTTTACGCTGATAGGAGAATGCACGCCATTACATTTGACAGGAGACTCAGTGTTGTTAACATTAGAATTGAGACCCGGTGTGAGATGGGTACCGCGAGACGGAAGAAAAGTGCAAGTTCTTGAATCAGAAGATATTTCAAGGTCCATAGCAGCCACAAACACTATACATATGAAAACAAAATACAAAATGATCATCTAATAGTAAACATATTTTGGAGTTTCAAGATATACTGAAGCTAGTTTCCAGTTTTCTTTGCTTAATAGTGTATACAATATACAGCATAATTATAACACTTTCATTTGCAGTGGCAAAAAATGTTCACAAGGAGTTTACGTTAAATAACTCGTACTAGTATAACAGTGAATAAGTATTCCAAAAGGTAAGCTATGTTGGAGCTCTTCAGAGCTGATTATCAGACATGCAAAGTGCAAAGCTTACTGACCTTCCTTATGTTCTTCTTCTGGGCACTTCTTTGCTTTCTGAACATGAAAAAGATCAATAACTGAATGTGATCCACCAGGTAAGTGTCCAGATTGTACTGCTGAGTGAGCTGAGGTGGTTTTACTGATGGGAACTAACTGCTGCACCTGAATTCCAACCTGAATCCAAAACATTAATGTCATTTTATTAAGTTTAAAAACTATGTTTAAAAACTTATAATTCTTTCACATAGCATTGTCTTCTCTGACATTGACCACCTGTTTTGGTGGGGGAAGTGAATGAATGAAAGTGTATTGAAGCATATGTAAATAGCCACTAAAAACATCCCAAACAAATGCCAGATTATTCACCACAATTTGTCAACAAAGAAATTACAGAGATAATACATCTTAACTTCTCTGATACAGAAACGCGCTGTCAACAGGATAATGAAACAAAGTGTTTATTAGGAATTTTCTTAGGCACTAACAAATATAGAAGTACTGAACAGAAGTGATTAGTATTCAATATGGCTACCTGTACAAGAAAGCAATGTTTTTCTGAGGAAAATCTATACTATATCCATCACCTCAATGTACAAGTGGGAAAAAGAATGTTTTTTTCTGTTCTATACATGGTTCTTGCAAAGTCTGAGTGGAAGTAGTGTTTATCAGATGAGAGGTCCCTCATTTTGAAAGACAACCTCATTTTTCATTTACTTTTGAATACCAAATCAACAGGGGTTCACAAACTACATCCATCTAAGATGTGCTGGTACATTGTGCAAGTTTACTGCTCATCCTCTGTGATTATTAAAAAAAAGACAGCAAAGGAGACAAGTAGAAACTAGAAATAGTTATGGAGAGGATGATAAATATTTCCTCAACTCCCAGAAGAAACCTGGGATATTGAGATGACTTTGCAAGGCAACTATGTGAATCAAAGCCCTACTTTTACATGCAGGTTCGTTTTAGAAAGCCTCTGTGCTCCGCTGTAACAAATTGCTGATGACAAAATAGTTTTACCATTGCTATGACAAGTCTACTCAGTTGAGCAACAGTGTTCTAAAATAAACCATGATTCAAAAGAGCCAGCAATTCACCTTCAAAGGCCAGACCATGGACTGGTAACTCTTCTGTCTCCAAGACTTGCAGTCTAGAGCAAAACCTGCTCTAATCTGTATTTTTAATTAGCATTACAAACAGTATTTACATTAGTTATTTAAATAATAAATGTGCAAAAGCTTAGAGAAAATTTTAAGACAAAATAAAATTTTCATGGGCTAAGATAATTGCAGAAGATACAGTCTAACTTTGTTACCTCAGGTATTGTAAATTGTGGATTAATCCATACCACAATACATCTTTCTCTTTTTTTTTTACATTCATGGCCTTGTAGTCATGTTTTTCAAGGGTAAACATACAAAACATAGTACGACTGCACAGCCTAATTTACATAAGTTTTGTATTATCTACACTTCTGCTTAAATTTGGTTATCACCTACCCTGGAGAACTGAAAATTTATAAAAGACAACGAATAATGTTAATAAAGACAACAGATTTCACTTATCCCATTAACTCACCCCTCGCATATCAGATATGTTGAGTTTCATTGTGTGAAACATGTTTAGAGTTTCTTTCCCAATTACTTTTGCACTGTCTGTTGCGTGGTCTAGAGTCACAGTCCTAACAAAATAAAATAGTATGGTTAGAAAGGAAATTGTTTCACAAATCCTAAAGACAACAACAATTCTGTATTTATTCCAGAGAGGACCTCAAAAGAAAGGCAGATCATAATTTCTTGGCATACAGAAACTGAACACTGCTTTTTGTTCCGCATTTACTTTTTACAAGTAATTAGAACTACATGTGCTCTCCAGAAAAAAATAAACCAGGCAACTTACTAACTGAACATTCTCAGTGTGAGGGCCACACATTAATTTGTCAAATATAATATATGTTTATACATATGCTATCTATTGAAGCAAGACAAAAATGTTTCACTTCACAGTATAAGTGTATTCACACACTATCCTTCTCTCAAGCTTGGTTCATAAAGAGTTTGCTCAGTATTATTTCAGCTGTCAATTGTCAAATGTCTACAGCAATGAACTCCAAAAGAGAAGCAGATACAGGCACAGGCACGTGCATGTGGATTATAAACAATAAAGAACATGGATTAATGGTTAAGTAACTTTAAACATCTCACGCCTTACACTGTGGGCAATCTCCTGCAACAACTCACTCACAAAACTGCCTGGTTTTGAGTTTTACAAAATGCTACCCGAGAGCCTGATAGGACACTCAGAGTGTCTGGTAGTTCTGGATTCTCTAATACCATGACATTTGAGACAGATAAGGGTCTCCTCTCCAATGTAACCAATAAAGTTTTAACCAATGGAGTGGGCTCTATGGATAAAAGGAAGTTCCACCTTGGTGTTTTGACAGGGTGTCATACTGACAAGTTACTAAATACTTTGACAATGTCTCCTTAAATACTACAGAGAAGTATAGAATGGGTCTAAAGGTACACATCATTTCAGAAGAATATTTTACAAAGGTCTATGCTGTACTATCAGGACTTGACATTAAAGATGCAGTAAACATTAACATCTCAGAAGCTGTGTCTGCGAGTCTGAATCCTTTGTAGGACTATGATTACCACTCTAGGGAACCTTGACTTGTAGGATAGAAAAGCACAGAAACTCATTCACCTGTGAGGTGAGGGAGCAAGAAACTGGCCATGAGCTATAGCTACAGAGAAAACCTTAAACTGAAATAAGAGAGAAACTGGTCATGTTTAGCTACTGTAAAAAATCACAAACTGTTGGATCAAGGCTGTACATGGGGAAAACACAACTGAGGGAACACCACCCTGAGACTGTAATCCATTTGCCTACATGCAACTTCTAGAGTGCACCCTGCTGCTAAAAAGCCTTTCACTGGACCAAAGGGAAATGTGCTAATGAAGACAGTAATCCAGCACCTATATCATCAAATAATGTAATTTGGATTGACTGGAGTTGCCAAATCCATCGGTAAAGCTAGAAGGGAGACAATGCAAAACAAGATCTTTGTGTCAGAACTGCTTCAGCTGTGTGTGAACAACTTAGCATCCTTGGGTTCCCCCTTTAACATATCTTAGTGAAGACTTCAAGAATTAGGGAAATTTCAGGGCACATCTACATTAGCGTGCCTGACCACAGAAATGAAGCCCACAGCACTGACCTGTTCATGAGAAAGCAGTATGGCACTAGTTGCCAATAGAGGAGGAATAAAGCTCTATCTCAACAAAATACGCTGAGCCTCAAAATATGTTCTTAGGCTGTTAAGAGCACATCTTAAGCTCAGAGAATTCAGGAAAGCCAGAAGACAAAAGTATAGGCTGATGGATTTACTTCTTGGTATACCCATCCCAAAAGGCGATAAGCTTCTCATAGTGAAAGGTCGATTTTGTAGTTTCATTCTTCGACACAGCTGAATTGCATGTCACAAGCTCACAAGCACAAGACAGATCCTTAAGCATGTGAGTCCTACGGTTGGGCTCTAACTCATAGAAAGAACAGTCCTAGCTATTCAGTTACCAGCAATACTGAGCAAATGACCTTTCAGTTCAGGAGAGATTCATCTGTTACAAGAACCTGAGAAGGAAGGAAAAGTAGAAAAAAAAACTTATCTTCGAAGAAGGAAACGCACTCTCACGCAAAAGCCAGGATTACCCCTCTACCTAAGGAACAACTGCTTTGCTACAGAAGTGTCTGCCTGAAGAATAAATGTGTATTTAGAAGGTTCTGGGGCAATCATCTTTGAAATGACATATATTGGCATGATGCTTATGTGCAGATTTGATTCTTGTGTTTTCTGTATGCAAGAACATAAATAAATTTAAGATTAAAAAAAAAATCTTTAGTCAGCATCATCCAGCTGAACTACAGGAAACAAAGAAGAATCAGAAATATCTAACAGATACGAGTAACAGCACTGCTTTTGGAAACTGAAGGTCCTACTCCTTTTGATGGTGACCTACAATTGACTACCCAGGCAGAGTAACTGGGTTACCCCACTTCACCAGGGAAGGGCAAGAGGTAGCAATCTCAATGTGATCAACAGTGTCGTAGTGAGCCCAAGTAGAAAGAGACTTTATTACTTGGATAAATGATCCACAAGAAAGGCACGTCTGTTTAGGAAACTACAACTGTATGAAAAAATGTAACTGTAAAGTTCAAGGCACAGGAACAAGTTGCTTTCTTGAACAGCTGAAAGGTGGGACACAGTCTCTGACCTTGAGCGTTTAAGATGCAACTTTCTTAGCTCCACTTTGAATTTTCAGTCTTTTCTATTCTAGGACCAAAAAAAAAACCCTCTACAGACTTACTGGTGAAACAAGAGGAATGACAGACTTGACACAAAGAAACTTGTTTACTTTAAGATGGACAGATGCAGTTCAAAGCACCTGATGCCGGCTCCAGTCTTCAGAATTCAAAGTGGCCTCTCAGTCTTCTGCAGCAAATAATTCTGCAAACACTGCTCTAGTCCCCATGCGCTCTAGACATCCTTCTTGAAAAGTACAAAGGCAATTCTCTTTCAAAATTGACTCCAACCGCAAGTGACCAACAACCTACCCAGGAACCACAGAAAGCCTCTCAAAAAAAAAAAGTAAAGCACACAGCTCGGGAAGAGGAAACAGTTTTCAGCCAGTCACTGAAAGAAATAAAAATGCTGCTGCATGCATGTCATTGTGCAGGGTGTAAATACATCTTCTACAAGTACTGCAAAAGGAAAACCAGCTCAAATATTGAGCAAGCTGGAGAGGTGTACACCAACACAAACACATGTTTAAAGACAAGCCCTTTACATGACCAAACGGCTTTATTAACTAGTATTTCATGAGACTATTACCAAATAAACAGCAACCTTAAACTACATTCAAAAAGGAGGAAGAGAAAAAAACTTACATCTCTACAAAGAGAAAAGTTTAAGTCACAATAATTCACTGAAAATGTTTCACCAAATCACTTTAATTTTTAAGTAGCATCCACAGACATGTCAGAGTACATTCTCTCAAGAAAGCAATTTCAAACCACGAAGAATGCACTTGTGGAGCTTGAGTCCTTCTTTCCCATTCCTGCTTCCTCTGAAAACCACCAATTGCTTCTGAAAACCACCAAATGTTGCCCAAAAACTTTTCAACTTCTGATATATTTTCTTTTTTCCCCATTTTCCTCGATGAACAAACTCAAGACTGTCAGAATTGTTCTGTCTTTCTCATTCAGATATCTCTCTCCCTTCCTTCTCCTCCCAATATGCCACACTTTTTATCACTGGGAGGTTTACATTCTGTGCGGAGGACTGAAAGACGACATACATACATACGAAACAAAGTGGGCTTTTGATAATAATATTTTACTTCTCATTTTGACGCAGGTTTAATACGTAGACAAAGAGGTTATCAAACACTTTAAAATTTCTGACCTATCTTCCAGTAAGTTTTGGTGCTCAACATTCTGCAGAAGCGTGCTCATGCCTCCCACCGACCACTCTTTTTTCCATGCATAGTTACCTGGCGATATTATCACAGATTCCATGACCTCCATATTTTGCAGGTTCCACTGGTGCCCCAGCCTTTCTGACCATAATTTTAAGGGTTAATCGTTTACCCTTCATACCAGCAGCTTCAAGCCTACGCTGGATTTCTTCTGAGAGGCTCAGAAGAAAAGCTTCTGCTTCCTTAGGCTGACAGGGAAAAACAATAGCACGTTTAGATAATTACTAGTTTTCAAATATTGAAGGTAAAGCTTAAGGGTTAATGCAATCTACATTTTGTAAAATAAAAAGAACAAGCTGACTCACAGGCAATTGTCTTATTTAACTTCAAATGTTTTGTCTACATTGTAGGTTGCTGAAGTTAGGTGAGATGGTAGACTCCTAATGCTGAAATAAGTAGGAAACACTAAGTCCTTTTGGAAATAAGTCTTAAAAAATGCCTTCAGAAACACCAACACAGAATTGCAAGTCTAACTTGAAGCACACACTGGGCTTACAAGGAAAATCTTTTTCATCATGAGGAAAGTCAAGCAGTGGAACAGGCTGCTCAGAGAAGTTGTGCAGTCTTCATTCTTGGAGGTTTCCAACACCAGACTGGATAAAGCCCCGAACAAGTGCTCTGACCTCATAGCTGCCTCTGCTTTGAGCAAAAAGCTGGACTACACAACACCATGAGTTCTCTCCCAACATGATTTTTCTATAATTTCTACAAATGCTTAAGCTCTTAACAGAGCTGAATTTTTTTTTAACACAATTTTGCCAACAGCACTCCTCCCCTTTCCCCAGTATTTGTAAAAAGACTACCAAACATGCTGTACTGGAGCAGCTGGTGATAGTTTCAGGCGCTGGCATCTTTAAATAATCCGTATTTAAATGAAAGAGAATGCTAGGTGCTGACAAACCTACTGCAGTTCTCTTTTTCTGTACCAGACTTGTATAATGAATGCAGAATAGTCAGCTAATTTTGCAAGCTTCTTTTCAGTCCAATACTTTTGCAGTCTCTCCTCCCAATTTATCGTTTGGTCTCCTACTTCTTCATTTTCCTCATTTCTACTTGGTGGCTAAGATAGTGCTCTAACAGATCAAAGTGTAAGTGAAAATAATCAGAATATGAGAAGATTCTTCTACAGCTGAAAGAAGTCACTGCAGAAAAGAAAGTAAGTTTGAATTTACCTGCGTAAACCTTATTCCATAGTTGATTTCTGCTGAAACAGATTTCCTTTCTTTTTCTGTACGAACAGGTCGATCATCCAAACCACGACAAAATCTGTAGAGCATTTGTCCTGTTTTTGGACCAAATTCTTTTTGCAGCTTTGACATTGAAGCACACTGTAGATCTCCACAGGTTTTAATTCCCAAAGAAGCCAGCTTAGATTCCGTAGTCCTGCCAACTCCTAACAACAAACCAATTAGTTCTGATAAATCTAACCAATTCAGAAGCAGTCAGCTTTTGAACAAATAAAATTTGTCTTTTTAAACCTACATAAAAAATAAATTCCACTCAACAAAACATGGTTCAAATGGAAACTTCTGCTGTCTTCACCTTTATCTGTAGTATATATTTAGTTTAAGGTGTCATACTGCAGCGTTCTTCTTTATTTCTGGGTAAAATGTGAATGACTCCTGCTGCAAATCTTCTTGAAAAGGTACTGCCTATGCCACAGAGTATATGCACTGAACATGGTAACATTTAGTCCAAAAAAGTGTGCAACATGTAATATGTTTTGCCATCATACACAGGTGATTTAATCTACAAGAAAACCAAGAAATATTTTGAGTACTGTTCCACTGCTTCCTAGTTAGAAAAATAGTATTTCAAGTAGAAGTGATAGCATACCTATATTACTTGTGCTCTGAATTATCAAGCACTGGAAATTGTAGGTATCCATGGCAACGGCACATATGTAAGTGTGATAAACTTAAGTATATTTCTGGGTTTCAGAGAGGTGGCCTGTTACCTCTGGAAAATACTAGTCCTATGAGTTTACACTGCCAAAGTCAGTGAAAGTTAGAAATCTCAGGTAATCAGTTTCTGTCTATCATATATCTGTTTCTTTGTGTAAGTGGTATTATTATTGACACAAACACCAGTAAGTTTTTGCTATGAACACGCAAGTGAAATGTGAAAATTTTAAAATACACAAGCCAAAGCACCGCACTATATGAACAATTTTCTGGAGGAAAAGTACTTCCCGTAAGTTATGCCACAAACATGGTGCTGTGCTGTAAATGATGTTTGGCCATGGAAGAGGATACGTAACCCTGCACTTGTCTATGTATGCTATTCCTACCACCTTCCCATTTTAGTGTCTATTGCTGTCTATTTTTTGTTCCCCATCTCTTATTTTTCTAAATATGTGTGTACACATGTTGGCTGAGCTAAGCTGATCACCAACACACAAAGCATAAACAGTTGTTTACCCAGCACTTTTTTACACCATGTCTTTTGTCACATTATAATAATAAAGTACTGAATGACAATACAATATGGAGTCACATGCCAGGAACACTTTATCTTACAATTCTTTTAAGTATCTTCCTGGAACAATAGAAAAACATATAGTAAACCCTGAACACACCATACAGATGTATCTCTATTTCCTTACTGTCTATCACCCTCCTAGCACCGTAACTCCAGTTTCCTGTCATCTCTCTGTGAATCCCACAATGTTTTGCAGCACCTCCCTGAAACCTGTGGGCCAGAAATGTATCTTTCCTCCCCTCCAGTCTTCTCCTTGGCCTTCTCTACGTCCACAGGTATTCTGCTCAATCGCTCCAGTATTCCTAGTCGTTCCTTCTCAGTTCTATCAGACTAAGGAATGCAGGACAGAAAACATGTTTCTAGCTGTACATATGATGACTGGGAACTACTGCCAAAATGTACGAAAGTTAAACTTTGCCTGCTGGTCCCTTAGGGGATGTACTTACTTGGATCATTCCCTCAGTCAAGTTGTCATTTTTCACAAAACTTGTGTAAACACGTCATTAGAACTTCTATGTCTCAGTAAGGTTTTTGGAGACTGCCAAATGGTTCATAAAATTACTAGTACTGTCATACTTACAGATTACAAATCATAATCATTGTCACAATAATTTCTTCAAACAACTACGCAAAAATAAAGTTGGAATTTGACAAATTTGTTGTCGTTTTGTTGTTATTTAAAAGAATCAACACATCCTGTCACAGTTTACAGTACCATCGACTAAAAAGTCTTACATAAAAAATAATTACCTGTGTAAAAAATGCCTAATGTGTATTCTAAGTCTACCAGAACCAAAACCTGTCTACAGCTCGATGCAAAGCATAACAGTGGTAGCATTCTCACAGTAGCTTTACTTTCCACCTCCTCTATTTTATCAGCCATTCTAATACAGCTCATGTTGCAAACAAAAACACTTATCTCATTCAGCAACATTCGCCTCTGTCAACTTTTATTTCTTAATTTTCCTTCTATTCTAATTCTCTTCAAAATCTCTCACAGCTTCTTAGACGAACCAGAGATTAAATAAGCTCCTCTCTCCTCTCTCTTTGTTTCCCTTCATATATCCTCTGTTTTATTATGGCACCTGTCTTCATACACTCCTTTTTAGAAAGGATACTCTCGGGCTAGTTCTCAGTTCTAGGCAAATCCTGCCTCTCTCAGTGATAGGTACCTGATGTTACTCCCTTTATTGCATTCATTGTGATACAGAAAGCCAGCACTCACTCAAAATGAGTCATCTAAATAACAAAGGGATGCATAACATACTAAACTCTTAACTTCATCCGTGGATCATGCTGTGTGAATCTGTAAAATTCTTTACTAAAAAAAGGTGCTTCTCAAAGATACAAAAAGGTCACAGAAATTCCTTTCAAAACTTACAGATTTTTTCAGAAATCAGTATATCTTCGATTTTTTTCTGGATCACAAGATCATAGAATATTTTGGGTTGGATGGGACCTTAAAGACCATCTATTTCCAACCCCCCTGCCATGAGCAGGGACCTCCCACTAGATCAGGCTGCCTAGGGATCATAACCACTCAACAGCATCTGATTTTGTTTGATTCAAAACACAGATTCATATTATAGCTGAAAGAGTTTAATACCAGGAGGCAAAATGTTCTCCAAAAGAAATGAGTACCTGGAAGACTGGTAACAAGTTGCCCTCTGATAAAATCATCCACTTCTTCAGGTTTTAAGTGATATTGTCCATCTGGTTTTGCTTTACGAGTTGCCATTCTGGCCAGCAGAATATTGGAACCTGTGAAAACAACAATTTAAAGTATGTATGTGGTAAATACTGTCTTCTCAAGAAGAATGCGGCAGTTTAACAGTTGAGGAAAAAATGCAGAAAGTACAGTCAAATTCTTTATCTTTTACTAAGATCTTTTAATGAAATTACAGCAGTGCAATTGTAATGGGACTTGCAATTGCAAAGGTAAAACCAACCAAACAAAACCCCATCAAAATGCCACAAAAAAACCAGCAACTAAGTGCAGGACACTTAACTAAGAACACTGAATTTATTTGTCTTGGTTATGTTCTATATATGTAGGGGTACAGACAAATTGTTAAGTGCAAATGGCTAAAAAATTTAGAAGTGTAATATTGTAATGCTGCAGAAGTTCAAAAAATCCACTGAGGCCAATGTGAGTAACACTTACATGACAATGTCAGGAAATGGATAGAATGTGAAGAGCTGTTGGTGAAGAGCAGCCACAAACACGTTGAAAGCTTGTGGGTCAGAAAAAGTGACCAAGGAACTAAATGGGAACCTTGTAGTTGGTGTATACTACAGGTCACCTGATCAAAGAGAACCAACCGATGAAGGTTTCTTCCTCCAGCTATACGAGGCTTCATGATTGCAAGCCTTCATTCTACTCAGGGACTTTGACCACCCTGACATACGTTGGAAAAGTAGCATGGCAAGCTGTAGGCAAACCAGGAGACTCAGAGTGCATTGAAGATGTCTTAACCCAGCCTCACCCGAGGGGAGGCGATACTGGACCTGATGGTCACTAATACAAGTGCATATCAGTGACATTAGGATTGGAGGCATCCTGGGCTGCAGTGATAATGCACTGGTGGAGGTCATTGTCCAGAGGGATATGGGACAGGTGAGGAGTATAGTCAGGACCCTAAATTTCAGGAAAGCAGACCTATAGCTCTTCAAGGAGTTACTCAGTAGGATCCCCTGGGACATGGTCCTTGGGGACAAGGAGGCAGAATGGAGTTGGTAAATATTTAAGAATGCTTTCCATGAAGAACAAGAGCATTCAGTTCCCAGATGCAGGAAATCAGGCAGAGAAGGGAAGAGACCAGTGTGGCTGAGCAGACCTGCTGGTCAAACTCAAGAGGGAACTGCACAAGCAGTGCAAGCAAGGAACAGGAAACCTGGGACATACACAGGGACACTGCCCGGTTGTGTAGGGATGAAATCAGGAAGGCTAAGGCACAGTTGAAGCTGAACTTGGCAAGGGAAGTGAAGACCAACAAGAAGGGCCCTACAGGTATGTCAATCAGAAGAGGAAGGTGAAAGAGAACCTACCCCCACTGATGGCTGAAAACAGTGACCTCATATCAACAGACGAGGAGAAGGCTGAGGTACTTAACAATGTTTTTGCCTCAGTCTTTACTGATGACTGCTCTCCTCACCCCTCTTGTGTCATGAGACCGCAAGATGGTGACCATGGGGGTAAACCCCCTCCCACCCTAGAGGAGGATCAGCTTCATGACCACCTGAGGAATCTGAGCATATATAAGTCTACGGGACCTGATGAGATGCATCTCAGAATCCTGAGGGAATTAGCCGATGTGGTTGCCAAGCCACTCCACATATCTGAAAAGTTATGGCAATCGGGAAAAGTCCCTGTGGACTGGAAGGAGGGTAATATTGTGCCCATTTTCAAAAAGGGAAGAAAAGACGACCCTAGGAACCACTGACCTGTCAGCCTCACCTTCGTGCCTGGGATGATCATGGAACAGATCCTCCTAGAAGCTGTGCTAAAGCACACGGAGGACAAGGGGGTGATTAATGGTAGCCAGCATGGCTTCACAAGGGGCAAGTCCTGTATGACCAACCTGGTGGCTTTCTATGATGGGGGAATCACAGCAGTGGACACATGAAAACTGACGTGTGTGATCTATCAGGACTTCTGTAAAGCCTCTGACATGGTCCCCCACAACATCCTTCTCTCTAAATTGGAGAGAGATGGATTTGATGGGTGGACTGTTTGGTGGCTAAGAAACTGGCTGTATGGTCGTATTCAGAGAGTAGTGGTCAATGGCTCAAAGTCCAGATGGAGATCCGTGACAAGTGGTGTCCCTCAGGGGTCTGTACTGGGACTGGTGTTGTTTAATATCTTCAACAATGATACAGACAGAGGTATCAAGTGCACCCTCAGCAAGTTTGCAGATGACACCAAGCTGAGTTGGTGCAGTTGCCACAGCTCTTCTCCTCCCATCTATGTTCACACTCTTAATCTATTCTAAAATTTTAGTCAATAAGAACAGTAACAGAGTTTTACTTGCCCTGTTTCTCCTGAGAGGTTAAATTGATGAAACAATCAATGACAGATTCCTCATTCAACTTCCTATTTAAACTTGGGGATCCATGTTTTGTCTATGTACTACTGAAGATTCCTGATCCTCTTATCTACCAGATGTACCTACATAGCCTCTAATACCATGAAATGTCAGTGATTTACCCTCTGTAACATTTTATTCTCACAACACTGAAGTAAAGCAGGAAAAACAAATACCTTACTCAATAAATAAGAAATGAAGATATAGGATGTTTACAGATGAGTGCTTAATCTTTCACTAACATCGTTTACATCAGTTTAGTTTAGCCATAAAATCTCTAGGGTAAAAACTAAATTTATTCAACTGGCATAAGCATGTCCTTTTTTAATTTATCTCTAATCAGACAACAGTGGTGGGAGGAGATCTCAATAGTATAACAGTATCTATTCAATTTTACATTTCTTCTATTGGTACAACTTTTCCACTAGACAACATATAAATCATGTACACAAGAAGTGTACATGGCAGACTATGCTTTCGAAACAAGGTCGCTACATTCACATAACAGCACAACTGTTTCCTCTGATTTATTAGCTTAGCAATAAATTATGAGTCCTTGTCATGTACCTACCATATGAATTTCTGGAAAGAATACCAAAATAATTTTCCAGTATCACAAGCAAATTCACTATAAGGAAAAAAACTTACTTAGGTATTTGCCTCTTTCAATCACTAAGAGAACTATGAAATCAGATTAGAAAGTATCATTTTAAGAACTAATTTCACTAAATAAGCATATAAAAGAGATTACAAATGTGTTTCAAGTCAAAATAAGACACAAACAGGAACTTGGGGAATTACAGAACTGCACTATGATATCATAAGATAAAAGAGAATTCAGCTTACAGTAATGAATTTCAGCTTGTCTCACAAGTGGATTTCATACACTTATATGCACCAAGTATATTTATTTACAGACACTCAACCCTACTATTAATTAGGGACAAAAACAAAGGAGAAAGGAAGGAGCCAAGAAAAGAGAAATCAAGGAAGTCTTTTCAGATGTGCAATTTCATGTAAAATACCAATTACAAATCACACAAATCTTTGCTTCCAATACATTCTAATAATTTTGCTAATTCATGCCAACCTGTAAACTCTTACTGCTACCTCTGACAAGGGAGAGCATCTGTGCTCATCCTTCTATTTACTGGAAAAATACAGTAGCATTTCCTAAAAATGCAAGAATATCATACAGATGGAATTTTAGCATACCGTTCAGATAACAAAGGACAAGTGATAGCAATTTTGTAAATTTTTGCTTAAGACTTTCCACTTATGAAGATTTTCTTACGTTTTTATTTACAGTAATTTAATTTAAATGGCAATATATCCACCACCACACAAACACTTAAGAGTTTTAGTAATCTTACACAGCTTCAATAAACCTAACAATAGCAGGCACTGCTTGTAAACAGAAATGAAATAAGGTACTTACCCATCCCAACAGAAGCAGTGCATTTAGTTTGGGCTTTGATTTCGGTGCGGATAGCATTTGCAAGTTCATCGGGAGTCAATCTGGTCTCTGTAAGGATTTCAGTGATATCTACTAGTGCTTCATCACAACTGACTGCTTCGATGTTATGAGTATAGCTATCAACACAAAGTAAAGGAGGTGAAACACCAGCAACAGCTCACCATCTGTTAAAACAAATATGTAGCAAATAAAGTCTTCCTTTTGTAGTGGCATTTCCCTGCTTATTTTGTATCACACACATCATTTACACATTAAAAAAGCTAAACTAGAAAATTACAGTAACATTACTAATGTGAGACTAATTTCAACATGCATGATGATTTTAAAGGAATAGCTGAAGAAGGAGTTGAATAATTATTTTTTGTTGACAATAATAAACTTCCAGTTTTGTTTAAGTGCATTTTAAACCAGAAACTAGTTTACAATAGATATTATTCCAATAACCCATTCTTAAAGTTACTTGAAAAAAACACTTGAAATAATCTCACTAGTTGGCAAGGATCTGCTTCTTGTACTGTAATCAGTAAAAAAACCAACAATGACTCCTTTGGAAGGAAGATGTTGACTGTTAACAGGACAAACAATGCTCAGAAGCAACACAGCACTCAAAATAACAAAAATACTACAAAAGAAAGATCTTGAGTAGGAACAGCTTTATTGAAGCTGAAGAGCAACAAGAAGATGAGAATACTAAAACTGAATGGTAGCATTCAACAGTGGCAAATAAAACACATTTGATAATTTTACCATGAAAGATCAGGTAATCAAACAGCACACACTACCTTGCTAGTATTTCATATACTGTTCGTGCAACTTCTTTGTATGCATCAAAATCATATGAAACTGCTTGAAGATTTGGACACAACTTTTTTGCTTGGCCAAAAAACATTCCGTTCTTTATGCCAACTTGTCTAAAATTAAATAATAAAAAACCCCAAATAAACACAGTGTTAATCAATATTTCCAAATGAAGTATGTCTTTTCCCACAAAAATGAACTATCAATAAAAAGGAATTTAGTTCATATGCTAGTAATTTAACAGGCAAGTAAAATAACTGCAAATAGATATTTGAATTAGCTGTATAATATTTAGGCATTCAGCATGGGCAGTCTACCTTTGGGAACACGCTTAAGACAAAAAGTCTTCAGAAGGCACTACTGCCTATCTTCTGTTTCAAGTTAAAACTGAACCTTCTATACCACTGTGCAAGCTTACAAAATTATGCTCCCATACTAAATAACGCTTAACTTTTGGAGATACAAATATAAGCCTGCCTATCCCAGCATGCTTGACAAAGGTTCCAATGAAGGAATAATTTCTGGAGTATTAATTCCATCAGGGAATAAAATTATATTTCCAACTAAGTATTATATTTATAACAAGTTATTTCATACTCTGAACATTTACAAGCTATTTTATTGGAGATGCTGAGCATACTCTGTGCAAGAAATAGTTTTAAGTTTAGTAATCACACTTACTGTCTGATTTTAACTAAAACCTTCAGCTAATTAAGTGTTCTTAATTCCACAAAAGAACGCAACTTTGACACAAAGAAGTGTGATTATGAATCACAGTGAATGGCCTAGGATTTTCCTTAATAGGCTTTGTTTCAAGTAACACGTAAGTTAGGTTGAGAGCTATTAAGCAGTATTTAAAAAGCAGCAATATCCACAGGCAATACCTCTTGTTCAATTCTAACCACCTATATAACTATAACTTCCAAAAACATAAAAAAAAAAAAAAATCTCTCCAGGTAAATTTAAGAAACTGACTTAACAACTGCTATTTTTGGATGTTTTATGCCTATTTGTATGAGACTTTCAAGCAATCTGATAGGTAACTTTTACCTACCTGGCTTCATAACTACAAGAAGCTATTTCAGCCATGGACAGAACAGTAAGATCAAAGTCAGCTCCATTCACATGTGCGGAATCCAGATGCTCCCAGACTGAGTCCAGCTTATCAGGTATTCTAATTTCTGCTTGGGAAAAAAAAATTATATTGTGTTTTATGTTATTTTTCTGAAGAGTTCAACAGAATGAATGTGAATAAAAGAAAAAGCATGGATTTTGTTTTACACAATTTCCATACTGCTTCCTGTTGATGAAGAGATTCTTAACACTATAACACTACAATGATTCATTTGATGGTCAAAAAACCAGAAAATACCCAACATACTCCCTCCCCACAGTAATCTCTCTCTGCAGATAAGTCTGTACATACGACTGAGAAGAATATTAAGCAACAGGAAGATTCTGTTCCTGTTTTTCCCCAGATTACTAGACAGCAGCATGTTGGTGACTACCTATACCATACTGTAAAAAAAAAAAAGAAGACTAATCTCAGTTAGCTTTAATGACAACAAAAATGACCAAACACTTGAGGCTGACTGCTACAACCACATCCTGTAAACAAATACAAGACACTCAAAAATTCACCAAATGCCTGGCCGAACAAGAAGTCACTTAGCTACACTCCTTTTCACAAAACCCACAACTACCACCAGAACACAGAAATTACATTCAGAATGAAGGCATCAAGCCTTTTAATCAGACCTACAACCTCTAATTTAAAACAATTTTTCTAATATTCTAGATACCATGAAGTAATTTTTAAGAAGTGGAAAAAACCCCCCCAAAACAGAATTAGCTCAAATTGAGAAACATTAGCTAGAAACTTATATTTCCTTTGACATTGGAATCCTTATCCTTATTGGATATTAATTGACAAAACTTCCTAATAATTCTCTTGCTAGGACCTATCAGCTTCCCTCAGATGTCACCACAGATTTACCATCGAGCAAAATGATACAATTACAAATACTGCAACCTCAGACTTAAAACGAGACAGGTATTTCCTAATTCTATAAAACTTTACTGCATGCTGTCAGATAAATTTTTAGAGTCCTCCAGGCCAGCTGCATACGAGGTACTAGAACAGAATCCCATGACACTGAATCATTTAAAGCATTTTCTACTCCTTTCTTGAGTTTTCACAATATGTAAACCTTGAAAGATACATGCCTATACTCTAAATCAGCTTGAAAAAATGGCTAGATGCAAAAAACTACTATGCCCTCCTAAACTCCCCATCAGAATCAAATCAAACCAACAAGTTATCATACTGCCAAAAAAACTTCTATTTACTTAAAATGAAATCCAATATGCATGTTATAGTTCTTTTTATCTACTGTAGTCTATTTAATACCATACACCTTTGTAATATAATAAACAGGGAATTTTGTTCAGAGTACCACAATAACTAATTATATTTCATGGTGCTAACAACGTACACGTTCACACTGTGGCTGGAAGGAAATATGGTGCTATGTGCACATACCAGAGAAAGTGTTGTCATGAGTGAGTGGAGACAGCAGGGGTAGAGCCTGACTCATGTGAAAAACCGCTTTTATTCAGAATTTCTGCTAAATTTGTGCAACTTTTTATATCTTAAATATTTTAATGTATCATGAACTCAGTAAGTTACCTAAGATGTCTGCAACTGAAAATTAGAGCAAAATTATGCCCCAAATAAAGATAAGAGTGACAAGAACAGTTTCTTTAGTCCATGCCTTCCTGTGCCCTGGCCTGAGATGATGCTGTCATCTTGTCTATCTTCATTGGACTCGTCGACTTTTTCCACATCGCAGCTGAGCAGATCCCCCCATGAGCTGATGGAGTCACTTCATGTGAAATTCAGGGCAATGCAGAACACATTGTCCTCAATGGAAGGCAAGGTAGAGAACCTCTCATCAAAAGCTGGGAAACTAGACAGGCACATGGTGAATGTGGAGCAACGGATGGAGAAATCAGAGGCCAGGACCCAAGTCTGTGAAAAAGAAATCGCTGAGAATAAATCTGTGACTAATATGATGGTTAAAAATCTGCTGCTCTTTAGAATGAAAAAGGGAGATACTAGGGTTGAGGGAAAGGAAGCCTAGAAAACATTCACAACTTGGGCATCCTGGCCATGGAAAAGAGACCCAAACTATGAATCCTGATTAACATATGTTAATCTTCTATCTTTAGAACATGAATGTTAAAGACGGCATGTATAATGAGAAGTAATTTCTACTACCCAGAAAGGTTACCTCCGATTTGGAGATTTAAGGTGAGAATGACAGCAAGTTTTTTAAATTTAAAAGTTAAATATTTTGGGATGAATTCAAACAAGAAAAAGAAAGTTTTTCATAAAAGATACAAGATTCTGTTGACACTAGATCTTTGTCTAGCAACGTAGATCAAAGGCAGGAACCAGTATCACTAAAGAAGTAATTTGGAAAAAAAAAAGCTGAAGTAGCTGAAGCAGCAGAATTCAGTATTTGGTCAAAAGTGATTCATAAGGGTTTGGTTTTGGGTTTTTTGTTTTGTTTGTTTATGTGGCTTTAAAAAAAAAAAAAAAGGAATGTTTTTCTAATAAGCAAGACCTCGAGAAGGCAAAAATCAGAGAACAGCCCAGAAAGCACGAAGCATGAAAAAATGAAGTGGGTTCCATCGATGTAAAAACATGCGCATGTTCAAAGCTGGTCCCAACTACTTTTTTATTGCATTTATAATATAAAACCATGTCCCCAAACAGAATTGTGCATGTTTAACAACATAATCTAGTGTTCCATGTTTCTGATATTTTAGAAAACGCATTTTCCATGTGATACCTGTCTACTGGACGACATTTAGCTCTGGTATGGCACAATTAAACACATGCTGTGAAGTGTTTCACATACACTTTCTAAGATACTGTAATGTTAGGAAAGCCTAACTCACAATTCTATCTTTTCAACTAAGACCATAATTAACCGTATTTTCTTTGCCCCACAGAAGGAAGACAAGGCATGTACTTGTGAGAACGCAGCCAGAAACAACAGGTTGTATTTTTTGTTAAAAAAACCATTGTACATGGAGATAACAATTACTAAAGAGACTAAAAAATATTATGAACTGCAGCTAAAGAGACAGAGACTATAAAAAGAGTGTTAGGAAAACATCCTCTCACCAAAACAATAGGTTGCACAATCAGACTAAGTATGAAGAAGGAAAGAGCTAGCTGCCCACCTGCATGTAAGCCAGTGAAACTGCATGTTGGAGTTAAAGAAGTGAATGTGTGGATATCCAGAAAAAGCTACTGCAGTAAGAAACTCAGTTTGTTACATAATGAGGCTATAATCTGCTGTGCCCTTAAGCAATAAATACGGTAGAAGAGATATTATGGAATTCATGAATTATAAAGAACATGCTAGATATCAGATAAACCTTCACAATTTAGCTGCCTCACTATCCAAACATCACTTGGTTGTCTGAACTCACATGCTTATCCAGTGTAAGATCCTAATAAAAGTTCTGAAGTCACTGTATAAAACTGAACTACCAATAAATACTTCATACACAAGCTATACTACAGAAAAAACAACTCCATAAAAACCACAGCTATCTTTGTAACATACTTATATACGGCCCTGCAAACAACAATGCAGAAGCTAAGTCTGGACCATCCTGTACAGTCCTTAAAAAGTTAAAGGTCAGTGGATTCCACAAACTGTATGTAGTATACCTCAGTTTTGAAGCCTTCTTAAACTACAGCAAAAAGAGAAATAAAATACCATCACTTCATGTAATACCTTGTTTCTAAATGTCTTCGGAAATTGGCGGAATTTATTAAGTTTTTATAGTCTTTTTTTTAAAAAAAAAAAGTATTAACATTTCAGTAACAACCGTGGAACAACAACCTGTCTTTTCCCACCTCTTGCATCAACAAAATATCTCACTGTGGTGTAAACTTTATAACAATAGTATTTGCTACCACAAAGTTGCTAAAAAGTGCATATATAAGGGAGAAAGGAGAAACTGAACTTCCAAATCTAACCAGAAACTGAGTTATTAGCTTGTCCTTGTATATGTACTTTTTAGCAAACTTGTGGTAAAATCTAAGCTTGAAGCTGATTAGGCAGACTTGGAGAAAAAAAGAGAAACAATAATAAAAATAATACTATGTTCTGTTTACATTAGCATACTACTACTTGAGGACACAGAAAGTAACACATTTCTGAATCACTGCAGCCAAGTCAGGAATTCTCAAACTACCACAAATGTCCTGCTTTTGAGTAAATGAAGTACTACAGAGACAGAACTCATGGTAGTTCCACAGGCTTTCCAGAGTTCTAAAATGATCTGAAGACCACCGAGATTAACTCATTATACAGATATTATACACACAAAATTCAAAAGCCAACATTCAAACAAGCAACTGTCTACGTGCTGCCATTTCTACTTTACAGTAAAAAGAATTTAGTAGCCTTTTAAGATTTATTTTGTACCTTCTTCTCTAGAATAGACTTACTCAGAACAAAGCGATCTCGGATAATCTCTATTTACTTCTTTTTTTAAATAACTACTTAACATTATATCTTATACTCAACCTGAATGAAAGCAAGTAAAACCTGAGATTACTCTAATTCACTCATGCTGAGCAGAGTTAACAGGAAGTCACAGAGGCATGCTATTGCTAAGGTCACAGAGCGCTGTCATGTCTAAAGATACTTATTTTCTGAAATCTCACACATGAAAAAAAACCAAATTTATCCCCTCTGCAGGGATAAAAGTCTTCAAGAAGCGAAGTTAAAAACACACAGACAAACAACCAACCAAACAGACTTAGCTGTACCTGCTTTGCCATTCAATAGTTTATTCTGGTAATACTGCTGTTCAAGCTGGGGGTTTGCACCAGGGCGCAGCAGTGCCTTTCCTGCACCTCTGTTACTCGTAACAGCTACTGGTTTTCCTGTGGAGAAGAAATGCCTGTCAACATCCACAACAGCTTACATTGTAATAACACCACAACTAAGGTAAGATCATAAAGACGCCTGCTTTATTTTTTTTTGAATTTCTTTCAAGCTTATACAGTCTTACAGCATTAAGGAAGAAACAGCTATGAAAGTGACTTTGCATTCTGAATATGAATTTGCCATCTTAATTGCAGTCACATGTAAAGAAGAAAAACTTTTAAAGAGTGAAATGCAGTCATGCTAGTTTGTCTTTAATAACAAGTATAAATGGAAGCTGTGAAACTTCACCAACACCCTAATGATTCATCAGTTTAAGACACAGCACACACTGTACTGATTTTAAATACTTCATTATGTTTATTAGCCTAACTAAACTAAAAAAGTATACACCCACCAACATACTCAGTTCCAGTTATTTATTTAACTGTACAAAATCAAAACTTTAGTAAATCTTTTGACTTCTTAGTAATATCAACACCTCCATAATTTTTCTGCAGAAAGCTAAGTTATGTCTTGAACATTCTAGCAGATTTCCATGGAACAGAAAAATTATTTGCAGAAAAGTCCTAGGTTATTTATATTCCAGTAATTGAATTTGAAACCTGGCAGAAAATTAAGTTTTAAAGACCCAAACATACCAGAGGTTGCTCCTTGCCTTCGGACAGAAGAGAGCAAAGGAATTGTACACACACCTTACTCTTCTTTCCCAAGGTCTATGATAGCTGGGTGTCAGATGGTCAACAGTGCACTGAGTTTTCAGACTTGCGCATTACCAAAGCTCAGTGTTTGCAATGAAAAACTAGCATCTCCATTTCTGAATGGTACTCTTGCAAAAAAAAACCACTAAAACTTGCTGAGGAGCTCCCCTAACTCATCCTATCCCCTAGGGATGAACACAAAACTCAGACTTCTAAATACCAACTGTCATCTTCCAGGTTATATAATACTTCATGTGTAAAAGCTTAGACAGAAAAGGGAAGGAGAAGCACATCTCCCTTGAAAAAGATGAATCAGCCAAAGAGACAACTAATTCTCAGCCTTGACCCTTCCACTTTTCTAGTTAGATAAAGCTCCTTGCACTACTTCAGGAAAATTATTAGGATATCCCAAACCTAATCCCAAACCCCACTTGAACTCTTGATGTCTAATATGCTAGATTTAAGTCTCAATAAGATATGTGCAATGTTAAAGAGAATGGTTACTCTAGATTTTACTTCTCCCTTCTTACTATAGATACTGAAAGAAGACAGCAAAATCAAGATCTCTCTTCTACTTGCTTTTGGATTGTGATAAAGTAAGCAGGAATACAAAAGTTGCATCAAAGATGCCAGAAAAAAAAATAATATGCGAAGTTAGTTTTCTGAGTGTGCATGTTTAGTTCTGTTTTTAAAGACTTACATCAATAAACTGCAACATAAAGAATTAAATACTGACCTTTGAGATCTGGTCTGTTTCGGATAGCCACAGACACAAAGAAGCAATCCATATCCACGTGCATTATGCAGCTCTGTGGCTTGGCTGAGCTCGCAACAGACACATTACCTAGCATGAAGATACACCAACAGAAAACTTGAACCCTGATTTATACATTTTTGTACTACTCACAGTAGTTATCAAGGAATATAATTGAGTTTTTAGCACCTCAAATTATTAAGACTTTTGTTTCTTCTCACCAAGAAGACATTTACAAAATTTTCAGAGAAATGTAAAACACAAACAGTAGACAAACAGCCTATTTATTTCCTAATAATTAACACTGTCTACCTAACAAGTTCCTCCAACCCAAGGAAATTAATGCACTTTGTGGGAACTGGATCCTAATTTTGCTGTTATCACTCAATCTGGTACACAGAACTTTACTCTTTTTTGCTCACCAATCAGAAGACTCTTCTAAAAGATAAAAAAAAAGCTTAGCTGCACTAACAGCTATCATTAATTCTTCATGAGGCACAACAATATTAGTTTTAAACCTCCTGTGCACTTTCTGGATTTTGTCACTGCTGTATTTATACTTATGCAAACGTTCAACAAAGATGAGCACGACAGCTACAGAATGAAAAACTTACACTGCTAAAGCAGGAGAAATACTTGTGTTGAGTTCAAGTCTGCGTGCTTATGTTGCTGACCTATCAGAAGAGGCCACATCTAACAAAAAATCCCCACATTTGAACTATGCATAAAGAGTAACAGTGAAAAAACACTTCAATACATCCAGTGAAAGCTCTGCTTAACACCTGAGATAATTACTGAGTAACCAGAAAAATGTTCTCCTGTTTTTAATAGTTTGCCAGTTGAACTCATTCTTTGAAAAAATAAGGACTGTCTTATAAAGGGTCCACTTACAAATCAAGTGATCAAGTTAATGCTCAAGAAGCTGCTACTTGTGAACTGAGACACAGTCATTAACTATTTAAACACTCTAGGCCATATCAAAGCAAAACTAAAAATATATTAGCTTATACCATATTTTGATGGAAAAAATACATATTAAGGTAGTTCATAAGCTGACATATTTTATAACTACGGTGTCCCAGCACAAACACAGAATCAGTTGATTTATTTATCTAATGACAAATTTTTTAGGATATAATAATTTATCATCAATCATATTTTCCTATGATTACAAGTGAATTCTTACGGCACTCGCTGATGGTACGGACCTAGACTTTTAATTCAATAAGACTGTAAATGAGAGATTCTAAAGATGCAAAATACTTTATCTATACTTGTAACATTTTGCCTTTCATGAACTACACATATTTCTTCATCTTGGCCCCCAATGTAGAGACACAAAACATTTCCTTTCTGTCACAAACCAGGTTCAAAGTCTCACATGACACTGCTACCCATTTAAGCAGACACAGAGGTATATAAAATTCTTACTAACAACAAAACCAAAAATTTAAATTTTAGTTCACTTCCATATGTTATTAATCTTTTACATTTTCCCAATGAACTATAAGCAGCCAAGTTTTTTCTTCTGTGTTTCCCTCGCCTTTAGATTTTCATACAGCAACTACAGACTTGTGTATTTAGAGAGTACATTTTCCCCTCCACCAATCCACATACCCCGGTTAATGAAGCAATATTATTTCTACAGGGAGGAATTGAATATAGACCAGACTATCACATGAAGTCACACTTCAAGTTAAAAAAAGCCAAACAAAAAAATCCCAAAGCAGTTGTATCCTTTAGTTTTCGTTGCATCAAAGTCACCAAGGCCTACCAGATAGCCTGACAGTAACGTGAATATTGAATACAAACCTACTTTGCCTCAATTAGACATTTAATATACAAAGATATGAGGCACCTTCTCAACATAAACCTTAAACAAGTATCTACCTGTGTCAGTTTTAAGTGCAGACCTGCCTGCTTTCCATTTTTTTAATTTTTCCCTTCCTGGAAAGACACCGCTGTTTTTCCTCTGCAGACTGTTGACAAACTCTGTCAGTTCACACTTCCATGTTGATATATGATGCAGTCTTGAACGTGAATAAAAGTCAGAAATAAAACTACAATCTGAAGGTTTGGACACAGGTAAGGAAGCTGCCTTGCTAGCAGTAGGTACAGAAGTGCTTTTTGTGCTTGAAGGCCCCTGAAAAGTGGAGTGGTGAGCACCATTTATTTTAGCATTACTGTGCAAAGATGAAGGTGAGGATGAATTACTCATAGTCCTATGTGGATTCCACAGAAAGTCTGTATTTTTGTCGCTTTGCTGCAACTGCTGCGTTCTGCAGTCTCTAAAGTCAACCATGCCTTTTTCAGTCTTCCCTTCCTCCTGCACAGGGCCTGGAGAGAACCTACTTGCAACATCGTTGCCAGATGGCACCAAGCAATCCTGTGTCTTTAAGGCACTGGTAGAAGTGTGTGTGTGTCCGTTAAAAATGGCAGTATTGTCTTTGTGAGACTGAATTCCATTTTGTTTCCATCTGGGAAGGCTCTCCTCCAGCTCCGTATATCCAAAATTGTCAGTCTCTTCTTCCTCCTCTTCATTCCAGCTACTTATTCCATTGGGTGTCATCTCGTTTTCCATCTCACACTTTTTAATATGATTTCTGAAATAGGTATGATTATTTAATGCCATATCTTTTATAAAAAACCACATACTTACAGGTTATTTCAAGTACTATGTATTTATCTTCCTAACTATCAGTATATACTTGAGTACTTTCTACATTCTCAAGACAACTATCTAACTCTCTGAGCCATGATTCACAGATCTCACAGATTTGGTATACTATTAATGCAGCACTACCAGTCTACATGGAGTGACTAAAATCATGCTCACACTAGAAAAGCTATTTCCAAGACCTTTCATTTGACAAACAGTTTTGAATCAAATTACAACTATTATTTATTTGTTAACAGAACCGTACTTCCACGGACAGCCTGAATGGTGTAAGAATATTCAAACTATCACAAGAGTTATCTTTTTATCAAAAGATTTTCCTTATCTAGTTACAAATAAACAAAACCAGGAAAAAAGAAAGTACACATAGAAAATTTACGTTACTTAGAAAATTATCTTAGATTGTGTTAGATTTATTTCCTCTAAAGAAAAATCTTTCCAAGCACTATAAACCAAATATATTCTTAGCTTTTGACAAAATCCCAAACTATGTTTCATCTTCTAAGCAAATAAAACAAAGTATTCCACCACAAGTGCACTGGCAATTTATACTTACTGGTGTAAGGACAAAGCTCATACTCACAAAAATTAACTCCATAACAAGCCCTAAGTGGAATCCAAATCAAAGCCTTCAACAATTGTGCATATTCTAGATCTACAGAAAAAAACCCCAACTATCACTCTCAACTCCCAAAGCTAGTAATTTAAGTATACAAAAAAAAAAGGTGGGTAATTACCTAGCCACCCAGTATAACAGTGAAACCAGAAAGTCAGTTAACTGTGGCAACAATTTGGTTAGGATTATCACAATCGTATATTACATTAAAATATATTTTTGAGGAGTTGCTTGGTTGGAAGTGGTATATCCAGTGGTACGTATTTAGTACCAGTGGACACAGCGTGCTTTTATACTCAGGCTTTTCAGACTAAATTGATGGGTTTGGAAGTCTGACTATTCCCCTCATTTAAAAGATTAGCAATGCAATAATAAGAGGTGATACTGATTGTATCATTCATTGTTTAAAATTGGATCAAGAAATACTGCTTAGGCTACTAATTTTGTCATAAGTTGGGTTTTTTTCTTAAATACAAAATCCACTCATGGAAAATCCTCGTCAGCTATGCAGAACTGGATTTTAAATAAATCAGCACACTGTGGAAGAAGAGAGATCACTGTACAGGAAATACAGTATCCTGCATAGCACCCTTGGCCCTTTTTGAGCAGTAGTGTTGGACCAGATGACCTCTAGAGGTCTCTTCCAACATGAGCCATTCTATAATTTTGATTCTGGCCTCTCAATAACAAGCGTGTGTGTCTGAAAAACTTGCAGGAACCCTCTTAAAAAAATCTACAGAACAGTCTGTTCAAGTCTAAGGTTTCTTTCCAAGCTTTAATTCCTCTGCCAGTTAAGAGTTTTGCTGGTGCTTTCTGTTCTATTGCCTTCCCAAGGTCTTTTAGGAGAATTTTTTTACTGCAATTGGATTTCTTAATCCATCTTCTCTCTCAAGCGTGACTTAAACCTTAGTGTTAGCATACATAAGGTACGCTGTGGTTTTTATTGAAAGGAAGCTAAAGAAAGAACTTAACTAGTACGCATTTATATTTGTTCCCAGGCAGCTTTAGGAAAAGTAAACAAATCACATCAGATTTTTGTTTTTTTCAAATAAAGACCTAGTTTTCAATATCACAAGTTGAAATCCTTTAACATATACCTGTTGCTTCTGTACAGAAATGCTATGTCCTAGGACTCCTAGGTCATATTATAAAGTGAAATGTGGTCCAAAGACTAGAGGCAAGGCTTTGAAGTCAAGGTAACTGTCATTCTGTCCTCAACTACTTATATAGCTATAACTTATTTTTAAATTTCAGTGCCTCAGAACTTCCCTTTAACAGGCTGAAATGAATTTAAAAAATGCTATATAGTTACAAATGCAAACCCATTGTGGGTGAATGATTAGCATCTGATTTACAAGATCAGAAACACTTACACCCTGTTGAGATCTTTAGCTATATTGCTTGGACCTGGCATGGCATCTTCAGGTTTGCATATGCTATTAAAGTTGAGACCTTTTTGAACACTTGACTGCTTGGTGTAAAGCTGATACGGAATGTATGAGAGGAGACGTCCAGCTTTAATGCTGAAAAAAACCAAATAAAAAGGAACAGGTTACTACTTGAGACATTTTGTTAAAAACTCAGACTTTTATGCTAAAAAATACTTCATTTACAACAAACTACTACTTTTGTCATTACCTTTTTGCTGTTCTGCTATATGTACTTGCAGTACATATGTACTACCTGGATTGAACTCAAAAGCAATTTGTGATGTGGTGACTGGTACTACAATAGATATTTGCACAGCTGTGTTGGTCAGTTGTCTACATCTATTCATCTTCAATTGGCATACACAAACCCCAAATATTTAATTTCAAGAAACAAACTAAACAACGTCCACTCAACAAAAATGAAAAAAGGCAAGTGGTCCAGGTTATTCCGACTGAACAATTCTGAGTGAGCTCTTTACCTTAGAGCAATGCAAATGTATGTGTTCTAAGCAAATCTGTGTAGAATTTCAAGGAGTTCAACTTGGATGTGGTTCACTATTAAAGAGGAACCACTTCTTTCCATTCTAAAATGATAACTACCCTTCTTGGGCAGCCTCATTTAGTGGGAGCTGTCCCTGCCCATGGCGAGGAGGTTGGAATTATGTGATCTTTAAGGTCCCTTCCAACTCAAACCATTCTGTGATTCCATGATTCTTGTGAGAAAACCCACTGAAAAAAAGCTGGACAGACCTTCCATAAAAAACTACTACAATCACTCCAGTTCTGTCCTATGTGTTCCACTGCATCTCCCTCTTCTTTTTTTCTTCTACTGAAAATGCAATTATACTTCAATAACTGCTTAAGAGGAAAGTCATGGACTTTAAAGTGGAATCCTCTCAAAAATACATCACAGCATGATTTCATCTCTCCACCATGCCTGTTGCTGGCAGTAGAGATAACAGTCTTCCCAGCCTATACTTCACCTCTTCTTCATATAGAATTCTTCGTATGAACATGAGGTCAGAGCTGCTGAAACTTCTTACAGCAGACGAACCTTTCTCATATCAAAGCAGCTTAATATCAGCATTCACTTTCAAAGATACAATTTGATTCAATTTTTTCAAGATAATTTAGCTCCACAACAGATACCGTTTTTCTGTTCCTCAACACCTGAATGCCTTCTCTTAGAGATGTACTTTTTAACGAGCTCAAATCTGCACTACTGTCAGGGGAGCTGGACAGTGGAACAAAAGCCCTTAGGAATTTTCTTGCTGCAATTAGAGAAGAATATAGCGGGGATCGCATTTCCCAATTAGTTAAATTAAAACAAGTAAAACACAGAGACCTGGTAAGGTTTCTATGGGAATGAGAGAATAAAAACAGCTAGCATTCATAAAGGAATATAATTTACATTAATGATTGCCAAACAGAGTTAAAAATACACATGGTGGAGTTTCAAAGCCTTCTTGTACAAAAAGTGGAGATGCAGAAACTAAGCTTTTACAATGCCCGGTTAGACTCCTTCTCATATCACCGTGTGAATCTGGGTACATAACCACCCTGGTGATATTTCAAAATCATCACTGCAATTACAATACAGTAAACTCCCACATTTTTTTAAGAACTTGTTTATACTAAGATTTTAGTTACTGGAGTAGCTACATTACTAGATCAATACACAGTTGGTTTGGTTTTTTTTTTCCAACTGTATTAAGATGAAGCAACAGGAATCCTGTTTTAGCTGCATCATTCAATATCTTCCCCATTCCACACTACCTGGGTCATAATTCACAATCAATAAAAAATTTAGGCTGGAAAGGACCTCTGGACATTTCTAGTCCAAACACTGCTCAAAGCAGAGTTGTCTAAAGTTAGGTCAAATCGCCCTGGGCTAAATCTACCCAAATTTTTAATATCTCCAAAGACAGATTCCGCAGTCTCTCTATGCAGCAACTAGTAACTCCTGCCTCTTGTCCTCTTGCAGTACATTTTGAACAAAAATCTGGCTTCATGCTTTCTGTAAACTCCATATAGGTAACGAAAGACAACAATTAGATCCTCTCTCCATGTTCTCTCCAAGAAGAATAAAACCAGCTTCCTCAGTTTCTCAACACAGATGATAAATTCCTGGCCCCTATTCATGTAGGTGGTTCTCCTCTGAACTCACTCCAGTTTGTCAGTATTTTTCCTGTACTCAGAAGCCCAAAATCAGACACAGAACTCCAGATGTAGCTTCAGAAGCACCAGACTGGAAGAATCACTTTCCTTGACCTGTTTGCTATAGTTTCTCTCTGAAGGCTGTACAAGACTGTTAGTTTCTATTTATTCAAATATTTTGCATTCTGAATCCTCATCAGGAAAAGGAAATGCAGATGATTTTTTTTTTGCCTGGGAAAATGATTTTAAACAATTTTCCTCACATTTCTGTTAGATTAACAGAGATCTTTAAGAAGAAGGTCCACTTAATCTGAAAATCAAAATAAGGCACTCACAAATTCTACTGGTAACTCATTTTAGCGGTTAATTATCCCCAAACTCCAAAAAGGTAATTTATTATAAATGTTGAAGAATGTTTGTCAAAAGAATATTCAAATTTTAAAGTCAAGCTCTCAAATTACCTTAATCTGGCTTCCATTTGACATGGCACAACAACCTTTCCAAGCTGCATAATTGTGTTGTGTAAAGGAAGAAAAATTTAGAAATGAGGTCTGCCTACAAGTCTCTTTCCTTATCTATTGCAGAAATAGAGGTAGCAAAAACACAACAAAGGGAAGGATAAAGAAACCACGCATTACTTTGCAATGGATTTTGCAACCACTGTTACCATAGGATATCTAGTGATCCTAATTAAACCAAAATTCTAGAGCTACTTGCATTTAACAACAGGCTTACAAGAGTCTGATTTTAGGCTACAGTTCAGAGTGTTCACAGTACAGAATATGCAAAGCCTTTAATGCAACAACAAACTTCAACATATGCCTTGCCATCCTTGCGTATTTAATTCTGAATAATCTTATCTTGCATAGTTCACAAGGCATATTCCAAATTATTGAAATTTTTGGTGTTTTACTTAATGTCTTTTTGGTGGCTCCCAAACATAAAAAGAAAATAACAGCCACTGTAGTATGTGCTATAAGTTCATTAATCTTTGGGAAGTAGACAGATGCTGTAGTGATAGGCACCAATAAAAGAAAGGAATTAATTATTTATTCCATTATCAACAAAGAATTCCTAGTGACATGGAGTGAGTAAGGAACAGGGTTACAGAGATAAGACGCTGAATTAGCAATCTGCAGTCTGAATTCCATCTTTTCTGTGAAGAGAATGTGCAAAATACCATATTGAAAAAAGACAGCATGTGATCAGGTAATTAAGTACAACATCATAATGTGTGCACACAAAGAAATAAATCAAAGCCCCGCAACAAACAACCTTTTCATTTAGTAACCATGGATGACAAGACTGAAGACCTAACAACACTGCTTTATCAGAAATTTGTGACAGCAACATTTTAGGGTCAATTCTTAACCAAGCTAAAAAAAAATTAAAAAATCAAAAAGCAATCCAAACCCATCATATTGCACTACCATGATGTACATGTGAATATTCAACAATTTGGAATCTCTACATCCACTGCACTGATTTTCAACAACTGATCTACCGAGGAGAACATAATTTGATATTCCATACACAGAGACGGAGTATTCAACCAATGAGTGTTCATCAGTACTGTTGAGAGGAAGGGGAAAAAAATGACGAGTTGTGAAATTAGCTTTTATTCCAGATTTTGACACAACTCCTGTTCTACTGAGACAGTGAGTTCCCCGCTTCCTTGTGCCCAACCCCATACATCTGTTTATACTCAGTTCTTCTGTCTTATTCTACAGCATAGCCTTCCAGAACCAGATGCAGAACTTGAATACCAGACATCATAAGAAAAATTGTAGGAGATTCCATACATTAGTTTCTAGCAAGTGTCTACTGAATGTATACAAATTGATTTTATCAACTTGGTAAAATCATAATGAGCTTTAAGGCCATTAATGAAAACAGCTACATCATTCAAAAGAAAAAAAAAATCCTACCACCAGGTTTTCAAGTCCTTAGACTTGCTATTTTAACTTAGCTGTTGCAAGGGTAGAGTTATTTTCCACTAAAGTGTGATCTCAAAATACAATCTTCTACAATGCTGTTTTTCCAGATTTTTATCCAAAAAGGGAAAACTCCAAAAGCAGAAGATCTAAACTTACCTTTCCATGATCCACTCTGGCCGAACTACTTTTTCTCCTTTTAATTCTTTAATTTTGGCATTTGGAAGATTTGTGGCAATGATGTGAGTTGTTTTTGATCTGGAATAATACACGTGGTATTGGCCTCCATGCAACATCATTAGCCGTCTTAATTCATCAGCTGAGGGATCTATTAAATTAAAACCAGAAATATTCCTATTTGTGTCAACAAACACAGTAAGAAAATCAACTTCAATTAAGAAATATGAAGCCATGATCAGAGAGAGTGCAAACCATTGTTTTTCTAAAAATCCTTACAGGTTCTTCAAAGAACTAATCAGAAAAGCATTTCTGAAGAAATACACAAAATTGAATTAACTCACTTATTTCTTCACCAGAGTTTGGGAGAGTAGTTTATACACAGAAGTAACAGAAAATTATTAATATCAGAAGTGTTTAGCAACAGCACAGAACTCCTACTACACAACTTCTGATATGCTGAAGTAGTTAACTCACTCATTCCTTACCAGGTTATTTTTGAAACAGTACAGAGAACAGAGAATACCTTAAAAACTGACATATCTTCTTATCCCCTCAATCATGTTAAAGCATATTTATTTTGCAAGCAGGGGTGGGGGAGAAACGAGTTTTAGCTTTTGCAAAATTTCTGCAGTGGTGTCTCACTGGCACCAAGTGCTTGGGTCAGCACAAATAAGATGTTCTGAATTGTAAAGCTGGCATAAAATACTTAAAAAAGAAAAAAGACAAATTCTCCTCAATACAGGGAGGAAGAAAGGTTTTTTTAAAAAATACAGTTACAATTACTTCCAGTGGCCTGCTGTCAACTTTCAAAATATTTCTGACACTTGTATATACCTGTGGCTTTTAACTGAAAATTGCACACATTTCCTCCAGGTGTTACTTTCTCTACTTCAGCCTTTGGACAACCACCTTGTAGAGCTCTATTCAGGAACAACCAGTACCCCAAAGAATACGCAAATACTAGATTTCACTGAAGAAACTGCCTGTATCAAGTAACTGATTCAGATGTATTAGCAGTTTAACATGACCACCTTAAACCTTTTTTTTTGTTTTTTTGAGCTCTATGCTGAAACCACCACTGCTTTCATGTTATAGAAGCTGTATGCTTCAGTTACGCAATAGTCACAACATTCCTGGCATAAGTCCCTGAAAAAGGCTTCTGGGAAGTTTCAAAAAGGTTATTAAGTAGTTTAACAAAACCCAGGAGAAATAGGAATGTAAGTATGGTAGATTAAATATCTTACTCCAGCTAACATGCACTATCAGTCGACCACAGAAAATGTCTAGAAGTGTCTTGCCTCTTCTCCTGTTCCTCCTGCTACTATTAAAGGGTTCGCTCTCTAAAGCATTATGCTACTATGTGCAAGAAAACCCCAACATATCCAACCAAACATAAATTTCATGCATACATTCTAAGTCCAATGGAACCATCAACAGTTTGGAAAATTAAAAATGTAGTATACGTAGGAGTAAAGAGGAAGAGAAAAGGTTTCATTTCAAATAAGATGACTACATAAAAGCAGAAAAATTTACTCCCGTTTGTATCAGTGACTATTCATGTCAATGATTTACTAAAGTAATATTTATAATCTAAATCTGATTTTTAATTGAAAACCTTAATAAAAAATACACAATATACAAAACACACAGTAACTTTTATGTATTCATTTAACTGCAAACTCTTTTTGTTTTACATTCTTTAATCCATTTACGATGACAGACAGACAATAGCACAAAACAGAATATATCCTTAAAAAAATGAAAGCTTCACCTGTAAAGCCATTGACATAGATGGCGACTCCACTAAAGATACTGGATGAATTTCCATCCCTCTGGTGCTGTATGGCTGAATCTGATCGGAACTGATCCTCCAATTTCTTAACCTTTGCCGACATGTACCCACCCTAATTTTTAAGTTAAAATAAAACAAAAAAAATCCCATGATGCTAGTTTTATATTTTAACTTTTACAGACAGAAACTGGTCAATTATGAGACTGGAAAGGTATGGAGCATTCCTTCAAATTGATTTTGGTTCACATACAAAAGACACATTTTTTTTCCAAATGAAAAAGAGCAAATCTTCCATCCTAAATTTTTATCTACAAGATAACTATATCTTGTTACCAACACAGCAGGATTTATGTCATACTTTTTTTATTTAATTCTATAAGAAAAAGATTCTATCTATATAAAAGTTGTTACAGAATAAAAAGAAAAGAGAAAAAAGAAAAAAGGGAAATACAAAAGTTTGGATGCTAAATCAGAGGGTCATTCCCTAAAGAGACAATATAGAGAATATTCATTATGCTCCACACATTTTCAGTTCTTAAATATACATGAGACAACAGTATTGTAAATATTTATGTAAATTAGCTGCCTCAGTTATTGTTTCCCTAATTATACAGAATGTGGTGGAAACAACCACTAACAGTTTTAAAATTATTTAGTTTAGTTTTTAAATGGTGATTTAAAGCTATTCAAGGACCTGCACTCATTAGTAATGCAATTTAGTGGATTATAGTGAACTAAGTCTTCAAAACCTGGTAACTTCAATAATTTCCTTTGAACTTAATTATTTATTTTCAATTGAAGCAAAAGGGTTTAATTTATAGCATACCTTTAGTATATAAAACAAAACTGTAAACTCTTTTTAACCACAGCGCCATTTACCTCTTTATAAAAAAGCCACTCAGTTTTGAACATACCCATATTCCCCAGCCATCGCCATCAGCAGCTCGTTTCCGCCATCCACCCCGCCTCATAGTGAAGCTTCTGCACAGGAAGAAAAATGCTTGATCAATTAGACGTGTAGTAACACCATCAGCAGCATTTCAATGATGCATTAGAGGCCATCTAAAGATTATCACAAAGCTCACATTTTTCAGTGGGTTTCACTGAATTACACGAGTTACACCATTAACCCAGAAATGAAAAATTGCATAAAATCCTAGTTATTCAGCTTTGTAATAACACACACTGTAGCTCCTGCTACATACCAAAAGATACACAAACATATTTTGTTCTATTCACCTACAGTACAAAAACCTCATTAAAATGTTCAGTTTCCCTTATGATTTATTAAATTCTTCCTGTTCATCATAGGTCTCCTACAAAGAAGTAATAAAAGATTTTTAAATACAACTGCTACCATTCATGCAAAATAAGTGACTAAGTCAGGAACAACCCTCTATTTCCTATTTGATACTATCTACATGGTGGGTGGATGGCAGGCAAACACCTCCTGGTACTAGAGACTGGATTAATTTCACCAAAGTGGATTTACAGCTAAGCATAAAAGGTCCAAACACTTGTTGCTCCAATGTAACACATCCCATAAAGTTAAAAAAAAACCCCAAAGGCCATCTTATGGTCAATGAAAAGCCAGTTGTTTAAATTATTTATAGGTAGGCTTGTGATTTGTTTCTTTGGGGTTGTTTGTTTGCATTGCTTAATAATAAACAAATAATATACCCAACCAGCTAAACTGTCAATTTTCTTTATGCAAGACACTTATCCCTGGACTGTGAGCTGTACGTAGCAACATTCCCAGATTAGATATTAGTTGGCTAGAACAGAACCGGTGGAGGGAAAAAGAAATATTTTGGACTGTGGCCAACTGTTCACTGCACATAAGTGATTCACCTTAAGTATAGCTGTTGTAATACTGATTTTAAAAGATTGATTAATGTGTAGTAAGTTCATGAGGTCACTTCCTCCTATTACATCTCTCACTTTCTACTCCAAGCAGTTCCCTAAATAAAACCATTGTTTTTTCTTTTAGCTTTTAAAGTGTAAGGACAGGACTCAAATGAAGAATAATATTTAAGCCAATCACCATTATTCTATCAAATACCTAATTTCTATTCCTTTATCCTCAATAAAAATGCACAAAACTACAGTTAATACACAGAATGAAGTCAACCAGTTTTCTCCACCCTTGTCTGCTTTTGAGAAGATACTTTTCTCTGGACTTATCCATAGCATTGTCCAGTAACAGAGCACAGAAGCTTCACTCAGTGTCCATCCTACCAGAAAGCACATACAGCTGTGGATGGAGATGACAATGCATTTTGGTCATGTTCCTATCTGGGCCTTCTACTGTGCTGTTGTGGTGACTGTCTCATTTATGACTGTAAAATTTCGTTTCCTCTGAACTTGGCTGAAAGCCGAATTCTAGTTATCGTCTCTTAAATAACTTTTGTTCTAGAACTACCAAGCAGGAAGACTGAAATCCAGTTAAATTACCTTGGACTGCAGGCAAGTTCTTGCAGTCATGAGATTGATCACAGGAACAAGACCCAGCTACAGTAAAATTTTCACAAATATGATTATTTTCATGGAATACTGCAAATACACCAAATTAGGCAACAGCAGAATTACAGTCAAAGCAGGGATAACTGCCTGAAAAAGACAAACTTCAGCTATATGTTTCAGGACCTCTGCAAACACAGGTAGATCATGATGCACCCGTTTCTATTCTTCCTATAGTTGCAATAGTTGTAAATGATATGTAACCTATACATATGCATATGATTATGAAAGATTAATCAAGACAAGAAGATAAGCTCTATACCAACAACCAAAACAGAGCAACTTCTCCTCAGCATTTTGTATTGTCTCTCTAGGTACCTGCATTTCTTACCCAGAGATCCATTTCCAAGACACTGGCTTTCTGAAATTAATTTTTAGTGGTTTGGATTATATCTACTAGATACTACAGAACTCTCAAGGAGCAGTGAGAAGAACGAGAAGAGGTGACCACACAAAATGCAAAACTGTCTTTTTTCCTGTAGGGGACAGTACATACTGGAAATGGCTAGATGATTTCTTTCATATGGAAAATTTGTATTTTTCCATCCGCTGAAGTCAACTGTAAGGCACATTTTTTACTTTTGGCTAAGAAGTTCTTGGAGAAAACAGAAGTGAATGTGCAAGGAAAAAAAACAATTTACTCAAGAAAATGTCACTTACTGTTTTTAGATACCGTATCAGTATATGAGCTTGTAAGAGACACCAGAATTTTAACTACTGATTATCGTTTCTCCTTGTTTATAGAAAGAATGACGAAGTTTTAAAGGGTGGCTACAAAAAGCACAGACGATCTCCCTTCACAAGAGGCCACATGGATAGGACAAGCGGCAACGAGTAAAAGATGCACAAGAGAGATTTCATCTTGATATAACAAATTTTTTGTGAGAACTGTCAGTCACTGGAGTAACCCCCCCAGCGACATGGTACAGTCCTCAGAACCAGAGGTTTTAAAGCTGCAATTGAACAGGATGCAATGGTACCTGGAGGTATTTAAAAGATGAGTAGAAGAAGTGCTTAGTGATACGATTTAGTAATGGCATGGTTGGTCTTTTCCAATCTAGGGATTCTATGATTCTATAATCTCATCTAGGCCTTCCTACCCATGAAATGCTAGATAGCCTTTTTAAGTGCCTTCCAGTCTGGGCTATTCTATGATTTTAAGTCTATCAAAGAGAAAATCTCATATAAAACGAAACACTAACCAGGAAAAAAACCTAAAGAACCTTCAACACTGTGTGAAAAGCACACTATAGGTCACTGCAACATCAGTCTAATAAAGATGTTATTCATTCCAATCACCAAGTTCTAGTGAACACACGGTTTGATAGGTAGTTACTCTGACATCCATATAGACAGCCTCTTGCTTAAACTGAAGTATCTAATGCCTGATAAACTGAAGAACTGCCTTCATGAGAGAAAGCCTTTCTGAAATCTCAAAACACATTTAATTTTTCTTCAGGACACTGGGATAAAGAAAGAAAAGATCTCTACGAAAAGCCACTAGATCAGAAGAGCACAACCAGTAAGGCAAATCAAATTTAGAATCATGTGTACGTGCCTAGTTTGAGTTAAACTAGAAAAAATCAAACCAAAACTACTTGAGATAATTGTGTTAAAATATAATACATCAACTGCCCAAAATCTGCCTTCCTAAAGCCTGCAAAACTAGACAAGCTAGGCTCTAATGCCTACTTACAATATCAGATAATGATCTACTATTTCCTTGGCAGATGTGATTTTTGACTCAGCCAGTCCATTTCAATTCCAAACACACAAGTTGGGAACATGGTATACACTTCAATGATTACAAGAGGCCTCTGGCTCAAGCCCTGAGAGTTATGGGTTATTTTCTTAATGCTGATATGAAAACCTGGGAGACAAGTTCCTCCCTTTGTAATTCCAGGAACTGAATGATGAACTCGGGTTTCTGGTCTAAGGAGAATCCCCACTGCTAAAGACTTGTGCTTAGTGTGATTTTTTTCATAGAGAATGCAGATAACCTCTACAGCTACATTACAGTAGCCTAAGGAACAAACAAAGGCCGGAGACATCTTGCACAGGATATACTGAATCAGAGGAAAAGGTAAGCAAGATTTGAAACATGCTCACTGGTTCATGAAACAAGAAATATAAGGATGGTATGATGCTCGCTCTATAGGAACCATGATGAAGGGATGAGTAAGAGAAATGCTTTGTAAAGAACCCTTGAAGTGAGTCAAGGAACAGGTCAGTCTCAGACAAGAGTTTACCTTTCTTGTGATTACAGTACCTACCTTGTTTCGGAATAGTTCTCTCTGTTTTCACAAATCAAAAATGCATATGCGTAGGGACTTGGTGAAAGCAAACCATCAGTTACTAGTATTCAGGGTATGTCTAGAACCTGAAGGATAAGATATAAAGTGACCCTTCACTCAGAGAAAAGCTTTGTAAATAAAACTGGAATGCTCATATTCTGGATCTGTGAACACTAAGAAACTTAAGCACTTAAAAATCAAATCCCAACAAAACTGCACAAAAGCCTGCAAGGATAGAAACAGCATTCCTAGGAACAGAATCTAAGTTTTCAGTGCAAAACAAACTACCTTTCAAGAAAAAAGGTCAAGTTAAGAAATCCTGTGGTCAAAATCAACATAATCTGGCCCTGCACCTCTTTCTAGGCCACACACAAATTGTAAAATCTTTCTACTCTACAAAATAGGGCTCTTAAACTAAAAACAAAATTTCTGTTGAGCAATCCTTTCCAAAACTAAAGCTACAAGAGAAACTAAGTTTTGATGCTCTGAACGACTGATAGTCTACTAGGAAAACATACATAACATCCCTTTGCACACTGCTTCGTAGGCCTACTGTTATGCTTCCCAATCCACAACCACTTAATCCTATTATTAAAGACTGTTAATCAAAGACTACAGATTGAGTAATGGAAGGAAATGTTAAGTCTACGTTTTATGAATCCTATAAATATGCCTGTATTAGAAGAGTTGCACAGATGTGAATGTTTATGTTAACATTTTTTAAATCTGATCCATAGCGCACACACTGCTGCAGAAAAATTATTTCTTTAAAATACTTCAAATTGCAGATGATGCAGTTGTAAGACAAGTGACTCTCCATTATCGGAGGCAGTTGGGGTAACACAGATAACAGACAAATCCAGACCAAATCCGCAAGTATTACAGGGAAAAGTATTTGGGAACACAGGACACAGATCTCCACAACTCTAAAAAAAGTGAACACAGATCCTCATGGGCTTTTTAATTCCAGGTCAGTACTAGTCCTACCCAAAATTGAGTTGTCTTTGCAATATTCCTCAACATCTCCTTTTCCAGGTATATGGTGCAGACACATTTCTGTTGCCTCCTCAAGTAGCCAACTTAAATCTGGCAGAATATAAATGTTAAGGCTTCACACTACAGGAGAACACATGAACTAGCTCCAAAGACAAAATGAGGCTGTACAGTGACTGAACAAATAACCCCGCCATGCCTATGTTTAAATACATGGCAAAAGAAACTTCTAATCCAGGTAATCCAGTTTCAGGTAACTTAAACCTATATTTAAGCATAACATATAGTAACAACTGTTTAGCTTTTCTGACCAGAGTGAACATCCTGGCAATGCCCTCTAATGCTGAAGAACTTGATGTGATCAACATATTCAAACACCACAAGCCTTATTCTTGAAGATGTAACTCTAAAGCTAACAGAAGTATGGATAGCTCAGGCCACTGCTAATGAGTATGAGAATCTTTTGCTTGAACTGTAGGTTGAATCCATCCCAGCTATGCAGGGCTTAGAAACTGTTTCCACCAAGTGGGTAGTTTGTGGCCTATTTGAGTTTTATGCACCCACATGACAGCTCCCACATCAAACTCACCACACCACTTGGCACTAGCCTCTAAGCTCTTTGAGGGAAGAGCTGTCTTACATATTTACACATTTCTCATCATAAGAGAGTCCTATTTTTGGATGAGTCTTCTGGAAAAGAGCTGCTGCTACAGGGTCTAAAATAGTTTTCTACCACCCACTGAAAAGTTCAGAATCAAGCAAAAGAAAGTTCAAAACATAGTTCAAAAGGTTGTTTTTTTTTTAAGGAAAGGTATTTTTAAATCCCTGATCCCTGTGATTTTAGACACTGCAGAACTAAGAATGCCGTTCCATATTAACATAAACTAATTAGTATGCTGCAAAGCAACTGAATTTTATTCTAGGCAGGAAATAAAACTCTCACAGTGAAGTTTCACAAGAGGGTCGAGTCAACTGATGTCTGACTGTCACCAGAATGTGTGGTTCTGCTCTTCAACCTCTGCTGGCTTTACCCTTTCCTCCCATCCTCTACACTACCTCCAAACTCAAATGACCCCTATATTCACACTGGTGCTATATACAATTCAGCCCAGTAAATCAATTGAAAATTGACATAATTTCAAGGGTTAATTTCTTGTCAGTTCACCAAGCTCAAATGACTCACTGAAGCAACAGACTAAAGCCAGAGCAGCCAGGACAGAAAAGAAGAATGGATAGGGCTGAACCTTTCATTGCCAGTGGGATCTTAAGATTATCTTGTCCATTTCTAGAAAACAACTTTTAGTGTCATGGCTATAACCAAACTGTGATGTAAATGTGGGTATGGAGTTGCAATGAGGTAGCTGCTCTTCACTAACTAGTCCTGCTTATGTCTCCCCTCCTCCCTCTCACCTCAATAAACTAGAGGCGTATGCTACTTCACCTTTTCACAGGACAGGAGAAAATAAAGTTACAGTTGAGCAGCTAAGAAGCGCTATGTCCAATCCCTATCTTAAGCTACATGTGCTCATATGATAATCGCCTCTAACTACAAGCACCTGATGTCATAGGGTCAACCAGTAAGTTCTGTTTTGCAAGTCAATCTCTGATATTTTAAAGAAATAGATGTTTTTCAAATGTCCTTCAGACAAATTAACTTCTGTCTCCCCAATTTCCCTACTACATCCCCCTGAGTAAACCTAAGATTATAAATTAGTTAAGAAAAGTCATGAAAATATTGGACAAATTAAATATTAAATGCAAAACTGTGAGTATGAGAAATTTAGAAACAATGTTTTTCTAAAATATGAACATCCATAGCATTTGCTAGAAAGGTGAAATCCCATACAGCCCACATAAAGCATGGAAAAAACCAAGCTCTTCAGAATCAGCTCCTTATGGAGTTGATGGCTATTCTAAAATTGCATTGCACATTTTCATTTGAGCTTGATGGCAAAGAAATTATACTCTGACCTTCAGTTCAATCACTCCCCCAGAAAAAGACACAGAAACTGTCCACTAAACTAATCCAGTTTTCAAACTGACTACTTCTGCAACTGAAAATTGTCTTTATTTCAGATCAGTTTACTTTAACATCAAGGACTAAATACTTTACATACAAGTAACAACTTAGAAATACACGTTACTTTTGCTGGCATATAATCACAATGACCTAAAGCAGTTGTAAAAGAGGTAAGTATTCACACAAGAGCTATACAAAAGTGTTTAGACCTTTCTACAACTGGCTTGGAGTCCAGGATTGACCATTGTTTTAAATGTCACAACTTAAGGAATCATGAGCACGTGGTACAGAAATTAGCATCACTGCACAGTCTGCATCGGTTCTGAGCAACCTGTTTTCAAGAAGATAACTCTTTTTGCTTTTATACACTCCATGCAAGATGGTTAGTTCTTTGAAACATAGCAAGCCAGATTTAATTTGTGACAAACTGTCAATGTTTCATTCCCCTCTAGGAATAACACTCAGTAGCAGCCTCAGTCCATTTAGAGCTTGTCACAAGTAGCAGTTTAACTTGGATGAATTTTTCTTCCTCTCACAGAAGACACTCCCTTCAGTTTCAACATTTCTGCATTGTTTGGTGAAACTTCCTCCCCTTCTTTAGAGTTTCTCAGTGATGACTGGCTCTTCATAGATTTTCATTGCTGTATTTAATCATGCAGCTCAAACATCAGTTCTTTGATAAAACTGTTCTTATTGCTACAATATACTTTCAAGTTTCAGCAGACTTCAGCAACTGTTTTTATTATTTTTCTTCCACAAGTCTTCTGGGGGCCAGGAAGACTTAGCACACTCACAATCTTTAAGCTAGCTTCTAAATGCCTAGATTCCAGTATAAAATCTATTAAGTAAAATGAGAAAAAGAAGCATAGCTTATGGAATCAAGACTTTCAATATGCAACACAGTACATGGATTGTAAATCACCAAAATGAAATTCTCTCTCTTGGACCTGAGTATCAGAAACAATAAGCAAAATGAGTGCACAAGTTGGGTATTCTTCCTTCAAGCCCCTATGTTTAGCCATCTATAGTATCTGAACACAGAGAACTGGACTACTTTGAAAAGGAAGAGTGAGGTGTTCATTTTTTCTACCAAAAAAAAAAAAAATCACGAGAACTTGTTTAGGGAGTTTTAAGTCTGTGCACTCCTCAGTCTCTCAACAATCCTCTCCCACAACCCTCATTTTAAACAAGAACCCTATATCAAGGCACAAGCCAAGCAGTCGGTAGGTAGCATTAGTAAACCATGATCCCTCCTCCTAAATAATGAAGAGAGTCACTGCTGCTGAATGATTTAGGACTTCCTAAGAGCAGCTGAAGGAAGCATCCTTGTAAAGCTATAGAAAAACTCAACAAGGCAGAAAAAGTCGGTAGATGGAGGTCTAATCGTTCAAAACAAATAACTGGAAAATTTTAATGAGGTGATCAAAGCAAGGAATCTGTGAACATTCTGAAGTTGTCAACATCAAATTCAGAGGAACTATGCTGACAAAAAACTCTGACACACAAAATCTTCAACTTCTCCAGACTCCCCACACTTCAGGTCAGTAGATTGGGGAACTCTCTTCAAAAGAGGCTACATGTTTTTGATTGAGTTTATGTATTTGTTTGAAAATATGTGTCTCCCTGTATGTCCATGTGCACACACGTGCAAATGTATACACCCAACAAATTTATCTTGCTGACCAATTTGATTGCACAGTACTACTCTGGTAATAAAGAATGACATGGAAACAAACCTGCCCAGGGCAGTTGTGCTTTATGCTCAACTCAATGTTATCAGTATACACTGAGCAGGTGCTGATCAGGCCAGGCTTGTCAGGATAAAAAGAAGAGATAAGACATGCACTTTGCAAATCTCAAATGGTAGCAGACATCGGATATTAAGGACGACCACCATTCACAGGCAGCACTAAATACATACAGCAGCAAAACCCCAGGAACTCAAATAACTTTACTAACCAAACACTGACAACTACATATTCAGTATTTAAATAGCTACATGGCAGCTTTTGAATGATATCACTTAATTCCAAATGACAATGCATACTCAGGTTCCCAAATATTTTTCTGGATTTGCCTTTGAAACTGTCAAAGTTGCAAAATCTTTTGTGAAGTAAATCTTCACAAGATATGGCTTCTATGCTTAGACTTGAAGTTTTAAGTTTCTACCCAAATTTTCTATATATTTCTTTAGTTCATGGATATTACTTTTATTATCAACTCAGACCAACAAGACTAGGAGGAATCAGGTGAAACTAGGAGGTGGCAAGATCAAAACAAATGGACGTATTTTTGCATTGACTGTCTGGTTTATCTGTGGATTCACTGACATGGGACACCAAAGATGCTTAGAATCCATATGGGGTGAACAAATGAATTACTGAAATAAAAAAGTGGAGTTTTTTTGGTTTAGAAAGGTAACAAACTACAGGACCTCAGAATATAAAGGCAAAGTATCTCAATGTTTGTTTCCTTACTGTTACCTAGGCGAACCTTTGATCTGATGAAATGTATTCTCGTGCTTCCTTCTATATTTCAAGGAAAGTGAAAAGACAGAGTATGGTGCTTCCCTGGAAAAACACAGTTCTAAGTTCTGAGGACAAGACAAAAACACTCTAATTCATTAGGATCCCTAAGTAAAACTCAAATCTGAATTGCGTTCTTGTCCTGAAGTAGGTTTAAGTTGGTATTTTAAGTACCTCTGACATCCAAACAGTGCTATACTACTTCTTAGTGGAGACAGATCCATACAAAAAGACTACAGACTAAAAATGGCTAAGTTTGTAAATCAACTTAGGTTGAAAATCAACACAGAAATTACGGGAATCAATCTAGAGAGGGAATTCTTAAAACTTCAAATTCCTGATCGCCCAGAAATTAGACTGAAAAGTCATTACCACTCCCCTCCCCTTGTATTGTTTTCTAAGAGCATTCAAGGAATTGGTTAACAAAAAAATGTAATTTCAGCTTGGAATTCTAGGAAACAAGAGACTGAAAAGCCACTCTTTCCAACTTCCCAGTTCTCTAATGTTTCCTGAAAACAGGCAGATTCAGAAACCAGGAACAGTATCCTGTCAATACAGACCATTATTCCAGTTATTCAATTCAACTGGGAGTTGCATTCAAAACCATAAAATGGTGTAACACATTCACTCTACTTGGTAAACAGCACTAATCATTTACCTTAAATGCCAAGAAATCATTGGGCTTCTCTATTTGTAAGAATTATCAGCAATTTCATGGTTTCCTTTGAACAGCAATAGCTTTTCCAAAATGATGTCAGTGGAGAACAACCACTTGTCCAAGAAGCTGACTCATCATGCCCTGGACTAACAGTTGATCTGAGTCACCTCGAAAAGATGAAGTCATGAACACAGTGGACAGAATCATATATTTTATTTTGGTTAATCACTTACATCTAGAAACTGACCAAAAGTATTAGCAACAGTTCCCAGGACCTTGCCAAAAAACACTGCATACCTCACTCTGCCACAATTTCTAAATTAATATGAAAAAAAACTTTGAGCAGTTCTCTATCCTACTCTGGGAAGCTTCAGCACTGCTTTCACATTTTGGCATTCAAAGCAATCCACTTGCACTTGCAACAATGACTCGGCAAGGTACCTGAGCAGTGTCTTCTCCTGAGCGAAATCAGCTTTCTCTTTTTCAAGATTATTCACTTTCATAAATCAAGAAGCTGAAACGGTCTGCATGAATTCAAGCAGACCAAATAAGGAGGTTACAGCTGGTAGTTTCCCTCCTGTTGGGATATGGTTAAAGTATTTACAGACAGCGGAAAATGGAAAGCAAAAAAACAACACAAAAGAGTTGACCACAATATGGCAAAGCTTTACTTACATAAGCAATTGAATTTCAAACCACCAACTTCAGCACCATTGAATAGGACCAATACATGAATAGGAGTTTTGAAGCTTTGAGATAGGAAATTATTTTAAACTTTAATAAAATATAAAATGAATATAATACTACTTTCCCTAAAAGCTAACTGTGAAATTCAGTGACCACAGCCTGTTGATGCACTTAGAGCAAAGAATATGGAAGTATCCTTTCCATGGGAATACCAAACTAAAAGTACCTCCTAGAATAAATTTACGGTCACAGATTCCTTAACTACAGTAGCAGCAGCCCTTTGGTTAAATTTGAAAATACAAGCCACAGGAAATGAAGCTGCCATCACAGCCCATCATCTGAAGCTGTTCTACACACTCACCTCTCTTCCACTGAAGAGCAAGAACGAAGAAGGGTTTCCTAATTCTAACTTTTACCTTAGGAGCACCAGTTACTCCACATGAAATACAGAAATAGAAGTGGGCGGGGATGAGGGGGATACAGATGTGGGAGGCCCTCCTCCCTATAAACATATGTGTCTCCAATTAAAATGTTGCCTGGTTTCCACAACAGAGCAGAAAGCTGCTCTCAGGGAGAAGCACTACGTTAATTTACCTCTTAAAAAAAAGACACGTCCACAAATAAACTATATTAAATGTTTCAAAATTCCTCATGCTCTTTTGCATCCACTTAGATTTGCCCTCTTACTTCCAACTTTCTTTATAACTCCACAGCCACTCACATTTATAACCACTTCTAGTTCTTTCTCATTCTGCTATGCTTAGGTAAACACATGTCACTACCACCAAATTAATCTACTTTGTATTCTTAAGGGAGGGTTTCAACATTTGGATATTGAAGTCCCTTGTTAGATCTGTACCAGACAAACACTCCACTAAGAGCTGACAAGGATCTTGGTGACAGGAATATACATCTTCAATTAAAACAGAAAAATGTTCAATATTAAAAAAAATAAATATAATTCTTTGTGAAATAAACAATAGCTAACAAATTAAATGGGGAAAGCACATGACATGGTGAGGCAAGTTATTCTTTTCCTGCTTTCCTGAACAACTGATTTATTAAAAAAGGCCCATATAATCACACTTATTTTTTCTACCTTTGTTGTGTTTCTTACTTTTCTTTGTAATCTCTTTTGTAATGGAAAGAGATGGTAGAAGGATAGAAAATTTGCCATGAAATTTCTTTTAAAAAAGACATCTGAGACAAGGGATCAGAAAAAACTAATCAAAATCAGCACTCAGTTACAAGACACTATCACAGAACAGGCTGTGTCCAAGTATATACACGCTATCCAGAAAGATGGACTGGTGCTATATTTGAAAGGCCACTTTGTGAATAATGTATTGAAGACACCTATATTGTACATAGAAAAAATGTACTATCAGTTTATTATCGAGGCTTGAAATATGCAAATGTATTTTTCCTATTAGAGCTCTACTTTTAAGCCAATCTATCTTCAAGTAAACATCAGTGAGTCACAAGGCAGGTATGTACACTGTCTACTAATACCGTCCTACCAATGACCTCCAGCCTGACAGTTCGGGATTATTTACTAACAGGGATTTGGTACATTGTCCAGCAGCAGAAATGAGCTGAATGAAAAGACCAATATGGTGGGAATAGCTAATAACTGCACGCTTGAGACAACACGGTAAGGAATTTGCCAGGATTTGGATTTCTGTGTTAAGTATTATAAATCTTAGTAAGGCAGAATTCTTCCAGAAATAAATATCAACTATAACCTCCTGCAACTAACGGTAATTTGGCGGCTGTCTGTAACAGTTCTACCTGAGCAACGATAGCACCTAAATAAATACAGAATTCAGATTGTAAAATTACAATCCCTTGGTTTTGCTTCTTTGGACTACAGTACCAAATCTGAGATTGGACCTGGATTTTAAATCAAGATGCAGAAAAAACATAGACTCATCTTTTCATGAAGAAAATATCTCATTAACACAGAGTATTCACAGCCCTGTCATTCTGAAGACTGATGTTAATCCTAATGCATCAGAAAAAATGGAATATTACAGTATAAACCACACAGATTTGTTAACAAAAAAAAAATTTGTGCTTGTGATATTATCTTTCCCTCCCTTCTTAAGGTTAACATGCCATTACTCTGCATTTCCCATCAGGGAGTGTCACAGGTCAAGTCAATGGTAACTGTACAGCAAAACGCATCAACATTAGATGGGGAAGGAATGAGAAGCAGCATCACTGAACACATTTGTCCCTCGGTGTTGTAAGCACAGGTCCTCCTCCCTCCTTTCAGCACACACCAAGCACTATTGCTCAGCAAATAACTTGTGACAAGCACGACAGAAAAACCGCAGACAAGATACGCGCTGCTACCACTGAGCGCCACAGCGCATGGTGCATTCGAGAGGGCAAAGCTGCAACCAGCAGTCTGGGCTTTCCTTCCCCTCCTCCTCCTTCTCCAACCCATTTCCCTGCAATGACCCCTTAGCTGGCAGAAAAACTCACAGCACTGCTCTGGCTCTGCCTTGGGGAGCCGTGTTGTGTCTGCAACGCAGGCCCCATGTGACACACACATACACACAGGCATACTGACATGCACACACACAGACATGCACATTCTGACATGAAGACACACAGACACTCACACTGACATGCAAACACATAGACACACCGACACACAGACACTCACTCTGACATGCAGACACATACTGACACGCACAGACACTCAGACACACAGACACGTGCAGACACACAGGCACATTCTGACACGCAGACAGATGCGCAGACACATGCACATTCTGACATGCAGACACACATGTCGAAACACACAAACTCACTCTGACACAGACACAAACACATGCAGAAACACACAAACATCGACAAGCACACACAGACACCGACATGCAGCCACACACACACAGACCCTCTGACACGCAGACATACACACACACACAGTCTGACACGCAGACATATCGACAGTGGCTGGGGGGGGGGTGCGCTTGACCCCCTCCCCCCGGCGAGGGGCGCGCGCGGAGGACGCTGTTGCGCTCGGGCTCCCCCCTGTGCGCACCCGCCCCCCTTTCCCGTTCGCGCGCGCGGGCTGCGCGTGGCCCCCGCGCCGGTTACATAACCCCGGTCCCCCCCACCCCGCCCTGCGGAGAGAAGGGGCAGGGGGGCGAGGCCGCGGCCCAGGGAGGGGCTGGGGCAGGGCGCAGGGCAAGGGCCCAGCGATCGCTCGTCGGCCATGAAGGGGAGGTGCGGGGGGGGGGGGTGGGGAGGGGAGAGGAACGCTCCCGCGCCGCCGCTCACCTTTCGCCGCGTCCCAGACGCGCATTCCCGGGGCGCCGCCGCCGCCAGCGCCGCCGGGCCCTATGGTGGGGTGTGTGTTTGTGTGTGTGTGTGTGTCTGTTGGGGGGGGGATGTTCACATGGCGGCTCTCCCCTCACCCCCCTCGGCGCGGACGCACGCGCGCAGCCGCCTCCTCTTCCTCCTCCTCCTCCACGGCGCTCAGCCCCAGCCGCGCTCTCTTCCCGTTCCTCCCTCCTCTCGATGTCCTCCCAGCAGCAGCAGCACCAGCGGCCGCAGCAGCCGCACCGCCCCTCCTTCTTCTCCTCCGCCCGCCCTTCCTCTGAGCGCGTCACGAGGGGAGCCTCGCGCCGCCAACCGCCGCCTACGGCAAACGAGCGGCGAGCGCGCAGGGCAGCCCGGCCCAGCCAGCCGGGAGGGCGGCTCGCTCCCTCCCCGCGCGCGCCCCCTGGCGGCCCCCGCCCGGCCCCGCCCGCCGGCTGATCGGGCGCCTCCCGCGCTGGTCTCGCTCCCCGCACGTGACGGCGGGGAGGGGCGGGGCGGGGCGCGGCGCGAGCCCCGGCGGAATCTCCGGGTCGTTCTCTCCCTCCGCCCCGCCCCGGGCCGAGCGGCTGCGCAGGGCGCGGGGCGCCCCCTGGCGGTGGGCGGGCGTGTTAGGGAATCGCTGCGGTGGAAAAGACCTCCGAGAGCACCGGGGCCACCTGGCCGCCACTAATCCCTGTCCCCGAGCACCTCGTCCACCTCTCTTTAAATACCTCCAGGGAAGGTGACTCAACCCCCTCCCTGTTCCAGTGCCCAATGACCCTTTCCGTGAAATATTTTTTCCTGATGTCCAGTCTGAACCTCCCCTGGCGCACCTTGAGGCCATTCCCCCTTGTCCTATAACCTGTCATTTGGGAGAAGAGGCCAGCTCCCTCCTCTCTACAACCTCCTTTCAAGCAGTTGTAGACAGTGATAAGGTCTCCCCTCAGCCTCCTCCAGGCTAAACAACCTCAGCCCCCTCAGCTGCCTCTCCTAAGACCTGTTCTCCAGCCCCTTCACCAGCTTCGTTGCTCTTCTCTGGACACACTCCAGAGCCTCAACACCCTTCTTGTAGCGAAGGACTCAAAACTGCACACAGTGTTTGAGGTGAGGTCTCACCAGTGCTGCACACAGGGATAAAATCACTTCCCTGCTCCTGCTGGCCATGCTGTTTTGAATCAAGCCAGGACGCCGCTGGCCTTCTTGGCTACCCGGGCACACAGCTGGCTCATGCTCAGCTGGCTGTCAGCCAGCACCCCCAAGTCCTTCTCTTTCCAGCTGCTCTTCCACCAAGCCCGTAGGGCTGCACGGGTTCCACAATGGGACAGGATGGTCCATGTGCCCCAGTGAGCAGGACATTGTGAGCACAGGGGGCTTGCAGGGCTGGCAGAGCTGGTATCCCTGAGGCTAGCATGGTTGGTGTCCCCGGCCCCAGCTGCAGGGAAGGAACATGCAGGGAAGGACCAACTAGGGCTGTGATACACCCTCCCCCAGCCCCAGCTGGGCATCCCCCACCTGCCCCAGGCTCTTGGGGAGGTGCAGGCCAGGCAGACCAGCACTGTCCCTGCCCTGGCTGGGTCCCAGTGGCTGGAATGAGGCTGAACCAGGGTCAGGTCTCACCAGCCTCACACTAGGAGGGATTTCTCCCACAGGAAAGGGACCTACTTGGTCCCTTCATGCACTGGGTATGGGAATCACCTTTGCTGTCTCCTCGTGTGTGATTCTACAGTTTTTAATTAATCATAGCACCTTCATGAGAAAATCCCAAGTATTTGGCTTTCACTCAGTATTTTAAGGAAACTTTTCATTAAAACATGGGTGTTCCCTGCCAGAGGGAAGCACTAATTAGAATTTTGATCAGCTTTAACCTGACAAGTTTTGGAGACAATGTAGCTGACTGTATTCCATCTTCATTTCCATCAGCAATTATATTACCTGGAAAAAAAAGGTTCTGAAAATTAATTTGTTCAGGAAGTTAGGTTGTCCAAAATATACCTATTTCACTGGGCTAGCATTTTTGAGTTTTGCAGAGAAATGCCTCTAGCAGTCTCAGTCCTTGCCAGTCTGGAGCAAACTAACTGTTAAAAGTACTGTGTGACTGAATGTGTATATTTTTTTTTCCTTACAGAGCTGTTTCTCTAGAGGGCAGTTGTGGAGCAGAAAGGCAGAAAGTCAAGTGGAATAGGGTCAAGTGGAATAATAATTTAGGCTAGAAAGAACAGCTTTAAAATGGTTAGTCAATGATTATATTTTATGTTTTAAATAGAAGCTGACATATAAGCAAATTGTAAGAGGAACCAACAATTATTTAGAGAGGCATGGGGAGACAACTCTTTTGTTTTGTGAAGCAAAGCTGGAGTAAGATTTAACAGTGAAAAAGCTTAAAGTAGCCATACGATACTTTCAGCAAAGATTAGTTAAAATAGTCAATATTAGTTTAAGAAGAAACCGAATGATGGAAGGAATTAATGTTAAAAAGAGACTAAAAATAGGTAAGTTTAGAAAAAGGACCAAATATAGATGATTTACTCCTGTTGATGTCCTGTAAAGCCCTCATGTAGCAAATGTATCTGTGCCAGCATGCTCCTGCGGTGATGGAGAAACTCCGTGGGTTATAGTCACCATAATGGGAACTGGGTTATATGCTTGTTCATTAGTAAATATGAAGAGGGTGAAGCCTGGCTCAAAGTGTGCTGAATTCAGTGAAAGCATTCTTGTCTTCACTGAATTTGGACTCAAATCTGGGGCTGGGGAGAGAGGCACTGTATGTACATGCCTCAGTTCAACGGGACTGTGGTCTTAGCTGGGGCACCTCAATAAGGTAATCATTATTGTTGAGTAACCTTTACCTATAAATTCCACTTTCTGAGTCAAAATCTGCTCCAGCTTACAGAAAGGACATCTGATGTAATTTCAGTTACTTAAGCACAAAGGAATTTCCAGGTAAAATATGAGAGGCCCAGTGTCATGCTACTTGCAGTCTAGTATGGAAGACGTGACCAAGCAGTGATTGTGGCTGCCATGGCCTCTGAAGGCATAAATATAGATCAACTCTGGATCTCTTATTGTCAGAAAAGGCATGTAAAGCCACTGATGAAGGATCTCTCCCTGTGATGCTACTTCTCTGTTCTCCTTCTACTCTTATGCATTTCCCAAGTAATCTTGGGCCGTCAAAGAGCATATGAACACAAGGGCCAACAAAGAGCCAAATGTTTTGCTGTTCCACAAAGAAAGGAGAAAAAATAGCTTGGGTATTCCATTAGTTGCTATTTTGCTGATCTGTAGGTAGTTGTGTTTAAGGGGAAAAACACTGCAAATACCTGTACTCTACTAGAGCCAAACTTATATGGTAAAAGGTGGCTCACCATCCTCATCCCACCTCCAACCAGAAAAACTCAATAGCGTTCAGCTGACAACCAGCAGCTGCTCACTGATTGTCCATACCTGTTGCCAGCATGCAGCTTCTGTGGGTCTTGTTCTGTAATGGGCAAGTAACCAATGGAGACCGGCTGCTAATGGACTTTTTCCTTGTCATACAGCAAATATGTCCATATTTCTCATTCCATAGTTTTCCTGGTCAAGGAGCTCTTGGGAGAGTCACCTGTGTCGAATTTATGCCATGTGGGGGACTCTCCAACTCAACTCAGCAGTAAATGCAGTGGTACTTTTTACTTGGGCAGCATGGAGATGAGAATAGGGGACACAGAATTTACCTCAAAGGGTTGGCTGGGCTCTCTGAGCTCTTTAATACCAATAGGCTCAGCCTCATAATTCAGCAGTTTAATGCAGCATGTCAGCCCCCGCATATTTTTCTAGGCACCATTTTTGAAGGGCTGATCTGTACAGGTGCACAAGGTCCTGTGCCTGGGTCAAGGCAATCCCAAGTACAATTACAGACTGGGCAGAGAATGGATTGAGAGGAACCCTGAAGAGAAGGGCTTGGGGGTGTTCGTGGATCAACATGCCCCAGAATTGTGCACTTGCAGCCCAGAAAGTCAACTGTACCAAATGTATCCTTGTCTGCATCAAAAGAAGTGGAACCAGAAGGTCGATGGAGGTTGTCCCACCTCTACTCTGTTCTCATGAGACCTCACCTGATGTCCTGCTTTCAGTTCTGGAGTCCTCAGCACAGGAGACATGGATCTGTTGGAGTGAGCCCAGAGGAGGGCCACGAAGATGATGCAGTAGCATCTCCCATGTAAGGACAAACTGAGAGAGTTGAACTTGTTCAGCTGGGAGAAGAGAAAGCTCTGATGAGACCTTATAGCGACCTTCCAGTGCTTAAAAGGGGGCTACAGGCAAGCTGGGCAGGGGCTCTTTATCGGGGAGTGCAGGGATAGCACAAGGGGTAATGGTTTTAAGCTGAAAGAGGGGAGATTTAGATTAGTTACTAGGAACAATTTTTTTTCCTGTGAGGGTGGTTGAGGCACTGGAACGGGTTGCCCAGAGAAACTGTGGATGTCTTATCGCTGGAGGTGTTCAAGGCCAGGTTGGATGGGCCTTTGAGCAACCTGATCTAGTGGGAGGAGACCCTGCCCATAGCAGAGGGTTTGGAACTGGGTAATATGTAAGGTCCCTTCCGATCCAAACCATTGTGTAATTCTCCCCATCCACACCCAATATAACAGCCCTGTGAGTCGTTCAGGCTGTGGCCGTCAGCGTGGTGCTGTTCTTCGTGCAGAAACACATGCCCTTTGTGCAACAGCCAGCTGCCTGCTGCCGCAGGCCTTCACCCTGGCAGGCATCCCTGGTTGCATCACTCCTGCCCGCATCTCTCACCCCTGGCATCATCTTTCTTGCCTGCATCTCTCCTGCCTGCATCTCTGCCCTTGGCTGCATCTCTGCCCCCTGACTGCATCTCTCCTGACAGCATCTCTCTCTGCTGGTGGTAGCCACTCCTGGGGGGAGGCGGTGGTGATGTGGGGCAGCCTGGCTGGCCAGGTGGTGCTGCATTGCAGCCGCATCCCTGCCTTTTCCTCGCCTTGCACCCACCTCTCCATCCCTTCTCGGAAGATAGGAGGGGCGGTGAGGTTCCTTGAGGCTGCAGGCAGGCAGCTCTGGCTGGAGGCAATGGGCTGTGGTTCCACTGGTGCCCTTTCCGTGTGAGGGTGGTGAGGCACTGGCACAGGTTGCCCAGGGAAGTTGCGAATGCCCCATCCCTGGAGGTGTTCAAGGCCAGGTTGGATGGGGCCTTGGGCAGCCTGATCTGGTGGGAGGAGTCCCTGCCCACGGCAGTGGGGTTGGAACTGGATAATCTTTAAGATCCCTTCTAATCCAACCCATTCTATGATTCTATGATTCTATAATTCTATGATTCTATGATTCTATGCTGTGGGGTTGAACAGCCCTGGTGCCACCATCCCCCATGCCAGGGAATGATCAGCCAGAGCGAGAGGACCTGCTCATCTGTGGTCACTTGCCATGTAGGGGTAATTGCGAATGGCAGCGACGCGTTTCACAACTCCTGCAGTGCTATAGTGACACAGCATGCTGTAGTGATGCCCTAAATATTGACATGTAAAAGCTGCAGGATGATTGCAGTAGTTTCCTGACCAAGCACTATTGTTTCATGGTAACCAGGGAAGCTGCTGTTGTAAAATCTCAACTGCAGCGCAGGGTCCTAGCGTTAATGTTGCATAAGCCCTGTCACATGTACTTTTAAATTGTGATGCCAATTTTCTTTAGCTCCTAAAATGCAATGCAGTCAGATATTTTAAAGTGGAAGTATGTTTTATTACAATTGTAATTAATTAGTTCTGCTAAGCAGAGCTGCTCTTGCTTTTTCAGGAGTGAAAGAAGCTAAGGAAGAAGCTGGGGATAGAAATATCTGTCTCTCTTGCAGGATTTTTAAACATCATGCACACACAGAAAACCTCTGTAGGACAATCTACACTTGAAAAGAATATTTTGGGGTTTTCCTGAACATGTTGCTAGGAAGAATTCACAAAGTATAAAACAACATAAGATCAAAACTTGCAGAGAGTGAAAAGCTGGGGGCTGGTAGTAAGGGAAATGATTGCAGAGCTTTTTGCAGAGAAGATGTAGAATAAAGATCTAGGTTAAAACTGTTGGGGAGCAAAACAATTACAAAACTCAGACAAATTAGGGAAGGCCTTTGTAAGGGATTAGAGCCAACATTTAGCTCCAGGTGTTTTGCTAGTGATAGAGCAATGTGGCTGGAGTTACATCACAGCTGGTGTCCACAAGATTGGTGCCTGAAGGGAAAGGTGTCACCAACGGATACTTCTCCTGTGTCTTCAACCTGGCCAACTAAGAAGAGCAAAAATGCTGGCACGTGAGCCTATTCCGATGGCTTTATTTTACTAACCTGCTTTGCTCCCCAGTAGGAATTTTGGAATGGTGCAAAAGTGGCCAGAATAGCTAATGTATCAGGCCTGTTTTGCACAAAGTATGGATTTACTGGAGAGACTGAAGACCCTTCGGGTCCTCTCCTTCCCTTTCCTGTTACCACTGAGGGATGCAACACTTGTGGTGCAGACTCTGAGTTGTAGCAGAAGAGTCCTCACTGGGCCATACATTAGGGCTGTGTCTGCCTCAGAACTGGGAAGGCTAAATAAAAAAAACTTTTATTTTTTCTAATTTTGTGCTGAAGCAGTCTAGTACAATGCAGTGGAACTTATTTTAGATGAAAATTGCACATCTGCAAAGATTTCTGCATCATCCTGATAGTGCTCTGGCATCTCTGAGCTCTTCAAAAGAGCTCTTAAAAAAGGAAATCCTAGCAGCTCAGGAGAAAGCCATCCCCGTGTTCCAGAAAAAACGCCGGCAGGGGAAAAAATCAGCTTGGTTGAACAGAGAGATCTTGAGTGACATCAAGAAGAAGAGAAAAGTTTATGTGCTCTGGAAGAGGGGACAGGCCTCTTGGGTGGACTACAGGAGGGAAGTGAGATTGTGTAGAGAAAAAATCAGAAGGGCTAAGGCTCAACTCGAAATCATATTGGCAAAGTTTGTGAAAGATAACAAAAAATCTTTCTATAAATATATAAATAATAAAAGGAGGACTAGGGAGACTTATTGGACACAGAAGGAACAACAGTGACAGGAGACGAGACAAAGGCTGAGGTACTTAATACCTTCTTTGCCTCAGTCTTTAATTGTAAAGAAAGTTGTTCCCTCTGTGTACAAACCCAGGAGCTAGAGGAGCAAAATGAGGCTCCCATGGTCCAAGAGGAGGTAGTCAGAGCCTTGCTTGCTCAACTAGACACCCACAAGTCTATGGGGCCGGATGGGATTCACCCAAGGGTATTGAAGGAGCTGGCGGATGTGCTGGCCAAACCCCTTTCCATCATCTTCCAACAGTCCTGGAAGACTGGGGAAGTTCCACGGGACTGGAGGCTGCTTGATGTTGTGCCCATCTACAAGAAGGGTCGCAGGGAACTACAGGCCTGTCAGTCTGACCTCAGTGCCAGGGAAAGTCATGGAACAGGTGATCTTGAGTGTGATCATGAAGCACATGCAAGAGAAGAGCGTGATCAGGTCCAGTCAACATGGGTTCACAAAAGGCAGGTCTTGCCAAACTAACCTGATCACCTTCTATGACCAAGTGACTCGGATGCTGGATGAGGGAAAGGCTGTGGATGTGGTCTTTCTGGATTCTGCTACGGAAACTGTCGGCCTCTGGGTGGAAAACTGGTTGAATGGCCGGGCCCAGAGAGTGGTGGGAAATGGTGTTAAATCCAGCAGGAGGCCAGTTACAAGTGGGGTTCCCCAGGGCTCAGTGCTGGGTCCTGCCCTGTTCAATGTCTTTATCAATGACCTGGATGAAGGCATTGAGTGCACCCTTAGCAAGTTTGCAGATGACACCAAGCTGGGTGGAAGTGTGGATCTGCTGGAGGGCAGGGAGGCTGCAAAGGGATCTGAGCAGGCTGGACCGCTGGGCAGAGTCTAATGGCATGAGGTTTAACACGGCCAAATGCCGGGTCCTGCACTTGGGGCACAACAACCCTGTGCAGAGCTACAGACTAGGAGAAGTCAGTCTAGAAAGCTGCCAGGAGGAGAAGGACCTGGGGGTGTTGGTTGACAGCGACTGAACATGAGCCAGCAGTGTGCCCAGGTAGCCAAGAAGGCCAATGGCATCCTGGCTTGGATCAGAAACAGCGTGACCAGCAGGTCCAGGGAGGTTATTCTCCCTCTGTACTTGGCACTGGTGAGACCGCACCTTGAATCCTGTGTTCAGTTCTGGGCCCCTCACCACAAGAAGGATGTTGTGGCTCTGGAGCGAGTCCAGAGAAGAGCAACAAAGCTGGTGAAGGGGCTGGAGAACAGGCCTTATGAGGAACGGCTGAGAGAGCTGGGGCTGTTTAGCCTGGAGAAGAGGAGGCTGAGAGGAAACCTCATTGCTCTCTATAACTACCTGAGGGGAGGTTGTAGAGAGGAGGGTAATGGCCTCTTCTACCAAGTGACAGGGGGCAGGACAAGAGGGAATGGCCTCAAGCTCTGCCAGGGGAGATTTAGGCTGGACATTAGGAAAAAAATTTTCACAGAATGGGTCATTGGGCACTGGAACAGGCTGCCCAGGGAGATGGTTGATTCTCCTTCCCTGGAGGTGTTTAAGGGGCATGGTTTAGTGTTTGATAGGAATGGTTGGACTCGATGATCCGGTGGGTCTCTTCCAACCTGGTTATTCTATGATTCTATGGTCTCCATTTCAGCAGCTCCCTCAATGCAAACTTGGTTTTATGAAGAGGAAATACATGGGTGGATTGCCACCTGCAGCCCCATTTTCAATGAATCTGAAACCATGACTCAGTACTCAAAGATACTGTTAGGTAGTAATATGCTAGCTATGTATAGATATAATACAATAGATGCCTTTGTGCTGTTGATGTGTTCTTTTCATAGTCTTCCTAGGCTAATAGTCACTTATTGATTATAAGCTCTGTGTGTCCACTTCAAAGAGACGTTGAGATGTGCTTGATTTCAATTGCAGTGTTTCTTATTGTAGTTCCTTCATCATTTCCAGCTGGGCTTGTAGCATTGTTAGACTATACGTTCTTACAGAGTTTTGCCAAAAGTGGGTGCTTGCTACAACATAGGATGGTTGATTCAAAAAACCAAAGCCACTATTAGGCAACTGGAAAAAAAATGAACCAGCAACAAAACAGTAGCTAGAGATCATTGTAATAAAGCTGTGTCTATCACCTAACTCCTCAGTTTCTCTGTGTTCTGAAATGTGGATCTCTCTTTTCGGTGAAGAAGCAGATGGACTCCCTGCTGATTGCAGGACTTTGCAGACCCCTCTTAGCCTGTTTGCAGGTTGTGTGGGAGGAGACTTCTGGCTCTCTGATATGTTAGTTCTCAGCTGTAAACTTCAGGTAGTTTGTATTTGTGTTAAGGCAGGGGAAGGACTTTTCTCTTACAAAGGCCAGTTACCTTTTTTTGGTTTGTTTTTTTTTTTTTTTTTTTTACTTAAAGTCAGTAGCAGCATTCAAACAGGCTTTCATATTCTCTCTGCACAGATGGCAAGGTGCTGGGGTGCTTTCTCTATAAAGCCATAGAAGAGCTCAGCTTTTCAGTGGTGAAAATTAGTTAATACACTTGTTCTGTCTCTCAGGGTATGAGGTACCTGAATAGCGGTGATTGCCATATCCAGAAAAACAAGTTACACATATTCTATTGCAACTTCCAATTAAAAACCATGAAGGATCTGGAGGCAGTCTGGGAGACAGAGCTGCACTTTGGCATATTTTTGCATGACATATCTTGAGGTATCTCCAAGAATGCAAGTGCTGAAAAATGCCATTGACATGAATGAAGTGGATGCAGTGGATTTAGTGAAGGCTGACACAGAAGATGCAGTTGGAACAAGAACTGAAGGATTGAATTGATTTCTTCTAATTTAGACACCTACATCTGAGCTAGCCTTCAATGTACCTATCTCCACTGACTATAAAGGGTCCCTAGAGTGACTAGCTTATCTGTAAAGGTCTATGCTCTAGAATATTTGGTATTAACTAAGACGAATCTTACTCATAAAAGTCAGTCTCCTGTATTCTTCTCACTTTTCTGCCATACATCTTCTTATGTGAGGTCAGATTATGGGTTACAGTATCAGAACCTGTCTGTTTTTTATTTGCAAAAGATACAGAATGAGTTAGGGAGACAAGAAACAATTGGACAAGGCAAAAACCAAAAAATCTTTGCTACCAATCCAAGTATCACATATAATGGCTACCTGAAAGGTAAGACAATGTCTTCAAACTCATTTCTGGACACTTCTATGTATCCTGCAAGTCTCAGTGCATCAAAAGTGCATTAAAGGGCAATAGGGACCAATTTAACTATTGGCTGTTGGGGGCTGCCAGGAAGTTTATTGAGAGCTCCTGAGACAGCAGTCTCCTGAATTGGTCTGGCATTCGCTGGCTCTCATCCCAGTGTGGAGTCCCAGGGAGAGATAAAATTGCCATAACACTTAAGGAAGAGATAAACAAGTAGAATGTGGATGGTAACATAGGGAAAAGAAAACAGCATATCAGCAGGATGAAGCGGCATGAATGTTATGGCTGAGATAGTATCTGGAAGTAGTAGGTAAGAAAATATCTTGTACTGAGGCTAGAAGTAGGAATAGATCTAGAGGATGTTTGTGAGCCAGAGGAAGAGACTGATCAATACAGGTTTTGGGGTTTTTTTAATGCATGTAGGCAGAGGCCTCTGCAATGCTTTTGGAGGGAGTTTCAATTGCTTTGGCTGATGAGAGAGTAAAAATCATACTTTCACGGAGGAAACAGTAGAATCCTTCCATTTTTTTTTTGCAAGGTTCCTGTCTTACTTCTGCTGGATGCAAATTTGCTAAAGGGAAAGCAAGACTGAGGTGCCAGGCAGTGTCTAAGCATTATGGCAGAGGAGGTTTTCAAAAGTTCCACTGAACTGAACAGCATTCCAGATGCATGCTGAAATCACACTCCTGAATTCCAGGCAATACTATGAGGCTCTGTGCTGCAAAAATCGTACAACTACGATGTACTGGAACATGTCCAAAACAGATAGCAGGAATCTTATTGTTAAAAAAGGCTGAATATTGGCTGTCACTGTTCTCCTAGAATACAAAGTCTTCAGATGTGAAACTAAGTGGGATTTGGCTTGGAGAGAGAGAGTTCTTAGAGAACTGAAACTAAGAGGAAGACTCTGAAAAAATCTTTCCCCTCATGCCTGTGACGAATTTCTCTGACTTGCATATTAATAAAGAGTAATAGAATGCTGCCATGAATTAGCAAAACTCTTTTTTTGTACTACTGTGCCCTAGCAAACCAGAAAATATGAGTGTAGTACAAATTGAATGCTGATTTCTATATGCTCAAATAGAGGTCAAAATTGTTTCTCAGAAATGCTGAGCACCTAGAACTCCAGCTGATTTTAAGTGTATGGAAAGTCTGGGATGAAATGTAGTATCTCCAATCACAATTATAGCTAAGGGCAAGTTAATTAGGCTGGATATGTTGGTTTCCTGCCTGAGGAAAGCACAGCTCAAATTATTTCCTCTGTTGTTTGTAGCTTATTAAAGATTTATCCATGTTTTGTTCTCCTAACTCAATCACAGTGTAAGAACACTACAAATGTGAGCAGTAATATTGTTTGAAATCAGATCCAGTCTATCTGAATGTGGCCTTCAGAAAATGCTCTTTAAAGAAAAAACAGATCTTTTCAGATGTGGACCATAAAACAGAGGCAAAATCTTTACTTTCTGAACTGACTGTTCTATGGTCGTTTTCCATAGAAATAAATGATTAGCAAATTTGCAAGACAATGCACAGGTTGCTTGGTTCTTCTCTTACCTGGATGTATCTTGGACAGACAACTGATAATGCTTCAAGCATGTGCGGTGCTTTCAAGGGAAGGCTGGAAAAGTCATCCAAAAGATTACTCATTCTGGGCAATTGAAGACAATATTTTCCTTTAATGACAAACGAAAGAAGGCAAAGGCAACAGACCAGCAAGTCACGCTTGCTGTTACTAAGACAGGAAAGAGTTTCAGAGAGAATGCCATGTGGCACATGCATCAGCACAGCATTAGGCTTGTCCATAAACCCTGCTTTAAAAGCATTGGTGCTTAGCCCATACTACTCTAGAGCTCAATGCTGGGAAAAGAGTGTGCGTCCCCAGCTGACCCCTGCTTTATCTGCACACATCTGGCCTTCCAGGCATGGGGCATTTCCTGAGGGGATGAAGTTCTTTGCATTGCATTTGCAGAAATTTCACTGTTGAACTAAGGGAAAATTTGGTTTTGCCTGTGGGGTCATAGCAGCGCTGGTTTCTGTATGGCTGAAGCCGCATTTTGTTTCCATGTTCCTCTTTCCTTTTTTCCTTTGCTCATGTGCACACATGGGCACACACACGAATGGGACACGGTGAGAGGAGGAGATGTGGCCTGTGCCTCTCCCTTGAGCACTATAGTGAGGGCTGTGAGCTGGCGGGTGGACTACATGCTGTATCTTGGTGTGGACACATCAGGTGGGGACTCTGAAAGCTACAGCAGTCTATCTGCAATCTTTGGGATCCCTGGTGTAAGACGCTGTCTTGTACTGTCCTCCAGCACAGGGCCTGGGCTTGAAGCCATCCTTTATCTCAAGCAGCCTGAAGCATATGTGAGCCTAATTTTTGCCAAAGCCAACCCTTCTTTTCTATATGAATGCAGCAAGTGGCAAATTCAAGTAGGGTGCTCTTCCCAAGGTGTGAGAAGATCCTGTGGATTCCCATGTCTCTGCTGCTGTGGTTCAGCTGAGCTCTGTGGGCGTGAAATCTCTATTGGTTGGATGGTAGAACTGGAATCACAGAGAAGCGGTAAGGAACAATGCAAATGGATTCAAAAGGGATTTGGATCATTTAGTTGATGAGCCAGCAGATGGTAAATGCTGCTTGGTGTAGAAAATGAAAAGTAATTAGTCTGGAACAAAGAGCAAATGTAGGGAATGAGTGTTGTATCCAGTGCGCTGATCAGAGAGTAAAAGGGGTTGCTGTGGAAAAAAATCATAGAAACTGTCACTTCAGTGCACAGATGCAATAAAAAAAGGCAAATAAGACACCAGACCAATGGAATAGTGAGCTATAATGCACCATGAAAGAGGCAATACAGTCCTCTGGAAAATGGTTATTGGGCCCCTCCAGAATACTGCACAGAGCGTGGGTCACTGTCTCAGGAAGGTTATGCTTGGAGAAAGGTGCATTATAAAGCAACTAAACTCTAATGGTTTCGATCATTTTAGTTCTGAGGCATTTCAGTTAAGAGGCTCATTCTGAGGGGTCAAAGAGACCTTAAAGAGATTTTTAAATTATGGTAATGATTGTCACCAGGAAATACTCAAAGTGCTATGAGATTATAAAAACTAAGGAAGTGGTACTGGGCAGAGAGCAGAAATTTCACAAACTGCTGCACAAAAAAGATGGTGATCTTCTGACTTTGTGGAGTTAGCTAAGGGTAAATACAGCTTCAGGAACACATAACTCAGTCAAGTGAGTGATGCACAACTACAGTGCACAGAACTGTCCTGTGGAACAAGCAGGAGGACAGTAAAGGCTCAGATAAAAATAGAAAAAAGATGTAGAGAAGAATGTCTCTCCAGTGTTTCAGGGTTTGTTTTTATTTTAATTCAGTTTGTGCAGGTTCCTAAACTGTATCTGTCTGCTAATAGAAAGATCAGCCTTTGCACAGAAGCTGCAAGAGGAAAGGAGAGGGGAAGGTAAACATTGTCCTGCCCTCCTGATCCTGCTGGGGTTCATGCAATGTGAAAATAAGTAACCTTCAGGTTTAGTTAAGGCAGAGAAAAGTTGTTGGGCTGCTGCTTTTGAAAAGGTTGGACAGCAACAGACTGAATTTGAGGTCAGAAGGTAGTTCACAAGGCTAGGGAAGGATGGCAAACTGGAAGGATGTGTAATTGCAAAAAGGGATGTAAACATTTAAACTGTAATTATTATAAATGTGTTTCAGGCACCTAAGTCTGCCAGAACAATGTAGAAAATTTGTTTTTGGTTGTGTAGGCATCAGAGAAGCATGTGAAGTAAGTTTACAGACGTGCTGTGGTGCAGATACAGCTTTGCTGCCACTGCGGCTAGACTGAGCTGGATGGAGTCCATATCTCCTGCCTCATCCTGAGAGATATGGTTTTTGAGCATAGGGATTAACTTTTTGGACTTTTTCATCAAACTTGAGCACCTTTCATTTAATGTCATGGCCAGAGAAGACAGTATGCCACTTATAAAAGTTTAGTTCTTAGAGGTACATTGTCAGGGAAGAGGAGGTTCATATACACAAGCCTCCTAACAGAGAGCTACTTGCTGTGGATTAAGCTTAGGTCATGATCACGCTTTGTCCTTTCTGTAAAAGGGAGTGCAAAGCAATGAAGAGGAGCAGGCAAGACTGAGCTTGACTCTGGTGTGAGGCGAGGAAGGTAGTGAACTCTTTCTCTCCCTGTCTACACGGTTGCAGGTCCACAGTTGTAGCCACCCTATGTTAAAGGAAATTGTGTTGTTATAAAAATGCCTTGTGCTGATATACTACAGGTGGTATCATAGCTGTATCACTAGTGGAAAAATGCAGGTTTGAATTTGCTGACGTTGTTGCAGCTAGACAAAGCTTTTCACTGCCTCTGAAGCTGATGTGGAAGTGAGAAAACAGAAATTGTATAGTTCATGAAGACCGATGGTCTGGCCTTAATGGGACCAGCATCAACTCTTGCAAAGAAGATAGAAGGACCTTTTAATTCTCCCAGAGTCAGGTACTGCCTTAAACTCTGAAAGTCTGTCCTTTTACTTCTTCTGAAGTTTAGCATAATTGTTCTGACTGGATATTCTTGTGATCCATATAGCCATCCAATACTTCTTTGAATCATGCACGGTTCCTGACCTCAGTGCTTGCTGTCTGCCTGCTTTTATGCCACTCTCAAGTCACTTGTGGCTTTCTTTTTATGTATTAGTAGTTTTGACCAGCTTTGCTCATGCTGCTATGACGATCTACAAGATTTCTTATTATTACTGCTTTGTAGTCATTCAGATCATCCTTAAAGTCTAGTTTTCTGTTAATACCTCCAAGACACAGTGGAGAACAGTAGTGCAGGGGCATCTGAAATTCCATGTATGCCTATAAGACATGCCCAGATGTGAAAGCTTGTGCAGCGCAGTAAAGGTGGAGCTTCTCTTCATTTTTAGCATGAGGTGTATCCCTTCCAACCCACTTAGCCCACGCTGATGCATGGAGTTGTAACACAAGAAAAGCCAATTCAAACCTTCTGCATCAAATGAGCCACAACTGAGTCACCATATATGTTTGACTGCACGTGTGAAATGCTCTGTTGTTGAAGCGCTCTGTTTTCTAGTTATGCTTCCTTTCTCATGTAGATTGCTCCTTGCAAAGTCACAAATAGTTCATGTAGGATTAGACAATGACCTCCAGGGTTGCCAGGGGATCCAGACATCCCAAACCATCTCAATTGCATAGATTATCCCACCCCCATCCCATTATGACTCAGTGTGGAAAACTTTCTTGGAGTTTTGGAACTGAAGGTATCTCTTCCATGCAGCAGTTGTGGACTGTGTTTTTGTATAGGAATCCTTTTTTGAAAGTCCTGTCTTGTAGAAAAAAAAACCCCAAATATTCTTAAAGCAGAAAAGGGAACTGACTTTCATGTGTTTCTTGCATTTTAAGCCTACTTCATACTAGAATGCTGTTTTTCCTGTTTTGCTGTGATGGCTAGATGAACCAAGGCATCTTTCATATTAGTATGTAATATTGGAAATGGGTTAATTCTTATAAGTTGGAAGTTGGAGCAAGACAGGTGTTGGCTGAGTGAAGTTCAAGAGTTACTGGAAGAACATTACCTGGGAATGTGGCACTGAGAGGATTTATTTAGTGTGAGGTCACTATACATTGTGCTGAAATCCACAAAGCTCTTATTTCTTCAGTCTTACTCAAAAAAGAGCAGTAGGGATATTAGGATCTGTCCAGTTAATTTTAGAGAGGGCAACTAGGACAGTGAACAATTTGCAATGCCACTTAAAATTAGGAAGACACTGGTGAGTGGAGTCTTTTTATTACTTTAATAAATGCCATGTAATCTGAATGTCATATCTTCTTTTCATTACGAGCCAGTTGTGACCGACACACACGTTTTAAATTGGCACTTGTAAGGCAAATGGAAAGGTGAATAGAATAGCAGAGCTGAAGAAGCAAACCCAGTTGGGTCACTTCTGTTTCTTTAGTGTAAAATTTTCAGAACACACGCACAATAAAGGTATAATCAAAAGTGAGTTTTGGATGGCTTTCAGGGTTCCAACTGCCTTCCATCTTCTCAAAGCACCTATTCATGCTTTCAGAGGAGCTTTATGAAAGCATGTGAAGTGGGTTTCAATTTACCCCTATCTTATACTTGGAGGCAGACAGTATAGCTTTATTCTCTTCTTGTGGCTTTGTCTGTATGATGACGAGGAGTGTTGTGAGAATGACCTACAGCAGCAAGACAAGGAAAAACAACTCACTAAGTTTAAGCTTAAATCCTCCACTCTTGCAGTGTTTTGACTCAAACAACTTAAGACACAGCAGAGGGTACCTTACCTTGTTTTGATTAGAAACTATTAGCTCAAACTAGGTAACAGAACACTCCCTAGTCAAAATATATGTTCTCATGAAACAAGAACAAATTATGTCTGCTCCATCTGCCCAGGGAGGTGGTTGAGTCACTGTCCCTGGAGGTGTTTAAGGTGAGGGTGGATGAGGTACCTAGGGGCATGATTTAGGGATTGGTGTGAGTGGTTGGACTCGACAATCCAGTGGGTCTCTTCCAACCTAGTTATTCTGTTATTCTGTGATTCTGTGATCTAAACTTTTTTGAAGCTTTTACTCCATGCAGCACAATGAAGAAGGCTATGAAAACAATCCTGAGTCTGTATTTGCCAGATTGCAGCCACTAGCCAAAACAGATGATACGCTGTTATTTGTTTTGTGTCCCTGAAGTTTAAAGACTGTCTGTCGCTCTTCATTTCCTCTGTTTTCAGTTTATCAGTGAGTTTCGGATGCCAGTAAGAACTACTCTGTTGATCACATGAAAGGACCATTTAGCCCAGTGAAGCTTTTTTCTGACTGCTGCCAGCGTGGGATGTGTGAGAAGGGATGTAAGGGTGGAACATGTGCTGTGGCACTACATATCCGAAGCCCTTGGCAGAGGGACCCCTGTGGCTAGTGCTGGGACTGGGGAGCCTGGTTTTGGAGCAGATCAGAAACCAGACTTCTCTCAAGAGGTTTTGTTGGGTGTTAAGTGTCAGAGTCAAACTCTCACTTTTTTTCTCTCATTCTGTCCCTTTGAGTCCTGCATTCTGGACTGCACAGTCAGAACAGTCACGTGTTTGGTCATAACATGCAGCTTGGAGTAGGGTTTCCTCTAAGAGAGGGCTTATTTGTGTTAAGAAAGGCTTGCTTCCAGGTTGTAATAAATAACCGGCTATGTCCCATGCAAAAAAAAAAAAAAAAAAAAAAAAAAACCAACCCAAAAGCTGAAACTGCTGCCTCCTGGCTCACTCCTTTTCTGAAAAGTTTGCTCATTACCCTTGAAGAACACCTGTAAGGACATAATTTGCCTAGATCTGTCTAGGTGAAAGGGCTTGTCTGTGGCTCTGCATCAGGTGCTGATGCTTTAGAAGGGACTGAAGTTTCTTTCCCTGCTCAGGCACTGCTGCTTGCCTGGATCCAAGAGCCTTTCCCTCAAGTGAAGGGTTTTAATTGTTCATTCAAATCACTCATATTCCTCCACACAATGCATAAGGTGGCCTTGGGCCTGGCACATGTTTTTGTACTCTGGGGACAGGCACCTAAAATGGTGTGCCTTGTGACAATGCCTAAACCCTTAACTAGCTATAACTGCAAAACCTTGTTTCCAGTACTTATTGAGAAGCATGCTACCAGTGACAAGGCTGGGGATATCCCTCAAAGCAGATTTTCAAAGATATGTCCTCTTTTCCCACCTGCTTTTCAAGATGGATGTACTCCTTGTACGTAGTCTCCACTCTCTCTGTTTCACCTGGGCGGTTTTGTAAATCATAAGCTGTTCATAGCACTGTGGGGCTGAAAGATTCATTTCTGGGGAACAGGAAAAAATTAAGATCTGTATGTGTAAGACTGAATTTTCCATTAATTTATATTATATATAGGAACATGTGCCATCCAGTCATAGTTCTTGACATATGGAAACTTAGCATCTTATAGCTGATTTGTAATACTTGTGTTTGAAAAATGACTACAGAAAATCAAATCAGTAGAAACTCACTTCGTCAGGAGTTGCATATTTGGTTCTAGGAGACACTGGAACAGTACATCTCTACTGACTGGTAATTCCTTATAGTACAGGAGATTTCAAGCTAATAATCCTACCCAGGCTGTCGGACAGCCTGGGTTTTATTTTAATAAACATCTACAAACGCTGCTGGTTCCTATTCTTAATGTAAAGAAAACGTTAAGGATCAAATTATTATGAATGTAAGCTTGATGCAAATGTGAAAGGACCATGACAGGGTCTGCATTTCAGCAGTGCTTGTTGCAGTGTTTCCTTTTGTGTTTTGTTTGTGGGCTTGCACATCCAGTGAGCAAGATCACAGTCTATTCTATTTCAGAATAGCAAATACTACTGTCTGTAACTACTTTCCTCTAATTAAGAACAGAATCTCTCCTAAATGGCAAAGGCTCCCCATGTTTTTTTTCTTTCCTTTTTTCTTTTTTCTTTTTTCTTTTTTCTTTTTTCCTTTTCTGTCAGTACAAATATTCCATCATATGGTTTTGAATTTTCTTTTTTTTTTGTTCTACTTTGCAGTTAGCTTTGATACCATTCAAAGGGAAGCCCTAGGGCAGAATTTTTAGCAAACAGCAGTCCAAGAGCTGCAGTCAATTCTTCATTGCTCTGTGTCTTTAAATCAAGATTGGGTGCCTTAATAAAACGTTGCGCTTCTCTTCATCGAGTTATTAGCCTTTGATAAAGGAATCCCTTGATGAAATGTTATGGCCTGTGTTTTCCTGGGAAGTAAGACTAGATCATCATAATGGGCCCTCCAGGTCTTCAGCTCGATTGTGCCTGATTTGTTTTCTGACCTTGAATTAGGCTGAGAAGAGGAGGTTTTCGAGGAACAAGTCAGGAAGTAAAATTCTGTGTGAATACCTTGCAGAGTTACCAGCAAACTGACAAGGGAAAGATGCAGGTCCAACCTGGCAGACATTAGTGGAGCTGCCTGTGGTGTGTAAGATTTAATAAGCACTGGTGTGAGAGATGGCAGTGGGCTCACTCTGAACCTCAGTGACCCCAAAAACATGTATACACATAGCTGTCCCTCTGGTGCGTGGTATCAACTCCTCAGCCACGCTGCAGGCAATGCCTGGGGAAGCCGACTCCATCCTTTGATGATGGCAGTGCCTGGGGAGACCATTCTTTGCCTGTTCTCCTGTCTCAACAGGAGACTCCTGGCAGTTACGGGGACTTGCAATGTTTTGTGTCAGCCCATCACGAATCATTACGTGTCATATGCCAGAGCTTGTTCCTGAAATATGTTTCTCACCCTCAGTAGAAAAATTTCTGCTCTTGTGTGTTTCAGTATGTGAGGGTTACAGTCCATTACAAGCACATGTTTGTGTATGGTGGTGAGTCACAAAAGGGGTAATGGTCAGTTTTAACCTGAAAGAGGGTAGATTTAGACTGGATATTAGAAAGAATGTTTTTACTGTGAGGTGGTGAGGCACTGGCACAGGTTGCCCAGAGAAATCATGGAAGCCTCATCCCTGGAGTTGTTCAAGGCCAGGCTGGATGAGGTTTTGAGCAACCAGATCTAGCGGAAGGTGTCCCTGCCCATGGCAGGGGGGTTGGAACTGGATGATTTTTAAAGTCCCTTCTAACTCAAACCATTCTGTAATCCTATGATTTCTTCTGTCCCTCCCCTGAAATACTCAGCCAGTACCTGCCCTGGTTATCGGATGCTGCTTGGGAAAACATGATTTCCCCAGTAAGAAGTAGGAAAAGTCCAACCTCCCCACCCCGAGTACTGTTTGAACAGTAAAGAACCACCAGAAGCTACCACTTGCAAAATGGTTCTTTAAAAAAGCAGTCCTCAAAAGCATGTACAATAAATACTTCTGAGAGGTAGCTGTAGGAATTGGGAAATAATAGGTGAAAAATATGTGTATGTGTTTGTGTGTATGAACAGGGAAGGCAGGAGAGTGACTCAGTAGTTGTATTTCTTGTGGTTTTATCACAATACTGGCCTATAAATTGTGAACTGCTGCTCTGCAGCTGCTGAGGTCATGACTCTCTTGGCGCTACTTCCAGATGTTAGTGATCTTAAGATACAGGGACTTGTCTTCCAAATCTAAATAAAGAAAAGTCTGGGTAGCTTATGTGCTCATCCTGTGCCTCACTAAAAAGTACTGGTGACTTTTTTCTCCTTTCCCCAGGGAGCTACCTATTTTCACACCTTTGGTTCTGTCAGATACCCCAGTTAAATCCAGTGCTTTGACAAACCTTTCCTCCTTCTGTGTATGAATGTTTCCAATGAGCTCACCCATGAATGCAGTGTGGAGAAGGTTAAGTGGCTCAGGCAGGAGCACTGGCATAGACATGAGACCTGAAAGTCATAATGAAAAACCAGGCATTTTTTTCCCTCAGAGAAAGGTTTAAGAAAGAGACAGATGAGCTGTAATTGAGACAGAAGGATGTTGATTTCATGGTTTATTGTCACATTAAAAAAGTAATCTTACTGATGAATTAATATTTGCTTTTTAATATAAAAGTGCTTATTCTTACAAATCCTTAAGGCTCATTCTGTTACATTACAGTAGGATTTTTCACCATCCCAGAAACTGTGCTACATGAGTTTTATATGAACTGTGGACATAGCAAAATCTCCAAACAGTAAAACACATCATTAATAATTTCATTGCCTTCGTACACATGAACCTGTTTAATCGTGTAACAAAATTTAAGATGAAAACAAACAAAAGCAATTTTTTTTTCGTATTTTCTAGTTTGACCCTGAACTGATCCCCAAAAGATTTTTATTTCGCTCGAGGGAATGGAACAAATACAGTCGTTTTGGAATCTCTATTTTTCACTTGTACAGCAAAAAGGAAGGAGCAAGACAGAGGAGCATAACAGATGCACCCTGTAAGTCTGTTTCTTACTGAAGAGAAAAAGAACAACAATCAAGCACAAGTACTGTTCATATTATATGAGATATTTATTTTTGTAATGTTCCTATGTTGTACTTTTACTTAGGTAAGGCTCCCACTGAAGCCAATGTGAGTTTTGCCTGAGGGAGGAATAAGACCAGGGCTTTCATGGGGAACATTTTAGATGAAGTAGTTTATTATTTTTTTTGTTTCACAATGGAAGAATAAAATAGATGGAAGTTACTAAAGCTCTTGTTGTTTGTATTAATCATAAGTGGAATATGATTTCTGGCATTCACTATGATACACAGATAAGAGTATACCATATTTATTTTTAATCATTATCAGAGCTATATTAGTTGGATGGGCAGTGAAATTGCTATTTCTATTTAAATTTTAGGTATCTATGTACTGTAAAGACCAATTGTGTTTTGGGTTTTTTTTGTCAATAATTGGGTCAAAATGCAGTAACTAAAAAAATACCTAATGTGAAAGGTAAAAAGAATTTGAAGTATTCTGGAGCAAGGGTGGAAATGCTGACTGATCTAATAAATAAGGCAGTTTAAAGCATTTGTGACTGCTACTGTGATATATGTACATACTTTACAGCATAAATTACTGTACAGAATACTCTGTTTATTAACCTGTGTAAACAATATTGCCTGCTGCATGGGGACATATTGTAGGATTACGCTCATTGCAAAGATAAGCTGCTATAGCTTTGGCTCCCCCTTTGCAAGGGGAGGTCTTGTGTAGCATGCCCTCAGAGAGAAACATAAGCGATATTTCATGAGCTGCAAATAAAGCCATCCTGACATGAATAACCTGATAAAAAAATCTGCTGACGCTTTTTGCTGTAAACAAAGTATGGAAATGAATCTCTGCAGTTTGTTACAAAAATAATTCTAGTCGTAAGCTGACCTTTGCTTACATCATCTGGTCAGAGACTCTTGCTTAGAAGTTTGTTGTATGAAAAAGGGAGGTGGAGAAGAGTCACAAGGCAGCACTATTGTGTCGTGCACCATCTGCACCGCCAATGTGCCTGTCTGGAGGATGATTGGTGGCGGGACCCCAGACTGGGACTGCTGCATGGCCTTTTCAGCATGGAAAGGGGCAGCTCTCTGCAGAACAACTCTCCATGGCCAACTCTCCATGGCAGACTGTCTGTGGGACAACTCTCTGCAGGACAACTCTCCACAGGGAGGCTGAGGTTTAAGGTTAGGCGCTCCCCATGGAGACTTGTCCCTGTGGAGAGTTACCTGTATAAACCTGTCCCCCAGAAAGCTGGCTGAGAGGAGTTGTCCTGTGGAGAGTTGGCCATGGGAAGCTGGCTACGGAGAGTTGTCCTAGACTCTTTTCAGCCACTGGTGCTACACACAGCATGGGAAGTTGTGAGGGAAATAGGACAACTGCAATTATTGCTACTGGATGGAGAAGTATTTGCAAACCTAAGCAACCTGTTATTTTGACTGCTCTGTACTGTCTTCCCTGCCTGTTTGTTTCCCTCACTCACCTGCAGCATCGTTTGGCTTTAGCTGCTGCATGGTGGCAACTTCATGGAAGAGGGACTCTGTAGAACACCTACCACAACATTGCCCTGATCAGCAGACACCACTGCGGCCCAGGTTCCCTTTAATAATACGTCCAGGAAGGCAGGGAGTTGCCATAACTGAGGTGCATGTGTGTGTAGCCATAATTTGTTACACCAGTCCTCGTCTCCATCTGTCATGGTCAACACGGAGCAATGTCCCTGTGTAGGGTGACTGGGGGTTAGCCTTGGGCTGCCCAGAAAGCAGCACTCATGCTGCCCAGCTCCTCTGCTTTGGCTCCTGCCCCTCCTCTTGCTGTTTGTGGAAAGAGACAACCTACCAACAGCACTGCAAACACATCTTAACCCGGCTGCTCTGAAGCTCTCAACACAGCCCTGCTCTTTCTGCCCCAAACCGACAGCAGGGGATGTTGCCGGGACAGCTCTAGGAGCTGCTATGGGACTGCTGGTCTGAAGGCAGACCACAAGCTTTAGGTGGCCCTGGGTGGCCTACAGGCTGTTCATCACAGATAAAATTGCCTTTTTTGCATAAAGAATTGAAAAATGCTGTTGAATTTGAATGAATTTGAATTTCCATAAAAAAGGAGTAATATTGGCTCTGTGTGGTCTCATGGCCAATCACATCTCTTTCACCACCTACAGAAAAATGTTTCTTCTCTTTAAAGGAAGCCAGCTTTACTTCCAGACAACATCTGGAGAAAAAGTGTCTTTGAGTATTTACTAAATTGTAAAATATATTTTCCTGGTATTTCAGTAATCTTAATAGAAGAAAGGGGCACATTTTAAGGAACTACTTCTTTGGATGTGGCTGCATTGAGTTAGAGAGTGGGTAAGGGATGGTCCAAGCCTAAAACATATGCTTTAAACATCTAATAAATAGATGTATTTACCACATACTTATTTTCTGCTCCCTCCCAATGTGATCTCAGCACATTCTAAGATATTTACCAATTTCAGCAGGCACTCTCATCAGCAACAAGTATGGTTGTAAACCTGAGGTGGGATTTATATCACCTCTATATCTGAGCTCATCACCTAAATAACCGTTGTAGCCAGTGGATAGAAACAAGCAGTCCTAGAATGCGATTTATCATGCTTAGTTTAGGCCTTCAGTACAAGATGAGGTGCATCAGCACTTACTGTCTTTTCCTCAGGAGGAAGTTGAAGTTTCTAGATAGGAATAATGGGAGAAGGTGGGCACCAGTCCCACAGGTGTTGTGGGATTGAGAAGAAAACAGAAAGCTCCTGAGCTGCTTGGAGCAGCTCTGCACTCTCCTCTGTATTTTCATCTCTCAGTAGAGTCAGTTCTCCCTTGTCCTGTAAATCACAAGCCTGGGCTGGGAGATGGGATTGGGAAAGAAAATGTCTAGAGCTGCAGGGAGAGCCATCTATGGGACCAGGAAGGCAAGGATAAGGGTTGAGGAGACAAAAAAGATAATTCATGTATTGATTGTGTGTGACTTGCTGGGGAAAGACAGAAGTTGATGCTTGCATGCAGCACCTTTTGCAAATAAAAGATAGATTTATTTGTTATGGGTGAAGCCACCTTGCAAGACTTGAGAAGTGTGAATCTCACGAATTTCAACAAGCCCAAGTGCAGGGTCCTGCATCTGGGTTGGGGCAACACCCAGTATCAATACAGCCTGGAGGGGAATGGATAGAAAGCAGCCCCCTGGAGAAGGACTTGAGGGTACCGGTGGATAAAAAGCTGGACGTGAGCCAGTAATGTGTGCTTGCAGTCCAGAAAGCCAACCACAGCCTGATGTGTGGCCAGCAGGTTGAGGGGGATGAATCTTCCCCTCTACTCTGTTCTCATGAGACCTCACCTGGAGTCCTGTGTCCAGCTTTGAGGTCCCCAGCAAAAGGAAGACATGGACCTGTTGTAGTGGGCCCAGAGGAGGGCCACAGAAACGGTCAGAGGGCTGGAACAGCTCCCCTGTGAAGAAATGCTGAGACGGCTGAGATTCTTCAGCCCAGAGAAAGCTACAAGGAGACCTTATTTCAGCCTTTCAACTTGAAGGGGACTTAGAAGAAAGATAGAGGAGGACTTTTTACCAGAGTCTGTAGTGACAGGACAAGGGCCAATAGTTTTCAACTGAAAGAGACTATTTTTAGCTTGGACAGAAAAAATATATTTTTTGCAGTGAGACGGATGAGATAATGGAACAGGTTGCCCAGAGAAGCTGTGGATGTCCCCTCCCTGAAAGTGTTTGAAGATAGCTTGGATGGGCCTTTGAGCAACCTGGTCTCATGAAAGATGTCCCTGCTCATGGAGGGGTTGGACTAGATGATGTCCCTTCCAACCCAAACCATTCTGTGATTCCATGATGAACCTAAACTGCAAATGAAAATGTATTTTTCAATACAAATATCTTCTGGAAAAGACCAAGAAAGGTCCCTCCTTGGTAAACATTATCCATGTCCAGCTTGTTCCCTCAGGAAGTGTCTCCTCTCATGTCTGTTGACAGGGTGTGAATTCCATATCTAAGAATGCGGAGTGGAGGAGAAAAGGATTACTACTGCTAAGGAGGGAAGGATGTGTCAGTACTGCCTGACTAACATGAACAACAACAGAAGCATTTTGTTGATGTGACTGGTGTTCAGTTCTTGGTGAAGTGTTTTGCTGATTATTTCTAGAGGTAATGCAGGAGAACGGAGCTGGGACTTTGAATCTAGGACGCTGGTTTATGCTGGTGTGATTTGGGAAGGTAAATGCCTGAACACTGCACTCTCGTCATATCTCTTCCAGCTCAGTTACTGGTAATGTGCAGTGCAAACGGGCAAGTATTTTGTTAAGAGAGAGATTTTGTTACTGTTTCGTTAAGCGACCAGTCCTCTCTGCAGTGAACCACTCCAAAAGAAAATATCCATTGACTTAAAGTTATTTGAAGCTGGATTTGGAGTAACAAATGATTTTAATAATTCTGAGGCTGTTAGGAGAAACACCCTTGGTACGACTGAGGAGGCAAATTTCTCTCACAGAAATACAAAGTGGCTCAAAGACATAAAATGATTTGAAATTTGTAGGATGGCTAAACAGCACTTGGTTAACCTACGCAGTTTGTCCCATTGTGTAGTGTTGTGATTCTTGCTCTCTACCAGGATCAATGTTATAGACACTCTGGGAATGGCAATTTCACGTAGGCTGTGACTCCCCTCAGTGCTAAGCACAAGTTTTATGTACTCTGGTGCTTACATTGAGAGCTTAGATGGTATTTAAGGATTTTGAGGGCCTTGTAGCTCTACACTCATGGGTGAAATTCATCCAGTGTACTTAGCAGTTTTTTCAATAGCTCTTCTACAACACTTTCCTTCTGAGGATACAAAGTGATTTGAAAACATTAATTAATTCTCATAAAGCCCTATGAGGCAGATAAGTGTTAAATATCCCTGTGTTAGTACACATGAGAAACATGAGACCTGAGCACCTTATGATCTATGATGTTCTCTATATTCACTCCCAAAAAATAATATGTGCCTTGGGATAGGGGAAACCCCCATTTTTAAGTCATTCTTTTGTTTTCCTTGGACCCTCTGGAGTACTTCAAGGGAATGAGATGGAATTCAAGGATGAGACTGGAATTCAAGCTGCAGCATGTGTGATTCAAGCTACACAGGTCAGAAAGGAGAGGGAGCCTTGTTGAATTTACCTCTGCTTTTGTTGGGGAAAACAAGGCCCTTTATGCAACCTGTGGGTTACTTATTCCATGCTCCGGCATCCCATTTAAAAGACAGCTTGGGCTGCCAAAGTAGAAAACACCCCTGAAAGTGCAGGTATCCTTGTGGACTACCAAGAGCAACAGAGCCAGACAGCAGGCAGAGCAATTACTTGAAGAAATAGCCCCACATGAATGCCACTCATCTCACGGAGGAAAATAGTCTTTTGAAACAATGATGGAGCCCTGGCTGCTCCAATCTTAGTGTTTTCCCCCTATGCATCGTAAGTGAGGTGAGCACAAACAGGGCCTAAAGTGACTTTCTCGGTTTGTTAATTAACCCTAGGAACAATTTTCAGCATGTCAACCAGTAACGCTGGAAAAGGGTCTGGCCTTATTAAGGGTAAATGGCAGCTTTATGAGAGACATTGAAGTAGCCAGATTTTCAGGCTAACAGCATCGAGTGAGAGACATTGATCTTCATTTTTTGAGATAGACTAGACATAAGATCATCTAAATGCTTTTCTCAATGCATTCTGACAAATTTATCTACAGTTACATGCTTTCCCAGCCCTCACTGCACAGCACATAAGCTAATCATAATTATGATAGTGATCAGACCTACCAGGCCTTTCTAAGACATGAAAATCAGACTAATTTTCTAGTTTCAGACACAATGAGTTCAAATATGTGATGTAAATGCTAACAAAAAGATACCCAAATGAAAGGCATGTTAGGTCCGCACCAGCCAAACTTCTATTGTTATCTTAACAAGTCCATATTCTTCAGGCATTGTTTGTATTTCTGCTGTGCCAGGAGATTTTATTCTTTAGTTTGAGGATTCTCCCTGAATGGAGGAGAGAAATGTTGCTATCGCCATGAAGAAGAAACTTTTTTTTTCTGACATATTAAGCATTAAGAGGATTATGTAAAGGCAAGGCATATTGCAGAAGGAGATGTTCTTAATATAGCTTTGACCATGAACCCATGACCCTCCAGAAAATTTAGGATAGTTAAAAAAACCTATTGCTTTGACAATCTTTTCATATAAAAAAAATCTCCTTGTGAAAACATCAAGGAATTCATCCACTGTTATTTACATAAAATTCAACCTTTCCTGCTTAAAATCATGAATTTTGTAATGTCACATCTGCAGGATATCTGAGGCAGGTGCCATTAATCCAAGTCATTTCACAAATTCCAATTTCATTTGGATTAAAACCTACAACTAAGTCAGTAAATAGTATATACTGTACATGTGTTAAGGCTGGTGACTACTAAAGTCTCGTGGGTAGATAAACTAAGCACAGATTAGCCAGGTCTAAGAATATGTCCTCATCTAGGGAAAAAAAGATATCCTGACATTTCAGTGATGTAGATTTTAATCAGTAGCCATGAAAAATGGTTGAATGTTTGTATTATAAAAGAGATACTATGGCACAGTCCCAAAGGTGCATTCTTACAAATTAATTAGCTGCACAAATTATTTTGATAAGAGTTACTGCACTTCTGAGGTGATATGGCTGCTCAGTGATGAGTACTTGATGATCAATGGTAGGCACTAGTAATATTCTTCATGCTGAGTGACTTTTATTACTATTTAGATTTACAGTATATACATATGTGTTTATATCTACACTTAGGGCTTGATCTTAACCTCCTTTACCTAAGATCCTCTATTCATCATCATGTCTTCCTTTAGAGCCCTGTGATAGTTGGATAAAAGAAATAGGCAAACAAGGGGTTTAGGGTATCCTGCCTTATGACAGGGAGGACTATGCTTGGCTTTTGGCCACACTTGAACCTCTGCATATGCTTTTGTTCTTACCTGCTATTCATGCCACCATGGAATAATATAAAGGATTGAGGCCAAGGGGTCTATGTGATCTTGCTGCCTGTGAGTATCCTATAGGCTGTTCTGCATTTGTAGCATCCACCTGCAATACATGGTTCCTTTGAATGCATTCCCATTGCTTTACCAACCTTAACTGATTCACAAGCTTCTGTTTGTAAGCAAACCTCCCCTACAGTCATAATCCTTCTCCATTTATATAGAATGACTTATTAATTTCACAAAACAATCCTGAACGTTGCTATGGCATAAAGAAGCCTGCCTGTTCTTAGACTTTTACAACGCATTTCCAAAATTAAATGTCTTTCATGGAACCCCAAAGTAAAACGATCTCTGCTCGTCCCACCAGAACACACGAAGCACATTCAACTCATGATGAAGTGCCTAAGACTATTCAGGTTCTTAAAGTGGAACCTATGCTTAATTGGACCAGACCACATATATTTTTCCAGACCAGGCCCTAAGTAGATGAAATGAAGTATTTGTTGTCACTATGCCACATTCAGTCATCTAATCAGCAGCAACCATATACAGTGAATAGGCTGCACAGAAGCGTTTTCTATTCTAAATAACCTCACCAAAGTAGTGTAGCTGCAAGAAACTTTATGGAGAGAAGGCCAAAACCTCTAATCCATTTATATGTCTCATTGGTTGAAATGGCTGCTAATTCATCCTGTTACATCACCAGAATTTAAGGCTCAGTGCGCCCATCAGACAACACAGATTATGCCAGCACAAATGCTAAAAATCAGTGTGTTTTTCCATGGAAGCAATGGGTATTTTAGCTGGAATAATTCCATATAAGAACAATTTACAAGAAAGGACAATTATCTACAAGAGATTCTTAGTACTTGGAAATGTTACAACAGGACAGCATTAATTCTTGCATTTCTTTGAAGTTTCTTGACATATTACATCCATACAAAGAGTTCATCATGATTAAGAAAAATATCCCAATCTTAGTAAAATAAACATGCTTCAAAGTTCCATACTTGAAACTCAAATGCCACATATGCAATAAAACTAAACTCCATTTAAGGCAAGTAATATATGTCGCTTCTAAAATTTCTCAAAGTTAAATAGCAGTAAGGGCTCCCAACCCCCCAAATGTATCTGAAGATAAACATCATAGGCACCGTCAAAGAAAACAGAAGCTAATCTAATCAGAATTTCACTTTCCTGATCTAAGGAGAAATCCCACAGTCCCTTCATACAGTATTGAAGCAGCTGACAGAATCCGTTGCTACTGCCTAGTAAATCATGACAGACTTCCAGAGATGGAGTTCAGGCAAGTGATAAACAGAAAGGCACCAATCGAGTTCTCCACGATACTTGTGACCAAACAAATTGTGTTCCTTCTGGGATGGGTAACAGCCACAGTTAAGAGTGATAGGAGGACTTGGAGGATGTAGATTTTGTTACGTAAAAGCAGGTCCATGTTCACTCTTAAGGCCAGCCCCCCCAAAAACTCAAGTCCATGCTAAAAGGTGACTGCAGCCTGAGCTCAGGACTTCCCTTGGGAGGAAGTATCTGAGCACCAATGGACACATAAATATTGGCCCAGGATGGTTTGGGGCTGAGCAGTCCCTCAGTACCTACCCTGCTGAGCTGCTTCAGAGAACAGGCTGAATGCTCTGAGTCTGAGCAGTAGCTGGAGTTGTGGTAAGCAGCCTTAACAAAACAAGGCAGGTATGAGGGGCTCAGTGTGCTCCCAGGCCTGCTTTTTACCACAGCATAAACACAGCCTGTATTACCAAATATGTTTTACTGAGAAAACATGTCACATTGTTTGGTATCTTTTTTTTTCTTTTTTCAAAATACAGCTATTAAAAAATTGGGGAAGGAAAAAAAAAGGCAGCAAGGATCAATCAATCAACCATAGATATTATTGGCTACTTGTATTTGTATCTTGTATTGAAAGAGACTTTTGAATGCACATTTCCTTAATATATAAGAAAATTAGATTAGAAAACAACAACTAAACGGTCAACCAGTAACTCACATAAGAACAGTCCATTGAACATTGCCAGAGATGCTGATTTGAGTAAAGGCTGCAAATCTGATTGAAAAAAAAATGTATTTCCAATACTGAAAAAGAAAACTAAATGTGTGAAGATGAACAAAATGGCACTGAATGCAAGCACAGTTGGTATGAACTGGCTTTGACCTCAGCTAACCCCAATTAAACTCCAATTATTGTGAGACTAATTCTCCTGGCATGAAAAACACAGCCTGTCAACAAAAACCAAAAACATCCCACAAATCAAGAAATGTTAAAGCCTAGTTGAGGATTATGCATGAAGAGTGAGAGGATTATGATAGGAAACAGTTCTTAGCCTGACGAGCAGCAAACTCAGCTTCCCAGATAAAGGAAATTGCATGTCATGTTCCCATACAGCCTAGAAAAATAGTGCTGCAAGGTTCTGCTAGACAGAAAAGACATGAAAGTCAAAATCTGTGGGATGAAGACTTCCCATGCAAAGCCAACAATCGTTATAGACATCTCACTGTCTCTTGGTGTATATGCAGCTGAAATGTACACATTTTCTTTACTAAGTGGATTGTGGTTTGCCACATTTTTTTATCTATTTACTGTCAGTAATAGAGTGCAATTTCCCACCATCTCTTTTAAGTTCTTGCTTATCAGCATATCTGTTTTCAGGCTTTTTGCTTGATACTGCAGGTTATACTGTTGGTGAGGAGCTGAACAAGAGGTAAAGTTACTTAAAAAGACAGGAAAGAAAGAAATGCATGCAGTTTGTTGAGGATGTATTGCACATGAAGGAATGCTGTCTTTCTCCAACTTAATGTGGAGTACACAACTCCTCTGCGTGCCCCACTGGGGAAGTAGCAGAGAGATGGCACGTAAATATAGGAACTTCTCTGACGTGCCCATACTCGCAGTAAAAGTTCTTCAGGTCTATGATTTGCCCTCAGTCATTCCAGTTCAGGAAAGCCCTTGTGTATGTGCTTAAGCTCTACTGAAATCAACTGGATTTCAGTACAAGCTTAAAGTTAAGAATCTATTGAGAGCTTTCCAGAATAGGGATCTGTGCTTATTGCACTTGGTTCAATCAACCCATGAGATTTTTGTTTCTGAGTTTTTCAACACAAGCATAGAAAGGGTATATTTTGTGCATTAAGATCAGTTCTTTCTAGCATTTCTAGTGTATGAAAATGTTTGGAGAGTGGTACAGAACAATTAATTCTGAAGAGACAATCATTGTATATTGTACATATGCACACATACATGTCTACACTCAGAAAAAGTCTTCTCAATATTGAAGAAATATTCACCTTTGTTTGGATCAATGATGTGGTTGTCAATTTCTGTAGCACAGTGTCCAGAATAACTGAATTATCCATGAAAGGTATACTGTCCTTGTGAATGGCACATAGTCATTATGACAAGTGAGCGCTGTTCCGCACCCAGTGAAGTCCTTGTTGAGTGTACTGAACTAAATGCTCCATACTGCTGTGCAAGGTGATAGGTCCCATCAATGCATCCAGGTCATTAAAAAAATCTACAGGGGAAAAAAAGATTCAACATCAGGAAAGTGAAGCTGCATTTGCTACCTGTCACCCTTTAATAGATTTTATTCTCTTGCAAATTGAGTCAGGCTGAACATTTCATGGGAATGAAAGTTTAGTGCTGGTGAGATTAATTTTAAAGCCCTGTGGTTCATGATGTTACAGGCTGATGCACAACAATTTTCTTTTTAAAGAACAAAACAGTGAGTTCTGCGGCTTTGCTTTTCATTAATTTCCATTGAGTCTTGATAAGGCAAACAGATGCTGGGCAAGATTTATTTTGAGATTAAGGACAACTAAATTGAAAAGTCTGCACACAAATGTCTATATGTATGCTAGATGTTTAAGCTACAAAGACTGAGAAATAGAGGCCTGTACAACATGATCAACCCACCCTAAAGAGTAATTTGGCTAACTAGCCACTACGGACTTAATCCAGTTGCCCACTGAGAGGCATGAAGTGCCCATCTGAGATGATTTCAGGCAATTGGTACATACAGCTTGGACTGGCAGCTCTGTTATAACACAGGATGTACAGGAGACTTCTGGAGTGGCAATGTAGGTAAGGATACCTCAAACAGCACCTGGCACCTATGGTTAGACACCTGAATTGTACGCCTGTTTCCCCTGCAGGGTGAACTGAAGAGCTCTCTGAATTCTGCTGTTTGTACTAAAAAAATCTCCATCAGCTGCAACGGGATATTAGCCCTCCAGCTGACGTATACACACCTATACTTAGGTGTCCCATACCCCTGCCTTGAATACATCAGTTAGCCTGAAAACCAAAGAATGTCATCAAGTATCATCAAGAAGAGCAACGAAGCTGGTGAAGGGGCTGGAGAACAGGCCATATGAGGAACAGCTGAGAGAGCTGGGGTTGTTTAGCCTGGAGAAGAGGAGGCTGAGAGGAGACCTCATTGCTCTCTATAACTACCTGAAAGGAGGTTGTAGAGATGAGGGTGCTGGCCTCTTCTCCCAAGTGACAGGATGAGAGAGAATGGCCACAAGCTCCACCAGGGGAGAGTTAGGCTGGACATTAGGAAAGAATTTTTCACAGAATGGGTCATTGGGCACTGGAACAGGCTGCCCAGGGAGGTGGTTGATTCACCTTCCCTGGAGGTGTTTAAGGCACAGGTGGATGAGGTGCTAAGGGGCACGGTTTAGTGTTTGATAGGAATGGTTGGACTCGATGATCCGTTGGGTCTCTTCCAACCTGGTTATTCTGTGATTCTGTGAAGTCAGATGCTGAGGCTCTTGCTCATGGAAACCAGTTCAGGTGAGAGAAGTTTCCTCAAAGACGGAGCAAGGCACTATATTCCCACCTGTGTCTGCTCAGATGGATGGAAGGGAGGGCTAGGATCTCTTCATTCCTTCCACAAAAGGAAGTGAGCTCCTGCTTTTTGACATGATCTGGCTAAATGCATCCCATTCAGCTCCATGACTTTGGGAGGCAGGAAGCTGTCTTGCCTCCCACAAGTCTTTCTCTCCAGAATGACACAGGTAGCAGTGAATACTACCCACAACTCTACCTGTGACCTGTCAGTTACCAGTTCTGACCAGCCAAATGAAATAAAAATAGGTGCTTCTGATTAAGACAGCTATCAAAATTGCATCTTTGGGTCAGTTTTGAACAAACTAGGAGCAGACTGAAGAAAAAAATCCTACATTGCAGACTAGATTCATATCAAAATAGTTATTTTCCTGATCAAAATCATATGACAGCCTTCGAGAACAGTACATTGCCTTGACTCACTCACCTCTGTTTTCCTTGGCCAGGTTGTCTGCCATCTCCCAGTAGTCATAGCTGTGCAGGATGCTGTTGGTGATGCTGACGTGGTTGGCAGCCATCTGATGAATGCGCTGCGGGATGCTGATGATAGGAGATGGGGAAGGGGCCCCTGTGCTCCCCTGGGATCCTACAGAGCTGACTGGAGAAGGGCTAGGGGACATGGGTGATGGAGTTCCTGTGCTCCTGGAAACAGTTAATAAAGTTACTTAAAAGGTGTTGGGATTTAAGACATGACAGCATCAGAACATACTGCAGTTAAGAAAATATAGTTTCTGACTGCCAATCAGGTAAATTTCTGTGTGACTTACTTTCCACTGGTACCCCAGGGAGATGGGTTCTGAGCAGCTTTTGATGAATTCTGTAAAGGGAAAAATTAATCACAATGCATATAATTCATATGAGGTGATGAAAAGAAGAACATTAAACAGTATAAAATTAAAGAAACAAAAAAATAATTGTGCAGATAGAAGTATTCAAGTCTCATGATGCAATAAACCCACTCATCCTAGTTTGGTCTTGTGATGAAGCAGTGCTGCAGCACAGAATTAAAGAATAGTCTATTAAACACACTGGGATGGGAGCTGACCTGGCTGATCTCCAGAGATCCCTTCCAACCCTGACCATTCTGTGATTCTGTGATTTTAGCTCATCAGGGGAAAGTGACTTCCTTGCACACTCCCCTGAAACCGTACATCCAGATAATTGTGTGCTGGAAAACAACCCTCCCTTCTTCACAACCACAAGACACCAAGTCCTGCAGCTCAGCATCTGTTTATTGATATTGTTTACATGCAGGGCTTCAGGTGTTGTAAGCTGCAGGTGCTATAAGTGTTAACAGTACAAAACCCCTTAGTCTCCCATGGCTTAGGAAGGAAAAATGGCAAACAAGTGGCTTCAGAGCTTCATGGATTTCAGGGTCAGGAGTAACTCCCTGGAACACAAAATCTGCAATTTCCCTTTTTCACCAGCAATGGAACTGTTTTCAGAAACTAAACAGCTTTACAATTTATTTTATTGTATTTTACTTTGTTTTAAAAAGGACAACTAGTCATACAAAAATGCTATGACACTATTTATCCTCCTTGTTCTCCTGGGTCTTGTGTCTAATATTTACTTGGCTTCACAGTTAGGAAAACAGATTCTGTTTCAGAGTTTCAGGACTTAATTTTCTCAGTCTCAGTGCTGGCTTTTGGATTTTGCTGGTCCAGTGCCTGCAAAACTGGATGTCACCTGGAAGTATTAGGTCTGTTCCCATAAACACAATGATCTCATCCTCTCTTAACTAGTATTGCTCAGGACACATCTCCTGAGCTTCTCTTTATAAACGTTTGTTTTCTTAGTTTTGATGCATCCTCTGAACTGCCTCTTGCTTTCCCACATCTTCCATGTGTGCACAGCACTGACGGTTTTTTAGCAGTGATCATCAGTGCTGTGTATGCTCTGGCATTTTCCCTGCATTTTGACACTGGGCCTTCTGCATCCCAGGTAAGTTGCATGAAAAATAAGCTTTGGAGTTAAGCCTATAGAAGAGAAAGCTCTGGGGGTACCTTATAGGAGCCTTCTAGTACTTAAAGGGGCCTGTAGGAAAGCTAGGGAGGGGCTATGTATCAGGGAGTGCAGTGATAGGATAAGGGGGAAACACTTTTTAAGTTGAAAGAGAGGAATTTTAGATTAGACACTAGAAAGAATTTGGTTTTTTTCTGTGAGAGTGGTGAAGCACTGGCACAGGTTGCCCATAGAAATCATGGAAGCCTCATCCCTGGGGCTGTTCAAGGCCAGGTTGGATGAGGCTTTGGGCAACCAGATCCAGTGGAAGGTGTCCCTGCCCATGGCAGGGGGGTTGGAACTGCATGATCTTTAAGGCCCCTTCCAACTCAAACCATCCTGTGATTCTGTGACGTGAGTGTCCCAGAGGGGGTTCTTCCTTCAATGAAATTTCTTTTTCATTTATTTTTTATTTACCATCCTAAATAGAACCAGCCTGGGAACCCCTGGAATTTACTCCTCTTACAGAATATTTTCTTTTTTTTTCTTTTCTTTTCTTTTTTTTTTTTTGAAATCTGTCTCAGAACTACTGGCCTTCATCTTTATAGTGTGATGGAAACCAAGCATACGTTATTTACTTAGAGTTGGAATGCATGAATATCTAAATGGAGTCAAGTGTATTTGTGCTGTAAATTTAACCAGCCTCTGCCTTACTGTAAAACTTCCCAAACCATTATTTCTCATGCTTTAGGCGTATTACTCCAGCCGTCTCTCAGTTCTGCACCAGAAAGGTGCACGTAAGGATTCTAAAGAGAGTGTAATGTTGTAAGGGACCACCTCTTATTCCACTTTGCTTGCTGCTACTCATTCTACTGGTTTCTCTATGATCTCAAAATATGTCTGGTCCCTGAATATCTGTGGCTTCTTTTTAATTCTCTACTGCATATTTTTTTTATAATGGAAATAAAAGACTTAAAAGGATGTTTAAATAATCATTTTTTATTTTCTAAAAGAAAAGTGTGCCAAATTTTCCCTGCAAATGTGTGCGACAAGGTTTAAAATCTTTCTTTGATAGATAATATATGTGGAAGTTCTTAATGCAGCCAGCATTCCATGTCACTTGGTGTTGAAAGCTTTTAGATGCCAAATATGAAATAAGTGGAGTATTGGCTTGTTTTCCATTGAAAATTATAGCAAATGGATTTTTTCTCCATTTTTACTTTCAAAGGTGAGAATACTTTCTAATGTGAAACTACGCTATCATTATATCAGCAGGAACTCTGCAAAAAAAAACCAAGCTCATCTGGGCTGTAGTAGAGTATAAGTCCATTTTGTGTTTGCTGTGAAACGGTTTCTGTCTGCTAGTAGGAGATATCTTACATGGTTGAGAGCCTGACCATACTTTTCTTAATGCAGGTACTCTCTGAACTGGTAAAGCAAAATAAAGTACTCTAATAGGCACATATTTCTTTTCCCTGAAATCAAGTCATTGTTAGAGAAACATAAGATGTTGAATTATATATTGCTAAATTTTTAGAAGCAATTATGGTGACTTCAATTTCAGTTTGACAATAACAGATCTGTCTATTTTCTTCACTGTCTTCATGTGTTCAGAGTCTGGTCATGAGCATTCATACTTGTATTTGAAATTTTTTATTAACAAAATGTCAAAGGATGGATGTTTTTCATTTCAAGGTACCTCCCTCTGCAAAAGAAAGAAAACAAACCCCAAACCCAGATAAGCTCTGCTTTCAAAGAAAAACGGCTGTTCAGGTCCCGCAGAGCAGTTTGTCTTAAAGCAACTTAAATACGTTTCTTTTTTTTTTTATCAATTAGAAAGACAAAGGCTAATTTTGTATTTGTAGATCAAATGCTGGGTGGATTGACTGCTAAGTGAGCTCCACCTGAAAGGTTTTGTTCCTGAGGTACTTTCCCGAGAAAGGTTGTCTGTCAAATAAAATATATTAAAAAAATTTTGAAAGACTTCTTGTCTTATTCAAAATAACCAGGGTGTGGACTTCACAGAAAGTGGAAAACAACAGCAGTAGCAGGCAAAGCAGAGCAGGCAGGGGAAGCTAGCAGTGCTGTGTCAAATCCATAGCAGTCGGTTTGGTTGCCCTCCAATGCTTTCCTATAATTCCCACAGAAGTCAGCATGGGCTATTTGACAGTTCTTGGGTAAGAACACGTCCCACGGCACTCTTCTACCTATCGGTGCTGCTATGTGGAAGCCCTGAGGACTGATCTAGACCAAAATCTTTAACTCACAGGTAGTTTAGTGGGAAGCGTAATCCTGAAGATGATTCTTAGAGCAGTCTAGTGGGAAACGTAATCTTGAAGATGATTCTTAGAGCAAAATCTGCAACACCCATTCACAACAGAGCTGGATAGCACTAGACAATCGACTGAGAATAATCTGAAAATAGTTGTTTGTTAGTACAACAAATTTCTCATCCTTCATGAAGGGATGTGATGTATATATTGCAAGGAGGAGCACTTGTGAAGACATCAGAACTGACTAGAGATCAGGAGTTGCGATGGGAGTCTAGGGTAAAACTCCCACTGACTTCATAACGGAAGAACTAAGCCCAGCACAGCTACTGTTTCCGTAAGAAGCTGTATTTCCTGTAATAACACACTGATTTTAAGACATGTAATAAGGAACGCACCTTGAAATACTCAATAAGCGCTTTTGAATACTTGACTGCATGGTCTCTCTTGAGTCGAAACATCCTCCAGTATAGAAGGGCCAGGCAGCGGTAACTAGAACAAAAAGGAGAGCAGAAATGTAAAAGTGTACCCCCTGAACAGTAATCCCAAATATTTATCGTCCCAAATTAACAAGGAATGGAAGGCTGGCAGCACCTTGCTTGTTGTTATTATCACTATTTGTTTACAGTAATTCACAGTTTGCCAGGGATTAACAAGCAAGACTAGGTATTTCAGCTGGGACTGGTCACACTGACAAATGTACCCAGTGAGGTACTAAACAAAATATACTTAGAAGGGCTTGCAGGATCAAATTCCCAGGCCTTGACTCTGACCTGATGCCTGCATGCTTTTTTTTTTTTTTTTTCTTTCCCATGAAAAGGTCTTTACAGACCTAGAACTCAGCTTAAGATTTGGGGTTTTTTAAAAAATTATTTATTACTGTTGTAACTGTGAAGGCAACCTCTCTGGATATTTTATCCTGGGACTTCATTACAACGTCCTGGAGCCTTTATAACTAGGTAGAGTCATCCTGGGTGTATTTTCCCCCTGTACTCAGCACTGGTGAGGCCTCACCTTAAATCTTGTGCTCAGTTTTGGGGACCTCACAAGAAGGTGGTTGAAGTGCTGGAGTGTGTCCAGAGAAGAGCAAAGAAGCTCGTGAAGAGTCTGGAGCACAAGTCTTTGAGGAGCAGCTGAAGGAACTGGGGTTGTTCAGCCTGGAGAAGAGGAGGCTGAGGGGAGACCTTATCGCTGCCTAAAAGGAGCATGTAGTAATCTCTTCTCCAAAGTAACAAGTGACAGGACAAGAAGAAATGGCCTCAAGTTGTGCCAGGGGAAACTTAGACTGGATATTAGGGCATATTACTTCACTGAAAGGGTCGTCAAACACTGGAACACGCTGCCAGGGAAATGGTCGAGTCACCACCCCTGGAGGTATTACAAGATATGTAGATGTGGTGCTTAGGAACATGGTTTAGTGGTGGACTTGGCAGTGATAGATCAATGGTTGGATTTGATGATCTTAAAGGTCTTTTCTGACCAAAATGATTCTGTGATTCTGTATTTCGTGTACGGTCAGTGGTCTCTTCCAGAAACTGGAGATAGCTAGGCAACAGGGAAACCTCAGACTGGTCCAGATTTCACTGACCAAGCTCCTTTGTGGGAAACCAAAAAGGAGATTGTGTTGGGGCCTGGAGGAGATTCCTAGGACACTTGCCTGATTTGTTCCCCAGAGGAAAAGATCAATGTACTGTGCTGCAAGTGTCTGCCCTTGGGCTCCTTGCTATTCTGCAGAGTCCCCCACACCTTTAATGCTATGTAATTAAACGAGAATAATAGCTATTAACCATAATCATACATCGCAATGACTGATGATCAGCATTCAGGACACACAAACTCTTTCCTTCGCTATTGGCTCTAGGTGTGCCAGTCTATTCTCTGAAGCGAGACTCACCATGACCTCTTGATCGGCAACGTAGGATTGTCCCACGCTAGGGTGGCTTTGGATGTGAAAATCTGATGTGTTTTGCTTTCCCTTCGGCAGCGATGTCTCATATTTAAAAGCTGCACTTAGACTTGGAGCCAACCTAAAGCACCGGGTGGCTTCAGTTTGCAAGCGCAGAGCACTCCCCACCTCCCCGCACCCTAAAAACTCAGCAAAACCCCTGCAACTCGCAAATTGCTCTTGGAAAAAGAGCCTCCTAGCTGAGTTTTTCTCAGCCTGCGCTGAAGGTCGGTGCTGGATTCCTGCCTTCAGCCGCTAGAGGCCAGTCTCTCCTTAGGAGAAGCGAGCAGGGATGCTCCGGGGCTGCGGTGGCCTCGCAGCCACCCTCACTCTCCCTCTGTCACCTTCACAGGTACAGCACATATGCAAATCGTGTCAGCTCATCTGCTGGCTGCCAGACGGTGAGTTAAGATCCCTGTTCCTCGCTATTCCTCGCCTGGAGAAGGCACCGTCTGCTTTCCCTCGCCCTGACCTTTCTGCTGGAACAGATGCAGCCACTCGGTGAATTGGGATGCGGTTCTGCACGCACCGAAGCGCTCTGGCAGTTCTGAGCAATCCTTCCTAATGTGGCTTTATTGCTTTTTTATATTTTTATTTTTATTTATTTTTATTTTTTTAATTTTTTTAAACCATTTAGGCATTTCCCCACCTAAGCGTTTTCAAAGCAATTGCCACTAACACGCTCTGTGTTCCTTCCACAGGCACAGTGAAACTGGTGACAAATAAAGGGCATTTTAAAGAAATTTGCAGCTCTGAATACTTTCTTCTTCTTTTTTTTTTTAATGCACAAATAATTAATTAAGGCTTCTTATTTATGGAGGCTAAAGATGCATTTAATTTGGAGTTTTAACAGATGGTTAATAGATGTTAAAACCACACTTGCCGATTATAAGTGTCCACTTACTGAGAATCAGTAACCATGTAATAGGTATTTTATGTATCAGCTACATAGACATTAAATTAAAATTTTATTTTAATAACATTTTAGTATTTTAATAGCATTCAGTAAGCATCCTATAGAATCTAAGGTGCGTGCATATATAGCTAGGAATCTCAATTTAGAAGGCAATCCAAAAGGCTTAATTATCACCATAAGTGTATCATCCTTCACACAGGGTAAATATAATTTATGATTATTGAGCCTAAAATGTCAGTCACAAAAGAAATTACCAAGCTATTGGTACAAAAGTATATCACTCATAAAAACAACAAACCATCAGGCATTTAAGAATTAACTATGGTGATATACCGTAGCTGATCTGATCACAGTCAATAGGTATGAATTGCTTATTTACAGAGACAGAATGCAGACCTGGTACAGTGATACAAGGACTGGACCTTCCCGGAGCAGAAACTACCCTCTTAATTTCAAAAGACATCATAATCCTATCTGGCTGTGTCCAGCACCTGAGTTTCAAGAACTGGCTCACTGCAAAAAAAGAAGCGTTTTGAGGAAATCTTGATCTACTAACCATAAAGCTGCCAGCTGTTTATCTTCTGGTGTGGCGCTGGGGCCTGAGTGGGTTTTTAGTCTCACTGCATACCTTAAAGAAAAAGAAAAAAGCCAATGTGAGTTAACTGGGACAGGTTTATATTACTATCAGAGAACTAAGCTGGCCAATGTCATTTGATCTGCCCCCTAATACCTCTTTACTCAAGTTACCAAACACGCATATGCTTTTCTGGTTGTGTTTTGGAGCTAGTCTGTCAATAACAGTGCCTCCCTGCACTCTTTAAGCTGCAGTATCTACCTTGAACATCTAGTCTGGAGGGGAGTCTAGCTGGTGGGGATGATGCTGTCCTACTAAAATGATCTCTGCTGCTGTGGAGACCCAGTTACACAGAGTCCGTGCAGAAAGGTTATTGCAGCGTTTGAAGGCTGAGGACCTGCCTTGAAGCTGGTGATGCCCTCACCCTGCCAGGTCTTAGTATATCTACCCAAATTTGCTCCTCCAAGCAGAGCACAGCAGAGGGGGGACATGTGGCTCAGAGCTATTTTTGCTCATATGACATTACAGTCAAATTCTATAAATATTAAACATCCACAGAGGTAGCACTGCTGTTTCAAGAGTGTATGTGCGATGCAATCACAAATTAGTTTCTGGAAATCTCAGCCTCCAGCTGAATACCTGAACAATGGACAAGGTTAGGAAAACATGCAGCATTTCTAGGCTGGCTTCCAGAAATATACCTGTTCCCCATAATTAGCTGCTTGTGGTTTTTTTTCTCTTTGTTTTCAAACTTTAGTCCTGGGTAAAGATTCGGTATGAACAGTTTGTTTCAACAGGCAAATCTAGTAAACCAGTTATTTTTCTAAGCTGCAGCAGCTGAAATCAACAACTTACACCGCAATAGAACCATATTATTGAAAGCTATGGATCTGCAAGCAAAATTCATTTCCAGAGTTAGGACTGTGTATTTACTATCATGAGAACAGAAAGAGCTTTCTGCCTTTTGAAGAAAAAAAGGGAAGAATTGCAGTGATGGGATGTACTATTCTCTTACTGGAAAAAAAATTTGATTTTATTTAATTACCTTCCAGTTAGAAAGCTGGCTTCAATGCACTAAAATGCATGAGAAGACAGCCCTAAATGGAATAAAATGCCAATGGAATTGTTAGCATGTGAGAAAATATTAACATCAACACTAAGTCCAAAAGAATGCAATTGTTTTAGAAGCTTTGCTCCATTAGGATTATGATTAACAATTAAAATGTTTTACTTCCTATGCACTGATGACAGTTGTATGGTTGCCTGTCCTGAGGAACAATGCCATGGTCACGGACAACGCAGCTTTCTCTGCTAGTGTGGCTGGACTCACTTTCTTGTGCAGAGAATCACTCATCTGCTGGGATGATTTTGACTTTTGTGTTCCCTACTGACAGTATCAATAACGTCAACAGTTAGTACCAACGCTAAAGGAGTTAAGGACTTTAGAGCCAAACTTTCTTTGTAAGATTGAGGGTGGGACTGAATCTCTGACTGTCCTGTATAGAAAGCCATGAAGGTGACTAAATGTAGGTGTCTGCTGGACTGCTTTTAAGACTCCACCAGCTACAGTAGCAGCATACATAGCAAATAGACCTTGAGTGTCCATCTTTCTATCACTGTTCCCATCTTCTCTCAGGTAATCATTAAACTGCAGTCTTAAACATGCTGCAACATTTTGCAAACTACCACTGCGTGTTTTGGTTTTACATATTATTAGTTTTCCATTTGGAGTAGTATGGGACTTTTTGTAATTTGTATCTCAAGCGATAGGAAAAGCTTTTGGATTTTTTTTTTTTTGCATTCTACATAGTTTTCTGATTTAATTTTCATAGAAATCACAGATAATACAAACATATTACATCTGACTGTCTAGGCACTTGGGAGGACTTCATTTCTCCCTTGGTACTGTATCTAGGGAACTACCTGATAATGTGGAGAAGCATGTTTGCACAAATAGAGTAAATTTGAGATCATCTCTTCCCTTCCTACCTGATGAGTTCAACTGTTTCTGAATACATTGTGTAAGGGGATTTAGATTCCATTGGGCCTTGTTCCATTGCATTTCCACACTCAATAAATGACAGTGCTGCTTCTGCATAATTCAGTGCCTTTCCAAACTTTTCCACCTAGAGGGAAAAAATAAGGACATAGAGTAATCATCAAGATATGGATAAATTTGATGGGATTTTCTCAATACCAATTGTAAACTTGACACACATTGGTACATCTTCAGATTCACAAATTTTCCAATGGGAAAGCTAAAGCCCATCAAATTCTGTGCATCAGTGAAAATAGTAAAATACAGAAAGCAGAGCTGAAAATATCTACAAAATGTTATTTGGTCCACACTCTAGTGTTCAAAGAAGGATCAAGTTTTCTTAGAACATTCCTGACAGATACTTGTCAAGGCTCTTCCAGTGCTGGGAATTCCACAAACTCATCAGGCCTTTTGTTCCAGCTTTCATTAAAAAGTGTTTCACACATGTTTGCAAATGTAGTTTTTCATCACTCAACAAAGAAAGGTAATGATTATGGTGAACTAAGAGAATAAAAAACAATACTTTGTCTACTAAGTCTTTCTTATTCAAAGACTCTGTTCTCATGTCTTCTCTTTATCTACTGTTTTCATGACTGTTCGACTCCAGTCAGGAATTTGCTTCCTATATCCTCGGCCTCTTTCAGGGACTACTCTGCTCTTTCAGCTTCTCCTGCTACCCTTCTTCCTTGCTCCACTTCCTCTCCTATTTTCAGTACTTCTTTCACTCTCTGTGTATGTATTTGTGTATTTATACAGATATACATACATACATGTTCTCAATGATGGTGTATATGCAAACGTGCACATGTTCATATGCATATACATACATGCCTCTCATCTGCTCTCAGAATGTAATTTTTGATGTAGATAGAGATGAATCATACTAACACCTCTCTGTCCTGACTCATCTTTCCTTCAGTCAGAACTCCTGCGGTACATAAAGCCCATTAATGGACTGGATGCATTTGGTTGAAATCTGATGCACATAGTAAAAGGTTAATGGACCTTATTCTTTTCCAAGGGATAAAGATTTTAAATAGTAACTTCAAATGGCACACTGGCTTCAATCTATTTTAGGTTCTTATATGACTCCCATTGTGATCATACTAGAGAACTTCACAAACTTTTTATTATATTTCTCTGCCTGATGCTCTTGTGTGGGTGGAAGTGCTATTATTCCAATTTCACAGATGGGGGGCTAAGTAGCAGAGAGACTTAGAGCAATTTTCAGGCTGCTCACTCTAAGTGCCTATGTTAGGTACTGCAGTGCCAAAATAGGAGGCATTGAGCTCACCAAGGTGATTCAAAGTTCCTGGAGGCACTTTGGCAATATGGAAATACCTCCAGGATCCCTACGCAGTCAGCCAGGGCGAGGAAGTACTTGCAAAGAGCGAATCACAAGCTGTAAGTAAGGTGCTGGTTCACTGTGTACAGCAGCTGAATATGAAGGATGTTTCAATCACCTAACACTGATAGGAGGTTATTTAAACTGTGCCTAAGTGACTCTCATGCACAAGACTTGTGGCAGAGCAGAGAATGATGCTTATACCTCCTCTTTCTAGGAGTTTACCATAGAAAACCATTTCTCTTCAGGCTAAGAATTTCCTTTGCATACTACGTGATTTTTTTTTCCATTCTGTTTAAAGCAACATACTAAAATGCACCATTTGTACTTCTCCACAGTATTTTTTGATTTAAGACTCACTTTATAGTAATATGGAACTGAATAAACTACAGAAATTTCCGCTAATAAACTCACTGCTAGTGCCCTAAATTAAGGGCCTGCTTCTGCTTCCTTGGCCTTTTTGCATTCTGTTGCTGCTGAGAAAAAGAAGTGAAGAAATAGGCTCTGAGCTACCTTTCTTCTTTCTGGCTGCTGTGACAGTAAAATGTCTGTTTGACAGAGCAAAACAGGACTGCAACTACTCTCACCTGCAAGACCGTTTATGCGAACTCCCACCCCACAGGGTTTAGTAGGCATGCTGATGATGGGCTGATGGTTGGACTTGATGACCTTAGAGGCCTTTTCCAGCTTTAATGATTCTACATATTGTGCCTGCCATTCTAGAGACATAAAGTTTTTAAGGCTGTGCTAGCTTATTCATAGTGTTGGAGAAACGTAGCCTTGGAAAAAGCTGAGAGACAGCTAAGTGGAGCTCTCCTGGAGCACTGAGTACTTCATTGCACCAATTTGTTTGGAAAGGCAAACACCTCTTTCGTGCTCCATAAAGCCACAGATTCCCCTTTTTTTTTTCTTACTGGTTACGTTTTTAGACTGTTCAAAGCAAGACCAAGAATCTGTTCATTGCAACAATGTGTGCAAGGTGATCCTCTAGGGTTACACAGATTCCTTGTGTGCTTCTGATTATGTTAGATATTATGTTATGAAACCAGGGTTCTTTTGTCACAGAAGAACCAAAGTTCTTTAAAGAAAATACGAATGCCTCAAACATCAGACCAGATTTGGGGGTACAATTACAGGACCCAGCCAGGTAGTTAAATTGAGAAGATACGTATGTGGATCCCCCACACAGACTCCATTACTATAGTTACTAATTAAAGCAAAGGAACAAATGGAAAATTTCATTTATCCAGGCCTTTATCTCAGTAAGTCATTATTTGTTAAGTCATAGTTTATTGGGCTATGAACATTTGATTATATAAACACTTCTTAATTTAACAAGCCTAGCCATCCTTATAATAGACTTTATAATTACCCCAGCAATACTGCACTGATGAAGAAACTACATTGCAAAATAATTTGGAGCAACATAACTGGATAGAAAATGTTCTCACCATTGCATCAGCTTTATGTTTCTTCCGTTTAGCTTCCTGCATAAAGTAATCTGCATTGCGTGGCCTACCAGGGGAAAATAAGAAGACATTTTATTATTTTCTGAAGTGCAGAATATTTTCAAGTTATTTGTCCCCTATTTTTGCAAGCATTTTTTATGAGGAAAATACACTTATCATGTAACCATGTATCTTCTGTTTCCAAATTGCTGCCTGTGGAGACAATAGCGTTTATGGCTGTTCTCATTCTTTAGAAGTCAGTGATTCAAAGCAAAAAAAAAAGCTAATAAAATGTGTTTTTATGGATTATATAAACCGCTTCCCAAATTAGTGCAGTTTTGATCTGCAAAGTGGATGCAAGTGTTAAGTGGAACAAGTTATTCCATCTTCTCCTCTCCCCGGTGCTTGCTTAGCTCTTTTTCTACTCCTCTCTGTACATTTGCTTTGGCTACTTCCTCCTCTCAAAACAAGTGTGAGTTTAATCTCTCCACTTTGAAAACACACAATGGACATGCTTGCCTCCACAATTACCATATCTCTCCCCTCTTCTCACTGTTATCTGTGAACATACTGAGAGTCCTGTTTACTTTTGCTGCCCGGAGTTCACCTCTGGCTCTGTGCTGAGCTGCCTGCTGCAATTCCACTGGTGTAGGTCGTGCCAATTTCTCCATCGATTTTTTCTCAAACAGATCTCAGAGACTCCATCCCTTCCATAAGCTACCTGACCTACTGACTGCAGGGCACAAATTCAACTGCTGTCTCTGTGCCAAAACTGACAATTCCGCTTCTGATCCAGACTTACCCACTTCCATTCAAACTGAAAACACAAACTGAGGTCTCCTTGGCAATGTCTGGTCACGACCTCAGTGAGCTCCTCACTGCTGAAGCAAATTCCCCTTTCATAAAAATTTCTTCTGATTTCCAGACCCTGCAGATTCTTCCAGTTTCAAACACATGGGAGACGGCTGCCTTCTTTCTCTACTCAGCAAAAGCATGTTCTGGTTCTTCTCAGCATATACTGACGTTACTGCCATATCCTCACCTCTCTCTGAGAAGGAAGCTTTGCCTTGCAAGACAGCTTTCTTAGCATTGGCTAGGGTGTCATTCCTTTGCCCTTATCTAGTGAAAATGAGATATTCCTGAGCGGTCCTAATACAAGTTCTGCTGTTCTTAACATTCATGTTTCTAAGTGCTTGGTGTTGTAAATGATATAGTACTATTTTTGCTCAGAAATCTGTTGTAGGTTAGCTCCACCCAGCAGCTCAGCCCCACACAGCTTCTTGCTCACTTCCCTCAGCAGGATGGGGGAGAGAATCAGAAGACTAAACTTGTGAAAACTTGTGCATTGAGGTAAAGACAGACTAATAGGTAAAGCAAAGGAGAATAAGGGATTCATTCACTGCTTCTCATTGATAGGCAGTTCAGCCTTTTTCTGGAAAGCAGGATTCTGTTAAGCTTAACAGCAACTTAGGAAGACAAATGTCATCACCCTGAACATCTCCCCTTTCTCCTTCTTCTCTCAGCTTTTATTGCTGAGAACAATGCCCCATGGTATAGGAGATCCTGCGGTGAGTTGAGGTCAACTGTCCAGGCTCAGACCCCTCTCAACTTCTGCACCCCTAGACTGCTTGCTCATGGAGCAGGTTGGGAAACAGAAAAGGCCTCGAGACTGTGTGAGCACTGCTCAGTGATAGCTGAAGCATCCCTGTGTTATCAACACTGTTGAGGTCATACAAGCTGCTATGAAGGAAACTAACTCTATCCCAGCCTAAACCAGTATATAATCCCACCTACTTCTTTTGATAATGGGACCTCTCATCCCACATGTTTAAAAAAATGTTTTGTGTGAGTCACAGAAGATACAGATCTAAAAACTGAAGTCAGTGGGGTGGATGAGTAAAACATTTCTGCAGTAAGAACTTCCTCAGATCTATAACAGATCAGTGGGAGCAAAGGGCAGCCTCTTGACAGAAGAGGACAGTCATATAAACTTCCTTAAGAACAGAAAGCTATTAGGCAGTGTATTTACTTTGTCCATTTTCTTCTACTTATGTGCACACAATTTCAAGGACATTTAATTGCACCACAGAAGGTTAGTCAACCTTATTTTGAAGAAAGGAAGGCTGAATATCACTAGATGGAGATAAAATTTGAGGTCTGAGTAATTTTGAATGACTTCTGCCCCCAAAAGATTGTGGATATAGAGAAAAACAGTTCCTTTGTTCTGACTTTCCTTAAAATATTCTTCTCCCTCAGAGCAGAATTTCTCCCCAGCTTACTTTAGCCAGTAGGTCAGAAAGTGGACTGAAGACAGGTTTGTGTCCCAGTACCTCATAACGTGCTTGCAGCTGCAAATAGCTTCCTGTGCCCAGCAAGATGCTTACATTATCTTAATAATACAAACCATCTGGATTTGGTCTTGGTCAATTATGAACTATTAGACTTTGAAACAGCAGTAGCCTGATGTAGAAAAATAGCTGTGTTTTCAGAACCATTAAGAATTCTTAGAAGAATATAAGTCAGTCCTGTTTCTCTTCATCTTGTGGAATGACCTCGATACAATGGTTTAGTATGAAGTGTCAAGAAGTAAAACAAAGCAGAGCAGAGCAAATCAACAAAAAGTGGTCTCATCTCTCTGAAATGATTGAAGTGATGAACCTTTACATGATCCTTTGAAACTCAGGTCATTAAAATATATCCTTTGCAACATCCCTGACCATATATCACCCAACATTGTATGTCTAATTTGCTTGTTTGAAGCATGGTAAGAGGCTGTAAAACTGAAGTGAGGTAACACAATACAATTATGGTCTACTTATTATAAAACGGTTTTCAACTAATAGGATTCATCTTTGTAACTTATGATTAGCAATGAGATTATTAGCAAGAAGCCTGCACATTACTGAACCAAGAAGCTTGCATTGCGGGCCCTGCTGTTGGGTGGTTAACAATAATACAATGTGCAAAACATGAAGTAATTGGTTTCTAACAAGTCCAATTGTTTTTTTAGAAGCCTAATACATAAAAGAAACTATTAAGAGGCCATTTTAAAGTATATTATTTATATATATTTAGGCATTTCCAGGGAAATATACATGAGAAAAGACAAGATTGATTTATAGATTAGGGGATACCTGACAGAAATGAAGATTAATTGGGAAAAAAATGTATAGGATATGTTTTCTTCTAGTTTCTTAAACAGTGCTTGCTCAATGGTGTTAAAAAATATGCCAAGTCAATTTCGGATCTCTTTATACCACCTATGAAATACTATTCTTCAATCCATTATTACCCGTTTTTAAACTTTCTGTTAAGATTGCTGATGTGCATGTTGGGTGATAATGGAAAGCTGAAATGTTCCATAGATTTAATGTATGTTTATGTACATTGCATACATTCCTTATATCACTTCAATAAGAAATTAAGAATGCGCTTAGATTTAATTATTTTCTGATTTTTTTTAATGAAAAAAGGAAGTTTGAAAATTCAGGGTTTTTTAGGTTCCCACTGCACTTGAATACCATTTGTCTTTCAAAATCCAGTATACTCATTAATATCATCATACTATTAAGCAAAAATATAAACCTAGAAAAGCCACTCAGTTACTTCAGTTCATGGACATATGAAGACACATGAGAAAGAGAATGCATAAATTCATTACTTAGGATCATTCTTTTGCATATTGCACATTTAATACCTGTAAAGGTCACAAAAGATTTTAAATCATGTTCTGATTTTATAATGACTGAGAAACCTAATCTGTTACAAACTTTAAGGTTCACCCTTTCCTATGTAACCTGGTCTTTTTAGTGAAATTCATGATAATGTCAGACTGGAAAATTTGCAGGTAATCTTACTGCATGCTAACTTGAGATACTACATTTTACTGTTGAGGGACATCTTGAGAAGAAGCACATCTGTTTTCTCAATGATGAGATTCATAAAGATCTGTGGCTAAACATTTCAGGTCTTTGATTTAAGGTTGCAGTCCTTCTGCAGATCACAGCCATGCTACAGCCTGAGGAGGCAGGGAATAAGGAAAACGTCTACAGGGTTACAGTAGTACCAGGTTACTGGTTGAACTGGAGTGGATGTGAGAATTAGAAGAAGCACTGCAGTTTATTTGTTAGGCTAAAAATATTGCTTGTTATGAATGCAAACTGAAGTCTCTTGGAAATGTATTCAGTGACTTTTGGTTTTCAGACAATTGGGTCAGATTTTCTTCTAAGTTACTTACAACTGTATGTATCTATTGGTATCAGCACTGTCATTCCAGATTTTTAAACAGAATTCATGCCTCTTTTTTTTTTTTTAAAAAAAAAGGAATAAAAATATTAAGAGGAAGTCTGAGTTCAAATTAACAGGTACAAACAAGTGTTTTATCTCTATTAATAATCTTGACTGCACAAGAAAGTCCTTTGTTTCTGAATATCTGACTGTTGGTACTTTTAGAAATACAGTCCACTTTAACAAAACCAAAAGGAGTTCTAATACACTACTCTAATGCATCTCATATATCTCTCTGAAAGGCAAGAGAAAGAGCATAAAGCATCAGTGCCAACTAAGTCAGCCTGCTGGTGAATTCTCCCTGGGATCTAGTGTCATTATGTAAACTGGCGGCTCTGGAGGAGAATTTACCATACTATGTTGATTGGGGAAAGCAATCAAGTATGGCTGGAACCAGTTCAACACATTCTCCGTCAACACTAGCCAGTCACCTAGGCACTGCAGTGGAATCCAGCCTCTTACAGAATAACCCCCCCATGGTTAGATCTGATAGTACAAACAAGGCCAGGCTTCCTTTTCAGCAGTGGCATTCACACCATTTATGACTTTGACAAGGGCAGCCTCAGTAGCTTGGCTGTGGCTGAATCCAAGATGAAATTTATCAAACAATCCGCCACTGTCCAGAATTTCTCTCACTTGCCTTGCCACCACTTTCTCTGGGAGCCTGCCGAAAACCAGCAGGGAGGACGGCATTTCAATTGCTTGTTATGTTGCGCGGGATCCCAGCATGAGATGAGATGGCTGTGGGCATCATAATTACTCCCCTTCCAGAAGCAGGCTTTCAGAATTTCCAGGCCGTTGATCTCCTAAGAGTGGTGTTACCATTACCCAGGTGAAATGCCTGGTTGTGTATGTGTTTCTCCCTCTCATCCTATTTAGCTGTTATGCCCTTCTGCCACCTTTGTCTTTTGCTGCCTCCTCTGAATTTAATTCACTCCAGTTTAGCAGATAATTGCAAAAATGTAAACTCATGCAGTAAAAACAAAGGGGAGAGAATCAAACAAAGTGAATCAATAAAAGCCTTACTTCGTACAGTAATTTATCAGCATCTACTGCAACATAATCTCCTTGGAAGTCAGCTCAGCCGCTGGTATTTACAGAGTACGGTGTAGCTTAGAATCCAACATACAATTTTAATTATAACCATATTCAAAACCACATTTTTCATCTAATTTTTATATTTTATATGAACTAAATACCAAAGTATAGCATTTTCTGCTTCATTTACATAATCTACCAGTTGTACATTATTTCTTACTGTGGTATGGTGCTTTATGAGGATACATTAAAAAAAACTAATAAAAGTTCAATTAAACATCATAAATGTAGCCAAGTGCATATTTTAATACCCTTCAGAGATAATACTGCTCAAGTGTTCTAAAAAACCCAAAGTAGTGCTTCCTCAGTGTACAGCAATTGCATGCAATAAAAGCAGCTTAAATCATAATTCTAAATATAGGAACAATTTCAAAACTTTAGTAATCTAGACCCTAAAAAAAGTGGGTATGCTGGAAAGGAGTAGAACAGCAGGATGGGTGATTTTAACATTTGATCAGAGCTAGGGCCAAGTCAGAAGAAACTGCTGTAGCCAAAAGGGTAAAGTTATAGAGCTGAGCAGGTAATACTGGAAAAAACCAGCATTGTCCCCTGATGTATTATGGCCTCCTACTCATTCTATGACTTAAAATAAATGATGATTTATGATGACTGCTGTGTCTGGAGCACGGTAGAAGTGGCACACAGAGTTGGGGAGAGCCCACAGCACTATGCAAGGTGGGTATGCCACTCATGATTGCTACAGCAGGTCCAGCAGGTCTGGAAAGTTCAGCAGAGGAGCATAAAAGCGGAGAGGGCAGAGGGAACATTTGCAACCCACTGAAATGATAGTGCTACAGGCACTTCAGAAAGACAGGAAAAAACGACATGATTGGATTCAGGCTGAATGTAGGAAAATTCTGCTCAATCACACAACTACACAACTACCATCTTGTTGGGCTTAGTGTAACAAGGTCAATAGCTTAGATCAGATGAATAGTACTGACACCTAGACAGAGAGTTGCTGTTGCAAAAAATAGCAGACAAAATTAAAGCCCCTGGCACCTAATTTAGATGAAACGGAGAAGGATAAAGTAAGTGTGGATTACTGTTTTGGCAAGCATGCAGAATCCCCCACACTAACCATATCAATGCGGTGAAACACAAGAGACCATGAGAAAGAGTTAAAATCTACTACAAATTCCTGGGCATGACCCAGATTCATGACTTAAAGATATCCGTGTGAAAACAATATCTAGACTAAGACATGCAAGGACAAAGTGTAGAAGTGAAGAAAGAGGAATGAAAGAAGTATTAACAATGAGGACTTGAGCTCCTGTATTAAAAGCAGAGGGAGAAAACACTACATCTTTGTAGATAAACTGCAATTGTGTCTCCTTCAAAATATGTTAAATAGATATTCTGAAATCAGCTAATTCCAGTCCAAAGTGGGGTGAAAACCTTTACAGTCAGACCTCAGAGTGAGGGCAGGACCACAGCAGTCCATATTTTTATATTTTTAAAATATCATAGCATCACAGCTTAAAATTTCAAGAGGCAGCTGAAAAGCAAAGGCAGAAAGATCTTTCTGAGAGACAGGCTACTTGGCAGCCAGCTCGGATGTTCCCAGTTCTGATGAGTGAGAAGCCAAGGTGTATGTGAATCTGTTGAGTGACAGTACATGTGAAACCTGAGTCAATGAATGGAATATCCACACTGAAAGGAGCAGGTGAGCCTGAAGCAAAGACTCTATCCAAGCTTCCTGTCCTGCACTGCCTGTCCAAGAAACTTCAGTTATTGTAGGATTTGAAAGAAATAATAATCAGGCAATTGAAGACCAGGAATGCATCTGATAGGGATTTCTTAAATTCATATTCCTCATATGTATTACGTTACCACAGACCCTCCCCAGCCCACTGACTTATTGTTGCTTCTTAGGATGAACAGGGTACTCCCAGGCTAAAAATGAGTTTGAACAGTCTACCTGTGATTGTCTAGGCTAAAGTGGTTATGATAATTTGCTGGTATACTTTGTTTTCACTAGAAGATTAAAATACCCTTCATATGATGAAGAAATTATAGGGAAAGCTCCCAGGTTTCCTTGGAGAATCACAGCCTTTGTACCTTAGGGCCATTACAGTAAGCTGTCTAGTCTGAAAGGGAAACTTCTTTGTGATTATATTATGGAAAATGAACTTAAAGCACTTTCCTCAAATATATGTTCCATTGACTTAGGAATTAAGCTGCAAACAGAAGCATTAGAATATCTCACAGACCACACCTGTGAATCTTGGTGTGGAGGATGATGAAAACTCACATTGCTCTGTGACCCAGCACAATAAAACAAACCCTGCGTTGCACCGGGAGACAAGGTTGCTCTTCAAGGAGAAAACAATGTTTGCTACCAAAACTGAGGAAAATAGCCTCTGTTAAGAAGCAGAGGTATGGTAGGACAGTAAACACCATGGGAGGTTAGATGAAACTTCTGTGGTTTTGCAGAGAAGAGGCAGCTTAATTCTCTAATCATGGGAGGCAGTGTCTGCTGTCTAATAGCCCAATGTTATTTTCTTATGGGCAATGTACACATGAGAAAATTCAGTGCCACAAGTAAGGAGGGAAAGAGAGGAAGAATGAGATGATCAGATGAAATCTCTCAAAGCTAAGAAACTGGCAGCAGTCCAAAGTAAGCATTCGAATTAGTAAGCAATTTAGTATAGTACATCTTGGTCTGTCTGACCAGTGATTTTTTAGATTGCTGATGAGAAGAAAGAGGATTCAAGGTCTTTTCCTTAATTGTGCTCTTGAGGATGTGCTCAGCACTACACAAGTCACTCTAAATACTGCAGAAGGCTAAGAGTCCTGGAGGAATTTTGAGCAGTACAAAGTAAGATGACTTCTACATGTTGTACAGGAATCACAACCCAAGAGTACCTTTACCCTTCCACTCTGAGGTGGAGGAACAAGGGAGAGGAAAATGAAAATGCAAGACTTGGAGTTCAAGCCAAAACAAAGAGATGTGGCAAGAAGCTACCTTTTGAGTTCTTTATGAACTCTATGTATAACACCTTCACAGGCTGAACATTTTCTGGGTGTATGGTTTACTGGTTGACAAACTCTCACAGGAATGCTACCTCACAGCAGGATATGCCCCTTGGACAATGTAAATCTGGTGTGTTTGCATAGCATCTAAATACACAAAGGTGGAATAAACATTCAACCAGATACGAATAAAAATTAAAGCTGAAGAAGATGTATTGTCTTGCTCCTATAAGGCTAGAAAAAAAGGAAAATAAATGTAAGTGAAGAAAAGCACACACCAAATTTGAAAGCGTAGCCTACAACGCAAGTGAGAAAATAATATTGAGAAGTAAGTTCTGTCCTAGTCACAAGAAGAACCGAGAAGCTGAATATTCTCTGCTTTTTTTATACTGCACATGGAGTGTTTTGAGGAGGGTGTGGGACTGTGCCCTGGGGCACCCACAGTACGTCTGTCTGTGCTTATCACTTCAAGGACAACAGACTGTTGCTAAATGCGGTTATTGGGAATTCTATCATTCAGTGAAATTGCAGTAGGACTGCGTTTGGCTTGAAGCATTATTATGTAGCCTTGAAAACGTTCTCTTCATAGAGTCAGAAATGGCCCCAAATCCAGGAAATCTCGTTAAGAATTAATACTGGTAATAGTACTGATGTCACTTATACATGTGTCATGCTGGGTACCTTGAAGCATGTTTAGAACAAGGAGTAAACAATGGCAAAATAGGGGAAGTAGGATTTTACCTGCCTTTTGAAGGTATATTTACTTTTATATTGTGATGTACGTGTATACAGTACTCTACCAAGCAAGATGCACTTTTTATTGACCTACTTGTGTTCCAATTTATAGCTAGTGACAGCTGTTGTCAATGATCTGGAGAAAATAAATTAAGAATAAAGCTAAGAGACACTGATTGGTCAAAAAAATTAGGTTTTTTTAAATCAATATAAGGGATTTAGTCTTTTAAAAACTATAGAGTCTGATTAAAATGAAGACCTTAAATGCATGGCTGGATTACAGTAATTCAGAATCTCATGGATTATGAGACAAAATACTTCATAGGCATAATTTTGCTCACAATGCTGCCATTAGGATTACTACATAATTTTAGACCTACTGTATTGCATTTCTTTAAATCCTCTGCTGTGGTACTATACAAATTTGAAAGACACTGGCTGCCAGTGATTGATTCTTAATTTGATCCTTCTAACATGTGAGTAAAATTTGTTGACATTTAACATTTGCAGCCAGTCTAATCTACCACATTTCAGTGACTTCTCCACACAGTAATTTCAGAATCAAGGACTAGTATAGCTGGTATTCTGGTGATGTTTCCTAGACATAGGTTGTGGATGACAGTCGTAGTACATGAAAATCTCCCTCCTCTAGTTAGCACAACAGGCATACAACTGTTTCTGGTGTTTAAGGGCAAATTAGGACATACTTGATTCTGTGTTTTATCTAATTTGGCTTTTTAGATTGCTTTTCTTTAATGGGCTGCAAGTTGCTTGGGGACATTCTACATGGAAGGCACTATACATGAAGAGTTTATTCATATCTCTCTCTGAAAAGGGGAAACAGTTTTATTATGCAAATGTTTAACTGCAGAAAAATAGAACAGTTGCAAGTAAATTATACATTTTAGGAGGTAAAGAACTAGATAGTACTTCTAAACAGTTTCAGATTTCCTCAGTGATGATTGTTGAACAAATGTACTGGAAGAATTAAAAACATGAAGGGTGAAGGAGGAAAAATAAGGATAAACACAGGGAAGAGTTTTCTCCAAAAGGGGCAGCAAAACCGATCACATTTATTCAACTTACATCTCCTTATGACCTCCATGAATATACACAGACATTAATCTCATCAGCCTTCTTCTCTTGACACACAAAACAGTTACATCCTTTTGAAGTTAATGGAAATTATTTACACCTTATAGTAGAGAACTTGGATTCTCTTTATGAGAGGCTGTCATCCCTCTAGTTGTCCTGAAACCAGGCAGTGTGAACAAACCTTTCAAGTATTACAATAATTATTAGTTATTAAAAATCCCAGTTCTGTTAGAAAACAGTTCCTGAGGAAAGTGTTATCCCAGGGTTTCCCTTGGTATAAGAGTTAGAAATGTTGTAGGTTAAAGTGTGGGCACATGAAATGTGTGCAAAGGTCAAAGCTTACGGAGCTGTATTTGCTCACGGCACTCTGAGGCATAGCTTGAACAGAACCTCTTCTACACTAGCCAGAAAAATCAGTGTTTTCAGACCAGAAAACTACCAGACAAAAAGAATGTGGATTTTCTAGATACCAAAAATTCAACCTTCATGCCTTATCTAAGTAATACCACGTCCTGAAAGACCTTGGGAAACAAATGAGCAATTCTAATTTACCAAAAAGAAAAGAAAGACAATTATGAACTGAAATTATTTTCAGAGAAGGAGAGCAGGGGTTGTTTGAAGGATGCAGTGAAGGTGGAGAGGGCTATGTATCCCTCTGGGTACTCATGACAACCACTACTGCTTCCTCCTCACGCTGCCCTTGTGGTACCTTTATTTCAGCAGCAGTAGCAATGACAGCAGCATCTGTCAGGGCTCAGGGATGCAGGACTCCCGTATGTCCTCTCCCCGTGCTCCAAAGGCTGCATAAGAAGGGTGCCCTTGTCACCTTGACTTGCCATGGTTCTGTATATATTAACAGTCTGATATATGCATAATTAACGCTGGAGCCTCAAGGGTACTAATGTCTTAATGGCTCTAGCCTGCCTCGTGTGGGATAACCCACCTGCTCGTGGGCTAAAAAAAATACATTTAACCTTAGGTCTCAGCCTTCACTCCCTGTCCAACTCATTCTAAATGTGTCTGTCTTCAGCTCTTTCACAGCTTGTACCTGGCCATGCCCCCCCTTTGATATGCACCATGACCTGGGGTCTGTCTCCCTGGCTGGGCCTCAGAGCTGCCTTGTCATTATCCATGTCTGGCAGTCACTGGGCCATGCCTGACCCTCAGCGCACCTGACCCTGACCCGACTTTCTGGCTTGACCTTGGACCTGCCTCATTACCATGGACTTGCGTGAGAATCGAGGTGTGTGGTTGAACCTGCCTGCCACCCCTGTGCCCACTCCACTCACCTTGCTTGGGTACTGAGAAACTGGACCCCTGGCTGGCACAGCCCCTGTCCCGCTAGCTGCGACCTGCCCTTTGGCTCCTGGCTCCCTGTTCTCTAGGGCACAGCCAGTCCTCACTGCTCCCTGATGATTAGAGAGTTATCTTCTGATGAAAAATTGAAGAATTTATACAGTATGTCTCATTCACTGCTCAATGCACAGCATTCCTGTAATGCTTCAGGACCACATTTCAGCTCCTGTTAGATAAAATGTATTTTTCTGTCTTTTAATAAAAGAAATAACATTCTTTCATTTATTTTAAAGTCATCTGTACTTACATATCATCAAAGATGAGCTTTGTCCTTCTGCAGTCCCTGGGTGTGCTGGACAGAGGTGACCAAGGCTCTGTTTGGGACTGTGGCTTATTGCAGAGGAGAACGTTTTCTGAATTTATGTGAATTGCTTTCTAGACGACAAACAGCAGAGAAGACATTGAGGAATTGGCTGCTAATTTCAAAAAAGCAACTAAAAACCAACATGGCATCTTTGCATTGGGCTGTAAATTGGTAGTTAGTTTTTCTACTATTTCAGCAGGGATTATGTATGACTGTCCTGTCACTGTTAGCCGCAAATTCACAGATATTGCTCAGAGCACTTCATAAAGAACTCCAGTTTTCAATGTGATGTACAGAAGAAATTGAGTCGAACTATTAGTAACTATAAAAACACTCTGAAACACAGCAAGTGAAATTTTTAAAGAATAGATCTGTAGTTGTAATTTAGGAAATCAAGTTAAATCTCTAGTCTTCTTTTTCCAAACTATCATTGTTCCTTGGCTTGGGAAAGGAAGTCTCGCTCATTTGACTTGTTTCACGTTGCGCTGCTGATATGCCTGTGCAGTATGAATCTGTAGCCCAAGGTCCAGGTTTTGTTCTGCTCTGTCCCTGATCACCTTGAAGGGTCGCTGCTCTGTGCCACAGCAGAAGCACGTGTCTTGTGGCAGGGCCTCATGCTTTTCCCTCAGCTGCAGTCCTGCTCTTCATGTGATCTCATGAGCCCTTTGTCCCATCAAGTGACCTGCTACGTGGCACAGTGCAAAACAGAGAGTCTTGGGTTGGCTTTGCTTGGTAGCTACTGCCAGAAAACCCTGCTCCTTCTCTGTCAGGTGACAGATGGAAGTGTAATAGGTAAGTGGACAAAAGGCTTAAATGGATAAAAGCCATTCCCTGGCTTGCAGTCTCTGACAGAAATTCGAAGGACCACTTGGGCATTCCATTTAGGAAGACAGGGCAAAACAAAGATAACTTTAACATTTATAGTTTATGAGCTCTCATTTTCTCCATGGCACATCCAGATCAGTTCAGCAGGCTAAAACTTTCAGATGAATATCCAAATATGTAAGAACTTTATTGCAAAGGTTGTTAAAATGTTGACCAAATGGTGCATTGCTAGGCTATGCAGAAAATCTCAGTGAAATGCATTTTCAGAGTGTGTGGGTCATAAAGCAATCACCTTCTACTTTTGATTTCCAACACATTAACCCATGAAGAAATTTAAATTCTTTTCAAGATATCCAGTGAAGAATCATATCATTATAGTTCTGAATTACTTATAAACCTAGAAACTTATGTTTTTAAATTTACATTTAATCCATGAAAAAATGTATTAATGACTAAGGTATTTTAAAATGCCTTTTTTTTTTAGAATATTCTTATGTAATTATCTTTATTTCATCTTACCATCTGTGAGATATTCTGGAAACAATTTATGATAACTTGTTTTTTTTAAAAAGTATCCACAATCAAGATCATAGTGACTAATTCCCCTCTGCTTTCACAAAACAAATATATTTAAGTATATACATAGATACTTATCATATACTGTGGGGCTACTTATCCCCACAACTGCTACAACTCAGGTAGTTTGTTTTTCTGCAAGTTACTTAGGAGGTACTTAGGTTTTTTGAAGCCTCTTGTTTATCAAAGGATAAAATACATAAAAGGCTTTTTTTGCAAGGAGAGGAGCACGGGCCTTTCTAGCAGCAGAAGAGTGCCATAACAGCTTGACTTGATGCTCCAGCAGTGGACATCAGTGTGACAGCACTCAAATTGCTTGTTGTAGGTATTTCACACAAAGCAGAACAGGTTCAAGGGGAGGGTATGACAATATTCTGCCCTTGATCTTCTATACACAGTGTCCTGTCGGCTGGAGGGTGGGTGCTATTTTGAAAGGTGAGAGAGATACGTGAGTTCCCTCAACCAGAAGTGCTGACAGGGTCTTTATTCCAGCATGCTTATCACAGAGCTCATTCAGAAATGGGAGCAGTATCTACTCATCTTGCTCCAGGCTCTGAAGGCAGTGGCTACCACCCAGTGTAATACAGCCTTGTCTGGAAGGGTGCTCTGGACACATTCAGCGTGATGACATTCGGTTTAACGTGAGGCTGGTGCTGAGATGTTCACTACTGCCAACAGTAAGTAGAAACATCTGAGAAAGTTGGCTGTAAGACATGTAGGAGAACTTGTCGGCAGACATACTCAGCGTTAGGCACTGGCTGAGGCCTTATACTGTAGAGACCTTATGTACCACACGTTTTGATGCAGGGAGCTTGCATTGTGCCCAAGAGATACTCTGGAGGCTTAAAGCCTCAGTCCATTAGCTTTTACCTTTTGCTTATAAAGCCTTTGGTATCTGCCTGCTTTAGAGCCTGCCCTTTTCACTTTCTTCTGTGCTTTGCTAAACTCTGAATCAGAAAAATGGAACTTACAATACAACATTCATTATTATAATTTTTTTGCATAACATTCTGCAAAACTATCATAGGCTGCAATACAAAGTGAAAAATGTACAGCTAGGCTTTATATTTTGAATAACATAAACTTACATTGAAGTCTCCAGGATGTGGCTGTGACTGGATTTCAGCCTTATGTTTTTTGCTGGAGGAGATGGAAGGTAATAGACTGCTGCCATTAGATCTGCTGGAGGAAGTTAAATCATCATTGGAGTATTTGTGTTTTGATGCATCAGAGAGGGGAGAGACGGGTGACCGAAGCATTTTCTCATTTTTATTTATTGGTATTGCCAAGCTGGAAATGGAAATTACAGTAATGGAGTGTCACAAAGCTGGCTTTGAGAAAGGTAAATGTTTTATATATTACCAAAACTTTGAATTTAAAACCTGCTGGCAGGATAAAGTCTATTGGTATCTGGAAACAAGCTTACAGTATTGGGAGCAAGAGCTCATTTACAAATTTGTATCGTGTTTCTCCTCTTTCCCTTCGAGGCAAATTGTAATTCTGGAGTTAATATAAAGTCTGTATCCAAGTACTTGAAAAAAAATACAGAGATAAATGACCACTTGCTCACCATTTCTTAAGGGATAGCTGGATACAAAGATTAGGCTCTGAAGTGTAAGTTCAGGTTATAGAGCCTTATTTCACCATTACAGGTGACAATTTATAAACCATGGCAACAAAACCATATGTGAACTAAACCAGGAAATGTGTTTAAAGATGACTGACTTGTCTTTGTGCCCAGTACCTCGCCTTTGGTAGCACTGCTTCTACTAATCTAATACAGATTTTGAAGACAAAGAAAGATAGGCTGATACTGCAGACAAAAGGAAACATATGCAAACAGTAGACAGAGAAATGTGAGCTGTAATACAGTCAGTATTTTCAACTTTCATTTATTTAGGAGAAGCTTTAGATGAGGAGAAGTCAGACAGACCATAAAAATATGCCTTGAAATAAATATCAGATGCACGAATTTGAAGAAAATATTTAGTTGAAAATCTGAAAGCAACTCACACAAAATAAAAGTTTTTTTAAGGTGACAGTTTGCATTAAGACTAAAACTGTGATTAAGGTCAGCCAGACTACTTTAACACAATACTTTTCCCTGCCACATTCCTCTTTATTCAGCCTATTACTCTTTATGGACAATTCTCACTTCTTTATAGTTACTGTATCAGACAGTATACACTTAATGGAATCACAAAAAAGAAAATGGTACAAACTTGACTTTATTTCTGCACATCATTTCAGGGAACAGAGGTAATTAAATGTGCTCTTATCATAGATTTGTCTATTTATCTGGCAAGTCTTTAAAAACTAGCTGTGAAAGAATCTGTGAATCATAGTTCAAACATTTCTTGTTTCCTGCACAGTAGTACCCTTAACACACAATGTGAACGGTTTTGCTTTAATGACCAAAGCTGTTTACAAAACCAAAAATTGAGGTGTGTGAGATGAACAACTGTGCCTTTCTTTTCTTGCTAAGAAAAATAAGATCTTTTCTACTATTTTCAATGTGCAGGCTGACGCTGTCATTTCTTTTCCTCTTTTCAAACATAAATCCATGCCTTGACTAGCCATTTTTATACATCACTGTCAAAGCGCAAGCCTGACGCATCGAAGAGGTGCCGTAGATCTTTGGAAGTGTACCTACGCCTCAAAAGTTTGGCCTAGAGCTTGTAAGGAGCAGCTGCAATTTCCAGTTGTGCTACAGACCTTTCCCACGGCCTTTGGCACATGGCACAGGGCTCACCTAGACATACTGGGAGCAGTCAGACTGTAGCAGCACAATCATCTTGTACTGAGAAGCTTTCCCTCTAAGTCCCTCACCAACTTTGTGGCCCTTCTCTGGATGCTCTCCAGCAGCTTGATAACCTTTTTCTTCTGTGGCACCTGCCGTGAGCTCTGGTTGGTTGGGAGCGGGCAGATTGTGGCACCCAACATCAACTACAGTATATTTGGGATTTTGACATTTTTTGATGCTGAGGCTTTTCTTGTCAAACTGGGCCTTACTTAGACTGCACCTCAGACTGTAATTCCATTGCAGAAAATACTCATGTCTGAAGGTGGTTTTGCTCCTCTCTTTGCTACCAACCCTCAGCTGTGCTGAAAAAAATGTCTGTGTAGCTCTGCTGGGAACTGAATAATTATAGCCTGGCCCCCAAAAGTTCCCCCCAAAAGAAGAGTTTCAGACAAGTTTCTTGAGTGAATTGACAGGAGAGCCTCACAGGCAGCTATGGTGGCAGAACTGGAGGGGAGGACGTAACCGCATGGGCAGCTGCTGGAGGGGCAGGATGCCCTGATGTGTGCACTGCCAGTTCAGCTACAGCTTCAGCAGCCCACCCTCAGCATTTTAGATCATGTCCTATAGCAGCAAAAACCACAGAAACATCTTGGAAGCAGGACAGACCAGGGAAGAATTAGGAGGCAAAGATATACTTAAAGCCTTCTTCTTTGTTTCTTTTAATGTACAGTTGCTACCAGGAGTACTGACTGTAATGGCAAACAACCCAAAAATTATTGTCCTTCTTCTAGGAAGCACAGAATTAACCCCGTGACATAGCAAGCTACGACAGCCATGCTATTATCCGAAAATGAATACAACATAAAACATATGACACTGTGGTAACAGGAATGGCATGCCTGCATGCAATCACCCCCAATAAAATGAACTGCTCTGTGTATTGTTTTCACTTTATGAAACATATGTGACATGTCAGGGCAAAGAAATTGAATGCATATTTTTGAATAAGCACTATATATATTAGTTTTCTCCATGATTTTTTCCAGTATTCATGACAAGAATTCTTCAAACTCATCAGCAATGTGTACAACAGAGAGGCCTACTGCAGTAAATACATTTGTTCTCTAGGGTTAGCAGTTCCACCCCAAGAGATACCCTGAAATTACAAGAAAATGATTTTTTTTTCAAATACTCATGACCAGCATGTACTACGCAGCATGCAGCTGAACTCCAAAAAGATGCATGTCTAAGTTTGACTGCTGGAAGCCTCCAGAGAATCTCAGTACAATGGATCTGACATTGATAGGGGGTCTGTGTGCATAAACCATGCCAACAAATGCTAAATATTCATCATTTGTTTCATGCCCTGCATCCTTCAAAAATCTCATTGTCTTAAAAGTCTGATTTCCTTGTCCTAAAATACCTACTAATTACACAGAATAGATTGCTTGCAAATGCAAGTGTTTCTGTTTTAAGCTAAAGTAGAATCAGTTTTCTAACTTCAGCTAGTCTTATCTAAGTAACTTCATTTTCTGAAAGTAGTAGTGGGGGTTTCTCTTGTGTCCTAGGGGCTTGGTGGGAGGGAATTTGGACCACAACTGCTTGCGTTTTAACTGCCAAATTGGGCTGGGCCAGGGCTAAACCATGACACACAAAAACATTGGAACTCAAATATCTTCTGGAACTGAGAATTGCAGGCATTGCTATGACTATTTTTCTCAATCTTTTCCACAGAGTTTGTAGATAATTGTATTTATATAGTCAAACCGGATGTTTGAAACTCATAACACTATAAGGAAAGAAAGGATGGTTGCCTATGGGAGTTGGTACCTACAAAACACTGTTTGAGAATGTGTCTCAGATGATTGCACTGCTTTTCTTATTCCGTAAGCCTCACACTTCTTGGTGCAATAGGGCAAAACTGAGGTATATAAATGTGTCAAGAACTGCGAACTTGTTCATTAAACCAGAAGAAAGGAGAACACAGTGGGTAATTTTTCAACATAAAAAGTAATAATTAAAAAATAAATCCTATTAGAGGAAATCATAGCATAGCATTAAACTGCAACTAGTTGTATGACTCAGTGGTAAATAAGAAAGAAAATGCTTACTTATTTTCATTCATATTGCAGTGACTTGCTGTTGTGATGCTGTGGGCAGAGGCAGCTAATCGTGAGGAGTTCTCTCGCTCTAAGTGAGTCTTCTTGATGTCTTTGCACTCTTCCTCATTTTCACACTGAATGAAGAGAAAAATAATAGTCTTGTAGGTTTTGGATTTACCACAGATCCAAAAGTATTTCAGCAAGTCAGGGGCTGGTATTTCCTGGCATTTTGGTATTAATGATGACTCTTTTTTTTTTTGAGCATACACTTAACACAGATCAGAGAAGATTGGTCCATGTCTTTATAGAACCCTAACTAAACAGGCAATATGTAAACAAAAGACTACAATAAAAGCTGAATTGTTTCAACCACTTCTCCACTCGCACTGCTGGATATTTTTAGTTTATATTGCCATCTCCACCTATCTCCTGTGCACTCTCCTCTTGCCTAGTCCCCAACCTCATACCCCTTTTGTCTCTCCCTCTCTCTTCTTGGCATCAGTGACTACACCTAAACTCATAAATACAACAGACTGCTATGGCACAACTTGCACTCATGCACTCATCTTGCTCCCCCTTCAAATAAGGGTGTGCCACATTCAGATTGTCTTTTGGGAAGGGATCTTAGTTTGGTGCCAAGTGAGAGACAGTTGCTGGAAGAGCAGAAGTTGATCCAGGCCAAAACCACGTTAGCAATCATGTTAACAGTTAAACAAAGCAGGTGACTGTGCCACTACTTGAGGCCCTATCTCGATTAGTAGGACGAGCAGAATCAATGTTTCTTGTCACTATTTAATGTCCTGTTACGTTCCTTAGGTCACATCATCAGCTCCCACAGGCTCTGCTTTATAAATCTCTTGCAAAGACCACATCCACTTCCACTTCTAATGCTTCTCCAGTTTCCAGTGTTGTGGCTAAGTTTTACTTGTGATCTATTGATTCTGCTGTTTTTATTGCCTTTCTACATGGTAGCAACATTTTCTGTTATTCATGGCCACTATGGCTGCTAAAATGGGGTTAAGGTTGTAGCTTACACTCCTTAGGAGTGAAGATCTTTTCACACCTCAGTGCTTAACCATCCTCCTCTGTATCTACTTTGCCCATCTTCCTATGACAGAGGTGGAAGCGATGAGGACTTCTTTCTAATTTTGTAGTTATGCCTGATAATCCACTCTTATTAGCCTTATCCATAAAGTCTTTTGGAAAGAAGGAATCACATATTATGATTTTGCATAGCAGCTGTCCCACTGAGGGTCTTATTCCAGGCTGAGGGGCAAATTGGAACTCCAGGAATGCTTTGTATTTATTATGTCATTAAACCCACCACCAAAGGAAGTGCATTAAGACAGAATAGTAGAAGATAATACATGCCACAGAAAGTTAGATTAAGCATTTCTAGAATGACTGCATTTATTTTGCTCTTCTATCATATCCTCCTGTTTCCTTCTGGGTGTACAGACTAACACTTTCACACTAGCTTCTCACAGAATCATAGAATGGATTTGGTTGGAACAGACCTTGAAGATCATAGAGTCCAACCATTGATCCAACGATGATATGTCCACTACTAGACCGTGTCCCTTAGTATGACATCTAGTTGTCTTTTAAAGACCTCCAGGGATGCTGACTCAACCATCTACCTGGGCAACCTATCCCAATGCTTGACAACATTTTCAGTAAAGAAATTCCTCCTAATATCCAATCTAAATGCCCACTGATGCATCCTGAGGTCATTTCCCCCTGTCCTGTCACTAGCCACCAGAGAGAGATCAACCCTCACCTCACTACAACCTCCTTTTACGTAGTTGAAGAGAGTGATAAGGTCTCCCATCTCCTATGGCTTAAAACATTTTGCTTCTTCCATTCTTTCTTGACCCTTTCTTTCCCATCATTTTGTACTATGCAAATGCTTTCTGCTACCAAGAAAATGTAGACAAGCACACCTCAAAGCTTATCAAGGCTCTCCATTATGGCTCTACCAGTGGCCAGAATAGGGTTACCACCTTTCAGACAGTAAAAGAAGAACTAAGAATGGAACAAGTTAAAAAAAGAAAGACTACTTTAGATGAATAGTCCCCAAAAATATACAGATAAATTTGTGCAGACACAGTAGCTCTGAGGGCAACAGACAACTGCACAGTAAAACTGTCAAGAAATTGGGCAGATGGTGATTCCAATTCAGAGTGACTTTTGGGGTCAGATTGGTACGAACAGACCAGAAAGTGTCCTCAGTGGACAGCTGTGGCCATGGGGTGGAACGGCTTTCCTCCCCAGGCACCACTGGTGGCTCAGAAAGCATAAGGTGGATAGAAAGCAGAGAGGTAGATGTGACCGGAGGGCTGTGCCTGCCTGGCTGCTGTGATAGTGCTGTTGGGGAAAGGGCAGCTAATGGACTACATTTCTACTTCTTACAGCTGTGGGAGAGCCCTGAGGTAAAAGTGGTCCACAGTGGTGCAAGGGAGGCAGGTTGCAGTGCCAGGCAGGTCCCAGGACTCTGTGACTGCATCCCCTGTGAAATGGGGGCTTCTTGCCAGGAATGAAGGGCTTGCCTTTTGTTGACAATCTGAGGGAAAAAAAAGGTGCTGCCTCTCTTTTTTCCACACAACAGTGATACCATGCAGACCATGACAAGAGAGCCACTTACATTCCCTTTGCTGACCTAAGCATCACCTATGAATGCTCGGGTTTTCAGAGAAGCCTCAGGAGAGAAAACTATCCACTCAAAAAGCAGCACCATTGTGGAAAGTGTGCCAGCAGTGAACACTGTCTCCAAGGGTCTGTGATCCCTTGTTGCCAGGGTTTCTTCACCTCCTTGGATGGCATCTCCTTTGGAGCTTGGCTGATTCCTACATGGCAAGTGGGGACGAATCCCAGCTCTGAAGTGCTTGCCCAGAGAAGACACCAATATTGAGCACACGTGATGCTTGCCTCCCACTTGCCAGAGCCTCCCCTATCCACCCCAATCAGTCCCTCAGGAAGCTCACCTTGCGTTTCCTTCTAGATTTTGGTAAACCCTTCTCTGCTGGGGGGTCAGCACTACTGCCCTGCAGGAGGCTGGCCGCCTCGTTTGCTCCGGCGTTCATGGCCAGCGGCTCTTCAGGCAAATGCTCTGGAATCCTGGACAAAAGAGCCAAGTCAATGTTGACCCACAGTGACTTTACCTCATCACTGTCTTTCAGAGGAGAGAGGAGCTCATTCCTACCGAAAGGAACCAGGGTGTAAAACTGTTCCTCCAGCTCCTTTGCTATTTCACTACTAGTCCTGGCATTAACGGAGCCAAAGGCACTGCAGCCGCCGTGGGGTTTGCTGGCGGCGCTGGTCCCCGTGTCCTTAGCGCGTGGCTCAGCACCGGCCACTGCCTGCGCCTTGGGCAGCGGGCGCTCCTCCCGCTCTGACTCAGAACCCGAGTCGGAGGAGGATGATGAGGATGAAGATTCAGTCTCGATGAACTCCTTGGATTTGGGTGCTGTTTTGCTTGGCCCCCTGGCCCGACGTTTCTCGCCAGCTGTGGCTGAGCGGGACTCCCGGCGATGCCCTGCTCTGCATCCACCGCTGCTGCTGCCGCTGCTGCCGGGCCGTGCCCTCGTTGCCTCGCCAGCAGTACTTTCTGGAAAGCTGTGGCTCCCGGGGGGCTCCTCTGTTCCGTGGCAGTGGGGGCTGTCCCCAGCAGAGGTCCTCTCCACCTGCCGCGGAGCCTTCTTCCCTGCTGCCCGCCTTGGGGGCCCACTGTCAGCTGCAGGGGGTGATTTTTGCCGGCCACCTTTGCTGCCTGGTGCTTTGTTGGCGGTCCTGGGTCGTGGTCTGTCCCCAGCGGTGGTGGTGGCAGTGGTGCGGCTCTCTCCACCGTGGTGCTCAACTGGGCTGGCAACTGGAGTCTTCTCACTTTCCTGCCGCTCTGCCTTCACGAGTCCATAGTAGGGATGAGCCTCCAGTGCCGGCCCGTCATGGTGGGTCAGGATAGGTGCTTTGTGAGGGGTGACTTTATTCAGCCACTTGTCCAGCTGCCACTTGTTGGATGAGGGTGGCTCAGGCTGAAAGGGAAACAGATGGCAATACAGAATCATAGAATCACAGAATCACCAGGTTGGAAAATACCCTACTGGATCATCGAGTCCAACCATTCCTATCAAACACTAAACCATGCCTCTCAGCACTTCGTCTACCTATCCCTTAAACACCTCCAGGGAAGGTGAATCAACCACTTCCCTGGATAGCCTGTTACAGTGCCCAATGACCCTTTCTGTGAAAAATCTTTTCCTAATGTCCAGCCTAAATCTCCTCTGGCGGACCTTGAGGCCATTCCTTCTTGTCGTGTCCCCTGTCACTTGGGAGAACAGACCAGCTCCCTCCTCTCCACAACTTCCTTTTAGGTAGTTATAAAGAGAAACGAGGTCTCTCCTCAGCCTCCTCTTCTCCAGGCTAAACAACCCCAGCTCTTTCAGCCATTCCTCATAAGGCCTGTTCTCCAGCCCCTTCACCAGCTTTGTCACTCTTCTCTGGACTCGCTCCAGAGCCTCAACATCCTTCTTGTGGTGAGGGGCCCAGAACTGAACACAGTACTCGAGGTGCAGTCTCACTAGTGCTGAGTACAGAGGGAGAATAACCTCCCTGGACCTGCTGGTCATGCCATTTCTGATACAAGCCAAGGTGCCACTGGCCTTCTTGGCCACCTGGGCACACTGCTGGCTCATGTTCAGTCGTGTAAACCAACACTCCCAGGTCCTCCTCCTGGCAGCTTTCCAGCCAGGCTTCTTCCTGTCTGTCGCACTGCACAGGGTTGTTGTGCCCCAAGTACAGGACCCGGCATTTGGCGTCGTTAAACCTCATGCCATTGATCTCAGCCCAGCAGTCCAGCCTGTTTAGATCCCTAAACTAGTTCAGTGCTGAGACCCTGCTGCACTCACCCAGAGGCTCCCTCAGAGACTTTGAAACACCAGACCCATCCTAGTACTGCTGAAGTTTTCCTCTGCTCATGGAGACACTCCCAAGGCAAAGCAAGCCTATGACCCTAGTCTTGCGTAGCAGGATGGGAGATGTGGGACATGCAGTGTGAGTGGGGATATTTTTGGTTTTTGAATGAGATTGGGAAGGAAGATGGCTTCTGTCATTCATAATTTCTAAGGATGATTCATGTAGTGTTACTGCATTGGCTTTACAGGGAAATGCTCCCAAGAATAGAAAGGCGATAGGAGGGGAGGAAAACAAGGTAGGGGTATAGCTGAGGCCATGGGAGGAGACTAGTAGGGATCCTAGGGATATGTATTTTGTGTCTTGTGCCATTAAACAGAAAAAGTATTTAAAAAGCATACAAGCAGGTAGTGGGAAGCTGGAGGGCTAACCAGGTTGTTTGTATAATCTATCTGGGATTGACGTTATAATCCTGCGAGATGCCACAAACATTTGTTGTGTCAAGATATTGTCAAGTGCTTGTTTTGTGAGTATTGTGAGGCTGCTAGTTTTTCACTTTGTTCCTGTCACAACACAATCAAGTTATAAGAAAGCATCTAGAATATAATTGTGTTTGGACAGTGAAGAAGTGGGATAATTATGATTTCAAACATAACCACAGCTCAGACAATGTTATTTCAGAACGATGTGCAAGTGTTTTCTAGTGCTTCTTGCAATCGGTAATTTGAATGTAATAAAATGAAGAGGAAAGGTGAAAAAAATCCAAAAGGAATAAATCATGGAGCAGATGGCCAGTCATAACCTAACTATGCAGAAGCTAATGTGAAGAGTCTCCTGATTTCCTTAACTAGAACCAAAATTTGATCCACTAGGCTATTGCACATGAATAGTCAAAAAGCATGTTATGAGTCTAACATGAAAATCATCAGTGCTCTGCAAGAATATTTGCTCAAGAGAGAATAACTACAGTCTCTAACTTAGAAGAGTCTCTTACTTAAAACCTCCTTGTTTAAAGAAGGTGCCTGAGTGCGACACATGTTTCCTGCATAGGCAAGTGTGTCTCCAGAATCCCCCACTGAGAGTCGTGTTCACTCAACATGGAGCAAAGGCTTCTAAAATAAGCAAAGAAGTTAGACATTGGAATTTATGTGTACGAACATTCCTTGTGACAATAATGTCTAATATATTCCTTCTTGAGCCATTCAATACCTATGGGAAGTTTGCTGGATTGCCTTAAGTTTATTTTTTTTCTTAAGCATACTCCCTAATATCTTACATGTGGAATTTCTTTCCTTAGCTGTAAATCTTGAAAATTAATGTGCAGCATTTCTCTTGGATGAAGATATATTTTTATAGCCCTTAACTCTTTATCTAAAATAAGCAGCCTGTTGTTGACTGCTGCTGAAAATACAGATACCTTTGTTTAGTGACATTCATTGTGCACATACTGAATTTACTAGATATATAATAAAGAGTTCACTATATATGGAAGTCTTCCCACTGTTTAGGTGTATTTAAGAAAAGGACGTACATCAGAAGCATGTGGGAAAAAATATACCTCTGCCCATAAGTACAGGGCAGAATGAGGGCAGCCTGGAAGTTAAAAAAAACCCAAAACTTTCAGATTTTCTGTTACAAACCATTCTGTCTCCTTATGTACCTTGTAATTCTTGAAAACTGTGGTTCACAAATTATGGATTTCAATGGATTACAGTAAACCACCAGAAAACAGTGATTAACTGCTTCAGTGTCATAATTTGGCAATGTGGGACTTTCCTACAGTGACTTCCTATGTCTGCTATTTAGGCAGAATAACTACAGTCCCACCAGTGTATAACTATGAAGTCTAATAAAATGGTCAGCAATGTTGCCACCTTTACTAACTCTGTCTAGAGTTTCAGGCCACTTGTTATTTTTTCTTAAAGTCTTGGCTTTCAGAATCATGGACTTTAGATTCCCATCCAGGGTTTACTTAAAGAAAAAATCAAACCCTCGCGGCTGCTGAAAAAAATCCTTAAGATGTGCCTACTAAAGACACCCTTTAAGATGCATCTGCTAAAAGCAAAGAGCCTACAGCCTGTAAGGTAAATTCAAAGAATTCAAATTTTAAAAAAGTCAGAATTTAAAAACTTCTCTCACTGTTTCTAGGCCATGCTACACTTTTGGAATATTTGTCAGTGTGTATGAGTGACGTCAATTCACTTTTTGAAGTAATAACGTAATAGCTTGCTTTAACTAGAAAGTTCTGTACTTTGAAATCACTTAAAAACCCAAGGTAACTTGCAAGATGACAGAATCATGACAGCCAAGAATGAAAAGCAGTCATGGTCAAAAAACAGATTGGGAAAATTTGCTTGAAAGTTTTCAACAGTCTGCTTCACATACCTAACTGTGAGTATTTCTGGGAGATAAAGAAAATCCTTGATTCTTTTGTCCACACTGCCTTCCTGAGCAGGTCACCTACCATTCTATGGAAGAAAAGTTGGTTTGCTCCAAGCAGGACTGTTTCAGCAGCATATAAGTATGGAAATATATATGAATATACATCCAAAGTGACCAGGTAGCAGAATGGTCTCTCTCACTTTTTTTTTTTGTCATGGAAATATGCTGGCCTTGAGGCCTTGAAGACAAATGGACAGCTTTTAATTGGAGTAAAGCTGGTGCTCTGCTGATAGGCAGCCGCAACAGGAGTAACAGTCTGTGGTGAAGCTGACTTGCAATGAAATATGAGTTTGGCATGAAAACTCAAACCAGGAAACTTCACCAAAGAGAGTTCCAGGGACCAACGCACCACAGACAGACACATGTGCCAGGCTTCATCGAGAAACAGAAGGATGCAATACACTTCCTTAAAAACTGTGGGTGGATTCATCTGTACAACATAGGCACCTATATCTCAGCTAGTCAACGAATTCCTTCTGCAGTTAGTGGACTACTCTTCTAGGGTGTGAAATATTCCTTCTTGAAATAGACATCTGAAATAGGCCAGATGAGTTAGGCCCTAAAATTATGTATTCTTCTCCACCAACTGTAAAGAGGTGGCTGAGGTGATGAGCAGATGCATTTATCTACAGTATAAACATCCAAATTTAGGTGGGATGACTCCCACACAGCATGTCTATATATCTCAGATCTCTTCAAGGCTACAAGTGCCACTAGAGGCAGAAGTGGCATGCATCCAAATGAAACCTTTGTCAAAATATTATTCAGAAACACTTTAGAGGGTGAAGGGCTGTTAAACGTTGTACGTGTAATGGGGTAACTCTATGCTTGTTATTAAAATACGGGACTGAGGGTGTGGCTAAAACTTGAAGCATGATACCACTTTCATTGAGAGATTAGATAGCCTACAATATGTGTGTGTACTTAGCTCACTGTGGGGTAGGACTGAGCTATCAGCCACAGCCATCCCTGCAATATATTCAACCTGTTGTAAATCCACACACTAATTTACCCTTATGATAACTTACTTGTGCTACTACGCTATCAAAGATTGGGTTGAGGGTAGTCTCCATACAATGGAAGTGCCTTTTCATTATAATTGAGGCAAAGGTGATGATAATATTGATTGTGATGATTATTACTTTGTTGGTACTTCTACTAGTACTGTTGCTAGCACTTAATCAAACTAGGACTGGTAGTTCCTACGTGTCAGGCATACTGCACATCTGTGGTAAGAGACGGTTCCTGCCACAAAAAGCTTCCTGGGGGAAGTGAGAATTTAGTTTGTAATCTTTGTCAAAAATAGTCCACAGGGCAGCTAAAGCCCATTAATCCTATTTGCAAAGGTAAATACAATGTTTACAGTTGGTGTAGAGAATTCCCTTTTCTTTTGAGTGTACCAGTCAGGAAATTGAATCATGTTTCTACTTAAGATGGAAAGCAAAATCTTTTTGGAAAACAAGACAGGTAGAGAAAACATACTCAGCCACACTGCAGCCCTAAAACTACAACTCTTCTTCTGCTTCCCTAATGTAGTCTATCAGTGAAGAAAGCTTGGTGAGGTGACATGAGCATGCTCACCAGTTACCTACACTGTTAGATACTTGCATTCTTTCTGTTTTCCAAGATAAACAGAAGAGAACCAATTCTGCACAGCACCTGAGGGAACAGCAGAGATTCACAGGCAGTGGCCTATCAGCCACTGGTACTAATGTCCAGGCACTTGAAGGACTTGATGCACCATGCTCAGGAGGTGGCTCTCTACTGATGAAAGAGCAGGGTGAGGAAGAGCATAACCCTACAAATCACTTCAACCCTGACCTGGTTAGAGGAAAAAACAGTCATGGTTGTGATCTAGTCATAACAATAGATACTGTAAGGGACACTACATCTGGTGAATGGGGCTGTTGGAGCCCAGGACAAGACTCTCCTGGCCTGGTTACTGTTGATTAGTCATTGATGCCTTGTCCTTTGAGCTGGCTTCTTTGCTTTGTATCCATTCCTCATTCTAGTCTTCCCTGCATAGTGGGAATTCCCCATTGTCTAACCAGGCTCAGCCTTATTAAAGGTTTCCAGGACAATTTAAAGAACAAACAAACCAAATTCTTAGCTTTTGAAATGTAGCTCTTTCTGTGGACTTGACACCAGAGCTTTTTTCCTACCAGCAAAATAATTGCAAGGACAAGACGTCATTGTTTTGCAGAGTTGCCATTTATGACATTAATTAAGGTCATGTGAAGAATTCATGACTTCAGCAAAGAAACAGGAGATAGAAGTCTCAGTTCCTTGTTCATAATTTTAGGTTTGGCAGTCCACAAACCTGTAACTACTCACATTAATGTCTGAGGCACCTTAATTTGTCCACATCACTGAAACCAGTCTGAATGTTGTCTCCTGTTCTAGCTGAGCCATTATTCTTAGTTTACTGCAGACATAAAGCGTAGACAGCTGAGCTAGTCACTACAGACTCTAAATAGTCAATGGAAAGCAACAGACACTTTTAGGGTGCAATTCATCTAATCTATTTTATATGTATGCTTTACAATGAGCTGCCTTTACACTTTAGGCAACTGTGTTTAGGCACCTGAGAACAACTCAAAGATCTTGAAATGAGATGAGGGAAAATATACAGAAGAAATGAAACAATTGAATTTCTAGATAACCTCAAATGCAGAAGACACACTGTCCTAGAAACAAAAATATTTTGAGTTTATGCATATAATATTTCAGATTGGGGAGGGGGGAAAGAATGAAGGCCATAGAATAGTTTGAAGATTTTCAGATTAAATTCCTCCCAACTCAGAAAAATGGATTTCCTGCCCAGCATTGTGCTTGAGTACTAAAGTTCATTGTACCTGAATGTATCAGTTGGTGCTAAAGCAAAAGCAAAGATCTATTTGCTTTTTCTATCTTATCCAACAGATTAAATTTGTTTTAAGACTACAGCTGGGATTGAGTCCACTGCTTAAATTTAGGTAGACTGGGCCTCCCTTTAAAGAGCTTCGAAGGATCTGTCTCTCTCTCCATTTACCAGGTGAGAACATGGCACATACTTTAGAAAGATGACTTCTCTGGGTGCAATAATGCAAGCATTATTGCAAAGCAGATAAGACTTCCAGTCAGTAACATCTCATACATATTTTGAACTGGTACCATCAGTCATACGATGGGCCTGGGAGAGCACTGGACCTTGGGGAAAACACAGGTAACTACTTCCCTGGGACATGCTGATCCTATCCATGTGTGGCCTCTCCCATATCCCATCAAGGCATGACCTGTGGAAACAACTGCAACCATCACAATTTTTGAGTCATTTACATTTTTGTATAAGCATCTCTCAAACAGCATGTCCTAGAAGGCAAACCACACAAATATAATGCAAAGAGACAAGCCCTCTGCTGAGCAGTGCAGCCGTTGCGTGACAATGATCACTGATAACTCAGGCTCTGTGCAAAAGTAGTTCCACAGATCTCGAGAGGATATGTATAAAATGCTTAAGAGGAGGCACTTCCTCCATGTTTCCATGACTCTCAGGCCCCTGCTTGACTTCATGAAATCCACAAGCTGCCTCAGTTAATTAACCTCCCTCATTCCCTGAGGAAGGGCTGCTCTCAGGTCCAAGTAGCACGGGTATCTGCCTTGAGAGTAAACACTCCTCCCTTCCCTTGGATACTATGCTTCTCCTCCTTTTATCTCATATTTCCTTACCCCAACAATGGTTCCTTCTCTTTCATCTCTATCCCTTTTCTTCTACCTTCTGAGAACCCACAGGGAAAGGAGAGACTGAGTGTGAGATCTCTGCACTGATTTCAGTAGGGAACTAGTCAGAGAGAACAAGATCTTCACCGGTTGGATGAGAGAGCTCAGGATAGAAAATAAGATAAGGAGTAGCACAGGGACGGCAACAGGGAAAGAGAGAGACTGGAAGGAAGATAATAGAGATGAAAAGAAAGAGAACCAGAAATAGAGATTTTGGAAAGGAACAAAATGAGAGTAAAATTAACTGGAAATGGACCTGAAACTACTGTGAAGGAAAGGGAGAAAGGAAGATAAGTGTTAAATAAGGAACAGAAGTGACAGAACCTGAGAAAAATATATTAAGGATGTTTCTGAGAGTGCTGCATTTTGCCTCATAGGAAACATGGTCCTAAACACTGAGCAAAAGCTGAGAAAAGACTTGCTGGTTATAGGAGAATAGTGAGGCACCATCTTTGGGGAAGGAATCTGGTGACTGGATATTTTATGTGGAGCAGGGAAGTACATGGAGTGTTATTTTGTGTATATTTACAATCTTGCTGTTAGATTTCTGAATATTTTTACATACATTAATGTTTGTGATGTGGCTGTGGAGTTTATGGTTTATACTAAAGGCGTATATTGAGTGAAACATGTAAAAACGTCAAACCCGGTAGAAAAGCAGGGCAGAGAAAGCAGCCTTGTAGTGTCTGTTGAGCACTCTGCCGAGGTGAAAGCAGAAGGTGGCATAGCACTGGCAGCTTAATTGTAATTTGGCTAGGCCTTGACTACACGTGGAAATTTTCAGTACTAGCTTTCCAGATGACAAGTTCAGGCTTAATGTTTTGCACGATGAGTAATTCAATTTAGTCCATTTTGGAGGTGGATTAAAATAAATCATACAAAGGCAGCAGTAGCAGAGAATAATTCACTTAGAGAGTGAGGTGAGGGAAGTGTGTGAGTGAAGAACAACAGTTTTGCTTTAAAAATCCACCCTCAAACTGATTCTATAATAGCTTCCCTATGCAGAGAAGCCTTTAGTTCCCTTGCAGTGCTGCGAGCCCACATCAGGACTTACGCACTAAGGAAGCCATTGCTATGGAGGCAGAGTTGCATAAAACTTCAAGCAAGCTGTGAGCCTTGCAAGGCGCTCCACTCACCTCCAATTTGATGAAAATACCACAGGGTTGTTTCTTTCTCATTTTTTCCCCCCAGATGCTTTACTCTGCCCCAGGATCCCTTGCCACTTGCATTTCACAGCATGCCAGGGGATGACCCCTGGGGTCTTTCCCTTTCATTTTTTTTATGCGTCTCCCTGCAGCCTCCTTCTGTTGGCTTGCCTGGAAAGAGGTCTATGTGGGTGTAATAATGGATTGCTACCCTTAAATCATAAAGAGCAGAAGCCCTTACCTCTGGGCTGGAGTAATGTGAGTGCTTGCTGCCGTCACTCTCGCTGGAGCTGCTTTCACTCTCTGAATCAGACTCTGAGCTGGTCTCAGATTCACTGGAGCTGCTGCTGCTTGACCCCTTGCTGGAGAGTCCTGAGGCTCGAGCATTGGACTGTGGCACCACCAGGCTGCTAGCCCCACACGGAGCCCATCATTGAGGGGAAAGGAAGAGAAGAAAAAAAATACATAAAAACCCACATGTAAAATCCATGGTGTTTTAGGGAGTATACCTATCCGAATGCCTGTGAGCTTGCCTCTACTGCTAATAGATGGTGAAGTGAGTTCAACATTACATTATTAGGACTGGGGGCAAAACATGGGGTTACTCTCATATCCATTTAAATCCATAACCTTTGACTTCTCTTCTTCATCTGAGGGAGGATCATGCTTTCACTTCAGCTTGTCTCTTTTCTCATTCAACAGACATTTTAGGATATATTAAAAATGTCAAATGTTAAAAAACAGAGTATAAACAGCAGTCTTACAGTACCTAATGAACACTCTGCACAGAAGTGAAAGCAGGAGATGAAAAAGGTGAACGGTTAAGAAATGGAGTTGAACTCCACAGTACCAGTCACTTATAAGCAGCAGTAGCAATAAGGATAATAATAAAATGATAATAATAGCAATAATAACACATCCTCACTGGAGCTTCTGATCCCCACCTTTTGCTTGCACACTCCATCACCTACCCATAAATAATGTGGTTACCTGTATACACCATCTTGTTATTAACAACTGCAAGATCTAAGACTGATCCTGCAGAAACTAGAAGAGCTCAGGCTTGTGTTTTTGCACAGCAGCTGTGCAGCGCTGTCAGCAGAACTCCTTGCCTTCTTAAGAGTTATATTTGCATGCAAGTGTTTGTATCATCAGGCCTGACAGCAGAAGAAATGTATACTTTCCTGAAATAGTTGACCATGCATATTAAAAATATCACAGTCATAAAGACTTGAGCGTGAAATGTCCTATTAAGTCATCCAGCTTACTCCCCAGGCAATGGAAGATTGTTCCTTATAGCAGGGTGCAGTTTCTACCGAGTTGTCCAATTTGATTTTAAATTACTTGAATGCAGCTTTTACTTTTACCCCTGGGAAACTTCTCTGCAAACTAACCCAAATTCCACTGTCAGAAATTTCTCCCTACATTCAACCTGAAGTTGCCCTTTTAAAATTTATTGTTGTTACTTATTATTTCATCCCATTACTAATAGTTGCTTTGATAAATTATCCTCCTCCCTTTTTGCTTTCATATATGTGCAGACTGCTTTCCTGCCCTACTTTAGTAATCTTTCAGATATGTCCTTACACATTTACTTCTTCTGATCTTTCTTCATAAGTCATTATCTCCAGGGATGTGGGATAGTTTTGTCTCTTTTCTGAACTCAGTCCTATTTGTCTATATCTCTCTGATAACAGGATGCCCAAACCAGAGTGCAGCATTACAGATGGGTTCTCACTAGAGCCCTACAATGAAGGGCTATTACCTACCTGCTCCTTGATGTGTTGCTTCTGTAAACAAATACCCAAGCTGTGATGGAATATATAGTCCATTAACACTCCTACATCTCTTTCAACACTGCTTTCTCCAGAATTCCTCCACTGATAGCTACATTTTAGATTATTTGCTTCCAGAGAGATTAGCTTGCATTTTTTCTTCATACCAGATCTCATTTTCTTCTTTACTGCACATGCTCCTAGCTCTTTTTGATTTATTTCTCTGCCCTCGGAGGTTTCTGCAGCAGCTTCTAATTTAGTATCAAATGCAAACTTAATTAAATGGTTATTCACTTCCTTTTCCAGATCATTAATGAGACTGTTAAATAAACCCCACATGAAACACACCGGTACCGTAATAACCATCTCCTCCCAATTCCATTCACCGGTGTTTATCATTACCCTTGTTTATGGTCCATCAGTCCAATATTGTAGCTAATGCAATGTGATATCGGCGATGCATTTTGTGAGAAATAATATCTAATAATTAATTACAGTTCTGCTATGTTGCACCTAATGAATTTTCTTTACTTGCTAATGGTGCGTTTCATCCTGGAAAACTGGTACCCGACACCTGACACAAGCCACATACGACAGGCAATTTCTGGGGCTTAGAGAAGAGGCCGGGGCTATCACAGATGCAGTTTCAACTCCATGATTCCCCATGGCTGCGCACTTCCTGGCCCTATTCCCACCTCCCCTAACATATGCTAACCTTTATCCACTGGACCACCTGTCTTGCATGAGCCAGCACTTCCACTACACCTCTTTCACTAGGAACTTGCACAGGTGCCTGTGCCTTTCTGGCTACAGAGAATTTCTGATTGCTTGGGGAACTGCGCTGCTGTTGGAGAGCTTTCTGCGCCCTTTGAGGCATAGTGGGGCCAGGCAGTGCATCACCTGAGATCTCACCTTACTAATTAAGGAAGTAAAATAAACAGGAGAGGGAGGAGCTGACATTCAGTTATGTTTTTGACCTTGATTTCCATCCTTGTAACCACCAGGCTGGAGAGAGAGGCAACAGTAAACGCTCATGCTCTGGTAGGACAGCTCAGTGCCACATGCAGCTTTTGGGAGGCAAGAGGGCTGTCATCATGCACAGGCATTAAATGTACCAATTACAATGAGTGCCTTTAAAAACTCGCCCTCTGCTATTTTTGTTGCTATTCATGATGCCTCTTTGTCTACCCGGGTAGGTGTGGTAAATACAAGCCATTTGTGTAACAGCATTAAGGCACCGCGGTGCCTGAAAGAGCAACAGCTTATAAGCTTGTAAAAATTTTCCTTCCCGGCAAAGGAAAATTGATGTTTTGTGTACTGCTTTGGGACAATGCAGTTTTCCACTTGTATAGATTGCCCAGTAAACTCTAGATATAAGTTGCTCACTTATATTAACAGATTACAGTCAGTCCCTTGCCAATAAAATTGTGAGAGCTACATAAAGTCCATTGTAAGTAAGTTTTCTGGTTTTGATTTTTTTTATTCTTCTTTTCTTAAGGGAATATGAAAAGATAACTGCCCTTTCTGACAGTGTAGCTTAGGGAATGCTTTTGACAGTGTCCGACTCTGATGGATTTCCAGTCTTCTCCACAACAGCATTGTGACTGTTGCCTGAAAAGTTCCTCAGCATCACAACACATCTGCACATTTATGTCCTGTCCCTAGTGACTATGGTTTTAATTTATAAACCATCATTTTTGTTTGGCATTGACTGAAGTATTCTGAGTTGCTATATAGGGGATGAGGGAGAAAAAAACCCCACAGTTATATTTCTTTCCTGTTGTGACATGAAATGTATTTCTAGGCTGCTGAATAGAAATTGTTACTACAGCCATGGATATAAAATATAACTGTTGGACTCTTCATAAACATCTGGAAATCTATGTTTGCTGCTCTAGTAGTAGCAAATATACTATAAAAATTTAACATTACAATATTTTCCTCTGATATCATTGAAGTCTGCTGTCCCCCTTTTACCTTTTCCATTTTTAAATATAGTATACTGTTATAAGGATCTTCATTACATTATTGTGACCAGGGTGAAAACAGTTACACGTTTCTTCACACATTCCTATTAAAAAATGACCATTATTTTATATAGGCAACTTCCATTTTGGACTGTTCTTCCTAAAGTACATAAACAAGATCGTGCAGTCAAAATAAAAGACCTATTTACATTTTAATGACTGGCACATAACATTAATGCATATTTTGCTACTGGCTTATGCCCCAGAATTAATTACTATATCACAGAGATGTGTTCTTTTTTTTTAAGCAATTAAACAACAATTTGGGTAAGAATTACTTTTCTTTAAAGCTGCTGATCAGAACATGCACTCTCTGACTTGAGAGAGTAAATATCCGGTAAAGTTGCCAGAAGTTCAGCAATAAGATCATTTAATAACCAACACACCATTTGAAGTTTCTCATCAGATATCACCCATCATCCTAGCTACATGGAATTTGGGCACCTAAACACTGCACAAATCTCCAACAACCTATTTTCCTGCTCTGCCTAGTGCACAAGTCACCCTTCTCTGAATAACTGTCAGATACCTCACAGACTCAGTTTTTCTCAGATGTGTAGGTTCAGAAACACAGAAGAGATTTGGGGAGATTAAGACCTATTCCCCACTTAAAATATTTTGTGATCCAAGTTGAGAGGTGGAGCCATCTCTGTCCCTGGAGAAGCCTGAGAGGTTTGTTGTGGTGGGACGTGTTAAACATTCATGCAGAAAGCTGCAGGCGTTTGGTATTCAGTCAGTGGAGAGAGATTCCCAAATCAGATTGCCTCAGTGGCTCTCGGGAGACCTCTTAAGGTTAATTGTGCTGGATCTGGGTCCTACTCTATGCTTCATATTAAGCTGCTGCTTACAGCTGTGCTGCTTTCTATCATAATAAATCATGGCATTCAGCACTGGCCACAAGAAGTTCCTGGGGCACCTAAGCATAAGCTGCACTGAAGAAATTCAGTGCCAGAATTTCAAAGGCAGACAGCATGGATGCCTGGTCAAGGTACAAGTAAAACAGGTGCAGTTCTTTACCAAACTGCAATAATTTGGAGACGATTTAAAGTGGGTTCAAAGGAGAAAAATCTTCCCTATCCTGCAGAATTTGTGATCCCAGGTTTTCACTGCATTGTGGTATAAAGGCACTTTGTACTCACTTTACACAGGTATGAATAATTGTCAAGAATGCAAGGCAAGGTGGAATCAGCCCTTGAAGAAAAGACTGTGCCAAGAAAACATCAGAGTGAGCCTCTGAAACACTTTTCCAGCCTCAACAAAGGCTATGCAAAGGCTCATGCTTCATGTTTTGGAGTCCAAATCTGTGTAACTTCACTTTGCAAGAATTGTATACTGGGCCACCTTATCAAAAAAAGTCAGTAGCACTATCAGATGCTATCTGCTGTACTTATTTTTGTGTCTGGAGATGCAATGGTATTTAGCCAGTGTCATCTGCATAGCTGTGATCATCAAATATTTTCCTTCTAAATCTCACCCTACCTTACCATCCACCAAGCTCTGTGCAATTACCCAGTGGTCCAGGCTCCCCACAGGAAACAAGAATGTAACAATATGTGTGAAGAGCTGACTTTAACAAACAAATAACACTATTAGGGATCACACTGTCAACACTGATAGGTAAACACAGGAAGTGATTTGAATTTGTAGTCGTCATGAGTGTTCAAGAAAATCCTAAGAAAGTCTGTATGAATGCTTGCAGTATTTGAAATGCGCAGAAAATCTATCTCTGTCTGGAAGAACAAGGCCAGTTGTGGGAAAACAGAATTCTGAAACAGACACCAGTCCCTTGGCTGGTATAAACTGTCATAGCTCCATTGACTTCAATTAGGCTAAACTGATCTAAATCAAGCACTAAATCTGACCAAGATTCTCAAATGGTATTTCAAACTCAGTGATGAAAACATATTCCATGGTTTAAAGGAGGTCTGTTGTCAGATTTTTGTTTTTTATTCCAGAGTAAAGTATCTGAAACATCATTTCCTTCTTCCCTTGAAGCCAACCTAAACCCCAGCAGAGGTCTTTTATGGAAAACTCTTTATTCCTTTGTTGCAAGAATCAAATTCCACGTGGTGCTTCCCTAAAGCACCAACTGAGAACACCATGCCAAGATGTGTATAATTATCTCTACTGCCTGGCACTGAAGAAATTGCATATCTCCCATGCACACAGTAGGGAATTCCTGTGTTGATAATTGTGAATGAATCACAGAGGCAACGGAAATGCCCACTTCTTGCTGCTGCCCCTGTGTGTTTTTCAAATTCTGTTTCAGCGAAGGCATTAGAAGCAAGCTTACCACAAGGGTCCATCCGGACTTTGAGGATGGGAAGTCATCCAGAGGTTCAACAAGGCCAAGGGCAAGGTCCTACACCTGGGTTGGGGCAATCTGCGGTTTGAATACAGAATGGGGAATGATGTGATTGAGAGCTGCTCGGTGAAGAAGGACTTGGGCATGTTGATTGATAAGAAGCTCGACATGAGCCGGCAGTGTGTGTTTGCAGCCCAGAAGGCCAACCGCATCCTGGGCTGCATCAAAAGAAGTGTGGCCAGCAGGTTGAGGGAGGTGATTCTGCCCCTCTATTCCTCTTTGAGACCTCATTGCGTCCACTTCTGGAATCCTCAACATAAGAAGAATATGGAACTGTTTGAATGGGTCTAGAGGGGGGCTACAAGGATGATGGGAGGGCTGGAGCACCTCCCATACCAGGACAGGCTGAGAGGGTTGGAGTTGTTCAGCCTGGAGAAGAGAAGGCTCTGAAGAGACCTTATAGCAACCTGCCAGTACCTGAAGGGGCTATGAGGGGCAATGGGTATAAACTGGAGAGGGGCAGATTTAGACTAGACATAAGGAAGAATTTTTTCACTATGAGAGTGGTGAGGCACTGGCACAGGTTGCCCAGGGAAGCTGTGGATACTCCCATCCCTGGAGGTGTTCAAGGCGAGGTTGGATGGAGCCTTGAGAAGCCTGACCCAGTGGGAGGTGTCCCTGCCCATGGCAGGGGGTGTTGGAATTGAATGATCTTTAAGGTCATTCCAACCTAAACTATTCTATGATTCTATGATTCTGTGACTTGCAGATCAGGCCATCCCAATGTTGTAACAGAACATATGGGGATATTTTCTGAGAATGTAAAATGCCAAGAAACAGCACCATAAGGATGGCCTACAGAATGAATATGGATGCTGCCAATTTATTTCAGGACAAAATGAGGCTGAGAAAAGGGAGATGGTAACATAAATTGCATATTATACACCTGCTTGAGGACAGCCAGATATATCCATATTTTAAAATAGGAAGGCTGGTTCTGTGCTTAACATACAAATGGGAGTATAAGGAGTCTCTGCTCTAGTTTTAGCTCTGCCATGTCAAGTCTGAATGACCAAATCAGTTGACCCTTCCAGGGCTTTGGTCACCATCCTAGTCACATGTGGGGATGACCAAACTTGCCTGTCTTCAGTGTGTTAGGAGACATCCTTTGTTATTCTTTACAAAGCACCTGGATATCCTTGTTCTGAATGCAGTACAGCAGTGACATGAATTTTTTTTTGTACCTTTGCTAACCATGAGCATGAAACCAATTAACTGAGTTCTTTATAGTTAATGATTGTCAAAACCTATCATTCACTACCAAAAAAAGCAGCTAGCCCTGCCATGGTTGGCTGTTTGGGCCTGAACACAAAAAAATGAGGCTGAGTACTTCCCTTTCTCCAGGTAAACGATTTCCCGGGAGTCTGTTAATATCTTTAGGAAACAGAGAAATGTTTTCATACTTCATTCCTGTAATGGATGAGGTATGAAATGGGAGTCATGATGAGTGAGAGTCCTGGAGGTTGTTCAGCTTGTCACAATATATAATGCTTCTGTGAAAGCACTGCATTACTCTAGCCACACCACCTTTGCGCAGCACAACTAATAAAGCACAGCTGCCAAGAACAGAGTTCATAGACTCCACCTATGTTTTAACACTGTCCTTGGGAGTTGCTTAAATAGCTTGTGCTGACAGGACTAGTAGTAAGATCCGATAATGCAAACCTAAGGTGAATCAGGTCTCCTCAAAGAGTCAGGTGTGCTCTGTGTGATTGCAGCTTAATTGCTGGAATAGTCACTAAAGAAAAACAAACTGTTAGGTAAGTCTGTTTAGAAAAACAAGTTATGAAGCTCACAACCACAGATGTACGAAAAACCCTCAAGAAATTTCAGTCTGGCAAGGGGGTATCTTCTTAAGGCTTGGTTGATGCTGGAAGCAGCACCATCACAGCTCCTACATGAAAGAATATGATAGGAAAGGGAAAATCACTGAGAAAACCCCTTGGATAAAAAAAAAAAACCCTACTAAAACAAATGCTACATAACAATTAAGAGTGACATATCTGCATAAATAGCTCTATCAGAAGGATCATGTGCTGGGCTATCTGAGATGAAAAGGTCCAACAGACCTGGAGCAGCATTAGTGTGGGGATGAAGTGATCAGTCAGCAGGCTGACAGCTGTGCTAGGAGCCTGGTGCCAGATTCCAGGGTACGTTTTCCACTGCTGCCAAGTGTTTGCTTGTCACTCCAGATAAATGGAGCATCAGCAGTGTTTTATTTGACCTGCTCACAAGAAAAATAAAGCAACTCTGACTTCCTTGCTGTGTTTGTCATTGACCTTGCATCAGCTGAATATGAGCAGAGAGAATCCCTGGTCCAGGAAAGTTAACTCTTTAGTAGAAGAGGAATGATAGAGTCTTTTTACCTTGGTAGTATAGTCTCTTAATGGCTTGAAGTACAATGACTTAAAAAGTGACAGGCACAGCCTACGTGTCCTTTACAGTTCTTGGAACACACCCTTGGACCAGTGGCCTGGAGAATGATGAACAGCTTTGAGAAGAGCCTGTGAACAGCCACCTCCCTCCCCGCAGTGTGAAATCAGGAAACCATTTCTATAGAGACTTTTGGGAGGAAGGGGGTGTGTGTGTAAAAGTAAATTGTAAATGGATGATCTTGTGGAGAATATTTTGATTTCCTCCTGAGACTGAGGGCAATGTTTTTTGTGTGTTTTCATTCATATGTTCTCCACAAGTTTTATTTTCCTCTCTTTTCTTCATCAGTTTGGTTGTGTTAGGAACTTTCTGTGTAAGGTACCCTCTGTTGTCTGAAGCCAGTTGCTGATGCTGGGTGGAAATCAGACATGGTGTCTTTGAAATAAAAGTCTGAAATGGAAGGTAGAACATCTACTTTTTTGACCTTTAATGTCCTCAGCATGCAAAGGTTCCTCTTTATGGTGGCTAAGACTGAACATCAGTACCTGGTAAGCAGTGTTACTCAAAGGACTCTCTTGGGAGTTTTATCCTTTCCTTTTCTCTTGAAGGGATCTTGCCCTCATATCAGATATTATTTTTTACTCCAAAAGGCCCAGAAAAGGGCTGATAAATCTCGATAGACTATGCAAGAAGTAAAAAAAACCTCCTTTGAGCACTTTTACATATATGGGACTAGTGGCTAAGACTGTGGTCAGGCATAGTTTTTCCATATATAATAATAATGAAGCTTTGGATATCTTTCTAGCACTTACTGATTCTTTGTAATAACAAAGTGCTTTCTCCTGGACACTGCTACTATCCAGTCATTCCAGCTGTCTCTCTCTCCCTCCTCACTTAAAGGAAATTCTTTTCCCAGCAGCATCAGGAGTTGCTGCATACCACTGACAGCAGTCCCTAGAGACCATGAGTTCATTTGCCAAGGAAAGATCAGATTGCTTAGGTTCATTGAAGAAGATAAATGTCACTAGAGATGACCTCGGTACTCATGACATAAGTAATAAATATGCATGCATTTCATTGGTTTTCATGATAAGCCAGATATGGAATAGGAGCTCAGGGCTGGGCTGTCAGAAGGTCTTATTAGAGTAGGCTAATGTCAAAGCAGAGACATCATGAGGTTCTGCACAAGTTCTTTTGGATATACAGAAGCATTTCAAATGCTGAAACCTACTATCTGAAGAATTATTTCTGGACTGATAGCCCTTCAAGAGAGAGGGAGAACTCCATAGGAGTCTCTTTTGCATGAAATCTTGTGACATGACAGTGGGAGAGGAGATCCTTGCATTCCAGTAAAATAAAGAAATTACACCTGAAGTCAATGGTAATAGACCGAACTACTGCCTAACTTCATAATTCAAAAATGGCTTCTGGATATTCCTACCTTTTTTGATTGACTGAAGGGAATATAGGAGCCTAAGGACTACTTAAACGGTATACCTGGTATGCCCCAACACCATGTCCATTGTGATCTGTATGGGAAACAAGGGAGTTTGGTTCCTCCCTCTTCATAATCTCCCTTTCAGGGATTACTCAGCCCTCTCCACTTGTCCTGAAGACTGGAGCTGGTATGCAATATGAGGAATCATATCCACTCCCAGCTTGGTATTCCACTGTTTCATTAGAGCACTATTAAAAGCTAATCCTTTATCATGTTCAATTATATCAGTACCACCCATCTCAGGAACAGATCCTCCACTAAGATCCTGAAAATGATTCCAGTGACTTGGTCTTTGGTAGGATAGGCATCAACCCACTGTTGCAAAGATGAAGGTAATTAAGCATTGGAACAGATCACTAGTGAAGGTATGAAACATCAGCCATGGCAGTTTCAGAAACTAGGTTAGGCAAAGGAGCAAGACAAAATGTCCCGTAGAGTGGCATTAATCCACCATTTTTAAAATATCTCATTAGGAGAATTTAATACCATTTGTCTGGAAATCAGCCTGGGTGTTGCTTTTCTTGTCTCATTTATTCCCTAATACACGAAGTATATGTACCTCCATCGAAGAAATAGCAATTTTTGCTTGTGTGTGACAGCTTCATCAGGCCACAGAAGAGAGCCACTGCAGTGCAGACGAGAAAAATCCTTGTCTACATTAGCCTACCATCACCTTATTTCAGAGTTACTATTAGCATAACTCACACTGTGGCTGGACATCTAAATGGACAGCCTTTTGCAATCCTCAGATGCAGTTATAACTCACATCAGCATGGCAGGCAGCCTTTTGCCTCCTTCAGCAGGGCCCCGGGTATGGTTCTGCCTTGCAAGGTCTCTCGCTAAGCTTTGGGAGTCCAAATACAGATGAACTTGTGCAGATAAAATTACTAACTACCATAATGGCTGTCCAAATGGGTGCAATAAATTTCAGCGCGAGACAAACTCTCTCAGGTTTTACTGACTCTTAATGTTGCTGCTGCCAGCTTTAGTGTTACTCTTTGACTCAAGCCATATTCTGTTGTCTCCCAAAGGTCTTTTCGGCCCGTCAGCTCTAATCAATGTGCTGCCTTGAGAAGGAGCTTGTTTTAAGTAGGCTTGCTCACCATAAAGAACCATATCAAGAAAATTTGACTTCTACTCCTTGTCAGCATATATCACTCCCTATGCAGAGCAGCATTTAGATGGTCTGTTAGTTGATTCCAAGTGCTCTCTTTTATACGTTTCAAGAAATGACAAATGCCTCGAAAAAATGCATAGTTGCTCTATCGAAGACATTAGGCAGACTCAGGAATGGCAAGTGGAACAGCTAATAAAGCCCAGAATTGTAGCAGAGAGGTTGTTAAAAGCTAATTGGTTTGAGATTATTTGAAGATTTGTAAAAGGTTCTTCTGTTCTCATTTCTGATATAAATACAGCCTGTTTTCCAGCAACAAGCAAAACTGTTTTAATATGTTTTTAGGAAAAGTTGCCCAGGATATACTATTTATCTATTATTGACATACTAGCTTAAAATAAAGGATGTTCAAAACCAGTTTTCAGCTACTGAATATTTGCCTGTGGTGCAGCTTTAGTTTTCAATGGGTCTGAGACACTGGGAAAAAAATCTCCTCCCATTCTAACCAGGTTCAGATTCTTGACCCCTTATTCTGGCTTAGTAGCATTCCACTTTACAGCTTGGACTGGAGTAACTGGAGTTGCTCATTCCAGCAGGAAGGTTCTGACTAGTTAGGATATCAGGATCTGACCCACAGTAACCCAGCAACACAGTGCGCAGGTACTTGAGGAAGGATTTAAAGTAGAAAGCAGCCTCTAATAGCAACTTTTGCTGTGCCTTCCTCAGTTATAATGTGAAAAACAATGAATAAGTATGATAAGCACGAACATATAAATCTGTGTTAAGAACGAATTATATAAATTGCCCTTTATAATTCAAAGGAAAAAAATCAAATGTGAATTGAATCCTTTTGCTAGATTTAATCCATGGAAAGCGAACTTGAAGATTATTCATGTACACACAGATGATGAGGGGAGGCAGAAATAAATTACAAAGCAAATATAATTTTGTTTTCTTTATTAATCTAGAATGTGGTACCAATGTGTCTGGACTCAGTGGCTCCCCAGCTGCACTCTTCTGCAGGATGTTATCAATTCTTTATGTCTGTGAAATGTGCTACCAGCCAGCAGGAAAAGCACTAGAACTGTATGGCATTTTAATAAAAAAAATTGGTCTTGCACCATGCTGTGTCCTGATGTATTTAAACTTACATCTTCCAATATACCTTTCAATCCATACCTCATATGTTTTGCTGTTCATTAACTGCCATGTATCATTTTAGGTTTCTTACGATATTAAATTATTACTAAGACATGCCTAGGTGCCTTTGCCTATTCTTCACTGCATCTTTTGTTCTTCCTGCCTCTCCCAGGCAGGCAGGAAGGAAACACACATGATAGTGGGGAGGCAGCACAGGAACAGGAAAAAATATCGCTCATCAATGCTGCTTCTCCCTTGTAGTGCCACAACAAGCTGTTGCTGCCTTCTCACTCTCTCTGCCCCCAGGCTAATAGAACCTTTCTGGCACTCTGCTCTTACACACAGTATCTTACCCCTCTGCCTGCCTGAGGTCATGCACCACCTAGGATGCGCTGTGAAGTGGTGGGCCTCTTCAGAGCATCAATTTGTGTTTAGCAGTGTGATCCAGCAGGGAGACTGTTAAACGTTTAGGAGTCAACGAGTGTTGCTGCTAGTAGTTCAGTGCCCAGCTGTGAGGATAGACATTCAGTATTTCTTGAAGAGTGTATCAGGTCACCTGCCCACAGCTGAGAAACAGCTAGGGGAAAGCTGAAGTTGTGGCACAAGAGCTTTGCAAGAAAAGATCAGATGGAGAGATAGATTTCCAGGAGAGTATGGTTTTCCATAGTCAGTGCAGCAAGAAAGCAACTCTTCAGGATTTTTATTTTACCACCCTGTCATGAATTTAAGCCCTGCTAGACAAGCCTCAGCTTGGGGAAAAAGATCAAGAGTTGGGTCTCTGCCATTAGCTCAGACACTAGAGGAAAGGGTTAGATGACTTTGTCGATAACTAGTCTGAAGACCCCAGCAGGCCTTCAGACAGTTTTATTAATCATAAAAGTCATTAAAAATAGCCAGTTCCTCAGGGGCAAAGTAAAAACAAAACCTCAGAAGAATGAATCAGGGCAGGCATCTCCCATTCCTAAGAGCTCTCTGTTCACATTCTGTGCAGGGAAATGAAAGGGAATACTTAGGAGTGAAACTTCCAAGCAATATAACCAAATGGTTTCTCAGGAAAAGGGCAAGCACAGGGAAAGATATTGATAGGCTTTGCATACGGCTCAGAGGCACTGAATTTTCACATGGTTGACTCTGAGGCTTGCATGTCACATCCAGAATCAGCAAGATAATTTTCCTCTTTGCCTTTGTGCTTGGCCTCTCCTCTTTCACTTTTATAGTTTGCTCTTGCTTCTCTGCCTCCACCTCGTCTTTCCCTTTTCCCTTTGCATTACTTTGCCTTTTTTAAAAAACAAATGCATAGACATAACCTTTACTTGCCTTTACACTAGCATCCAGTGCCTCCGCAGTCTTAAGCTGCCTTAGCCATATGAAATGTCAGGCTCCTGAAGATGTTTTACATATCTCAGGTTTTCTCTAGTGACTTTAGATTCCTATATTCAGGTGCCTGAATCCCATCAGGTACCTGAATCCCATCTTAACTTTGTCACCTCACAGCTGAGAAGAAATCCTTCCAAAGCAAACCGAGTGTAAAAGAAAGCATTGCTATCTTCCTTGGCCTGCAGACAAGAATCAATAAAAGGTATAAACTTTCCCATAAAAATTAGCTTTATAGGGCTATTGACCACAAAGCACAATGGTAGCTTAAATATAAGCATTCATTTCTCTTAACTGGAAAGGTTTTAATGGCAAAAATGCTGTGGATGGAGATCTAGGACATAAGACAGGCAAAAAATATGATGGAAGAGAATTGTAGGTGGTGGGAAGGAGAGGAAGCTTGCAGAGCCAGTTTTTCTGTAGTCTATGGGGCTGGTGACTAAAACATGTACAGTAGAAGAAATGCAGATTTTCTGCCCAGGTCTTTTGCCTTCCTGGAATACTAGACATAATTTTTTGACTTCTATGGCCCGGGCTTGGGAAGACTCAGTTGAGACTCAATGTACCAGTATAAGCAAAAGGGATCAACTGTCTGGAAAGCAGCTTTGCAGGCAAAGCTTGAGGGTTCTGCCAGACAAAGTTTACTATGAGCTAGCAATGGTCTCTCGAAGCGAAGCCAGCCAGCACCCTAGGCTGCAGTAGGGAGAGCGCTGACAACAGGTGGAGGAAGCTGATTTTCCCCTCTACTCAGTGCTGGTGAGACACATGTGAAGTACTCGAACCAGTGCTAGGATCTGCAGTACAAGAGAGACAGGAAGCAACTCCAGCAGAGCACCAGGAAGATGAATAAGGGTTTGGAGCATCTTTCACATAAGGAGATGCTGAGGAAGGGATAAATACCATATTGGAAGGAGTAAAGAACACAGAGCCAGGCTCTTCACAGTGGTGAAAGGACAAGATGCAATGGGCACAAACTGGAATACAGGAAGTTCACTTTAAACATAACAACAAATGTCATTTTTTTTTTTTTTTCTGTGACAAAACCACTGAATAGGTTGCCCAACAAGGCTGTGAAGTCTCCATCCTGGGAGACATTCAAGATCAATCTGGACATAGCCCTTGGCAACTGCTTTAGCTGACCCTGCTCTAAGGGGTTAGACTGGATGACCCCCAGAGGTACCTTCCAGCCTCAGCCATCCTATGACTCTGTGTGTCAAACTATGATGCTTCTCTGGGACACAAAGTTCAGGAGGTTATGAAGGCCACTCAAGAAGCTGGATAATAACTATGCGGACACTGAATTGTTCCTGAGCTCCACTGGCTGTCAATGCCCTCCTGTTGTGTGTTTAAAGCTCATTTAAATGTCTACATAAGTCATTGCCCCAACCTGACTGAAGTGTAGATTTGTCCTCGGTCACCAACACCACAGCTGAAATTGTGTGCCAGCTGCATTCACACACTGGCATTTTTACCCACTGCTCTGTCCTTTTCCGTGCTACTCCATGCTTGTCAGAGTAAAATGGACTCTGGGGTGTTATTAGGTTCATTTGCTGCATTTAGTGTATTTTACAGCAGGTGGAAGGTGCAGCAGCAGCCTCAGGCTGAAAAACATCCTTCTCCTTCAAATGTTTCTGAATGTGTTTCTGAATGTGGTCAGCAGAGTCTGAAGCAGCCCACCAGGTCATGCTTTATTTATTTAACTGTACTTTACAGCACTTCCCTCATTCTATAAAACCATACTGTTAGAAGACTGCTTTGAATTTTTTTTTGGAGTATCTCTCAAGCGCTGCCCAGAGACAATGCCAATGCGCCAAAAGCTGCAAAATCTTTCCTTTTTGAAATCAAGAGCAGAAAAGGTCCTAATGAAAAAATGGACTAATGTGGGCATTTTATCTATGCTGCTCATAAATTAAATGTTGAACCTGGCAATTGCAGGGTAATTAGGAGGAGAGTAGCTTTCCCACAGGAAAATGTATTTCCTATTCTGCCTGCCTGACACACTCAAGTTTAATTTTTCCTTTGTTCACTCAGCTCAGAGAACAGCAATTACCAAAGGTGATAGGCTAGTGGCAGTTTTTGAATCATGAAAAGACTTAGCACAGAATGGAGAAAAAAAAAAAAGGATAGGTATCACTAGCAATTAAAATAATTTTGAATTAAAGGGACTATTTCAATAGTTGCTTTTGTACTATAATCGTCACCACATAACATATCCTTATGAATTACTAATACAATGAAACAACAGTACTGTGGAAAATGAGCTTAAAAAGACAGCTTTCTAAACATGTAACCTCATCAGTGAGAGATCAGTACTGTTTCTGTGGATATTTTGGAATAGTAGGTGATGCCACGGCTCTGATCACTAACAGCCATGCAATTTTTTTTAATCCCTCCTTCCCCCTTTGGCCCTGATAGAGAGGCACAGGAAACAGAGCAGGAATTCCCATCTCAAGTGGCCAGAAGAAGGTTTCACATTATTAAAATAGATTATTTCCTTCATCTAAGAGCCTCTGAGAGGCATAAATTACCAACAACATCAAAGCAAGTGAAAAGTTTTAGAGCTGACTGTCAAAGAGACTGCTGGGGTTTTCTTGGTAGATTTCCATTTTGTAAGGAGTCTCAGCAATTTACTTTCTTTCTCAAAACAATTCCATATGTCTGTGGATTATTTACGGTTGTTTTGATTTTTGTTGTCAAGGGTTTTAAAGAAACAATATTGCAATTATTTAACATAGGGAAATAAAGTTAGACAGACAGCGTCTACAGTAACAAGTTACTGGGATGATCTCATAGACTAAAACTTTGAAGACTTGCTCTGTGCTCTCCAGAGTTAGACGACGTGAATTTAGATACAAAGAAATGCGGTATAGCTAACTGGAAATAACTATAAGCCTGATGCCCTACAAATACAGCAACTAATTATTCAGTTTGCCATAACTGATTTTACAGGATGAAATACCACGGTAAGTGTGCGGCACAAGAATAAGGGCTGTAAGATGCGCTGGCCCAGGTTTGAAGTAGACCTGACAAAACTTTGTTTAATGATCACTGGAATTCATCTGATAAAAAGTGCAAAGGCCAGCTGTAGTCTTAGATCAAAATTCATCAAGGCAAGCTGTGAACGAATTCGTATTTGCTTCCTAACTTAGGGTAAAGAAGTGACTATTATTGGAGAAGTTGTGGAGAAACTATGTGCTGATGAGGTTATTAGCTAGTCCTGAGGAGGTGATTCCTGCTGAGTGTGGGTTTTAAGCGCTTCCCCTGCAGGGAAAGGTTGTCATTATTCACTGGGACAGGGACCATGCAGGAGACTGGTGTGTGACCCCTCAGCCTGTAGTTCCTACCTGCAAGGCCACAAGTATATTCAGCTGCGACCTACAAACTAGATAGAAGACTGGGGCTGTGCAAAGAATTGCTGTGTCTCTGGATCACCAAGCAGGAGATGCCAGTTTTAAGGCATGCCATTATGTTGGCCTAAGATTCTGCTGTGTTTTGCTGGCAGCCAGCAATCCTGGGAAATAAAGATCCCTAGGAAGAAAGCATGAGTCTGAACACTATATTTTCCATTAAAAGAAGGGGCCTTCCTTATTTCACATATGCACAAGCACATATGTGTTTGGCCAAAGAAAGAAAAAGGGGAAAAGGTCTATATTAACTGTTTCTAAACCTATCAGCGAATGACAGATTCTTAAATCTGTCATTTACTGCTTGTGAATTATTCAAGAAGTTATTCATCGTTCCTATCTAGTAATTCTTCAAAAAGTATTTTCATAAATGCTGCATCAATAATTTAAAAGCTGCAACAGCATATGATTTTCAGAGTGACCTCTGATTTGAGTTTGATAGCCAGGAAAGGATAAGAGCAGAAGACTAATCATACATGATAATCACGTGACATGCAAAGGAAATGATAAACTGCGCATCGCTAATGAGTTTGCTCTGATGGATGTGCTTCCCTGGCCTGAACTGTAACAGCAACAGTCTTCCATGCACCACTGGCAAGGACTGATGATTATAATCTTTGATTGCTCTCCTCAGTGCCTTGCGTTGACTTGAATGTTTGTGGAGAGCTTGGTCAAAATATGAGCTGGCTTCTCTTCCATTCTACCTGATAGAAAACTAGCAGGATATAGTTCCACCTCATGTCAAGCTTATAATTTAAAGTTGATTACCTTCCATATTGAATGTGTTTGTTTGATAACTCAGAACTTTGATTGATTGTTTCGGGTCTTGATTGTGACTGATTTGATGACTGTGTCGTCCATCATTAATTAGCTTGTTGTGGTTCTGCTAATATGACAATGTGTTTTACATTCATTTGCGTATTTATACACAGGGCTGGCTTATTCAGTCCAACTGTATCATGAGTCATGTCAACCAAAGATGTATATCACTTAAATAAGATAATTCCCAGCTATGTGGCCCTGCAACCAGACAAATAACTCTACTCCTCACAAGATGATATCAACATTAAAACAAACCTATTAAAATGCTGTCCTGGTTCTCAAATAAACTAAAAAATGCTCAAGATTGCAATGCTATCTTTAACGAACTCTTTACCAGGTACAAGGCAAACCTAAGGCAATCACTTTCTAATTAAGCAAACTCTGTTTACATCTCAGCTTTGGAAACACACGTTATTAATTTTAGAATTGCAGCTGCCATGAGAGCCGGTAGTCACTTCTAAAAGAAAAGAAAAGCACAACTTTTGGGGATAATTATTATTTTCAGCACAGGTGCAGAAATTACATTTGAGCATCCTAAACATTCATACAAGCTAAATTTTGACTCAGTCGAGTGGCAGCATAGCACAACCTGTTATTTCAGGTGTGGTACGGCCTTAATAAAAAGTAGTGAAGAATTTAATAAAGTCTCATATTCTCTCCAACCAGAATTTACCTTCCTTCCATGATCTCCCTTTTTTCATTGACTACGCTAACCACATGTTTTACCACTTCATCCTTACAGTTCTTGGATTAACTGGAGAATGACTGGTGGGTCCAAGCAGTTATGGAATTTGCAGTTGCCAGTGACTTCAAGCTAACCTCCCAGTTCAGCAGCTGAACGCTGGTGCATGTTATCCCTGTGGAGCTCAACTCCACTGCAGCCAAGGAGTTCATTGTGACACTATAATAAGTCTTCCCCACGTGTGACAGTGGGAATTCATTTACCATACATTCTCTCATTAACCAGAAAGGGTATTCATAGAGTCTGCTGTAATATATTTAAAAAGCTGATGTGGTAAATTACTGACATACAAACAATTCAAACCAGATCCCCAATTTACTGCTGCTGTATAGTGATACCAGATTTTGGCCATAAAACCAATAATTTGAGTAGGGCAAATTTGCTGTAATTGCCTGTTCTAATCAACTCAGAAGACCTTACACCACCAGAGGAGGACAGAATATACAGCGGTCAGTGACAGAAGATTGTCATGTCTTTTGTAAATCTAACAAAATGGGTAGTGCTACATTTTGACAAAATGGAAGAAAAGAATAAAATACATTTCTTAGAAAATAATGTGGTGTTGGCTCAGATTAGCTAGCTACTTTGACTGCTAAGGAACTCGTTGGCTTTAATAGTGCCCTTTGTCTGCAAGGATAAAGAATATGCATGGGAATAATGCAAAGCTGCAGTGGATGAGGCAGATATCTTTGCAATACAAGGGAGAAATTCCGGGATAATCAGGTGTCAACCTGGTGCTTTTCACCAGCATTAAAGTCATTATAATTATTTAGGAAGATTCATTCATTTTTACACAACACTCAGAAAACATCAACAGTCTGAGGTGGCAGCTGACAAGCAGATAACATGCTAATACAGAAGATGATATAAGGGAAACTGAACCAGAGGTCACAGTACATCTCTGTATCAAAGAGTGATAATATCAGAGGAGAGTTCTGTTTTTGCTGTCTTCTCAAACTGTTCTCAGGGTCTGCACAATCAACTTTGCAGTTGCTTTCCTCTTAAGCTTTAACAGAGAGAGGTGTCTTGCTGTGAATCCCTCCAGGAGGAGGAGGAAGAAAACTGAGGGTGATCCAACAGCTGCAGGAGCCCCAAATCAGGTTCTTTTGAAAGATCCACCTTTCAGCATCCCTATTTCAAAAACATAGGCTATAGGTTTCATCTTGGAAGCACAGCGCTCTTTTCTCTTTTTCTCTTCCCACAAGTCCTGGATGGTGTTTGCATGAGGAGGGTTTGCACCAAAAAGTTTCAAACTGGAAAAATGAGTGTGTTTGTTATTAGGTTTAGCAGACTGGAAACCTGCCAGGCTTTTACAAAACTGCTTATTTTTTCAGTCTTCTCTCTTACAGTTATTTTTGTTTTTATTGAGTGAAGGACAAGCTCTATCTCATTAAGTGAAAACAATGGAGTGAGAAGTTGGAAATTGCCAGGAAGCCTGGGAAAGACCGACGTACAGCTGAGATTTCATTCCATGTTTTCCTGTTGACCTCACAGGCTCTTGACACAAGAGCTCTGAGTACATTAAAGAAAGGCCACAGTCTCATTTGGTCCTGTGAACATTGGCAATATGTTATAGGGACAATATACAAGCTTGAAAAGGAAAAACCGCAGCAATGTCCTCATGCCCTGGAGGTTTTGTCTGGTGCAATGCTGTTTAACCAGAGCACTGTGAGGTTTTAAATGGCCATATGAGATTTATAGTAGGTCATGACCAGATCTCTTTTCAGGGCAAAGTTTGAAAAGTCTATTTGTCTGAAAATTTAAAAAAAGGAGTCTGGTAATTCTCCAAGGTTTTTCCTCTTCCTTCAGGCAACTATTTTTGCCTGACCAGAGTTCCTAAACGCTCCCCAAGAGCCCTTTTAATGTGGGAAATTTTGTCCTAGTGTCTGCTATCAAAGGAGTAATATCTAGGATATAAATATTTACAAACCCACTCGAATGCCACATGGTCAGTATCAAGCTTATTAAGTTTTATAAAAAGGGACATCATGACCATAAAAGACGTGGCTTCAGGAAATCAGGATTTGAGGGCATTATTAGTAGGGAAGAGTGATGGTTATTGCAGGGAAGTGAATGGTAAAGATTCAAGGTGCAGGAAGAAATCCCCTGCGCCCAGCTGATGGCACAGCCACTCCACTCTGGGTCTGGCAGCTGAGGGGCAGCCCTGGCTGGGTGGGTGGCAGTGTCACTGCTGCCCAGCTGGGCAATGTTCCACCATGTGCCAGTAGAATGAGACAATGGGCTGGCTCTCCCCTGGCAGCTGCTTCTGCTGCACAGCAGCTCTCTCCAGCACTGGGGGGGTCACGTCAACCTTTTGGCAGTGGGTGGTTCTTCTGCAGGCTCTGCGAGGCTTTGTGCATGATTCTTCAAGTCAGTGGGGCTTGTCTCCCACTGTGTGGCCATGAGATTGGGGCAGCTGTAAGAGACCAGTGGGAGATGGGGTCCTGGGGGAGAGCTTCAGGCACCTCAGTCTGGGGTCAGATTGAGGAAGCAAGGTGGCAAGGGGCAACAGAAGCCTTAGGACAAGGTCCCCCGGTAAACACGGAAAGCCAAAATTATGGATATTGGTGGCCAAATGGGGGAAGCCGCCTGTGATAGAAGCTCTGTGTCTGGTTTTCCTCTTTTCTCTCTAAAGGAGCTGTAGGATGGAAGAAAGGGAAGATAGGAATGGCAAGTGAAGTCCTGCAGGGCTGCTGAGAGCCAGGCACTGGCTGCTCCCTCGCCGGAGACAGCATCACCAGCAGCCATCACCTGCCTGGGCATGAAACAAAACAGACCTCCCCGGGCACCAGGGCCAGAGCAGATCTTGCAAAAACATTTTCAAGTGTCTTAAAGGATCATTGCAAAGCAAGAAATGTACTTGGCAGGTCTTGATGACTTTTCTGGGGTGATTTTAATCTGTTGCGTAAATCAGAATCATGGAATTCTGCAACCTCTCCTCCTCTGTTTTTTTTATTTGACAAACTGTTTGTTCACTTAGAGCAGTTATGCTTGATTGTGCCAGTAAATAATAAGTGAGAGGTATTTGTGAATTATTTGGCTGCTATAGTTCCACAGAGAAAAGCCTGTTCTCTTCAGCATGAATGCCTGTGTGAGAAGCAGTCCCTCAGCACGAAGAAAAGTTATGTGCCTGACTCAGGAATGAAAAAAGCCTTTAAAATCTTTATAGCAATCTAATGCAGAAGATACACTGGTATGCAATAATTTTCATTTGATGCTAAAATGGCAGAAGATTGCAGACTATATTAAAAATAGCCTGTCTCATTTAAAACATACCCCATGGAAAAATACCTAATTTAATTTAAGTAATTTCTATTTATTTCTGCCTTACAAAATGATACCATTTTTGGATTATAAAAATGTAACATCTGAACTTACACTCTTTACACCTATTTTCAAACCAGACCTGGTTTTACAACTACGTTAAAAGCAAAAAGAGCACACAGTCATAATATAATCTGGCCCCTCTATGACTGCAGAAAGGGCAGCTTACTATAAATAGAGTCCTCGAGAGAAGGAAGATCTTCCATTTTGAGGAGGATTTTGAAATTTTATGCCATTTCGGTTTGTAACAAAGCTCTCCAATTCTGAATTTCTGAATTTGTTTATGAAACAAACCCCCAAAAGAATGCAATAATAATGAAAAATAAAGCAGAAAGTGTTTGGTCTGATAATTTGTAAAGAAAATTTCACAAGACAGACCTCTAGGAAATGCTGGCTGAGTAAAAAAACCTTGCAACTATGGAAAATGAGACATTTGAGATTTTGGGGTCTTGACTTGCATCAAAAAAGCTCCCATGGTTCAGGAGCCTGAATGCCTTCCCTGCAACCCTGCTTATCAGGTTGCCAGTGAGGGTACTGGCGGGGGTGCTGGTAAACAGACTGAGTTCAAGTGAAATTGTAACCAGATTCTGATGCCTGTATTGCATGCTGGGTGCGTTCCTTTAAAAGAAGTCACTTGTGCAGCCTTTGGAAGCTCAAATAGGCAGTGATGTGATTTTTAAAAGCTGGAACTATTTCCAAAGTGCTGAGGTCAAATCCTCAGTGGGTGAAAACTGGGATAACACTACTGAAACAGTGAAGCTCTATCATTTTGTACTGGTGAAAATCTAATCACTGAACTTCAAAATAGAGTTCAAAGACTACAGTCAGTATAAAGTAAGAATAATTGCTAGTGTGCACTGATCAGAGCCATTGATGAACCACAAAGAGAATTACTGTGGGACTCAAAATGTTAAAAGCAATTATATTATTTAAAATTTCATTTCACGCAGAAAAAAAATCTCTCAATCAAACTAAACTAGAAACTTGTCATTTTTCTATTTACTTTTCACATTTACTGTGAAAAAAAATGCTGCCTGCTGCCATAAAATACTTGGGTAAATCAAAAGGTTTGCATGCAAAGCCAATTTGTCAGCGTTGGCTGAAAAGTGTATAAACATACCTCCTCCTCCTCATGTTTGCATGAAAGACTTTCCTCATGTACAGAAAAAGTATTCCTCTATAACCAGCTCAAGGCCTACAGCTAGATTCCTTGCTTGCCAAAATCTCCCAACTAGTCCAATTTGAACTGAGGTCAAGACCCTACTTTGGAACCTCTGCAGGGCATAGAAGTTTTCTGAATGTTGCCTTGCTTCAGTGTCCAGATTTCAATGCCCTGCACAGAAAGAATGGAGTTGGGTCTTTGGTTTTGGTGGGTTTTTTGTTTTTCAATTTTGTTTTTTGGGGTTTTTTTTGGTTTTTTTTTAGGATCATCCAGTGTTTTGGGACGAAGACCGATGGAGTGTGTAATAGGGCTGTGGAAGAGTAACTCCTCCACAGACTTTTCAATAGGAATTAGATTACAAGCAGAGATGGTGGCTCTCAGGAGACTTAGATGGCATTTTTTTGACCTAAAATCTTGTGTAGCCATGAGATGGTCTGCATATATCACCCCAGCATATGCTGATTCTTTCTGATAAGGGAGGAAGATGAAAGCATTTCTAAAGCAATGACAGTTTTGGAGGAGACAATAAGCTTTGTGAATCTGATCATTCTCTCAGAAAGTTCTGAATATGAGTCTTTCCCAAGACTTGCCTAGCCAAGGACTTCTCTAGAGGTAGTACCAATCACATCCAAAACCTTGCAGGCAGTGTATTTTCCAAGGTAAAGAATTTCTATGAGATTTGATGGACTATGACAGGCTATAGGACCCTACTGGACTGCTGCTGTACCTTCACAGCAGCATATGTGAAATAGCTAAGTGGGAAACTGCTCTTCCATCCTAACACAAATGTTCCAGTTTTCCTCTAGAAAGGAACCCAGGCTGTTCAAAGATCACCCTTACATTTTATTTCACTGAAATGCAAGAAATGTCGAACAGTGTAAACTCTTCTTCATAACGGCAGAATAAATCCAACTCTTCTCCAAACGGACAACAAAGGACACAAGTTTTCCTCCAGCCTACATCAAAATTGAGGTGGTTATGAAAAAAAAAAAGGAGGATGAGACTTCATGGCAGAGCAAAGTATCTCAGCTTATGACAATGTGATTTCCTTCCAGGAACATCTCAGGCTTTATTCAGCCACACACTAATCCCCATGGAGATATCCCACAGCACCTCCTTCTTTGTATATTTATTTTTTCTGCCTGCAAAGAAACTGGGCATGATTCTACTTCTGTATAGTGTTCTCTTAACCCATTCAAAGACTAAAGGACCAACCAAGATACAGACCATGTATCTTGGGGTCACATGAAGATGCTGTACTGAAGAGCCCTTTGCCCACCTCGAGCACAAGCACAAGCCTTTTGTGGGACTGGCCTCCTGCAGAATGTGCCAACTTCCCCAGGCAAACCAGGGCTACCCTTTCCTTTTTGCCCTTGTTGTTGCCAGGGTCAGAACAAAACCAAGTGCAAGGGGAAAATGCTCTTGAAATGAAAAAATATAGAGGGCAGTAGACAGGTAGCCTTACCAGTGACAAAAGAGAAACCCAGAAGACCAGCTGGGATTTCTAAATCGTCTTTGCAAGAGGCAGGAAAAAACAATTGGAGTGAGCATGTCATCCATGGAGCTGATGCCAGAACACCCTGTTGTGCCTGGTTGACTACTAAGCTATTAAGGCTTGAAGGGGGGGGATCTCCTTCCATCTGTTGCGCGGACAATTGGCTCACTGAAAGGGAACTGAAAGTTCTCCTTTGCATTGCTGCACCTGCTCTGAAGGCTCCCTGAGTTCCCTGAGCTCCAGCTAGGACATGATTCACAAACACACAAGGGTCAAAAGTCCCAAGCAAATGGCCTGTAACTGGACCAGGCTTAAGTGTTGTTGCTTGCTATGAATTTTCAGATTTTTGTATAACAAGGTGGTAATGAAAGCATAGTGATTTCTGGGAATAGCGTGGTCCCCAGCTTCCTGCTCTTGGTGCTGTGTAAACTTGAGCTCTTTTTCTTCAGACTGCCAGGAAATAGATACAAATATATTTATAAGATTTCACTTCTGCAGCAGAGCACTAAAAATAGCACAATACATCATTCATAGTACAGGTCTCTCTATTCTCTTATCCCACTCCTGAAGAAAGAAAGACATAATGTTATCAACTAACAGTCCTCCTACCTCTTCCAGTAAAGCAAGTTTCAGCTGCTGGAGTTGCTATCAAGGTTAAAATCCCCTTTGTTTTACAACATGTTCACTGCCAAGGGGGACTGCCACTGCCCAAAGGGAGCATAACGTTCAAGTCTTATTGAAATATCCTAAGTAAAGTCAAAAGTAAGGAAAACATAGAATTAATTAACAAATTCACTGCCTGTAGCTAGGTACTTATGACATATGGGAGCAGAGTTTAGAGCATCAATTCAACAATATTTTAAGTCAGTGCTCTTTAACCCATGCTGATGAAGATGAACTGACAGGTTAGACAAGATTATGCCTCCAAGGGTCATAAAAATGTAGATGTTCCCCAACTGCAAACTGATTTTTCAAAGACAATTACCTACACAATTTAACTGGATGGCCATTTATGCCTTCCAGGTTTCATATCATTAATGCTTGTTTCCTCTTGGATTTTTGCTGTTTCTCCTATTCTCGCTCTTCTCCTATTCTCACTCTTTCTCTTTTTTTTATTTTATTTTTTGCCTCAGATGCACACACTAAAAAACCACTCTCACACTTCTTGCCCCATGTGATTTATTCCTAAGAAATTAAATTACATTTTTATAAGCCTCTGTTACCACAAATGATAGCTGAAGATTTGCTGAAAAAATTAATTCCTGATCTGTTGCTGTGAAGCGTCCTCTCTGGCACTCTGCTGACTCTGTCTTCCAAAACCAGAAGGAAGCAGTCCAATGGTATGATTAACTTCTTAGTCCCTGCAATTTCCTATTGCTCTACTTGCCCTAGATTTCAGGATTGACCTCCTGCTTCACTGCAAAATGCACAGTTGCTCAGTTTGATAAATCACATGAATACTTTTTTGATCACAGTTATCTACTCTTTACTATGTACCCCGTGAGGTTAATCATATGCTGAGGCACTTCATATGCTGCACACATATACACTCCTCTTTCCAACAGCACTTTGCACATTCTTCATGCTGCTAGCCAGCAACAGGACCTGCTTTCTCCTTACCAACATGCAAAAGATCACCGACCTGCACTTTGTCTCTTTCCCTTCAATATTAATTCTGTAATTATCCACACAAAGATTCTTAAAAGACCTAGGAAGCCAAAGAAAATACATGAGAAATTACTAGTTAGACATCGAATGGATTGTCTCCCCTCAGGTATCTTAAGAGAACGATTGAGAATGCATGGGGTTGCCCATAGGGAGGTGGGAAATATTCGGCTGTCATGACAGCAAAACACTATCACTTTCTTGAAATAAAACTTATTAAATAAAATAAAATTTATTTTTCATTCTCTAAACACCAAAGGAATTTCAGTATTTAGTGTACCTAGCTAGAGCTCAAAATTGCTGAATTTCCCTGGGACAGCTTTTCTCCACCTTCTCATGCAGCACTGCAATATATCCAAATCACATCTCTGGTGTTATGATAGAACAAGTCTAAACAAACACTAGCAACAGTCAAAGGTATCGGAAAACATCCAATAGGGAACAGATCAGTGCTATAGGTCTTGCTCACAAGTTAAATAAATGGAAATGGAGTCCCAGTTTTACAGAGATATCTATTCCTTTTCACTCAAAGCTTTCCACACAGGCTTTTCTTTTAAAGATCCTTTTCACTAATTCACAACAGTCTGGAAATAGTGTCCTGTATACAATGCATATAATCATTCTTCTTTCAATTTTTTTAGCAAGGAGGGTCAAGAAACTCTAGACCATTTCCACCACAAAATGTAGCAGCGGTTGCCCTTTGCTACCATGTGGGAGAGCTGAACTGTGGAACACCAGCATTTCCAGATAGTCAAGATTTCATGTAAGGTATACATGATAAATCCATATCCCCTGTTGGACGTATTCTCTTTCTCATTGCAAAGATAATCCAGAAAGTTTAAGCATTGTGCTTACTCTGTGAGAGCTGTGTGTTTGTTTCTGTGGCAGTGAAAACTGCCTCCTGCCAACCTTCACCTCCTGCAGAGCCCATGATCTCAGTTCCGTCATTCTCTGCTGGGACCCAGATCAGCTGTCCTGAGCCAAGGCTTCCCTGCGGTTGTCATTGATTACACAGATCCATCACACAAACCTTTTCTGACCAGCCAGCCAGCTAAGTCACTCTGCTGATAAGCTGACCACGTAGCTTTTCATGCGGAGGACTCTCACGGTGTGAGAGGTGATGTTACTGAAAAACTCAGTCCAACACAAATGTTAAGTATATGTGAGTGACACAAAGCACATGAATATTTTTGCTAGCTGCCACTGGACTATTTATTTACTTCAGAGTATCACGAGCTTAACTGCTTTGCTTAATCACAGCTCAAGCAGATACTTGAGAACACAAAATCTTTGACTCCGTCCACTGAAAGTTTTAAGGCTGCTTGGGAAGCTGCCTTCTCTGCTTTAAGTGATTTATTAAAAGTCTAAATTGCCTTTTGTTGCCTCCATACTTTACAGGCAGTGCCTACCCGGACGCCCTAACCCACATGGTGTATCTCAATGTAGCTTTGTCTGAAAGAGAAGAGCCATGCTAGAGTTCCTACTGGACTCATCATTCATCCTGTGGCTCCTTACAATATCAGGAGAAGCGACTGGACTGTCCCAGGTCTACCTTTTCTGTTCAGTTTTAATCATGACTGACTAGTATATGTGCGCATGCATTCATGAGAGGCGATGTCGCAGCAAACAACTCTCTCCAGACAGATGTGGGTCTCCACTGCTTTTCATGATCTGTCACTCGAGTCCCCAAAGTCTTTACCACTCTGGCAGACAAAGGGGAGAATTTGTTTGCCCTTCAGTATCCTGAGAGCATCTGGCCAGTCACATTAGAGTAAATGAGCTCATACGTGGCACATTTTGATGTCCTAACTGTGATCAGACATGGACAGACAAGACAGTTGCACAGAAATGCAAACTACTCTCCCTTCCACTTGACAAAAAGGCAAACTGAAGCTCAGACAGGCTGTGTAGCTCACCAGCCATCAAGAATGGGGCTTGTTGCTGCCAAAGGTACGTTAGTGTTGAGAGACCTTGTCTATCAACAGCTCAAGGCGGTAAATCAGAAAGTTTTATCACAACCTGTACTTATCAATTCGAGTCTGGATGACACATATATATTAACCAGGTGTTGAACGTTAGCTAGTGAGTTGGATTCTTTACAGGATTTATCAGCTGGGACGGGCAGGCTTGCCAGCGCAGCCTTATGGCTGCTGGGCTCAACCCGTTCAGCCCCCCGCTGCCCTACACTCCTGCACTGGGCAGAGCTAGCAGGGTCTGAGTCCTCCAATGTGAGTACACAGAAAGAAGAATAGAATGTGACTGTGAATTAAGCACGTCTCCTAAGTACCAGCCAAGCACTGCAGTGAATGAGTTATCTTTCCCCTATTACAATGAGAGAGGAAATTCAGCGGTACAATGCTTTCTTCTAAGCGTTCAAAACTCTTCAGCAGATGCACTTGGCCTACACCACAGCACAGAGAAATAAAAGTAGCTAGGGGAATAAAAGTGCCCTAGGACCACTGTAAATCTTCACTACATGAAAAATCTTATCTTCCACATGAATATGAGCTGCAAATAAATTTAATATGTGGATTAAGTACTGTGCTGTCTCCCTCATGGTGGGCTTTTCAGCCTAAAAAGAACAAAAGAATAATAATGAGTGTTGTGTTTGGTTATGATTACAAACAGCTGTAATTTACAGCTGGACAGTCTCTACTGCAAATATATCCAGCAAGCAAATGCTTCTGGGTTAGTGGAACAGACTGCAAAAAATTAGCTTTTAACTTTAACCTTGAGGTCAGAGTTCTGGGACCATGGGAGTCAATAATAAAATCTATTTAGCTCAGTGGGATTAAGCAGGTTTAAGACCTGGTTTAACTACACTGCTTACTGTTAAGTAACAGCAGAACACACTGACTATTTTAGTTACAAACATAATTCTTCACTTGAAAGCTATTCATGCAGTGGATGTGACAGTCAGACAATTGAAGATAGGCTAGCACTGTATCATTAAGGTATGTGACTTAAGTTCTTGCTCTTCTGTGTCCCACAAAATGAACAATCTGTATAGTTAGACCACTCTACTGAAGAACACAATAAAATTAAAACCAAGCTGTGCTGTACAAACACTGAGGATTTTTCATGAAAGAATGAAAAGCTAATGGGGCCAGTTCATCTTTCCTGACAAAATAGTCAGCACATGTGCAGAGCAACCTGTCTTATGGAAGCAGAAAATCTGTTTCAGTCAAGCTTCTGGGTCACTAATCTTTGTGTTTGCACATAAATCTACTGGGGGTTACTGTGTCATTCTGAAAACAAGACTGAGTGCAATAAACTGAAGAAATCAATGGCTACAGGTCTAAAACTCTCTCTGTTCCCCCCTTCAGTTTAGCCAACTGTTACCTTTTTAACAGAATCTAAAAGCAAGAACTTTGATAAGAATAGCTGTAGAATACTTTAAAAAAAACCAAAATAATGGACAAAATTACTGAGAGCTTTGGTTAGACTTCCATCTCCCTTGGTGCTGGGAAGTGCTGGTGTGCAACCCGGAGCTTTTAGATGCTATCAGGACAGAAGTAATGAGCAGCAATATTATAGGCATCCTCTCTTCATCCAAGACTAGGCAGAAACTGCTGTCACAGTGTGGGTTTTTGGGCCCCTGCCCTCCAGTTTGCTTGCTGCAGTGAGGTGATGGGTGGCAGTGAGGCAGGGTGCCTTCCCAGCACCCACTCCAGAAGCTGGGTGCCCCCGTGGGCAACGTTTGCAAAGCAGATGGGAAAGCTGTAGGCATGCTTTTAGGGGCAGAGAAGGGAATAGCCGATCACAAATACTAAATCTGATGTGTGATGGGTAGCATTTCAGCCCTTTTGCCCTGAGGACTAGGACTCCCTCACCACCACCTATGAGGAAGGGACCATCTATCCATCACCGCCACTTTTCTTTCCAGGGGAGACAGTAAGCGCAGTGTGGGACTAGGGGCTTGTTAACTACCTCCAGGGACACTTCTGCAAGAATGTTCCTCATTCAGCCCAGGAGAAGGATACTGAGAAAAAAAAAAACAACTAAGATTTTCTTTGGTCACGATATTATCCCCACCAAGTTTAAAAGCCGCTTTGCCTCGGGGGTGAGCTTGCACACCTCTGGGGAGAGGGCCATAATACTGACATGACTTCTCTTTCTTTTAGCATTTGTCCCAGTTACAGCAAATACTTGTGTACCCTACAACTGTGCTAGCTATTTCATCCACATACCATACATTTCACTTGGAATTTTTTTTTCTTAAGCAGAGGAAAATATTCTAAACAAAACTGCGTTTATAAACTTAGAGGGGGGGGAGTTGATAATTTTGGCGGTCTTAACCTCCAAGCAGAGAGAAATGTTATTCATCCATGCACAACATATAATTCAGCCTAAGTGACAGGCTCTTCTCTGGAGAAATCCTGGCCTGAACTGGCTTCCAGAGTCAATTACCACTTATTCCCAGGGAGGCGGGGGGCGAGGGGCCAGATGAGCAGAGGGGGCTGCCAACAAGGCATTGGGAAATTTACTCTGTGTCAGCCTGCATGACACAGCACCTCATTTGTGGATAAATGTAAATCTGCTAGTTCTTTTTCACAGGCATTAAAATGTACAGTCTCTACTCCCCCTCCCCTCTCCCCTTTCCCAAAATTGGAAAAGAAATCAGGATCATCATAGAAAGCTACCTTATATTTCAATCAATCCTCTTTCATAAAAGTCATTTAAGGTAAATACCTGTGCAGACCCATGGCCCAACTATAATATTTACCATGGCCCAAATCCTGAATTCCTCACTTGGGCAAGTTTCCCACTGAAATTAATGAATTTTTGCTTGAAAAAGAGCTGAGTAAAACCTGAACGCTGCCTAAGGATTTGGTCCCCTGTTTATCTGCCTGGAACTCAGCTGTAGTTCCAGAATCTGTGAAAAAATTAATTCAATTCCTACAAAATACCAGTCTCTCAAAACTTAAAGGATAAAAAAGGGCATTGTTTTTGTGCATAAAATGTACAGAAAATCTCATCGGAAAAAGAATAATTCCCAGGGAAAAGATTTTTAAAAAGTCAAAAGAGAACATCTCAGAATAAATGAAGTACTTATTGCTGAAAAATGAGCTCAGATATATCTCAGCAAACTCTAAAGCTCAGAATTTACTGCATCATTCATGTCTTCTCCAGTAAGTTTCTTATCTCTCATTCGGTATCACAACAAGGGATTCTGCATAGTTTGTATGAAATACAACAAGACTGTGATTTTTGCAGTAATAAACTCTACATATGCATGACAAATCCAAGCATGCAAAATGTTTAACATCCCAGTTCACAGATACTTTGGGGACAAAATCCGATTATGAATTATATGCCACAATAAATAGGGCTCAACGTTTCATAAAGCAATTTATAGTTCATAAAAATGACAAAATGTACCTGTCAGATAGAACGCGGAGAGCAGATCTCTGTGCTGCCTGCTGGAAGAAAGGGCAGAGATGTTTATTTTATATTCTGACTTGAAAATTACGAGCACAATCAACACTTTAAAAAATGCGTTACACACATTTTTGTCACGTGTCCAAAGTGTTAAAGTACAAGCAAAGAAGCAGAGAGTCTATAGTCAAATGGACATTCCAGCCTGGTAAGTGTAAGAACACTTTGTTAAGTACGCCATAAACCAGAAGATTGTCAAAGCACTGCACGGTATGTGAGGTCTGAACTACTCCATTTAGACATTTTTTTCTGCAGGTCCCTGAAAACTCGCCAGGGCTCGGTTCTCTGCCTTCCCCTCTCCCCGCTTCTGCACTCCCACTCCCTCTCCTTTACCATTAGTCTCCTCCCATTCTTCCACAGAAACAAATATCACACATTTGGTTCCTTTTGCGATGAAGCCTGTAGCTATAATTATAAATTTTACAAAGCTTGCCAGAGTTGCTGCAGACGTTTCATGAGCACTGCCATGTTAATCTGCTGGCAACTTTTTACTACGTGGCACAGGATTGACCTGTTGCTGATTTGCTCCTCATTTTTTGCCTAGTAGAACTCTTTGGATGGTGTAGGGAAGTGTGATGCTTGTTCTTGTGTTATTCAGCAGTTCTGGGAATAGAAATCGTAGCTTCTCAAGTTTAACAGGACTCCCAAGCCTATCCCTGAGCTAGTTTGCCACTTTATTATTATTATTCTTTCCCCTCCTTCAATCACTTCAAGTGATGTGATTCATGGCTTCAGCACGGTAACCAGCTGCTAAGCAAAGATGAAATACATAATGTTTTGAAAGCCTATTTTAAAGCCTGAGTTCTACTTGGAGCTCCCCAGAGCATCCCCTTTCCAGCCAGACCTGTCCAGGCTGTGCCTCACCTGTCACAGAAAGGACACAAAGCTAAGCAGTACGGAGAGTCAAGGCTCAGGGAATTAAATGTTGATTTTCTCTTTGCAGCCATCAGTAAATATGTTTTGGAAACCATTCTCCCTGGCTTGTCAGGGTGCTGGGGTCTATAACCCTATCCCCAAACAAGCTGCATGGCTGGCAGGCACGCCGCTCAGCACCGGAGAGGGAACCTTTCTGGCTAGCCAAAACACTGCTGACAGGCTGCAAAGAAAAACTTGACAAAACCTGACTTGTGGTTGCAGTTGTGGAACATTTCACAGAAAGGGGTGAAAATATCCCCTTAGTAGATCCCTGAAGATCTGACAGGAGTGCAGAAATGCTTTGGGAAGGATTTCTGGTTGATTTCAGAAGCAAGATTTCTGCCCAGGGAACCTTCTGGAATTACCTGAGTCTCCTGGGTTCCCTGGGATGAAGTAGTTTGCTCTGTGCCACATACCATACTGTCAGGACATAAGGGCTATGCCACATCCCCTGTGGCTGGTACGGCTTACGAAAGCTCTTCCTTAGCATTGATTTTCTGCAGTAGGAGTGTGCCCATGGCAGGAATGTGCTGTCTTCAGTGTTAGGAAAACAATACGGGGAGTCTGACATTTTTCACTGTCTCTAGTAGGTCCAAGCATTTGCACACACATTGGATATAACTCTGTCCATGCCATCCAGGCCTCTGGATACAGGGCAGATGTTAATGGACCAGCCACTCTCCAGTTCAGTGGGCTGGCACCATTTTTCCTCTCTTCTCTGCAAGGGGCTTGTAACAATAACTTCATTCCACTACTTGTATACAAATGCAGGAGAGATCCAAAATGTAGGTCTTATGGCTTAATCTTCTCAAATGTTCTGGGCCAACACAAGTTCGTCTCCTCCCATGTCTAATCACCATCACTAGCAGCAAGTTAGGTCCACGTTCAGTTTCAAGCTGCCCAGCTTCAATGCCAACTCCTGCACAGTGTTATGCCTCTGCCTGCAAAACTCAGGAGTTTCTTCTCACAATCAGAGCCCTTTTCCATGGCCAAATTGTGTAGACATGTCACCTCTCCCTTTTCTCTCCTGTCAGCAGCTGAGGCCAATCTATCCCTCACAAGCAGCCACTACATGGCAGTGCTATTTAAGCCACTTTTAATGTTTCTCACTCTTGGCTCAAACCACCACAGGTGCCCATGTGGCTTTGCACTGCAACAGGCTGGAAAACTAATCCTTCTGGAAAATAGCTTTATCATCCTTTTTTCTTTTTCTTTTCCCTGAGGTTATCTGTGAACTGGCTGTCTCCCCTGAGATGCTATTCCAAGTGAGAGGATGTCACATTGCAGCTGTGTTGTGAGAAGAGGAATGGGAGTGTGATGGCAGTGTGCAGTGGAAACCCTTGCTGCTGGGATAAGGGTATGTCCATGTGAGGTTGTTTTCACCTGAAATTACTTTCACTCCCTTCTGGGGAGCTCCAGAACACTCCTGGAGCAAGGTATGTGGTGGCTGCAATAGCTAGGGGTTACTGATGGAGATAGGCTGCTTTGTAGCCACAGGGGTCTCAAGAAAGCAAACATGGACTTTGATGACACCAAAAGTCCCTAACGTGGGGGTGTGGGGTATCTAACGCCTTTGTATTTCCTTAAAACCCCTAACTTTGAGAGAGGAAGAAGGTCTGGATACATCATCTTCTAGTTTTGATGAAAGCTGCTCTCAGGAGAGAAGCAGAGAGAACTCTTGTCTTGACCTGTTTGGTATACTAATCGAGCCAGACCATATGGTGTTGGACTGCAGCCCCAAGTGCCAATCTTCAGATTCCATCTTGGTACATCCAGTTGCTGACAGTTTTGAAAAGGTGATCCCTTCTGGGCCAGAAAGAGGGCTCAGATGACAGGCAGGGCAGCAGAGAGGAATGTGCAAGTGCTTTTTGGTGAGATCATTGTGCTTTTTCAATTAGCCTCTCATTTTAAATTCTTTAATAAACATCTTTCCTCACCAGGATGCCGTGCAGATTGCATGAGACACCTCACTCTTTGATTGGTGGTCATGCATCCTGTAAATGAGACTATTGATTTCTTTCTTACATGGTTTGAAAATGCAACTGTGTTTGATTGCATATTTGTGTGACCCCCTGAGCTGGTAATAGCCCCATTTCTTAGATGATGGGGGAACAAGATCCAGTCACAAGTTTATTCTTCCTCCCTGGAGAAACAGATCTAATGCCTAAAGAGAAAGGCAGTTAGCAACTATCAGGCAATTTTAATTCTAGCCTCTATTGCTCCCCTCTCCTCGAAAAAGTGAGCTGTTGTAATTAAAGGTAGTTAGCAGTTCCTGAGCAAGTATAAATACCTGCTGCCACTAATTACAGCCTGCTCTCTTGTTCCCCTGCTAGAGGACTGAGCTGCTTAACTTAGGGGGAAATACATGCCCTTGCTTCTAACCAACAGCTATTTTGTGAGCCCATTCGAACTCATTCATGAATCCCCACTGAGGGTCATGACCCATAGTTTGAGAAACTCCATTGCTGGAGAAGCAGCTTTCTGTGATTTATTATGTTTCTAATATGCTGGTGTTAACTATATAACAATGTAAGCAAAAGAGTGGTACTTAGTACCACATACTGCCTGCATGACTATTTTTTAATAGCTTGATTTTGATTGTGCTATTTAATTTGCATTTTATTTTACATCGTTAACAACTTTACTGAGGCCAACTCATCATCCATCAAGAAAAATGAGAATATGTTCTATGGTCTTTATTATTCCTAGAAGTAAGTGACTATGCTGGTTACAGAAATTAGGGATAAGAAATAATTTTGAAGTTCGATATTGCTGACAGAATTTAAAGATCTCAAAGACCCACCACTAAAAAATGCTTTATGAGAAGCTTAATATTCTTATGATAGAGAGAGAGTGTGTTCATCAGTAAAGAGTACAATCCTCAATATTCAGTTCTTGGAATCAGTGGGATTACTGACGGAGGAAGGTTCTCAATATGAACACAGATACTGTAGGCCAGCCCACCACATAATAACTTTAATGCTGTGTAGGAAGCAGGGAAGGGAAAAAAATCCCTTAGGTGACTCAGGTACTTGGGCTAGAGAAACCAGCCACAGTAGATGAGATGAATTACTCTGTTTCACTACATCAAGAGTTGTAAATTACAAGATACTGGCTGGTTAGACTCCTTTGACCCCCATCTGAGTTGGTTACAGATACATCTTGAGCAGAGTTTAATTGATCTGCTTGTAGTTCTTTAATTATTCATGAAAGATTCTAGCTGTGCCCCAAGACCACAGGGCCGAAACAAGTTTTCACCCAGCAGTAATCATGTTTAGATTCTCAGTCCCCAGAGACTGCATCTCCTTTCTCTATTCTTTATTGCAATGAGCCAGAGCTTGGAAACATCATCAGCAGATATTCAGGTTTCAGTGTGTGTTAAATGAGCTACCAAAATTACTTGAAGTGTCACAAGTTGCAGTCTGTTGTTGAAGGGAAATCAAAGAGGACATTAAATACCTGCGTTGTAATTGGAACTGAGCAGTGAGAAGAACAGGTTGAATACTGCTATTAAGCTAGAGATACAGGAGTATTAAGAGTAGTCCCCAGAAATCCCTCTTTCTTTTTTTCTTGGGGGGGTGGGGTTGTTTCTTTTCTTTTTTGAATCTGGTTGGAACAGTATTACCTCATAAACTGCAGAGCTTGCAGGCATTTTTGGTTAAGAAGCAAATGAGAACTACTACGGAATGTTCTGCTGGACTTGGAAGAGTGTCTCGAAGGCAGGCACTGCAGGCTGGCTATGGATGCGATTTCCTACACCAAACTCATGGCACACTTCGGCAAAAAAAAGCCAATACATTTACTGTTGTCAGTTTCAGACATTTTGCTTTCCATTTTTCCTGTCCTGTGGATTAATCACCATTATCACAAGACAGCTCAGTTACAGCAGTTGTATGGATTTACACCAGTTATACCAAAGACTAAGATGAGTGTCATCTCTGCATGTGTACAGAAGGTATACAGAAGTGTACAGAAGGTGAGAATTTGAACCACTTCTTTGGTGACAGTGTAATAATATGTATTACATGTGCATGCGTAAATACCATTGCTTCCAGATCATCTTATTTATCTCCTTGCATTGCCCTGGAACTGTACAGTGAACCGTTTATGCTCTAAGTCAACATATCTCACACTAGCAAGCACCCAGACTGCTGGATGCCACCCTGTATTGGACTGCAGTTAGTGAATTCAGATACACTTTCTCCAAGCCAGGGTTGAGGAATGATGTCATTACTACATACTGCCATTTGGGAACCAGACAAACACTTTTATGTCTGTCTTCTTCCACATTTCAATCTTCATATGCCTTTCATGTTGTGTCTGTTTTAGTTTCCTAAGGTTTTGTTTTTTGCTTAAATGCAGTTTATTCCTAAACTACTGAAGCCAGGAAGAAAGACATTTTGTAAATGGCACAATGTGACCGCATGCAGTAACAAGGGTCACAGTACTCTCCAGAGCTTCTTTCCTGCTTCAGATCTGGGAGCTGTTGTGTACCTAGAGCAAAACTGCTGGATAATCGCATTATGGTAAATCCACCGCAGGACAACCACACAAATGTTTTTTCATCTTCCATGTCAAGATGTGTCTGTTTATGGACACCTTCTTGCACTGGATGTTACACCTTTGTGAGATGGAGCTGCCTTCCAGCCTCACAGCTCTGCTCCCTGTGCAAGTGTTAGACTGTGATCAAGTCAGCCACCAGCCCTGCTTCAGATAAGCTTGGTTCATTGTGTGGATCCCTTTCACTCCAAGGCATGTTTTCTGAAAATGCTAGACACCCTTCTTGCTCATTTTTAAACCCTCTTCAGTCTTCAATGTTGTCCTTTAAGAGTGCAGAGCTCCACAGTGTTGCCTCTCATCAGGGCTCAAAATACAGGTAATGAAACCCTCTCACACCGATTGACTTGTCCCATTTAAATGTCCACGAGTGCCTTGTGGCCACAAGAGTTGCCTAAGGAACTCAGGTCAGGCAATTGCTTGTAAGTAATTCCTAATGTGCCTTCTCTCACTGTGTTATTCTGTCCTCCTCACTATTCCTAGGGGCTTTGTTTGAGGATTGCTTTTTAGTGTGGATTTCTGAGGGATTTAAAATCACTTGTAAACCACAGCTCAAGTGTTTCTCTGTAAATTTGTAATACAAATGTGTGAATGTGATTTTCACTGTCCAGTTCATATTTACTTAAGATTTACAGGCTGTAAGGCTTAACAGGGTTTCCCTTCCTTCTTCTTTTGGAGTTGGTTATCATCAGAGCCACATCTTTTAAGAAACTATAAAAGCCTTTCTGGATTTTATGATTTCTCCAGGCCTTTCAACACCTGCGTATTAATTTTTCACCCTGGAGTTTTATTATTATATTTCTGGCCTACATTGTTCTTTCTCCTCTGCTTTGCCCATTAATCCATATTAATCTTCAGGGGCAGCACAGTCTAGTGACTTGAACATGGCACCTCAGATTAAAAGACCTAAGTACTAATCCTGGCTTTGCAGCTAACTTGCTGTGAGGCTTCAAACAAGCCACATCTCAGTCTCAGTCTCCCTGTCAGTTCTACAGAGATAATAATTCTTGCTTAACTCTACCTAAATACGTCTCGGGGCATTGTATTAAGTAGTTAATACTTGTTAAATGATTTGGATCTCCAAATTACTGTATAGTCAGCATGGGTATTAACCATACAGAGATTTTTATGTATCTGTCAATGCTGAGTCTTCTGTCCTGCGTCTGTTCAGATTTCTTCCACAATCTGGCCCTAACAACCACAAAGGGTTTCAATGCAGATAAGTCAACTTCAATTTTTTTCAGTGAAGATGAGCAGAAAGAGAGTCTTTGGTACTATACATTAATGAAATAGTTAATTTTCAGTGACATGGGAGGAAGGTCTTAGTTATTGCAAAAGAATTAGTGCTCACTTAGGAAAACTTCCTCTGTCTCCTTATCCAGGAAAAGGTAACTGGGTTGAAGTGCTGCTTACACTTACGATATCACAGGCAAAAAAATGTCAGCAGTGTGTGACAGACTTTACAAGATTTACTGGGAAGTCTGAAAGCTCAGAAATTAAATTATAGTTTTTCTTAAGTCCATATATACGAAAACAGGGGAAATGCAAGCCTGAAATCCCCAACTGGTGGTAACTTGCTCCAGGGAGGTGCTCTGTCAATAAACTGGCTACTAAGTATCTGCATGGATTGTGCTAGAAATTAAAAAAAAAAGATGGAGGATAAGATTTTAAGTTTATTGAAATTATTGGCTAAACTCCTGCTGACTTCAGAGGAGAAAGATTTGACTCTAGGTGCAGTACAAATTGTAGCAGTAGCTCCCCAGCCCCATTTTCTTAAATCGTAGTTTTGATGGATTGGCTGCTGACTCTTTCTGCCTATTTCTCATCACATTCTAATATAGCTGCTACTCCCTTTAAAGTGTCCTCTTTTTTTTTCCAATTTATTTTCTTCTTTCATTTATCTTTTATTCCCTTAATCCTTTTCCCTTTTCATGTCCCTTTTGTTTTCTGACACGGTCTCAGCTGTCTCTGGTTCTGCTGCCATCTGTTTCTGTGCACATCTCCTTTACACTGCTCCTCAGAACTGAACTGTGTTCAGTTCTTTCTGGGCCCCTCACCACAAGAAGGATGTTGAGGCTCTGGAGCGAGTCCAGAGAAGAGCAACGAAGCTGGTGAAGGGGCTGGAGAACAGGCCTTATGAGGAGCGGCTGAGAGCGCTGGGGTTGTTTAGCCTGGAGAAGAGGAGGCTGAGGGGAGACCTCATTGCTCTCTACAACTACCTGAAAGGAGGTTGTAGAGAGGAGGGTGCTGGCCTCTTCTCCCAAGCGACAGGGGGCAGGACGAGAGGGAATGGCCTCAAGCTCTGCCAGGGGAGGTTCAGGCTCGACATTAGGAAAAGATTTTTCACAGAAAGGGTCATTGGGCACTGGCAGAGGCTGCCCAGGGAGGTGGTTGATTCACCTTCCCTGGAGGTGTTTAAGGCACGGGTGGACGAGGTGCTAAGGGGCACAGTTTAGTGTTTGATAGGAATGGTTGGACTCAATGATCTGGTGGGTCTCTTCCAACCTGATTATTCTATGATTCAATGATTCTATGATTCATAGCCCAGTCAGAGTAGAATGGCCAAAGAGAGTGAAGTCAGCTTGGCCTTCTGCCTTGCAGAGAGCAACAGGCAGCTCCTTGAGAGAGGCTGGGACTCGTGCATGCATGAGTGTGTGTGTGTGTGTGTACGCACATGTGAGAGAGATACAAGTGGAGTCCCTACAGCATTCCTCATTGGCTTCTGCTTCCCTTGAACAGGAAAAAAACCTAGCTGATATTAAAACCATACAAGACAGGTACAGCAACATAAAAATAATTGCGTGGGGTAAGAAAGTATGTGCTCTGAGAGCTTCTGAATATGTTGGGGATATGTTCTTCTCTCACAGCTTGTAATAGCGGCAGTGTTACAAATGACACTAATTTGTGCCCTAAATTATCACAGAATCACTAGGTTGGAAAAGACCCACAGGATCATTGAGTCCAACCATTCCTATCAATCACTAAGCTATGCCCCTCAGCACCTCATGCACCCGTCTTTTAAACACCTCCAGGGAAAGTGACTCAACCACCTCCCTGGGCAGCCTGTTCCAGTGCCCAATGACCCTTTCCATGAAAAATTTTTGTCTGATGTCAAGCCTGAACCTCCCCTGGCAGAGCTTGAGGCCATTCCCTCTTGTCCTGTCCCCTGTCACTTGGGAGAAGAGGCCAGCTCCCTCCTCTCCATAACCTCCTTTCAGGTAGTTGTTGAGAGCAAAAAGGTCTCCCCTCAGCTGCTCCTCGTAAGACTTGTTCTCTAGCCCCTTCACCAGCTTTGTCGCTTATTTGTGACTGATGGTTATTTATCTTTTCTCTCACAAGCAGGCTGGAATGAATTTGCCCAGATGCAAGTAAGTGCTATGCTTGAGTGGGGCAAAGACTCAGGCACTGTGGCTAGCTTCACTAGGGTTCTCTGTAGTAGGAGATGGACACACAAAAGACAGGGACGAGGGAAAGCCAGCCTGGAGATGATGGATCTAATCCATCCATCTTTGTGCCATAAATCAGCCAGCACTGCTGAGTTGATTGCATCAGGATATGTTTTCACACCAGTTTAAACAGATATTTTTACAGTAATTCCAGTTCACATGGGGAAAAAGCTAACCAAAAGTTTCAAGAAGATGGGGCTAAGGAAGTTACAGTAGATACAGAGAGAAACTGTTAGGCTTGGAAAAGGGTGATACCAGTGGAAAAGGGCAGGCCTTGTAGATTTACTAGTGCTAAACCTTAGCTTAGTCATGGCATTCCCATGAAGGGGCAAGGAAGATGCCCTTGTATTTTAATTTATTTTCCCATCTATTTTTAGAGGTTTGTACCAAGGAGCATGGAGATCAGAGTGCTGTGTTTGAATTTCCCCAGATTTTGTGCTTGTCCAAGAGCCAAGCTGATCTGTAACCTTTTTCACTGTCATTCATGGTGGTGGCATTCAGATTTAGAGCTTGATGCTGCCTGCCAGTGCATGACAGACACTGAATCTGATTTTGTAAGATAGGCAGTGACATGAGCCAAGTTTGGCAGGACAAGACTGGGTTCTTATTTTGTTTCATCTGACAGTTTCAGTGAGGCAATCTTGGTCTTCTTGTCATGCCTTGTGGAAGTGCAAATTTAGATGTCACAGAGATTTTAAAATCAGAGCTGGCAAACCACAAAAAAAAAAAGAAAAAAAAAAAGCTTGGCTCAGCTGGCTTAAATCTGACTCTGGATTTTAGTTAAGTTGGATACCAAAATGATTGCTTCTCTAATACACAGGAAATAACGGACTTGCTTGAGTTATGTAAGACTGCTACAGTGGCTATTTCTCAAGTCTAAAAAAGCACTCACATTGTATGACAGAGGGCTGAGCAGAGCATTTGGATTAAGTACAAAACCACCTGAGGTTCTAGTCATTCCTTAACTAAAAACCTTATTTTTCCACTTATGCTTATCTCTGCTTTGTGCTGTTTTGGTTGCAATCAGACTCATTCATGGACAGGCTTCCTGAAATAAGTTTCCTGTGCTCAGTGGAATGAGAAATTTCTCATCAGAAAGATACTTTTTTCCACCAAGTTTATCAAGGCGCTTTTGGAGAGAGAAATTCATTACAGTAATGATGCAGGCTCTGTGCTTTTTGTTGGCTTTTTTCTCAGGTCTAAGTCTTCTCACCTCCTTTCTTACTCATTTCCCCTTCTGATCAAGCATCAAGTATTGCAGTGATGAAGAGGTGAATAAAAAGGAGAGGAACACTAAAGTGACTTAACGTGGTTAAAGTACTCGGACACGGCATATATGAATGCAATTAGCACTGCCTAAAAATAGTTCTAATGATGAACAGGGCTATGCAGTGTCATGTTATAATTTTCCCAGTATAACTCTTCTTTCTAGATGTACCTGACTCTGTGCTCTGCTTGGCTGATCTTTGATTTCAGAAAGTGTCTTCCTAACAGAGGAGGTCTTATGGAAAGAAAGCTTGCAGCCAGTTTGCCCCTTTTTAAATTTGTTTCAAAATTCATTACAGAATGCTTCAAATTAGCTTACATTTCATATGCAGAAGCAGTGTTTATATGGACTCCACTAAAAATTATTCCTTCTGAAAGAAGGTATATGCGTGACTGTTCATTTCGGGATAATTTTTTTATTGTTAGTCCATATAGAAGTGTGAGAGAAAAGTCCTACGCATTATTTAAAATATTGTCTTTATACACATTCATTCTCTCTTGTTTCTGGCTACCATTAAAAAAATGAATCATGAGGCTTTGACTTGAAAAAATAAATAATTTCCTAGTCCTACTTATGTAGGGACACAGTCACACTGACTGTAATTGTCCATGTAGATGGACTTCTGCAACAACAGGATGGATTTAACTGGTTCTAAATCCCTGTGCTGCAGACAATCCTGCCAGAAAGATGTATTTTCAGCACTGAGCCCTGGCATCCCTCAGTGCCTACATGATGATGAGGAAACATAAGCACTAATGTCCCCGCTGGAGATGTGGGTGCAACTTGAATTAACCTCAATTTTCTGGCTCAGCCACGGCCAGAGTGATAGTGGAGCATTGACGGGTCCTCTGGGACCAGCAGCCCACCCTGGCTGTCCTCAGGCTGCTACGGGCAGGGACAGCCCTGGGACCCCCAGGAGGGTGCCAGGCTGGGTGGGCTGCCGCTGCCCTGTGGAAGTCTGGGTGGCCAGCCAGACCAGGCTGCCAAGGCTTTTATTTCACTATGCTGAAGCTGGTCAACTTCCTCAAGGCTGCTTTTCCCCTGAGGTCTCCTATGAAGGGACATGGCTTTCTCTTTGTCCTGGCTTGCATGTGGAGGGGTCAGGTTTTCTCACACTGCTCAGAGCCTGCAGAGTCCATCTGTCTCCATCCCTTTTTTAAGAGGCAGCCACCTGCAGGTAAATGCTGCCTTCCCTCTTCCTGTGCTGCAGGGTGGACGAGCAAAATTAATGAACCCAAGAGGACTGTTTGCTGCCTCCCTGCGCACTGTGAGAGGAGGGTGTCTTCAGGCCCAGCATTAACCTACTGCTGCAGGGGAATAGTCATACAAGAGTCGATTTTTTAAAAATAAGAATATTAAAGTTGAGTCTTTCCTTTCAAGATACAGCAAAGGCTGGAGTGCGGAATCATGTCCCTAGGAGCATGTTCTGATTGCTTCTTCAACTTCTGTTTATACAATTTTACAAAATTTTTGGCAGGAATCAAGAGCACATACCAGGGTGTTGGCTTTTATGAATCTCATGGGATGTGAAAGTCAAGCTGACTGGATGAACTTTGGTTACATATTCCAGGCAAGCACAATGACTCTATTTATTCAGACTTGGCAGCCAGAATGCAGATTGACTCTGTGGGTAATAAATTTTCACAGCCACAAAACTTCAGCAGCAGCCAACCTCATCCTGCACAGAAAAAAATGCATGCAAGGAAGCAGATTTGGGTTGCAAAAATATGCTAGATTATTATTCCATGTATGCGTACCAGTCAGTTAATTTATTTGGCCCTTGATTGACATGAATTGCACAAATGATGCCAGGGATCTTTTTCTCCTTAAAGGAACTACTTTCTATAACAAAATTTTCATATTGTAAAAGGGCAAGTAGGGGGAAAAGAAGAGAATTGTTCATACTACAACTGACAATCTCCTTTTAATATTTCACCCAAGACTGATTTAAGTTATCCAGTGACCTCTACAGAGAAGAGCAGGGTATTATAATGGGGACTGTTTCAAGTGCTATGCCACACTTCAAGGAACCAAAAGGCAATAACCACTACAATTCTGGACTCTTAACAATCTTAAGTATAATTTCGACATCTTCATGCTACAAAGCTTCAGATGCTTTCTAGGAGAGATGATGATGAAATTATTACTCCAAGTGTTATAAATCAAAACGAACTGGCTCTTTAACTTGCAGATTTATGTTAACTACCTTGGTATCTGTTAATTGCATGCTCTTCAGATATTGATTGGGGATTAAAAAGTGTATTTTCTTCAATCTTTGTGATGTAAAATATGCCAACAGGAAATTTTCCTTCTGCACATTAGATCCTATGATCACTGCCTGTAAAATTAAAATGATCAGTTTAAATGGATAAACTATGCTCATTAAAGAGGAAAAATACATTTATGTAATTAAAATTAAGAGACTAATATGTGTGGATAATGTAATTACTGTGGGCACATACACAAATTCATCTCAAACCCAGTCTCTTTTGCCTCTCCTGGATCTATGAATCTCACTACCTTAATTGCTGATGCAGAGGGAGAGTTTGGGAATGCCTTGCCCACTGGGGGTCCCAAAGCTCTTATTCATGCCTTTTTCTTGCATTCTCCTCCCTCATCCATGGCTCACATACCCTGGGTCACTCATAGCCCTCCAAATACCAGCCCTGGGAGCTCAGAAGCACCTGTCGCCTTTAGCACTGCTTTAGAAACTTTCTGTTCACTGCTCAGCAATTTCAGCTGCAAATCAGGTATATCTAAGGTTTTTATTTATCAGCAAAATGAAAAGCTTCCCTGTTCTTGTACCACTCACTTTTACCAAATCAAGAAATAGGACTACTTAATTGAGTCTGTTGTTAAAAGATTAATTAATTATGTAAGGAATATCTGCAAATCACTCAGGTACTGTTCCAATCCCTTTATATTTTATTTCTTTCTTTGCTGTTTCCAAGTTCAGGAAAAGAGCCTCAGAATTAAGAAATAAAAGGAAACAGTCAAGTTAGAAAAAGATATGATGAGGAAAGAGAACCCATTCACAAAGCAATTGCCAAAAGTTGCTCATGCTAGAGTCTGTGATGATTGGAAATGAGTAAATGGATCTCATTTCTACATTTTCTGGCATGGGTGGCAAACTCTGTCTTGTCTGAAAGCTTGTTCAGGCACCAAGGTGAAAGACGGAGACTGTATCATCTGTACCTTTAAGCTGTGGTTACTGAGCAAAGACCTTGTATAGCAAAAACAACGCTGAGATTATGCTTGGATTACAAGCACATGAAAGATATTAGTAATTATATGTGGTAGCACTAAACCAAAGGTACCATGTGTGCATGCCTGAACAGCAGTACTTTTCCACTATCCTTTCTCTGGCTAAATTTACTCATATTCTTTTATTTCCTGCACAATGCACACTTCCACATGTTTTTTTCTGCTTGCTATGAAGCAAACCAGAATTTAAGGGCTCAGGCTCTACCAGCCTGTTCCATACTGATATCCATTCTGCAGGATCCCATCTTTCTTCCTATCCAAAAAGGACAAACCACCTCTCCCAACCTCTGGCCTGCCCCTCCCTTGTTGCAAGCACCACGGCATCTTGATGTGCTATTGTTATTCTTCAGATATCTCTTCTGCCCCTCACTTTACTTTGCCCTACACTGTCTATGTGCTGTATTTTAAACTATCTAGACAAGCAGGAAGAGTAATTAAATGTGAAGGCTTCAGGATGAAATGCATTAAACAAAAAGAAATTGTATAAATACGTAAATAATTGATCCATCTGCTGAATCTTCTTAACACCAAGAAGCTTTGCTCAAAACAGATGAAATGATGTTTTAATATAAGTATTAAATTATTTTGATTTACCTGCTGTAATATATTGTAAAATACAAAATTTAATAACAAGAGCTAAAAAAAAAACCTGGAAAAGCTTCATGCCTACATACCTAGATATATTTGTCTAAGATACTAAATTTCAGAAGTTTAGATAGCTGCAGTTACCCTTAACTGAAATAATCGCATTTGAAACCCATGTTATATCCAGGTCTGTGTCCACCTGTGTGATGCAATCAGAGGCTGTACTGCCCTCATATGCTCTGGTGAAGACACAGGACATGCCTTTCAGTGCAAGGAGGAAGAGAAGTGGCTCTTGGCCTCTCAGTACCAACTAAATAATCCATGCCAGTATAAAGAAAAGGAGAGAGCATGCAATAGAACTGCTTGGCAACAGGTACTCGGCTGACTGTAGGAAAGTCAAGATCCTGACCTATTATACAAGTACTTAAGTATTGAGACAAACACAGCAATGATTTAAGGAAAAACTGGGACGCACCTCCTCTTGAAAACAAAACCCAGCTGTCCTCACACATGAAAAACTTTCGCTGATGTATCTGCTTCTAGTCAGGTAGTTTGAGGTCATTAAAACTCAGGCAAGTGACCTAATTGCTGTCTTATGGAGCAAACCAAACACAGAGCCAAGGCTTTCTCTCAGATGTTGTTAGCCACACAAAGAAAGCACTCTTAGGAGAGCCAAGGGCCGGAGGGATGGCAGTGAGATACCAGGCAGGTAAGTGTTGAGCAGCCCAGTGGCTAATCCCTGGGGCTAGCTCTTGCCTGCAAGGTTTGGCCTGAATCCTTAATCCAGAATGCCTGTTTCTCCCCTCCTTGGCCAATTTTTGAAACAAACTGAATTTGAACAGAAGGTGACTGATAAGAAAAACCTTCTGGGTCACATCAGGGTAATAAATCAAGAACATTGCAGACTGTTCCCCACCAATACAGTAGTTAGCACATGCGGGTTGGCTCTAAGCAGCAACATCTGTTACTCCAGTTACAGTACTGCCATGTATTTTGATAACCTTCATGTATGTTTTGAAAAAGCATTAGCAAAATATTTGCAGTAGCTCAGTCTCCACATGAAACAAGCTACACGTGACATGTGAGTCGTCTGGTTCTTACCTGGTCATTCTCTTCTTCATCGCTGCTTAACTTGAGGTCATCTTCTAGCATTCTGGAAAGCAAGCAGCAGAAGAAATTATATTTTAACAAAATGCTTTAAATCTGATGTTTTTCTCTGAGCTACTGTAAACATTTAATAATTTAAATAGAAAGAAAGTATATTTTATACCAGTAACTCTGTAGATGTGACAATTTCTTTATAATGTTTTCTTATCCAGTTGCTATCAACTAACTTCTTAATTTATTTCCTACTATTACTGCCTAAGGGAAAATGTTTACTACAGTAATAACATATTTTGCAAAGATTCTTGTTATTGCGCTCACTGACAAACAATTTTTAAGTGCTAAAAATAATATTTTTGATGCTGACAGGTCAGTAGTCTCTCTGAAAGGAAAATTTTTCTCCATTTGGCTTTAGCTTACAAAACAGACATAGATATTTACACTGGCAGTACTGCAGCACACAATAAGATTCACTGATGTTTCCCAAAGGCCGTTTTTACTTTATTGCGTGCTTGATGCTAAATTGACATTGACTGAAACAATTAAAACTAAAATATATTGTCTCAGTGCAAAAGAGTATCCACAAGGATTTCACTTCATATAAGCATAGAAAATAATGCATCTTTCCTAATGGGAACGTCAGACTCCTTTCCCACATCTCTTCCTCAGCTTACTTAAGCTTTTAAGCTTTTAAGATTTTACCTCCATGTATTCTTTTTAAAAGCTAGGGTTAAGTAACCAGCAGTTAAAGGAGTTGAAGAGGTGCAAAGATTTCTCCCAGTGGTAGAAAGGTCTTCAAGAATGGGACCTATTTTTAAAAAATGCCTCTGCAATAGTAATAATAATAATACTAATTCAGAAAGTAGCTAATTTTTCTTGCGTTCTCGGAAAAGAGAATCTGTAATTTCATCTCAATTCCAGAAGAAAGCTTGGTGAGCAATTCAAACACATCCTGTGATGTGGGTGGTCCCCAGAGTGTAAATATATCAAGAAGACATATGTAGTAATTTCAAACCACCTCTCTGTACTTGCGCCTAGCTCTTCCAAGAGAGTGCCTGAAAAGCGTGACTCTTACACAGGCAGCATGGGGTGCCGTGTCTTAAAAGAGAACCAAACCAATCCACCCTCTCCTCAGCTTCTTCCTATACGTACAGTCCCTGCCTCTTGCTGCCATCACAGCTGCTTCCCTATTTCTTCACGGCACCTTTTGGGGAAGGTAGGTGTATAGCAACAGGATAAGGGGGTCAGAGCAGAAAACTCCTACTAGTTCACCTCTTAAAGACTCCTATCTTGCCTTTTTCCCGTTTTTTCTTCTTCTTGTGCCAAGGTTTTTCCTCTGTAAAACCAACTTATCAAATTCACTAAAATCGCATTGCAATGCAGACACCTCAAATATATAGGGTGCCCATTGAGTGAGAGGGACTTGACAATCTCATAGCAAAACTTGCCTATGTTTTATCCAGAAATATGTCCACAGGCAGGAAAATGCTCACTCTTCCACGCCCTGAGTCAGCAAAAATTCTAGTTGCCGTATTGATGCAGTCACTAGCCAAGCTAACAAGCCCTGCTGAGCAATGGGCAAATGGGACCGGTATGAATGACAAGGAATACAGCTAAAATAAGTCAGAGGGGCAAAGCTTCCCATAAACACCGCAAGATCCACATTGGCTTTGGATCCCACCATTAACAGGGATACAAAGAGTCTTATAATTGCTCTTTTTTAAAAAAATTAGGCCTGTTTAGGGAATCCCTGAGTAAACAGTGCTTGAAAATAGAAAGCTCAGATCTGGGATTTGGCACTATGTAATTAAATGTGAAGAAATCTGCCCTGACAGTGATTTAACCACAGAGAGATGTGCTTATTGTGTGAAAAGCAGAGCATGCAAGGTGTCACTGTCTGATGTCCTTTAAATTTGAGTGTGTGAATTTCTGCTAGTAAGGTGGTAGTTAAGCACATTATTTAAGATTTAGCAATTTAAATGGAAGTTGGAAAATCAAAAGCGTATAATGAAATGTTCCAGGTAGCTCTATGCATTTATTAGTGTCTTGGCTTTTTGTATCAACACACACACACAAAAAGGTGTATTGTGAGTCTGTGATTAGAAGCAATTATGATGCTTTGAAGACTTTGGGTTGCATGGAAGTGTGAGTAAAGCACCAGGAATGCAAGCAGGAACCATCCACACAGAAGGAACAAGAAACTGCAGCACTGGTCTATCAGCCTATCCTTGCTTCTATGTTTTAATCCATCTTTATTTTCCCTATCTGTTTCTCATTTCAGAAGCACTGTTTTCCAAGAAAAGCACTGCCTGCCTAGGCTTCTGGCCCATTTTGGAACTACTGTCAGCACACAAACAAACTCCTAACGCTGGGGTTAGGAAAAAACCAGGTCATCATAAAATGCTTGTTTGCTTACTCTTTTTCCCTAGAATAGAATCTAGCAGGTATAAACTCCATTGCTTAAAAATATTCACTCATCCCCACTGTCATCCCCATGCTGTCAGATGAGGTCTTCAGCCTTGATCTACAGCTTCATCTGCAAGTAGATCTGCAGAGGGAAGGTCTTTGAACAAGAGGCAGCCGTCAAAGCCCAGGCTGAAACACACTGTTTATGAGGAGGAGGTATTTGTTTCAGAGGGTCTCTAGTTTGCAGTAAGCATCTTAAGGAAGTTAGATCAATGTTGAGCCTGGATGCTTTTGAAGAACACTCCTCCTAAAATGCTCATCTCTGTCATGACATCAACAGTCATTGAAAGAAAAAGTCCATAACTGGACCAGGAGACCCCATTTGAAGAGAGAGAGAAGAGGAGAAAAATACTTTAACCATACAAGAGGCATTACATTAATTTGTAATTTATCTGAATAGCACTTTGGCACAGATTCAGACAGAATGGGCTTTGGTACATCCTATGTTAGCAGAGCACTTCAGATCATGTTTAAATCAACCACTTCTTGGGGTGAAATATCTTTACGTATTCTGGCAAACTAGTACAAGGATGGACAGACAAACACATACAAGCTCATGTGTAAACATAGCCTTTTCAACACAGCCTATCTATAGCTATTCCCTATGACACCTTTTTCAGATTACACAAAATCCAGGCCAGTAAGTTACATCATCCATGGGCTTTAAGGTTTTTCAAAATAGACTTGGCTTTGATGTGCTTGTGCACTGGTATAATGATAAGTAAATATAATTTTGTAAACAAAAGCTAGAAAAAAAACCCTAGTACTCGAAGCGGCTCTGAAAAACAAACACCACCACTTAGGACTCCTGCATATGATCAGGGAGTCACTTTGCAGAACCTAATTACACATTTTTAGTGACATCTCTGTGAGGCTGTGGAGGCAGTGAGGGGATGGGAGGGTTGGGCACAAATACTCCATGCACTATAATGAATACATTTTTTTTTTCCTTTCTCTACAAAGAACGTGCAGGTAAAGACATAATGAAAGGAAATGAGGTTGAGTTTGGGATATTAAGAAAATCTTCAGCAAGTCAGCTGGTTTCTTTCTCCAATGACCAATTAAAGGGTTGCAGCATAGGGTGCTGGGCCACTGAGTTATAGTGGTAAAGAAAGGGGGTGAGGAGTTACTTACATGAAATGGCAAATAAACAGAAAGTCTTGTAGAGGGCATCAGTGTCCAAGATCTGCCAATGTGACTGCATATCCAAATCTCCCACATGGCTTATCAGAAATCCTGACATGTTTTATCTGGGGGCCGCTCCCTGCGGGCTACCAGGGCAGATTGACCATGTGGGGCCCTGCACAGGGACCCTGCAGGACTTTTGCTCATCCCAGCATGATGAAGGGACAGGAGATACTTCTGGTCAAAATTACCTGGGGTTTGGGATGGGAAGTCATTGCAGGCTGTCAGGGGATCACTTTGTTCAAAGGGAATGATGAAGTTGAGACATGCAGCTTCACAGTTTTGTCTTTTTTCCTGATTTGTTGTTGCTAGAAAGTCAAGTCCCAAGCAAAGATTACTTTTATCCCAGCCAGAGTCCACTAGATAGCAGGAAAACATATAGTTTCCCCTTCGAGAAGTAACATCAAAGCAACCTCAAGTTTCAAATTTGAGGGTAGAGCCAGAGCCTGAGTCTGAGATTTTTGAGCTTGAAAGAGTTGGATCAGAAGGAGCTGCTGGGGAAGAAGGTGTCAAAGGTGCAGTTTCTGGGGGAAATGGTCTTCCAACATTCAGCTGGTTATTTATTGTAATTTTTAACATCTGGAACCAGCTTGAGACCCTTCCAGCATAAGCTTGCTTAGGATGACATCTATTTTCTTCTAGGGTGAAGACACAGCCCCATCTGGGAACTAATGTTCACCTCTGTCAGTGAATGCAAAAGAAGCATCAGGCAGCACACCTTGAATTTTACTTTAACCTCTGATACGTTTCACATTCCTTGGCCTAAGGAATGTTTTCCTTCTCCCCTGTAAATTATTTACGGAGGCATAAAACTCTCAAAAAATGTCTCTGTGGTTTTGTTTTGTGATTAAAGAGATTCCTGTTTTGGCATGTAAATCAAGGGACAAGAGGAGAGGCCTTGAAGATTTTCAAGAGAGGTCATGAAAATGAGGGTGAAAACTCTCATGTGCTCTAGTGATCTATATAAGATACGGTCTTCATTATAATTTTGGTAATTAGAAAGAAAAAAATAAGATGGGAAAGGAAAAATATTGATAGCAATTAAATCATTAGTACTAATGCTTTAGGAAAGAACATGCCAATGGTTTGCAAGCCTACGGCACAAACATATGTATGTTGCAATTGTCATTTAAATAAATTCAGAAGTCACCATCTTTACAATTTGTCAAAGATCTCATGAATGTGTTAATCTGATCAAGTATATTGTTCCATTTTAATGCTAGGCAGCCTCTCAGTCAGAATACTGTGTTTTTTATGGACTTCAGTGATTTCTGCTCATCAGGTAGGGAAGGAGCTTCAGTAGTGGAAAAATACCTTGACTATAGCTGAAGAGGAACCCCACAAAGGAAAGGGTTGTGATGAAATATGAAAATCAGATAACTAAGTGCTCATTCGAGTTTATGTCACCACAATGTTTCATCTGAATGAGACTGTTTTTTGAAAATTATCTTATTTTTTAGTGTAAAATATTGACATTTTATTTTCTTTCCTATAAATGCATAGTGCCTTTTCAAGAACTGGGCATTTGTTTCAATATTATCAGCGTTAGTTTCACTATTACCAGAAACCCAGAAAGAAAGGAGATACTATTCTATCTAGCAGTATGCTAGAAGACTCTCAGACTGGCTCCAGATATTTAAAGTCACAACCAATGTGCGGATATAGGAGAAGAAAAGTATTGCTTCACTTTGCAGAAAAACAAAAGAAAACCTTCCTGGAGGCACAACACTATGCAAGACCTATTAACTATTAACTATTATTAACTATTAACTATAATTAACTATTGTTCCAGCAAAATGAGAGAGAACACCAGATGGAAGTCTGCCATTCTTGACGAGACTGTGCCCTTATGTTACTGGGATTATTTCAGATACGAGTGTTCACGTAAGTAATATGACTTAAGTTCCAATAAGACAAATGTACCTTTGGTTTCTGGCTGTCTTTGGTTGCTTTCTAAAAGACAAATGTAAGGAAAAATATCCCTGGTAAGAAGCATGGAGAATTCATAAGAAACAGATGAACACATTTCCTTCCTTAAAAAAACCAAAACAAAACACAAAGAAAACAAAAAAGGAAACTAATATTGCTACTACCTTGGTTACTTGCACATAACAGATGGCCAGCTTTATTTATTACTTACCTACAGCCAAATCAGGTATTTCAAATAGCTTTGTTTACTAATCCTAAATATAGGAGTAGCTGTTTTTATACAGTAGTAATTTTTAATTAATTAGATTCTGATTGCTGAAATTATTTTTCACTTTAGTGCTATAACTGATGCAAATGCTTCACTTTAAAAAAGCTTATGCATTTATATTATCTGTAAAGTGTAGTATTTATTTTTGTTTTATATGAAAAAAAGTCAAAAGCTTATTGATTGAGGTAAACAACCAGATCAAGAGGGTATTTTATAAATGCTGTAGTAGAGTTTCCACAGGCTTATAAGACCTCTATGAGCACTGCTTACAGCATTTAAAATTCACTCTGAATATATGATGTTTAAGTTGTAAAAAAACCCTCAACAGTTTGTGCAAGTTCCGCTACACAGAAACATGTAGGAAAACATGATTATATAGAATACCGTCAAATCTAATTAAAAACAGGGGAAGAAGGCCAATAAAATCAGGCTGGTGAAATATTAATGCACTTAATGCTGGAATGAAGCATATATATCAACGTGAGATTTAATTCCAGAGTGTAGAATTTAAATGCCTGAAAAAAACAGCTCAGTCTATAGAAATAGAATTAGCAATTCCAATAAAAAATAGATGCTCTGAAGGAAAACTTTTGTGTCCTTGGCTTGAATCCATCTAGGCTGGTCTACACAACTCTCCAAAACCATTTAAACTGGCTTAATGCTCTGCTAAATTCCCATTACGCTGATGGTCTCATTAGAAATGCAAGGCAGTCCTCCCTGACTGATACAGCCATTACTCTCTCCCACGAATAGAAGCTGAAATGTTCCCCCCACACCAGCTACTGCAGTGAACAACTACATTTAGCCCAGTGATGTTTGCCCCCTTTAGAGAAAGGCAGAATGAACGCAGTTGAATCATACCCTGAATTTTCTAACTCCTTGACAGAGTGGCCAGAATACGCCCTGGAGTTCACAGAGCTTCCCAAGAATGATGTTTGGGCAGAAGTGACCAAAGTATCTCCTTAAAAAATGGGAGAAATTCTTCAGAAAAGCAGGGAAATGCACTCATGTGAGCCCACTCCCTGAGCAAAGAAGCCTCCTAAAAATGCACGAATCTTCAGTGTGGGAAGAGAGATGAGCGACCTACTGGCAGCTCATGTCTAAGCACTCACCTAAGTAGTCCAATCACTCTGAGGACTTACCAAAGCTTCATGGATAATCATGCTCTGTGTGACAGGAAGAAACACATTTGGGGAATAATGATTTTGAATGCACTGCTCACAATTTTCCAATCTATTTCTTGCTCCCCTGCTCCTGCTCCCCCCAGGCTTGCTGGATGTGATTAGCAGCTATTTACTAACACTATCCCTCCGATTTCCTAGCAATTACTGATGCTGCCATCTACAAAATATTCATTTCAAATGTGAAATTAAATAAGAGTGCATGAACTGCACTACCAACTCGTGTATCAACTGTTGTGGCAGAAATCTCAGGGAATTTAATGTGTCTGAGACAGAACTGCACCGTCAGGTCTCCCCGCCGAGGGTGCAGCATCTGATTTTGTACTTGGTGATTATTTCCTTACAAATAGCCTCTTTCTGTCTAATCCTCAGCATTATAAGCATCTATCCTCATGCTGGAGTCATCATCCTACACATTTTTATTCTCATGTTCCCTTGCAGATGACTGCAGTCATCTGTATAATGCTGACCATTTAGCAACATTCATAGCCAAGATGTGGTGATGCTCATCCCTATCCCTATCCTGCTGGTCGGGCAATGGAAATGAGATCAATTTAGGCTACAGGTTCTCAGACTTTGCTGTGTTGAAATGAGAAGTTTCTTGTGTCATCGAAGTGATGGGGAAAGCAGCAGCTCCATATCCCTGTGTGATCCCAAGCCCTGCCTTGCCCGCCAGAGGCTCTGGCTTTCTCTCTGTGCCAGGGCATGCTGCTGGCACTGAATCCCAGCTGCCTGCTCACCTTCAACTCTCAAGCTGTGAGGCTGAATTATTCAATTATTTGGATATTGATAACTGCTCCATCCTCACCGTTTCTTTCTTGTCATCCTCCACAAGGTTTTACCATCAGTGAATATAATTTCCTCCATGCCCTAGTTGTAGGTTCCTCACAGAATAAAATCAGCTTTGGTTGATAAGAGCTTACATTTCTTTCCTTGGAAGTTAATCACTGAATGCCAAAAATTAAGCTATTACTCCCCAGTTCCTTAGTGGTATTAAAGGAACCATGTTTGGGTTTCCTCCAAATTTTGTGTAAAGTCGGAAGTGCCAGACAATCTGTTTTTGAAACTTAAATTGTCTTCCTTGGCCTTTTAGCATATTGCAGAGCTTTATCTGTCTCCTGGGGTCGACCCCACATTACAAAGTACATCACAAATGATCCTCAGATTTTGCTAGCCAGTGGCCTTCATGGCTATATGGCAGCACAGAAGATCTGAGCCCTACAAATACTTGCATTTAGGGTAAATGATTTAAAATAATTAAGTGTCTCTAGACACTGTTCAGCTTCCTGCCTGTCTACTATGCACCCTGCTTTTTCTGATATAAAAATATATTTATTGACTCTAATATTATTAACAGCTTTGATATTTCTAGCTAAAAAGGGGATGGTGCTAGAATTTCTTTATTGTTATCGTCCTTTACACACCTTAAGAAAACCCTTATTCTCATTGTCCTTGAACTTTCCTCTTGTATCCTTCACTCCTTTCATCCATCTCCAGTGTTTTATAATTTCTCTTTTAGACTTTGTTGTCTTCCTCTTTCATGATATGTTGACTTTCTATTTCTTCTCTACTGCACAGATTGCTTTCATTTATCATTGCTAATTTTACTTCAGCACCAAAACTGAGTTAGCTTTCACCAAAATTAGGTTTTTCCTTGATTGTGAAATGCAGCCTTTTGCTAACCCAAACAGCTCTGCTTAAAAATTTGAAAAGTACCTTATTTATATTTTTTTTTACCCTCTCAATTTCTGGTCAATGTTTTTTTCCACTTTCCCCTCCTGTAACTGGAGTTGATATTCTATGATATCTCTGGAGTAAAGAAAAAGATTATTCAGTATCTACAGCTGGAGGTTTCCATGTCAATAAAGGCTAGAGAAGGGGATGTACAGGCTAATTTTGTCCCTCCTGATGGCATACGGCTGACAGGCAGACACAGAGAGGCTATTGAAGAATACATATATGGCACCGAGCAGAAGGACAAGCACATGTGGGAACTATACCTCCTACATTTCTTCCTGAGCTCCAGCCAGGAGAAGCATGGCTGTGAAAGTCACAACAGGACCCCCAAAGTTTTCAGTGTTTCCTTTTAAATACTTCTTTTCCTAGGCCTTTCCTGGAAAGCCTCTATATGTATTTTACTCAGTCCCATCTGCAATACTTATAGCTTCATTTAGTTTTAATATAGTTATAAATGGGCTGTAGCGGCCTGTTTCTTTTAATAACTAAGTAAATGAAACCCTGTCTGTAATAATAAATGAACCATCCATCTGGGAGGCCTCCAGTAAAAATTTGAACAGGTATTTATTGCTCCTTTATGTAAACAGTACTCTGGACAATACAGGTGATTATACTCTCTGTCAGCCCTGTCAGGAAGGAGACAGTATAGTTTTGGATGAGGTTCCATAGTGTACACACTGAATTTACAGGTTTATTTGACTAGATGGAGAAAAAATGATTAAAACAAGCAAATAAACATACAAGAACCCAGTTGGCTTCTGTGAAAGGGAGCATACAATTTAATTTAAAGATATGAGCTGCGTGGATAAAATATAGAAAATTGACAAGTCTGTGGTGCAAAATGACTCCTCACAGCCCCAGATGCTTCACAGACACCCCCGCCCTAAACCAAACCACCACACAACCCCTGCAGAAGTTTAAGGAGTTTCCCTGTAAAATCAGTATTTAATAGGGACTTTAAAATATATTGTACTCTTCTAGGTTCTCATGCTACAAAAGAGCAGCGCCTGGGAGAATCCCTGACTGGAGTACAAGGAGTGGCAAGCCAGCCTACCTGTCCCTGGGGGTCACCTCTTTCACTCACAGACACTGTTGCTCACACATTGGAAAGGGTAATAGCACAAGACTTTCGCAGTAATGAAATTTTAATTAAAAAAAATCTCATTGCCAAAGTCAGCTTCATACCACTATTATATTCTGCTTCCTAATTACATGCTATTACATTCTCCTATTGTTGAAATAATAAAATGTCAGAATATACTGTCAAATAATTAATACAGTGTGTGGCAAGATGGAATAAAAAAGCATCAAGGGGTAGAAAGATCTGAAAGCTCATGTATGGCCAGATCGATGTACCATCACTTGATGCTGAGGAGTAGGTTGTAGAGTTCTGTACATTAAATTTGTAGGGACTCCTCTGAATTTTGTCAACATTCCCAGACCTCATTGCTCTCTACAACTACCTGAAGGGAGGTTGTGGAGAGGAGGGTGCTGGCCTCTTCTCCCAAGTGACAGGGGACAGGACGAGAGGGAATGGCCTCAAGCTCCGCCAGGGGAGGTTCAGGCTGAACATTAGGAAAAAATTTTTCACAGAAAGGGTCACTGGGCACTGGAACAGGCTGCCCAGGGAGGTGGCTGAGTCCCCATCCCTGGAGGTGTTTAAGGCACGGGTGGACAAGACGCTGAAGGGCATGGTTTAGTATTTGATAGGAATGGTCGGACTTGATGATCCAGGGGGGTCTTTTCCAATCTGGTGATTCTATGATTCTGCAGGAATGGGCTTAAACCTTTCCCATGAGCAGGTTTCTCAGTGCCTTTCATTTGCAGCCAAGCTAGGTATAGGGAAAACCACATTTTTTTCCTTACAAGGCAGAGTACAAAAGGAAAGCAAAGCTTTCACCAGGCCCCATGGGACAAATGGATCACTGCTCATTACGGAGACCTGCACCTTGTGTGTTCAGCTTTCAGAGAAAGGCCATCATTGTTCCTGAAGGGGCTACATCCATGGCCAGGGCATTTCCAACATTTTTACTAAGCATGCTGCACTAACAAGATAATCCCAACAAGGAGAAAGGGGAGAAGGTAATTCCAGTGAGGCAAACATCTCTGAACTGATAGCACTACGAATTGATAGCACACCAAAGCAGAGTTGTCAGGTTTTCCTGTGGATCCGCTGAGGAAGGGAAGGGGTTGCTCAAGCATCACCAGGGCTCAGGGCACAGGTGCTGCAGAGGCAGGGGAGCTGGAGGCAAATGCTGGCACCTGGGGCCAGCACATGCCAATGGAGGGAGAAAAACGTGTGCCATCTGTGGCAGCAGCGGTCAGGTAATTCCTTTGCCTCTCATCGATCTGCACTGAAGTGATGGTCACTCACATGGGAACCCATCAATTCAAATTTCACTTTGCAGCTCCAGTCAAGGGTGTATTCGGGTTGTCTGTGGCTTTTTGGCACAGAACCTCAGCTGCCCTGGGGGATGACGGCACCAAGCACTTTGGACCTGCTTGTTTCACATTGTGATAACCCCTTCTAGAAGTCAATATGGGAAGCTTCTTTTCTGTAGAAAAAAAATCTCCTTTGGGCATTGCAACTGCAGAAATAATCAGCTGAGGGCTGCTTGTTCAGACTGGGGAAGGGCTTTACTCCCAGCATTCACATCCTAGCGTACAGAAACACGCCACCTGGACTGCAATATATATATTATAGAATCATAGAATCACCAGATTGGAAAAGACCCCCCCGGATCATCAAGTCCAACCATTCCTATCAAACACTAAACCATGCCCCTTAGCACCTTGTCCACCCGTGCCTTAAACACCTCCAGGGATGGGGACTCAGCCACCTCCCTGGGCAGCCTGTTCCAGTGCCCAATGACCCTTTCCATGAAAAATTTTTCCTAATGTTCAGCTTGAACCTCCCCTGGCAGATCTTGAGGACATTCCCTCTCGTCCTGTCCCCTGTCACTTGGGAGAAGAGGCCAGCTCCCTCCTCTCCACAACTTCCTTCCAGGTAGTTATAAAGAGCAATGAGGTCTCCTCTCAGCCTCCTCTTCTCCAGGCTAAACAACCCCAGCTCTCTCAGCCGTTCCTCATAAGATTTGTTCTCCAGCCCCTTCACCAGCTTTGTCGCTCTTCTCTGGACTCGCTCGAGAGCCTCAACATCCTTCTTGTGGTGAGGGGCCCAGAACTGAACACAGGATTCAAGATATATATATATATATATAAAAAACCCAAACACAAAACAACAGAGGCATGTATTTTTTACTTTGGAAGCACTTTCGGACAAAATTATGAAGTTAGCTCTCAAACAGTAAACCACACTATTCATGCTGTATCTCTCTTCTAATGTCTCTTTCTAAATATACACTGGGGAGCAACTCCTGCAACTCGCTCGACATGCACTGTCTTGTGAGTTATAGGCCAGTCTTCTATGTACAGAGTGTGTGTTGCACTTCTCCACTCTGTTATGAATTTTCCATCCTTCATCATCCATATTGTGCCAGAATATCTATTATAAACCTCTGTTTGCAAGAAGCGCTTCTATTTTCCCCTTTCATATTATCACTGCTTTTAAATTTTCTCCTGGACACTAGCTGGGCATGCTGGCAGTACCATGCTGGCAGTTTCTGAGAAAAAGTCACATTCAAAAATTGTATGTCAGGGCTGTAATGTGATTTCCAAAGAAATATCCTTTTTTAACTAGTACAGGTAGTGTATCAAAATGAATTAGACACAATTGTATTCTGATTGCCAAATGCTACCACCCAGCTGCTAACTACCACAACCAGCTTGTAAAAATAATAATCTGGAAGTCTAAATGATGTCAGATAATGCTTTCTGCCATCCTAAATCTTTGGAAGCTTTGAATCATCTTGAGAAAAACGTTGACAATCTTTTTTCACAAAGGCTCGAGCATGGATGAGGCTCTAACTAGGGTCTTGTGTGAGGGATTTAGAGCTGAAGGGAATTTTCTTACAAATAGTTCAGCCATCAAGAACAGTGTGAGGACTGGCCAAATGCTTGAAAACTGCTAGATTTGAGAAACGCTTTTCCCTTAGGAAATAAAAAAGTTTAATTTCTGTGTAAAATTATTAATTTCAAAATTTCTGAAATGCTATGCTGTCATTTTATTCTTTCAAAAACATTATTTCAAAACATATTTGTATCTAATGTTGTAATACAGCTGCCCAAGAGCTTTCTGGAGTGAGATAATGGCTAAATGAAAAAATTAGCCCCAAAAGTATTATTTTTCAATTTCCTAAGAAAATGAACAACTGCTTTCTGAGTTTTTTTTTTTAGTTGACCCAAATGATTTTTATTGTATCAAATAAAATATCAATTATCCACACTGACCCAGAAGTTAATTTAATTCAGTTTGCAAAGTAGTGAAAACAGCCTTGGTTTGAGTTTCATCTGCATTCACAAAACACACTGGATTCTTTATTTTTTTCCCACTCATTGGCTGTTAATTGAAGCTTTCTGTGAAATATTTTTTCTGTCATAAGCTGTCAGACTGCCATCCATAGCAGCAAACGTCTGTACCATAGCAGTTTTGTAAGCAAGTGTGGGTATGAACCAAGCATGCAGAAAATAGATTCTCAAGTTGTTACGTGACTGAAATCCAAGGATTTGGTTCTTTGGTCTTTCTATTTGTTTTGGTTTGTTTTGTTTTTACAAAATCAGATTGGAATAGAGACAACTTGCTCAAATCTGCTCCATTATAGAACTGATTAGTTGGTTGGTTTGAAATTTGTGATTATCTGATACAAAGTTTGCAGGAATTGAATTCTACATAGTCTCTTACAGGATCTACATGCAGCCTCCACTTTTGAGAAAATGGCATTAACTATCATTTAACTTGTTATTACTTGATGTCAGATTGAGTTCAATTAAAACAATCATTATTATTTCAGAAGTGATTTTGGGTGTGGAAATGAAATATGCAAGAAGTAATATTGACAGAGCTGTGGGTAATTATCTGTTTGATACTTAAGTAAGAATAAACCCTACAGATAATAACATATTAATTTAGTACAACTGCAAAAATATTCTAACCAAATATTGTGTCTATATTATGCAATATATATTTTAGAAGACATAAATACAAGAGATGAGACTTGATTTCTACAGAATTCAATTTAGTAGTAAAAATGTTAAAAGTGTATCTCCTAAACTAAATATATTGGCTTAGTTTCATCATCAGTGTCACTCTACTCAAACCACTTTCATCAGCAGTTAACTTAGCCCACAATATTACCTTCAAGGCAAATGATTTTTTTACTGATAAAATACTTCAGTTGTACATGTTTTATCAGGTACTAAATATTTCATCAGATGGCTGATGAAAATACTGAATAAAATAGGCAAAAATGTAGAAGCCTGACAATAAAGACCTATTTCCAGAGGTTCTATAAACCTTTAGACTGTATCTCCAGCAGAATCTTTATTAGTCTAAAGAAATTATTCTGTATTTTTCAGTGTTTTTTCAGTATTTTTCAGCAGAAAAGTTTTTACCGTTCAAAAGACGCAGCAAACAGCCCCAACTACATAGTTTTACAAATGTCTTGTGCTTGAAGACTACATGCAAAGTAAAACTGTGTCAGGGAAGAATCAGGAGTGAATGAAAGGTCTGCTGGAATTTTCAGACCAACACTTTCTCCACACTCCCTTCTAGCTGAACACCAATGCACAGAGACTTAGCCTCCTTACTAGTGGGATCACTACTACTATGAAACAGGACCAATCCTGTCAAGACAGGTACCAAGTTATTATTGGGCTGTATTCTATCACACTATTTTTTAGTGAGAGATCTCTGTATAGGTAAATTTTCCAAGAACCTACGAGGTCAAAAGGAAACAACCCCTGATTATTCTCGTTCAATCTGAAAGAGAAAATGGAGGCTAAAAGATTCACTATTTTTTCCCAAAGAAAGATTGTTCAATCAGATCCAGAAATGGGAAAGGAAACTCCAGATCCCAGCTGGGAACACATCAGCATTACCTCAGACCCAACATCTTCTGCTGTTCAGCCTCTGCTTCACCTTTGGAGCCTTTGCTAGGAGGTTATTTTAAGTGAAAGAAGGCTGAAGACAAGGTGGAAAGGTGAAGAGGTGCTGAAACAGTATCTTTCTATGTACAACAATCTCTCTTCTATCACAGCACAGCAGAGCTACTGAATATGTCAACGTTTAAGAGCCTGTAATTCTCTGGCTATGTGTGAATACCTGAAATGGGGCAAGTGGGTTTTGAAGTCAAGAACATATTTATTAATCTGTAAAATGTTACAAATAAAAAATAAAATAGGATCGGACTATCCACATTTCTTCCAGAAGAACCCATAACATTTGACCTCTTTTGGTATTTTAAATCAATATTTGATTATTTTAAGCTACGTGTGAAAGATCATTCATTCCTAACAAGAATTTGTTATATTGCTTGTTTGGCGTAGGATTAAATAGACCTTTGTCATGCTGAGACTGTTAACTCCTGATGTTCTTCACTGCTACACTGGTGTAGTAATTAACTCCTAACAGTTTGATTTGGGCTGCAGTTGCTCCTTCCATTTGTTCTCGTGAGATCTGAAGTGCCTTTTAAATACTTGGGGTTTGGTGGAGATTTCCCCCTCATCCTTGTAAAAGTAATGACAATTCACTGCTAATTATTCTCACAGGATAATAAAAAATATATTTTGGTCGATGTATGAAGCAATGGCATATAGGTGCCTTCTGCACCTGTGCTTGGGGCCATGGGGTCTGTGCTTTGTCACACTGAGAAGGGGCAGGTGAAACTTGGTTTGGAGGGGTGTCTGTGCCCTCTGGGCTGCTCTGGGTTCTGGTGGCTCAGAGATGAGAGGGAGCAGTCCCCACAGCTTGCAGCAGCCACCTTGCCTGGGACTTTGGGCTGCTTTGGTTCCTGAAGCAGGCATACCACCAAGCATGGAGTCTTTTCTCTGCAGTCCCAGCTCTGAGGCTGACAAACAGGGTTAAAAAGGGATGAGCAGCAGGTGCCCTTCTCCAGCTGCTTGCAGCACAGGATCCATTCTGGAGGAGCATCAAGGTGGTCCTTGGGGATTGGGCAAGGGACATGGTTTACACATGGCCCAAAGAGCAAGTGGCAACCACACTGCGACTCATAAAGGTTGAAACCTGGGTGAAAGCACACTGAAATGATTCCCTAGCTATTTAACAACCAACATGGATATTTAGGACTGAAACTCAGGCCATAGCAACACTGTGGGGGCTCAGGCATAATACAACTTTGCTCTGACACTGCTCCTGACACATGAATGCTGTCCGAAACCTGACAGCAAGAAGAGGTAGGTGAGCAGGGGCTGGCACACCCTGTGGAGAACCACCCCTGCATGCTGGCAGTGACAGAGCTGCCCTAGCTCTCCATCCTCTGAGGACTGTGCCTCATCTGCTGTTCAAAGATTGAAACCCGGGAAGAAGTAAGGAGGAAAGTGTTAGAGAGAGCACACTTTGTGTTTTTCAATTACTAGCATCTTCACTGCTCTTCAAAGACAGTGATGCTGCCAAATCACATTAGCTCCCTGTATAGGTAATGAATTACCTCAGCCTCAGCGAGATTTGGGGGGGTGGGAACATTATTCACACTGAAGAACAAATATATGCCACCTGGAACATTCAGGTATATCTCTTCTTCAGAATGCTGATTAATGTTGAATCAAATCACAACAGAAGCAGGCCCCAAGTCTCATTTTCCCATTTGTAAAAGAGTAAAGATAAGCTTTACCAATGTTTGTAGCAGGCTTTGAGGTGGGTTACTTGTTCAAAAGAAATAATAATGACCTGAGGAGGTCATTAGTTTGGGGGTATTTTGCTGGACCAAAACCAAATCGCCTATGACACTTTCCACCTAATAAATCATACAAAAGGTGGACTACATCTGTGTGAGCCACAGGCATATTTGAAACTACTTAAATGAACGTAATTGCAAAGTAATTTTATTCCACCGCTTTATAACAGTTTCAGTGCTCTGCCAAAGGCAAGACTGGGGAGCCCTTAAAGCACGGAAGGCTGCTGAGGGGGTTATGTTTTATCAGGTCTTGTCCACTCTTCCGCACCAGAGGACTCGCATCACGACAGCAAAGAACCATCACACAAAACCACCATCACAAGTCTCACCAGCAGGCAGTGAACTCCTAATTTATACCACTGGCATTTGGTCTCAGCACCTGATGAGGTGCTAACTATAGCAGGTCTGTGTGACAGAACAATAGTCCTAGAGGTAATTTCCTACACCTTATTACCACATAATAATGGCATCTTAACAACCAGGCTAATCAAGAATTAATGAGGCACTAAAACATTTCAAGGAACAATGAAGGATTTAAAAAATTCTCTTATGTGTTTTATTTAAAAAGCAATTCGTTTAACAGTTACTGCCATTGCTTTGGAGTCATATAAAAAGTCCTGGTACTTATCCAACGTATCACCTGAAAAGTTTCATTCATGTATCAGTTATTTACTCGTGTGGGGCTGCACATAACTGCAAAACCGAAGGAAACCTGAAGGGAGCAGAAACAGATTCGGTCCCCATCCACCTCTTTCACATCTGTCTGTTAATCCTCTCAAGTGCTTTCCTATTGTCACATGGGAAGCTTGTTCATCTGATGGTGAAGTGCAACACCAAAATTAGAACAAAGTTAGCCCAAATTGACACAACTGACACACAGGGATTTTGCATTATCTCTGGGAAGTTATGACCATCTTTTTTTTCTTTTTTTTTTTTTTTTTTTCAGGGAATGGGGGTACACTCTAACTGGGGAGCCATCCAGAATGGGAGGGTTTGAGAGGGAAACAAGTGGGGAAAAAAGACGGGATAATTTATGCTGGTAAAGGATTTCATATCAGTGACTCAATGCTGAATTAAAGCCTGAAAAGATGTGCATTTACCATCAGTCTGGAAGGGATAATCAAAACAAAAACATGTTCAAATTTGACTTATTTTTTAAAACTTTCTTCTCTGGTGGAAGGGTGGGGAATACATCCTAGTTTGCTGAGAAAATCCCCAAATAGATCATTCTGTGACAGATAACTGTTGTGATTATTAATTCCACTGCTGACATTGAAATTAAACTGATTCCCAACATAATGGATGAGTAAATAGCACATCAGAAACTCTCAAATGCTTCCACATTTCTTATGCAATCAAAAAAAGAACTCCCTTATTAAATAATACACTGACAGAAAAGGCAATTTGATTAAATAAACGTATCTGTCAATCATGCTGAAAGTTATAAAAGGAAAGCATTTTGTAGCTAAGTAAAACTTTTCTCCACATTAATCTCCCTCTATCTCTATCTTTTTTTTGTAATTCTTAAAAGATAAGTAATGGAAAACTATGTTCCCCCAAGGAAGACTGGGGCAATGCCTGGACACCTGAAGGGCAAAAGAGGAGGAGGGGAGGGTCAGCAGAAACAAAAAGCAAGGAGAAATGAGGCTGCAGGTGATGAGCCAGACAAAATCAGGGATGCGATGGTAGCAAAGCAGCAGAAGGTGAGCAGCAAGAAAGAAAAAGGAAAGAAAGAAAAAGAAGAGGTGGTGGATGTCATAGGATGGACAGCAGGTAACAAGTCAGGGAAAGAGAAATGAGAAGTCATGCTGTGCATAGAGTCTGAGGTGCCTGAGGATAGACTGGGCAGGGATGTGGGGCTGCAGAGGTGCTCCCCAGGGTTTGTGCTACCAGGCTTTCCTCTGCCCCATGCACAGAGCCCCCACTACAAAAGCATCAAACGCATATTCTGCTGTAGCCGCAAATGAGGCCACACGTTACCCAGCAGCATTCCAACAACAGAGGGGTTAATTTTTCATGCTATTTAATTTCACCAGCTTTGTGGGTCTGGGAGAGGGTAAGAATTATGTAACACAGCGTGATGGGTGGAAAGTCTCTGAACGTCATTGTGTCTGGTGGCCAAAGGTGGGAATAGGGCCTGGCGGTTCCCTCTCCATGGCTTTGAGAGGCAGCAGCTTCTTAAGACATTAAATGCTTCATTAACTGAACTGCAGAACTGCAGGATAAGACTCATTCAGTTACTTCTGTGTTGGAAACCAAGAGTGTCAGCCTGGACCACTTTATTCTTGGTGAGTCTTTAAAGCTAATGCAACTCGTATGGAAGATGTTCTTTGAAAAGAATCAGAGATTTATTTGGGTAAAACTCTGAGTGGATGACAAGTGCATGCAAAGAAATAAGATTAATATTTCTCGAGTAGAAAGACATAAGCTGCTTGAACAAGAGGTATTTGCTTTCTGGCTAGGGACCAAGGCTTTTATGTTCTTCAGGGTACAGAAATAGTTGTTCTTATGGTGAATTCATAGTCATTGTGTCAAATAGGATCATTTTCAAGATGAACTTTGCCACTTCTGTTAGATAAAAAAAATCAAAATAATTTTGCTTTTTAAAAAAAATCTTTCCATAGTGTCTAGGGATAATGGTTATTAAGTTATCTACCTACTGTGATCTTAAGGAAATACATGCAAGTTGGAAATAATATTATTATCTTAGGTCCTTCTACCAGTCCAACCTTCACCATCCAGCTTTGCGACTATCTCTCATGGTTTGTATATTATATATGTCTTTGTATTTGCATAATCTTATATGTTACGTGTAATACTGAAACTCTTAAAATCCTATCTGGCTAACAAGTCTGTTACTACACCTCTAATCTTCCCCTTTCTCTGTTTACTTGACTGTCTTCCAGGCTCTAGAGCTAGAAGTTTGGTTGCTGATTCCAGGATATTCACCATCAATCACAGGAGGCTGCTGTGAGTGCTGCAGGGCTCCTTACATTAGCTTGTTTGTTGAACACTGGCATCAGCCAACCGCTCTTAGACAGCAAAGGAACCTATGGGAAAGGCTCAGGGAGAAGCTTCTTTCTCTTGAATACAAAGCCTGAAAAACTAAAGCTCTTTAGAGGAGGAAAAGATACGCTTCCTGAGTGACCATCTGTGTCCTGACCTGGGTTGCTGGGCTGTTCACTCACCAGAGCTGCACTGGGATTACCGTGCGGCAGAACGTGATGGTCAGTTTGCTAGTGGCAGCTGAGAGGGATGGGGAGAAGCAGCAGACCTCCGCCCTGACAAACACAGCTTTCTCTTTTGTGTCCTTGTTTTTTCCACACGCCGTCACTCTGTAGCAGGCCTCTTTCTCAACACATTTAAGTCACCTTGTTTTACTGAGACTGCTCACAGTAGAGCTTGCAGCTCACAGAGAAATGTTTTTAACTGAACTAGGGATGGGCAGCACAGCATAAACATGAGTCAAGGTACCCATAGAAACTCTTGGTCTGTCAGACAATAAGGCTGAAAGAAGTCTTGCCTGAGAGCATCATCCTTGTCTGTAATTATTACTGAGATCAAAATTTTACTCCGTGACCAAGGAAGAGCTCTGTTTTTTTACTGTTTGTGGCAACAGGCTTCTTCCATAGAAGTCTGCAGAAACTTCTGTTGCTTACAGTGACTGTAAGTATTAAAATTTGTGTCTTGTATTACATTTATTGCATAAGTTATAGGGACAACGTGGATTTTACAATAGCAGCCACATGATTTTTTTCTTAAGTCCAACAGTTAAAAACAGTACAGACCGGAGTGACAACAAATTATTTTTGAGGGTACATTCTGTGACGTTGTGGGAGTTCCAAGCAGACCTTTTCCTCACTCTTCGCTGTATTGGTACTCTGTCTTCAAGGCAGGTTGCATATCTAGGTTGCCTGCCTCATCTCCCTAGGGGACTTCAGGACAGAAGGTCCCCTCCAGTTCCCCAAACTCCAACCATAATAAATGGAAAAAAAATTGATCATCAAACAAGGAACAAAAGGGTAATTTGCTTATCCTTTGTCTGTATCATGATACTAAATACTGTCAAGAGATTATTTGTGCTGATTTGTCTGCCTTGTTTTGATAGTAGTAAAGTTGATGGTGAATGCATGGGATTTTCACCCATAAGTGCACTAAATTCTAGTAAAATTAAATACGTAGTAAGCCCATCAGGTAACAGATCTGTTCTATTTCAGTTTGGTTTACCTGACCTATTGCATCTCCCAGAGTGTATCTCTGAAAAAATACATCAAGAGATTCCTTCTCTTTACCTACAATTGCTTATAGTTTATTCTATGAAAGGGGAATCAGCACAAATGGATCCTGACAAAATATCTTACAAAACTAATAAAAATCAGCATGCAGAAATGCCATCTGTAATTGTACTATTTTGCCATAAAAGGTCTGTGGGCCAATCAAACCATCTTTTTTTTTTTTTTCCCTTTAGAAAAACTTAGCTTTTATCCTTGTAAGACACTGGTACAGTTACCTTGATTTTGGAATGATCTGTAACTATAACTCTTTTGAATCTCAGGAACAATATACCTCATCCAAACCTTTGTCATGATTAATCTCTAGCTTTGATAGCTTCAGTGTGTCACCCTGCTTGCTTGTGAAATCTATCATCAAATCTAAATTGCCAATAAATGTATTCCACATCTCTTTTGGGAGATGAAGATTGTCTGCATGCTAAACAAAGAACAGAATGCACAAAGCCGAGATACACACCGAGATATAATATTCTCCCTCTTAAAACACCACAGGTGAAATGATAATGTGGAAATATTCTTACCCTGAGGAAGGCAGACTCCAGTTGCAGCTTAGCAAATCAAAGACCAGAAAACTTGCTTGCAACAACATCCTAACAAATCCAAAGAGTTATTTTTTTCCCCTGGTTAAAAAATATTCTCACTCTTGACATTTAATCCAAATCCAGAGATTAAGGCAGAAGAACTTCAACAATTTGTTTAGTTAGGTATGAAAAGTAATTTGTCATGAAACTGTGAGCTTGTTACTATAAAGGTTTTAAAAAATCATAACTATTCATGGATGAACAGTAGGACTTTTCCACACAGGAAAATTCATCATCATATCAGGTTTCAGTATCTTTTTATATTTTGCATGGCAAATAAAAAGTTGTCCACCAAGCTTGAAAAGTCTCTTTTTTTTTGAGTTGGTCACACTGTGGGAGAAACAGGCATTTCTTTAGATTCCCTTAATTTGGTCTTCATGGTTGTAAAATTAGTTAAAAGCAAAATGAAGGAGCTTCTCATTCAAAACCTCGCTTTCTTGGAATTAAAAAATATATCTGTGTACCAACAAAGTAGAAAACTAAGGCACTTCAAATTCCCAAATCTTTCCATTCCTGGACGGGCTTTAGTGTTCAAATGTTAATAGGATGCCTGTATTAAAAAAAAATAAAACCACCCATAAAAAACTTGGCCCACATTCAGGCTCAAGAATCTGTGAAACAGACTTTTTCCATACCATGACCTCAGTCTTACGATTTCTCTTTTGCAAAATGTTAGTTATTTTTCTTGGCAGGTGGCCAGAACCCTGTATCTCTGTATCTCTCCTTCTCACCCTCCTCCTTTCCCCACCCTCCAGGCACACACACTCTTGTCTTTCCATAGTCCAGCCACTCAACCCGGAGACGAAGTAACCCTCCCACCCTCTGGCTGACAGGACACGGTGATGGTGTGGGAAAAAATCAGGTTATAAAAGCCTGGAAGTATCAAATGCTCCCGATTGCCTTTCTGTTCTTTTGGACCCATTTTATTTTCTTTCTTTACTTAAGACCCCTGACTGAAGCCAACGGCCCCCTGCACCCAGCAGTGGTGGTGCCCCCACCGAGCATCAGCCTCAGAGGGTTTCAAGTTGCAGCTGCTTTTGCCCAGGGTAGAGGATTTCCAAAACATGTTACCCTGGCAACTAGGAATTTTAGCCCAGCAAAAACACCACCACGCACATCGCAACTCCAACATGCGAGACACTGAGCTTCATTTATCATTTTCTTCAGAGAAAAAATATGGAGTGAGGTCAATGGTGCCTGCCTTCCTGGCAGCATTTCTGATGAAATAGACTTCTTCCCAGGTACTTGCATCTCCTGATTTTCCTGGCAACCCCTTTTTAACCACCATATTCAGAGCCAATATATAATACATTAAAAATTCCCAATTAGTCCCTTACAAATGACAAAGTCCAAGGAAAACAGTGCTTAAGAGAAAAATAATATGCTTTCAGTGCAATACAAGAAAACATTTCCTCAAGCATGACAATATTTTAGCCAGTTAAATTAGCCAGTTTTATTCTAAATGATGTTAAATGTTATAGAAACATTTTTTACTTGGTATAAAATTATAAATAATGCCTAGCACTATGGTAAGTTTTCCAACGGGACAAAAGCTGCTCTTTTGAAGCAAAGGCATCTTTTGCATTAAACTATTATCCCTTTCAGCTTTGAGTCTCCTGGAAAAGAGAGGAGCTTCCTGTGGTTAATTATTTTTCTCTCCAGCATGCATATAACTAGTGGATTGTAAAGGTGAAGTTGCTAAACAAGGGCCTGGATCAAGAGGACTTTATAAATAAAACTGCACTGAGCCTTGCAGTGATAATGTCAGTTATCTCAAGATATTGGATATACCTGGTAAAAGAGAGGGCTGGCATTTAAAAATAGGACAGCAAAGGCTGTATCCCATCCCATGGAAGTCAATTACAAAACTTCCCCCAGATCTCAGTGGTGCTATTATCTAGCATTCTTCTATCCCCGTTCCTGTGGACATCTCAAATAAAGTTTTTTTTTGTGGGACTCCAGCTCAACAGAAGCTAAATTTCATCCCAGGAGAAACACAGCTGCAACAAAGGTCAGATTGGGCTTCCAGGTGTTTTCTTTCTAAACCAAACAAATAAGCCCCATCTCATCTGCTTTTGTGGACATCATGTTTTTAAAATCTTTTTATGTGACTTCATATGTTATTTAAAAATCTTATAACCTTTATCATCTTCAACTGCTATACATCTGTAATTTTTACATAGCAAAACCCCGAAATTTCACCAATAATACCAATCGGTTCTTCCTCCTCAACTTTGCAAACCCTCAAAGACAGACTCAGTAAAGACCCGATTTTCTTCCAAGAAAATGTCTTTATAGCACTTGAAGAAAATAGATCTATCGGTATCAAGTTACAGTAGCTTTTTGTGAAGCATCAGCAGCATTGTACACTGCAAATCCAAAAAATCCATGCTCAGAAAAAGCAGGCAAGCTTCACATTGGCATTGTGACAAAACATCCCACAGGTGAAATCAGTTTGTTTTTTGGAGTCACAAGTGATTATAGAATCGTATTTTTTAATAGTCTATATATTAAATATACAGAGAAATGCTCTGCACATGGACTGAGGGTAATTCTTCAGGGGAGGGCAGAAAAAAGAACTTTTTCATGGAAAAACACCCTGGAGTTGTTTAAAAGATGGGTGGATGAGGTGCTGAGGGGCATGGATTAGTGATTGATAGGAATGGTTGGACGCGATGATCCTGTGGGTCTTTTCCAACCTAATGATTCTGTGACTCTCTGATTCTGTGAAATCCGAGGGCTGAGGAGTGTGTTTTAAATTTTTAACTGTTCTTGCTGGACTGGCTGAGCACAGTGACAGTCTGGCAGTGTTAGGTGCTAGCTCTGCAAGCTGAGGCTCAAGTAAACAGGTGGAATAGAGCAATGTAGCCAGCCCTCTTCCTCTGCCAGCAACTTGGTTCATGGATAAACACCAGACTTTCACTTCTACAGTTTTCAAGACCTCCATTGCTCTGAAAAACACTGCCTTTATTCATAGCAGTAAAGTTTTTTTTTTCTTTCTTTTTGTTTTTTTTTAGCATGGTCTGCAAGAATTCTCTCAGAAACATTTCAGAGGTACCTTAAAAGCCATTGATGATACAATGCATCTGTGTTTTCAGAAATAATATATTTTGAAAATTTAACTTAAAAGAGATAATTTCTTATTGGTTATCACACCTTAGAAGGTGTGTCTCTGGGCAGAGGAGGCCCATCTGTGACTCAAAAGCAGGTTGATATGCTCCTGGCAGCCCTCAGCAGAGACCACGGAGTCACTAAAAGAGGCATCGCCAAATCACTGGCCAACATGTGTCAGCTGCAGGCATCCTTGCCCTCTACAATGCCCAAAACTTGAGCTGTGGAAGACTGGGAATTTGCCTAGGTATCTTGATCTGAAAGCTCAAAGTGGAATGTACCCCAGAAAAGTTTGGGCAGCCCTAATCTTGGAACTGACTTCCACAGTTGTATGGATTTCACCCTTTTTCATTGTCCTCCAGACCCATCTGTGAGCTATTTTCTGGTTCAATTGACTTAAGCCTTCACGCTCCTTTTGGCAAACAAACAGAAGGATACCTGAGATGTATCACAGAAGGGTTTTTTTTTTTCCTTTGCAGCTTGCATGCTTTGCCCCTTTCCTGTCTGCCATCCCTCCCTCTTGTTCAGTGAGACAAAAGCCAAAATCCTTCTTATTTGAGTGGACACTGTCCTAAGAAACTAAGATTGAAACTCTGGAGGCAGGATAGGGATGTGACAATGGCACAGGGTCTGCTCTGCTCACCAGGTCTGCAGGCAGCTGGGAGAGGCAGTGGCTCCTGTTATCCCCTTCTCGCTGTACCTGGCACTCCTCAGGACACTTACCACTTACTACCCAAGTCCGTCTTTAGAAACTTAAATTACTGCTCATTTCCTTTGCTGTTCTGGGTGAGTAATCCTTAGCCATTTTTACAGAATATTACGTTTTTCAACACTTTTTACAAATATTAACAGTATTATAGTCTTCATGGTGGTCTAATTGTTATTTTAGATGGGGGAAAGCCAAGGCTAACTTTAAACAACTTACACCAGGCCTTAGAGGGCAGTGAGGTGGGATTAAGGCTCCTTTTCCAACTCCAGTGCTCAAGCAGGTTGCAGTTGTTGCTTGAGGGACTTAAGGTCCTGGCTCAAGACCACTCATCAGCCAGATGTGAGAGGCTAAGCTCTCTGGGGTCTAAGAGTGGGACAGTGTGTTTGCAGCACTCACTCAAGCTGGTCTCCTGCACTTGAGACTGATTCTCTCTGCTCTCTGGAGGCACTTTGTAATCCCTCTGCCTCAGTCTTCCCATCCGTGCAAAAGGAAATCAGCAGGAGTTTTTAGCTGCCCAATAACTATTAATATCTGTAAATCGCTCTAAAGATAGAAGGGGCAAGAGAGAAGAGAGGAAGAAAAGGCAAGAAACCAATAGGCATTGCTCATGCCAATACAGATGTAGGTAACATCAAGCAAGAACAGTAGACATTGCCGAGTACCTGTTTCCTCTTTCCTTCCTCAAGGGAAATCAGGGCGATGAGAATGATAAGCAGCTGCTGAATGGGCAAGAGATTGTAGCATTAATGTCTGCAAACGGCCAGCTTGGAAGCTGCTGAATTTAGTACTGTAAATGAAGAACCCCCTGAGCAAACTATGCTTCATGTGATGCTGGGGACCAGTGCAGTGAAAGAACAGAGCCAACATCTATTTCTGCCTGGCAAAAGCAAACAAGGAAGCACACACTGAGATCACTGTGATTCTCAGACAGTATTAGCAAGGGACAAAACTTGCATAACTGCCATAAATTATAAAAGCCTCCCTCAATCTTAGTTAATTCTCTTGTAAAAAGGGAGGAGAAAATTTGGAGCAGCTCAGCATGAAAACAATCGTGGGAGGGATAATAAAGAGACAGCACCAAGGTATCTAGTTTCGAGCCCTGATATCATTAGGTAAGTGCACTAGAAATGTCGAGGTAAATGCATAGCAGTGAATCACAGTCAGGCATGATTAACCTTGGGTAGTTTGAACTGGAAATCATTTACAAACTCAAAGGTACTGAAGAACAGCACAACAGACAGTGCATTGAAAGTCATCCCAAGAGCGGGAGTTTTACTGAGCGCTTTGTGTATTTCTGTCATTTTTGAGTTATTGTCATCTTTTGCATGTGGGAGGGTGGGAAAGCACAGACCTCCAGCTCAGTATGAAGTTACTATTGCACTTTGCAGTCCTCTGAAATATGTGCACTGCTTGGAGTCACTTTTCCTTGCACAGAAGTTTTATAAAATTACAAGTTTTAATTGCAGTGTTTCAAGGTTTACTAAAGGACACAGATTTTGGCAAAGAAAATTTTAAAATCCTGAATCTGAAAATATTAAAGTAAAAAAGAGCAGATTTTCTTCATCCCTTCCCCACTCCTTAATGCAGCCTTTCAGACTAAAACTGGCAAAAGCAGGGAAAGAAAGGATTTTAATAAAAATTAGGTGCTTTTAACACATTCTTGGAAAATTCTCTGACTATTGAAAATCAAACCTTTTATCACAAAACTAAATGAACTAAACCTTGCTGGATATTTCTGAACAGGCCTAAAAGTTTAAAATGTTCAGTGAAGCAATGACCAATAGAGAGCTGCATACATTAAGAGTACAACAACAAAAAAAACCTCCTCAAATCCAGAATTCTTTTAGCTTAAATAGCACTCAATTACAAGGAACGTGAATCAGCTGGGGAAGACTCCAGACAGCTTTACATCTTTGTATTGTTTGCAGTGTTTATTGCAGTTCTTCAGTGCCAGTTCAGGTGATCATTGTGCATGCTAGGGAGGTGAAGGCCATAGGAAAATCATGCAAAATGATACAGCTCTGCTCAGACTTCCTCCCCACTTTTGCATCATTCTCATTCTCCTACATCCATCTCAGTTATTTCTGGCATTGTAATAACTGCCTTTATTTATCTGCTTCATTAGGATGTTGCATCAATTAATGTGTATCGTCTAATGCATACTAGTTTCTTAATGTTTAATATTATTATCTGTGAAGAGCTATGTCATACTGAGTCTATCTAGGGAGCTAATGTATACAGGAAACATCCCCCCCATGCATAATGTGCTTCAGAATGACACATTTACCATAGCCAAACCCCTCTGTACTGATCCTGTGTTCTAGGTTTCTGTACCTATGGAGGTTATGGGTAGCACCTTTGGCCCCAGGGCTCCAGGTCACAGGGTAATACCTGTTTTTGAGGACATGGAGCCCAGTGAATAAGGGAGGAGGAATGTCTTGAGGGAGACTTCATGTAAATGCTCTGTTCACAAGCATCTCACTGCCTGATTCAGGAGGGTAATCAACCTGTCCGTCGAAGCTCCATAAATAACATTTGGATGGAGGTAGTAAATCTGCACCAAGGATGAATTAACTGCCATTGAGTCATACAAGCTTGGCTCGAGTGTGTGGCTTGTAACATGCCTTAGGAAAATAAGAAAGACATTTGTAAGAACGAAACATTAATTTGCTCCTCCCTGTCTTTTCTGTTATTTTTTTTGTAGGACAACAGACTTGCTTTGTGGGGTGGTTTTTTTTGTTGCTGTTTGTTCCATTTTCACAAGGGAACACTGATTTACAGTGAAACAAATCCACAGTTTCTCCTGGTTGGGCCCAAATGTGCTACCTTTCCTACATCAATGTTGCTCCTTTTTAGCACCTCTGCCAGAAGATGCCAAATGGACTTCTCCAACACTCTCACGGGAGCAACATCTCACAAGATGGTGCAGGCTTTTTTACCCATAGGACCTCTGGCAGTGTTCATGCCCCCTTGCACACCTCTTCCCTTGTACAACCCCACCAGATCCCAGCTGCAGACCTCAGCACTGACCCCTAACACAATAGAATGGTCTTCTCTGCATATGCAGGGGAAGAGTATGTCCATTACTACAGATGGACCTAGGCACATGCATTCATGCATCATGTGTACGTGTGCACCAATGGGTCCTTCTGGTTGTGCATCTTGTGCACAGACACGAACTGCTGCATCCCCAGAAGAAAAGAGAAAGTCTGTATTCATGACTGTCTGAGAACAAGGGGATAAAAGGCTTTCCTAGAAGGTGGGAATTACAAGAAACCTGGGGAAGACCAACCAATGGCAACAGAAAGAAAACTGGGATGTCAGTGTGCACCTACACATCAACATGAGTTTATTTACTCCACTGTAACACACAAGTATCCAGCCTTCTATTCAATAACACATAGATTTTTGTTTAATAATAGCTTTTGCTCCTATTGCTCCCCCTTCTTTCTTGTTTCCAATATTTGACCAATGGTTTTCTCTTCCACTGCTCTCTTTGTGATAACTTACCATTTGCAGTTCCTTTTCCTCATTCTTAGCTGCATCACTCTCATTTTTGTCTCCTCTTCTGGCACAGCATTTGTTGGTTCCCTTCCTTTCATTTCCTCCTTTCTACTTTTCCTCCTTTTCCACATAAACCATTTTTCTACCTAGAGTGGCCTCTTCTTCTTGAGTGCAGTCATTTATCAGTGGTAACCCATTGTTTCTACTTTCAAAAATTGCTCTGAGAACCACAGTCTGCTGTGGGGTAGACTTCGTATATAGTAACAAATTAAAGATAAACATTACAAAGATACCGTATTTAGAAGATACCACAGTTTCAGAAGGTTGCACTAAGATACCTTATTAGGCTATGAACTTTTAACACCTAACCAGATTATGAAGTCTGTCATATAATACAGCACACAATATGACACAGTATGTGTCATATTGTCAACCAAGAACTTTGCACATATCGGGGTGTATTTCTGAACTGACAATCAGAGATACCCATATTCTGGTTTCAGAGATCTTAAAGGATTTTACTCTAATGAGGAAGAAGAAAGGAAAGAATACTCCTTATCAATAAAATAGCTTCTAACTAGAAGAAACACTTAGGAGGATGGCTTATGTTTTACATATTGCTAAGTATCAGCAAAATTAAATGTGTTCATTTCTCCAAAATACCTCCAGATGGCATTAAAACTCTTCTTCTTTTCATCTTTATTGCGATATTATTTTTAAAAATAATAATTATTGGAATCATTCTATTAACCATTCCCAGCAATCATACTATCAGAAGACATAAGGCTGCTAATGCTTAATTCATTTAATATGTTTGGCTAAATATGCTCACATACAGTAATTACATTCCAAAACACAATCTGCAGGACAACCTATTTCTTACACCATGTCGAATCTTTTTCTAGATTAATTTCCAGAAGATTTTTAATGCATATTTGCAGCAGAAATAATAATATCCCACAATAAATCACTGTTATTGTACCTCCTTCTGTGACTACTTTCGGCCATGTAACAAATGGTGACACCTTGAGAGATTTACGTGATATAATGCTCTGAATTTAAATAACAGGAATCAGAAAACATAAATTATGGGCAAGATGCACTCTAAAATTCACATGACTGTCTGTTACAAGAACTTCCCTCCTTCAAATGGGATTAAAAAGGTGAACGGTTTTGCAGAAATTCATAATGTTTCTGCCTGTTGGTTATTAAAGGAATTCATTTATCTAACTCAGTTTGGGAGACTGATGCTATTTATTTATGTTTTTAACTTGCAGTCCATCTGTTTCATAGATTGGTTTATGCTGGCAAAACATTCATTCCTTTGTATACTAGAGCTAAAAATGGTAAAAGCCTCTATTGTTGCACTAAAGTGAAGGTGAACACTGATATATTACAAGTGCCCATTCCTATCTATTTCTCTGCTTCTTTTGTTAATTCAAAAACATCAACAAAATCGGAGAGACCAGAGATAGCTGTAATTGGATTTCAAGTAATTCAGAGGTGAAGCTGCAGACTGCAGTCTTTTAAAATTACATCAGTACATCAAAGGCATATGTGACATGATGTTTTTTAGCAAGTGTGACAAACTCCAGCAGCATTAAGGTAATGTTGAAGTTACATTATAAAGGCAAGCCTCACACAACCACAAAAAATCATCTCATATCTGTTCAGTGTGATATGGAGCCATTTCACTTGCAAAGTTCTCTGACTTACTAGCGTGTAAAAATTCTAGGAATAATTAATGTTTAGTCATTATCTAAAAAGCCTTTTCAAGAAAAGCACCAGTGAAAGAGCTTTATCTTAATGAAAACAAACAAATTCTACTTTGCCCAACAAATCTGATAAAAAACCAGCTGTCTTCTCCGATCTTAAGCACAAAAGTGACTTACGATGTATGGGTTGCGCTTTTCTCTGGACTCTTTGGCTCTACATCACTTTTCCCTTTAAAAGAGAAGAAGAAAATGACATCAGAAATAGATCAATATGCAGACTGCTCAGATGTGACATGTCAATGCTTTATTCATTCCTAACACTGACCACTCTTGCCACACATGCAAACTGCTGCCGAGGCAATCACAGGGTTGCAGGGGCACTGCTGGAACGTTTGCAAGTGGGGTGACAACCCTGACTTGACTTTTATTGTCACTGCCGCATATACTCTGGAAATGTCAGGCAAGGAGATTCCACAAGAGAGTCTGCTTAGAGGACACAAGTTTTACCAGGAACAGCATACATTGGACCAATGAAAAGCTCTGCTACTGGGAGTGTACCCCATCTAATATGCACATGCTCCAAATCCTGATCCAGGAGCAGTAATTATTTCACATAAAGCAAAACAACAGCAGCAAGTAAGGCAGTGATTAGGACATAATTCTGTCAACGGAGTTTTTTGGTTCACATTAATTTTGACAGATTATGGATACAATCTTCAGCTCCTGTAACTGGGGGCTGGAGAAACACTCTTTGCTATGTTTTGTATTTTGACTTAGGCACTCGGTCCCAGGGGAAGTCAGGCACCCAAATGGTTGAGAAGCATCAGAGGCCCAAGGGATGCCTCTTCACATTTCCTTACAACTCACATGGGTCCTGGCATAGCATGTTGGCTTGTGATGATCCTCTTCTTGGGTCCAAAATCAACACAACCTAGTTACATAGCACAGACACCAGGGAAGCAAGGCTGCTAGCTGATGGGGTGGTATTGCTTCTGCTAATGCAGGTCAAGTTTTTCTCCCTCCTTACTCCGTGTTCCTCTCTGCCTTTCCCCAAAAGAAAGTAAGGCTGATGTAGTTTGCTGTAATTATTGCTCTCTGAATAATCTGAAGGAACCAAGATTTTTATTTAGCTCTACCACGGATGTACAGGGTGTGCCACTCCACTTGAATCACCTTGAACTTGAATTCTGGACTTAGTGACTGTGCAGCTGCTGCTCCTCTTGTGTGTCGCTAGATGCTAATAGCTGTCTACACATGAGTTTATGTTGCCTAGCAGACAAGGAGGCACAGAGGTTGAGTGTGACTGGTTTACTGATGGATGTGTTTTTCTCCATTACTTTTTAATGAGCTTTGTTAAACCAAAAAACACCTGTGCCTTCTAGAAAAAATGTGAGAAGTGTTTATTTTAGTCAGGGTGTTTTGGTGTTGTCTGATTTTCTGCTCATGACTTGAGCTGAGTGGGTTTTAGATCAGCCTCCAACCTATTCCATGCATGTGAGTACTATTGATCATCCATTTGCTGCCAATAAAGTCCTCACCCTCAGCTTCCATACAGCACTAGCGTTCCAGCAATGGCTGTAAGGGGCACCTCTGGAACATTTGCTGTTGCCTTCAGAAGAGAGAGATTTTAGCTACCAGTGTCCTTCTACTGCCATACAGAAGCAAGATGTAGGCTTACTCTAGATAATGACCTTCTGCAATCAGGAGTCTTGCAGGGGCTATTCTGGGTATTGCAGACACTTTGCTGTGGTGCTTTCACATCTTCTCCTTCCTTCTAGAAGGGTTCGTATCTACCCAGCTTAGGTACCTTAAATTTAGTGAACAGGACAGCAGAAGCTCCAGATGACTTCAAAACCACTGATGCCTCTCTATGGACCTCTAGGGAAGTTAAGCTCTTACCGCAGGAAGACAGCTAAAGCCACCTAAAATTTAGGCACAAGTGGGGCATCCACTACATGATCTCTAGCTCACTTTTCACTTTTAGCAGAGATCTCAGAAAGTACACTCATACGATTTACTTGCTGGCTAGAAAGTTGTTGCTACAGCATACATTTGTCAGCCTTAGGGTGCCTGGAGCCCTGGAGCTCATCTGCATTATGGTAATTTGGAACAAGAAACCAACAGTAACAGTTGGCGTATATTCAAAGATTTTCTATTCATAACTTAGGCTTTTTATAAGTGATGAATTATTACTATGAACACTGGTTTGTTTGAGTGTGAGAGGGAATATGGATTCCTGAGTGCTTTGCCAGCAGAGTTCACATCAGTTCTACTTTCAGCAATGTATGTTAATGCAGCAACAAGGGAAACAGCATAAGCACTGTGAGGAGAGAGAAAAGGGAATCTCTGTGATTTACCAAAACTGGATATTAATGAATTACCTTACAGTAAGCACTTGCAGCTGCTTTTATGCTAATCATCACTTAACATACTTCTGTGTGGAGGGGGAGGATGAAGCCCGTACAGATGGTAGAACTGCATTAGTCTGGCCTATCAGAGTAGAAAATCTGGCCATTAATGCTTTATCAGTTCTCACTAACTTTGTTCTCACTTGACTGAATCATAGACATTTTTAAAATATGGATAGACTAAGCATAGTTCAATGTCACAGATATGATACAGGTAAGATTTTTTGATAAGCATTTGTAAAAGGGAGCTGCCTGTCAGAACAGTTTGCATTTTTTTCACACTCAGTCTTGGCCAGACTAAGATTTGTTTTCCGTTTTCCATGTAACCTGCCAAATGCATGCAGGTATCACTGTGGGAGGCTGGCATTTTCCAAATTGCTAAATCCTATCTAGATCTGGCTTCTTCTAGGAAAATTTGTGTGGGCCTTTGTTTTTCTTAGTCTTTTTGGAATTGACCAAGAATACGCTACCCACCTCACCATAGGACTGCTGTTAGCACACTGTATTTCAGGGGCTAAGTGCTGTGTATGTCTCCTTAAACAGATATGGACACGCGTGTGCATCTGTGTTGGTGAGTATATGCATACACATGCCTTCAGAAACTCAAGGCAGAAGCCATTGATCCTCAGGTTCCTAGCCACAAAGCTCGGAGTTCTTTTCTAGTTTCTAGCTCATGTCACACAATTCCCTTCTTAATCTTTTAGATATAACCAGAGGAGATGTGTCCAGATGCCTCTGATGTGAAAATAAATTTCAAACGAACTTTTGTAGGATTTTTCCATTGAATAGTGGGTGACCAGAGAAAGAGTTCTCTCTTCTGAGCTGGAATTTTGGTGAATCACTCGACATAACCAGGTCAAGTTTCCTTTCTGGGTAACAAGGAAAAATAATATTTATTGTGACAAAGCAATATAACTTCGGTTGTTATTGTTTTTTAAATGCTTTAACTGCCTTGTGGGGGAAGGATGAGAGAAATGCAAATGTTATCCATGAGAAAGACAATGTTTGCAGCTGGAGCAAAATCATTACAAATGACAGGCTTGAGAGCCACTCCAAAGGAGACATGGTGCAATGGGAAATAACAACTAATTGGGACTGTGAAGATGTGCATTTGGATAACACAAAACACAGACCATTAGATTTCTTTCCCACACTGAGTCATTTGCTAGCCTTTCCTCATGTTTGAACTGCTTTTTTCCTCACAAATTTCCTTTGAGTTTGATGTACAGGACTGGTACATCTCCTCCTATCTATGTCTTATTTGATGCCTTCCTCAACAGGAAACCTCACAGATAGAGGTCTCTGAGGTAGTCAGATTCCCTCTGCAATGTTAGGAAAAGTGTCTGGGTGTCTGACATTGACACTAACTTTAGCCATCAATGAAGGAACAGTTTCTGCATGGATTCAGCTGTTCTTCACTTTTAATTACCATCAGGCAGCCAGCACTAAGTGTGTGTATATGCCGATTTTGCTGAGCAGGATGATTGACGAGATAAGAAGAAGCTGGAGGTACTGTGGTGTGGGAGGGCAGATGGCAGAATTGGAAGTAAAAAGTCCACTGGAGTAAGGAGCAGAGGAAAGCTGTAAGGAGGTCGGATGGATTTCCTAATCTACAGGAAAGCAAGTTTCATTAGATCTGCATAACAACCTGTTTTATTCAAGTGTTGAAAGGAGGAAATACTCACAATGAAACTATTACAAAATCTGGCAAACACTGTGGCCTCTGATGTCATTGCGAAGCCCTCAGCTGGCGAGTTTGTCATGCTCATGACACTGTGTGTGTTTGCATAGCCCTCTATTATGGCCCTTTCATGCTTCCTTCTCTCATTACGGTAGTCATTATTTTCTAACAGAATCTCACCCCCTTTGACTTTTATTATTTCCTTAGTGCTGGTACTTACAGCAATATCAAACCACTGCCAGCAATTAAGTGACACTATTGCATGTTTCTTCACAACATTGTCTTCGCATGCCAACCTTTCCCCAGCAAAGAGCCACATCATTTTAATAGCCTACATCTCCCAGCCTTGTCTCCCTGGATGTCTTCTCCCTCACGCAGTGGGTGACCAGCCACTTTCAAAGCCCTACCTACCAGCTCAGGGCATTTTTCATCTTCAGTCACAGCCGTGTAATTTGCAAACAGTGCTCAGTGCTGGCTGGCAGGTCAGGAAGCTAGCAAAACAGTTCTTTTGGTTGAGATGATTTTCTGTTGAGACCAGGACAGAATCACGTATTTTTAATATGCAAGACAATATTAACAGCAGGGGTGTCAGGGGAGAGGATTAATATTTTGTTTCGTAAAGCAATTCAATCTTTCCTTTCAATACAGCTGCTGAGTTTTTTTACCATAACTAAATGCAATTAAAATGCTGCTGATCTGCACCACGATCTGTAAATTGGAGTCCACTGAAAATCCACAACCAGAAGCCACACAAATACACAACTCCTCTGCCCACACTGCTAGCCAAAAAAATCTTATGGCCATATAGTCTTTGATACATTATCTGGTATTTGTCAGGATTTATGTATCTTATTACTGTGCAATAGCCACAAAACACACCTAATTTGCCTACGAAAGAGAGACAATAATACGTCTTCCTGCAGAAGACTTCCTTTCCTTTCATATTGCCCATGAAAGATAAATGACAAGCCTTCCTGCAGAATTTTCTGGCAGTCTGGATCTGGCCATGCAAGTAGGTCAACTCTTTTCTGGCTTTCAAAAGAAAAATAAAATCACTCTTTTGTCCTTTCAATCTTTCTCGTCTACACTGTGAAATGACCATAACAAAATGAATCCTTCTTGTTCTTCCTAGTCCACCAAAACAGCTGACATATTGCTGGTCGCTGCAATTCAGTTCTCCATATTTGGCCATGGCCAAGGACTGCCTGCTTGAGGCTCTTTGCTGTCCCAGTCTGCTACTGGTTCCTTACTCTGTCAGTTATTTGCTTTGCATAGTCATTGTCATCCTCTCCATCCAATGCAGCCACAAAATGAGTTGATACTTACTTGTATTGCTGGGTCCTGTAGATCCCTGTTGTGACTCCTACAGTAATAATAGAAAAAAGGTACAGTGTGTTATTTTACAGCAATTTTCAGCTGCAATACTTGCTTGAACATTACCTTAACAATACGAACAGTGCTGTTAATTGTTCATTCAGTTTCAAAGTAATTTTCAAATGTAATTGTATCCTTGTAAGGATAAATCCAATATTTCTTTGAAAATCCATTAATTCTAAGGCTTGCAAACTTATTTCACAGCAACTCTTTAATGGTGCAATTCCTTGTATAGCTATTATGACTCTCCTGCTCACTATTCATTTATTGATCAGCCAAAACTCGTCTATTATCTTCTACAAGTTTAGAAGAGAAGGCAGGCGAAGGCCAATATTGTTTCATGGATCATTGGATTCCTGAGGTAGTAGTAGACCTGGTTTTTCCTTTTTCTATGCTGATATTGACAGCACCAGAGAATGGAAATACAGACTTTAGTTCAGGGTCCCCAAGATTACAAGGTCAACATTGTATCACAAATGCAATATTTTATATATGGTGCAACAAATCAGACCATATTTTTCCTAATGTGCAAACGTTCACAAATTACTCACAGAATTTGTTTGCATTCATAAAAATATAAGAGAAGCCTATAAATAGGAGGGAAATACAAATATAAACTATAATAAAAAGATGTTTAAATTAAGGAGAAAAAGAACACTCTGCTACGGATGACAGCAGAGAACGTATCCTATGTGTAAGTCTGCTTCTGAGTAATGCCACCTCTCCCAGGAATACCACTTTGTACCTATATATGCTGGAGTTACAGCTGAGAAGCCAGCTACCCACAGCAAGACAAGCCATCATTTTCGGTGAAGAGTGGGCACTGGACCAGTTCCTGGCTGAACGATCAGCCAAACGCACAGCACATCATGAAAGAAACGGCAAGTCCCCAGAGAGCTCAAGGATTCTCTTTCTTGGCCAAGCTGAGGTTTTGCTGCTGATTCACTCAGAAGCATTCCTCAGGGTTCGGGGCCCCAAGACTTTCCTGCAATCTGTAAATGGAGGCTAGCTAGACCACAGGCACTAAGGTCTCGAGGGTTTGGTTAGTCAAATCCCTTTGATGCGGACCATTTGCTCTAGAGTCAAGGCTCTCCAGACTGCAGGAATTCACTCTGTAATTTTTATGCTATAACGCACAGCTGCAATTCACTGCTATCCTACATATCTAAAATGAGAGACAACAAATTTTTGGGTAAGAGCTTCTATCTTCAACTACAGTATGGAAAGATCTGTACTGCATTTCACACAATGACAATAATTTCTCAATAATTTGAAATCATTGACTTTTGAAAAATTGCTTCAATGTTTTGCAAATGCTTCTGATGGCTATTAAAGTCTGCTTTTTTTCTGGTGACTGAATGTAATCTTAAGAAGTCAGGATCAGTGGTGATGTAGTGACATAAGCACTTGAAATTAACTGCTATTCTAGTAGCCAGCCAGTCTGCCAATGAAAGTAGTCTATTAGAGCATATTCAGTTCCCAGAATAGTGACTTTATGTACCTAGAGAAGTTTTGGGGAATACAATAATTTTGATGGAAATATCCACAGGTTTGTTAAACTATTTGAAACCACTAAAAAAGATGCAGTTCACTCTTTTACATTTTTATCAACATCAGCAAGAATGCACACCCCCTTTTAATTGTCTGCATAGTCTTGAATTTGACTTTAGAAAAATATATGAGCTGTAACATTTTCACTTCTCTTTTTAACCAATTCTTTAAAATAAATGTCTGTATTCTCAACAAATTATTCTTAATAATAAAGGCTAATACAAGCATTTCATAGTGAAATAGAGAGTGTTCGCACTGAGGTAAGAAAAAATATGACTATATAATTTAGAACCAAAGATGAACTCTTCAGTTCTAGGGATTATTTTCTGGTGCATTTGCTCCAGCTTGTTAAAATCAACAAGAAAGGAAAAATTAAATGAATTGAAAATGTAAAGAATAACATCACTAAAGTAAATGTATTGAGTATGTAACGAATAACATCATTATCATAACTTCCCTTCTGCTCAGAATAATCACCCAATAACTTTGTGACAAGACACCAGTTTTCCTGGATTGGGTAAATGAATTCTCAAATAACAAAATGATGACTGATCCCCTAACATCACATACACATAACTAGAAATTAAACACCTGGTCAGACTTTCAAGACATGAAATCACAATAAAAATGAAGAAAGAGAAGAAAGAAGGCAGGTGAATTAACAGCATTTTTCTCCCTACAAGAGTAGAGAATTAATGCCTGAACACGAAAGCTCATTCACACAAGCATCAATTGAGCTCTTATTTACCAAATTTAATTATTCATTTAAAGTTTATTTATTAAGATGTTTTTAATAGAATTACAATCAAATAATGCCTGGTCATTTGTATGTAACAAAGTGTGACAGAGATAGAATAAAGGAAATCATACACAGCCTGTCACATCACACTCTGATTCAATTATCCTTAAGCTTTGAAAAACAAGAAATAAAGAGACTGTCATTGCCCCTTCCTAGTAAATTCAAGAGTACAAATTAATTCCACAGAGAAAGAAAATTCAAAGTTAAGGATGAAACGTAACTTTATGCCCTCTATTACACAAAGGACAGTTCCCTAAATGTGCTCTCCCAGCAGCAATGTGCTGGGAAACCTACTGAGTGGTGCTGCATTTGTCAAACCTGACCTGGACTTTTCTTCCATTCTTGTGCATTAATGCAAACCTCCCATGTTAATGAGACCTTATTTCATATAAATGTATAGCTTATCCACATTAATCACCCCATCCATCTACCATATAGTTATATAGATGGACACATCCTCACATGCAGTTTCAAAAATGGAATTCTGTTATATTTGTGATATATAAACCTCAGTTATTTACCTTTTATTGCTAGACTGATTTTAAAACCAGTCTAGCTACAGATGCTGTGGCCTTTGCAGCTTTAACAGCCTAATTAACAAATTTCAAGTCTCAAGCTGTCATATCACTAATTACTTGAGTTGCAGGTTAAAAGCAGTTTGGCATGTACAGGAACTAATGAAGCTGACAGCTTTTATAGACAAAAAAGTCAGGATGATCCACATTGTTGTAACAGGGCAGTAGTTCTACAAGCTTCTCTTTTTCTCATTCCCAAAATGATGAGTAACTTTACACCCGGGAACTACCTTCTGCTAAAAAGTAATTGCAGTCCACTTGCTTCTTTGGAGTCAAGTTTTTGGAAAAGGCATTGCAAATGAACTGAAGTGATCTCTCAACACTGCTACAAAGACTGAAAATGTATTCACGGAACCATGCATCACTCAGAACTAAGAGATGAAGCCAAAGCCCTGAAAGTAGACTTTTAATCTCTTTGCTGGCCTTGGCCATTACTTGACTGACAGGCCCATTTCTTTGAATAACATGTGATCTACCAGAGTTTGAAGTAGTTCTCAGGTTTCAACAAGTTGGGACAACTACATAGGTACCTGCAGCAAAGCTTCCTAAGAGTTATGGAGACATCTCCTATGAGATCCAATAAAGATTCTCCACAACACTGTCAAAAGCACTAGCTATCTTGTAACTGTTTCAAAAGCATGCTCGAAAAATTAGGAAACCAATCTTTGCGCTTTGGAGCCTGAAAAGTAACTGCCTTTTAAGATTTGTGACTGCTCAGATTCAGGGTAAGCTGCAGGAGTAGCTTTTAATTATTTTTAAATATTTGAAGTATTTACAATTATCATGATGTATTGGACATACAATATGGACAGTAATGCAGGATTTTGCCAGGACTCTGATGAGTTCTGTCGGGCATTTTTTCCCCACGTCATACAAAATGCTCTAATTTCTGACGATGCAGACCACCAAGGCCACAATACACTTGTGATGTCATTATATTTATAAAAGTATGCCCATGTCTTATTACATGAAATATTGTCCATCTTAAGATTAAATAAAATGGAAATTTTACTTTGGTAAGAGAAAAAGAAACCACAGAGAAAAGGCTCCATACAAATGAATGGTAGATCTCCGCAATGGCTCTGCAGCTCAACTGTTAGAATATTTACCAAAGAGATGAATGGACAGGAAGAGAGAAGATGAGAAAGTCAATATTAACATTACTCACATATCTTTTGCCCTATGGTCTGTGGTTCTCCTATTCCTATATTTATCACAACACATTCAGCTGTGAGGAATCGCATTCCTGATGGCCGCACAGATACACTGACAGATGCATACCTTGTTCATGCACCTCTACATGCATGACACTTAGGGGCATCATGTGCTGATAATTATGGCAGAAACTGCAGAGCTGCAAGCAACACTTCATTTTTGTCATCCATATCTAGGCACTTCACCTGCTTGTAAGTAGCTGATCCATTTATTTCCTACTGGATTTACTCTAACATAACAAGCCTCTAGCCTGCCTACCATCTTTAATTAGCTGCCTGCCTTCAATGAGCAAATAGACACTGAGTTATTTCCTTCTTTTTCCTTTCATAACATGCCAGGGATGTTTTGGTTTACACCCATGGTTCTTCAAAATCGTGACACTCTCATCCACGCAAAAGCTGGATGCAAATCATGAAGGTTTCTTGGCTTTGTGGTTATAATTATTTTCTACACTAAATTTTGCAGAATGGACTTAAATGTTACAAAAAGAGTTTGCTTTAACAGCAGAAAAGCTATAAACAGCACCAATACCATCATTCAAGCTTGAACATTTCATGAAATATGCTAGTGATACAGTGTGGAATTTTTTTGGATCTTGCATAGGATAGCTGACTTCATGCCTTCCTGACTTGCCAAGTATAAATAATGTGACTTCCTCAAGCTCATGCCAACGAGCTTTATCATGCTGCATGACATCCTTCCCGTGATGTACATACAATAGTGGAGCTAGTTTCAAGGGACCATCAGCAGGACCAGTGGCCTTTGTCCCTTGAGGCTTCCCTGGTAAACACTTCTGTGGCCCCTCTGAGCATCATGGCACTGGGCTTCCTAGCTTTGTTTTTCTAGCAAAGCTACCCCTGAGGCCAGGTTGGTGGCAGGGAATATATGCCCATTCCTCAGCCCTCAACTCCAGAGGCCAGTGTATTAGTAAAGCTCACTTCAGACCTCAGTGGTTTAAAAAAATAGTCTTGGCTACCAAAGCCAAATGAAGCAGGAGCAATGGATACTAGCAGGAGCTTCTTGATTTTCAGCTGTATGTGCCCTGATACATCAGTCAGGAGCCTTAGCAGGTGCCTGCAGAAGGCACCACAAATGGATATCCCACAAAGAGCACTTGCAGTTTCGCCTTGCAGTGAGGAACCTGCGACCTCCACAACAGCAACTCTGCTGCTGCTGGGAGATTTACAAACAAGACTGTGTAGCCCTGCAGAGGCTGTAAGTATGAAAAAGACAGGGGATACTGGCACACACATGGAGAAGGTCATCAACTTCAGCCTAGAGACCTCACACACTTAATCAGGGTTCATGTAGGACATATTTTGAGGTGCAGGAGGAAACATGTTCTACAACATGTTTCGTCTCTTACCTTGTTTGGGAAGGCAAACTTGCTTTGTTCTGCTTTTCCTGGTGTCTGAATAGCTGACAGTGGTGGAGGCCATGAATGGGTCATCTCCTGAAAAACAATATTGTACAGCAAACTGTGTTTAGAAATTCAGTGGAACAGGACACAATGATAAACATGGTCAGAATGATAAATGCTTAACACTTGCTCCTTGGTTAACTCTTAAAATTGCCTCATTCATCGCAATGGGGTCAAATAAGGTCATAACTGCATTTTTGTGCCTTGCAGGACACGGATATGTGGCAAGCCCTATACGAGGTGTGCTGCACTCCACTGTTGTCTCTTCCCTGTTTTGATTTTAAGGACAATTTTTAGTAGCTAAGAGATATACTTAGTTTGACCTGACTTCTATGCAGCCATCCTTGACACAGCTTCAGGCAGCAGGTAGACACTCATTCAATACTGTTATCATTAAAATCCGAATGAGTTAATCTCCAAAGCAAGGCTGCTTTTGGGAAGTGTAAATTAAACACTTCAGACAAGGAGTTTGTTAGGAGAGAGGCTTCATGTTCCTCTCCAGTGCAGGCTGTTAAAGGATGGGCATGTTTTTTGACATGTTCAGCACTAACAGGCATAATATTTGGTACACAGTAATTTAAAAGAATATGAGAAGTGATGTGGAGTGTGACAACCCTGAGGATCTGGCCCACAAGTTTCAAAAGCCTAAGAGCAAATAACATCCTCCCTAAGCACGGGGCTTAGTGACAGTAGCAAGGGTTTGCCTGGCAGATGCTTTGCTGAGTTGTGATACTATTAGCTGACAGTGGAATTAATTCTCAGTTATATTCCAAGGAGATGTAGCGAGATCCATGATCAGTTCCAAAATAACACTGGAGTTTTATTTCCATGACTCATTCCTTTGTAAAGAGAAAAGAAAATGTTCTTATTTAAAAAAGGTGCAGGTGAGTCTCTTATCCATCCTTCATTAGTGCTGATGGAAGTGCTTCCTGACCTGGCATAGACTGAGTTGGGGCATTTTCTACATAGAGGAAAGTCTCTGGCTGTTCTGCCAATGAAAGGATCAGCCCTTTCATCATAGTTTATTAATAATAAATGTCACCTTTAAAGCATGCTTGATAAACAGTTTATTTCCTAATAAAAACTGCATTATTTTATTTTATTTGAGGCTAAAATGTTACATGATTTATTATACTTCTGTAATCTACGTGCATGCCTCTAATCAGAGCATCATCTGGTTTGCAGTTTCAGTATCAGAATTGCTTTGCTTTTCACTTCTTTGAGGCAGACTGTTCATCTTATTACTTCCTTATCTGATAAGTGCCAGCAATATCAGTGTATAGTAATTTTTAATATACAGTAAGTTCTTTAAACTCAGACAACAAAAACCACAGGCAACCAGATTGCTGTTTGCCACAAGTACCTGGAAACACGTGCTATTGTTTTTATAAGATTAAGGAGTTACATATTGAGAAATATTCCAACAGTAAAGGTTTATGAGAATCAGTTGCTGAAAAGGAGATTTGCAATGCAGACATTTAACCTTAAGGATGTGATCTGAAAGTGCTTTCTCACTTGCTTTTCTCTGCCTTGCCCTTACAGGACCATTTGCTTAATTTCTAGAAAACGCGTTGATGTGCATATAGACTAAAGGTGTTTACATGGGCAAAACCCTGCTCCCAAACAAACAAAGAGTTTTTCCTAGCGAGTTCAGGTCTGGAGCCCAAAAGTACACATAGAAATGAACTACGTGTCCCTTTCTTCTGAAGGGCAATACTTTACGTTATCTCTGTCAATTGAAGAATTGAGGCAGCCAGACTCGGAATATTTGATGACTTTGACCTAAAGTTATTCTGCTTGCAAAATATGCTGGTTTGTACTTATGATTTCCATTTGCACAAGAAGCATTTCCTCCAGGTTATATGGTGGCTGACCCTAACTGTCGCCTTCAGGGGAGCATCCTCTCAGATGTCTGCTATATGCCATGCAGAAACCAATCTGTTAAAGCAGCAGAGCTCTTCCCTCCCACCTTGCCTGCCCGAGTCTGACAATGATGCCTTCACCCAGGGAAAGGACCAGAGCACTGATTAAAAATAAGGGTGCCCTTTTTTTTTGACATGTCAAAATCTTTCATGTCTTCTTTTCCTAAAGATTATTTCTCATCCACACTTCAATGAGAGTGGCCTTAATGGGCTTTAATTTTTTCCCAGCTAGCTTCTCTTCTGCCTTTTTACTTTGAGTTGTGCTACATAATAAAGCGTTCTACATAATTTAAATCTGACATAACCCTTTCTGACACAAGACTTTAGTAAGACTACTAATATTTGCCAGGGTTAATAATTGCCATTATCATGAATATTTGAATGTGAATTTATTAGAAGAATATTTTGAGTTGTGAAGTATTTATCGCTACCCTTTGGAATTCAGAGAACTATAAAATGAAATAAAATTAGGAAAAACCCCAGAAAACTAACATGAAAAAATACTCCAAAGTATAGGTTCTCATCCCTGAGGAGTGCTAACATTTAATTTTAGTGAGATATTTTCTTAAAAGAAAAACATTAAAAAATGTACAGTCTCCTTCTGGCTGCCATGGACAGGATCTCAAAAATCAGCAGAAAGAATTTAGGTGTCCAACAAGCATCAACACTTTTCAAGGTCAAGCAGAAAGAAATACAGAATGTGTTCCTGCATGCCAAATCTCATAATTTTAGATTAACCTGAAGATATTTAAGACAAATTAGAAGAACCAGAGGTGGCATATGCTTATCATTTACCAAGATCTCTTTTTTTCTTCAGTACATGGAGTGAAATGTTTGAAAATGCAAGCCCAAACGGAAAATATATAACTAAGTAAATAGAAAGGACTCAACTTTCATTATTAAAATAAACTTTCATGGACAGCTTCTCTTTTTGCTTAGCTAACTTCTCTGTCCTTTGAGCCTGGGATTGCCAGCAGTGGCAGAAGGCACCCACTGGACTGAAAACAACGTTTCAAATGGACTGATGAAAATTTAAAGGCACTTCAGATCCTTGGAATCTTCCAACTGGTGCTAGAAATTAGACAGAGAAAAACCAGGAATTTATTTTATCATAAATCTAACAAAAAATAAGTCTAAAACACCTAGCACCTGAAAATGTTCCAGTCACTACAAGATGCCTGTCTCTCTTAAAACCAGTTTAGCTCTTTCTCCAAACTTGATTATGTTAACCCTCAAGTCCTGAATAGTGTTAATCAAAGGAAGAACTGAGAAGCCATTTGACGTCTGGAAGTGGGGAAAACAAAGATTTCTAGATCAAAGGAGGAAGCCCTTACTACATGGCTTAAAAATTCATGTGAACAAGCATGTGTACGAAACTGCAGGACAGCTTGTTTGAGATGAAGATGACTGCCCTCCTCCTTCTGCTGCCAGATATACAAGGCTGAGGAGTGGCTCTGAGATTCCCTTTCTTTTTAACATACATTTCTCCTAGTGAAGGTTGCAGCGGTATTATTTCATGCTGGCATCTTGGTGGTGGTGGTGATGGTAGGTCTCATTCACGTGCATATTGTAACTCTATCAGTCTCCACATGTAGTAAATCAGTTTTCAGAAGTTATACATAAATAGCCAGTTTTACAATCTATAAAGGTCCAAGTCTAGTTAATCTTAGTCAACACGCCAACTTGGCTTTTTTTCTTGCTGAAGAGAAAACCTTCAAAGAAATCAACAGTATTGCATAGCCTTGCTCCAAATTCAGTTTCTGCAGCAAAATTAAGTAATGGGACATTTCTTGTGGATTAATGACTGCTTGGCAGTGGTTTGTTTGGGGCTTTTAACCCGAGCTTGTAGGTAATTTTTCAGGAAGAGTACTATGCAGAGGTAAATAATAGTATTCACTCTAGACTTGAGGCAATTCTATTTATCTAGTGCCATCAATCTTGCTGTGTGGCACATGATATCAGGAATGGCTGAACTGATTCAGAAAAATTGTAATTAATAAAAAGTAGAGAGATCAATATCATCTAGATTTAAAGTCTAGTCACGTGTATTATCTTGCTGTTCATTCACTGCCAAAACCAGAACTTATAATCTGGCCATTAAGAAAACTGTTTAATCCTCCTCTTTGCTTGTGCTCATCTAGCCAATTTTTGATTCATAATATTTTGTCTCTCCACAGATGATGATTTAAGAAATGTTTGTAGTGTCTCAAAAAGGACCCTGTCAAACACCTTTTGAAAATTATTTTAGCTGGCTCAGCTTCATCCACTGTTCCACTGACATGTCTCAGGAATTATTGGAGATTGGTGAGACAATTCTCCTTTGCAAACACTCTGTTGGTTCACTCATGGGGAACACAGAGGCTCTCTCTTTGTAGTTACCTACACTAAAATGCAGATTTTAGGGAAGATTTAGATATATTTATTCAGCTGGAAGTCAAGGCATCACAAAGCTAACACAGAGCTTTCCAAGACTCTTCAGCAGTGATCACAGGACACAGTTTGAGAACCTCTAATCCAGTTACTCTCCTGTCTTCATAAAATAGGTTTTGGGTTTTTTTTTTTCAACACAGGAAATTTTCTCTTTAACTGCTGTCATTTGGCAAAGATCCCTTCCAGTTCAGCAAAGCTACACTGGCACTAGCTGACAATGTCTATGATTTTAGTGTCAAACATCCAAAGGAAAGAGTCAGACACTGAAACTTTTGGAGACTATGTTGAAGCTGACAGCATTTCACTATGATAAGGTTCCCATGATGTAAAAAGCAAATATTTTTAAAATACTAATTTCTCTAGTATCTGTTACTGCTGCAGCTTTTCTAACCCAAACCTCAAATATACTCCTGCAAAATAGAAAGACAAAGCTGTTTCCTCTTATTTCTTTCTGATGTCACTTATCCAAACTACAGCTACTTAACCCTTTTTCTTCATCCTCATAAGCTCCGTAGTTTCCTTTAAGCACTTGGTAGTTCTCTTCTTTCCATTTGAGCACTTTCTGTTTTGTCATTATCATTTTGGCAACATGTTATTCAGAACCACCCCCCCAACAAAACAGCTTGCTATTTTCCAGTTCCCATTGTTTCCTTTTTTACTTCCTTTCCACTCACTTATGGGCGAAGTTTTAATTAATTGTTAATATTTATGTCACATATGTTGCAAAATGCTTTCTAAACTTGAGATAAGTGATAAATGTGGTTTCTTCCACCCGCTAACTGAAGGATGCAACAATGCAACTAATACAAGCTCCCTGACATGGAGCTGAAATAGCCATAAGGACAACATTTATGCCAAGCTTGGTGCCATTTCAGCACTGGACCTCAGGCAGCAGTTCTTCTGCCTCCACTACTCCTGCTAAACTCATTTCAAGGGATCACTTTTTTTTTTTTTTTTTTTCACAGCAATCTCCTGCAAAACACATTCTACCACACTTCGCATTTGGCTCCAGTCCCAAAATCCTTCAAATACTTTGTTGCTTTTTGTAATATGAATTTCTTTCAATATGTTTCGTTGCAGTAACATCCAAAGATAGATGACAATTCAGGGGAGAGTACTTGTCAAGGAATTTTCTTGTTCTAAGGAAAGAAATAAACATAATTGTGTAGCTTGTGACTGTGTCATTTGTGCTGTGCTTGGTTCTTCAGACCTGCTCTGATGGGCGTCAATTAAAATTGCTGGACAGAATCAGGACTCACTGTGTGTGTGCATGTGCCTGTGTGCTGGGGAGAAGGAAGGGGGAAAAAAAATTAGGCCCTTGGAAAGGGAGAAGGTCAGAGATTTTGCAGACTGCAGCATTAAAGAATGTGTTCAGCATTAAATCTGCAGATGTTTGGTATCTACAGAACTAAACCATTCCAAATCATGAACATTTGCAACGTGATCTGAGGATAAATTCACTCTACAGCAAATCACAAATACCAGTACAGTAAGTTTCTGTTTGGAATATGTTATCTCTACTTTAGTGGAATCATCCTGCAAATAACCTGCAACATTTAGTCATGGTCCAGCAATCTAGGATAGATAAACATAAAAGAGTGTTACAGACACTAACTTAGCAAACTGACTTATTTAAATCCTCATTGTATGATTACAATTGTTTAACACTAAGTCTTGCAAATTTTCATTCTTTTTGGGGAGACCAAATGAGCCTATAAGCCCAGAAGAAGCTATGAATGCCCAAGACAAATATTGTTTGATACTAAGAGCACGTGTTAACTAGAGTATAAGCCATGCATGCCATGTTCTCATATCAAAGTTTAATACAAAAATATTAATCTCTATCAGGAAAGAAAGAACGTGTCTCTTTACAGGTAAATCATAGAACAGAATTTAGGGGGTTTCCTTAAAAACTTTTAAATATTCCTACAGAAAAAAAAAAAAAAAAGAAATGGACAAAATCCCTCCATTAGCTACAGTGATAAATATCTGTTCTGAGCTAAGAAACTACATTTTTAGGTGAATGCATTGGGCCATATGATATGACAAACTGTATGAAAACCAATCTTGCCCGGGCAAGCTGAGATGATGCGGTTAATCAAGGCACAATCTTTATTAGCGCATTAACCTCCTGCACCCAAGGACTGTGGATTCTAACTCTTGAATTTCCATGCAAGACTGATGCAGCTAGTTTTCCACTCTCGGTTGGCAGTAAGCTAACAGAAGTAGCTAATGAAGATGAATAGCTGCCTCTTGGGAGTAGGGGGAGGAGAAGGAGGAAAGGAAAAAAACCTAGGATACTTCAAGGTCCAGATCTCTGCATGATTTCAGATAACAATGGAAAAAGTGCACATAGTTGAAATTTTCAGAGGTCATAACAAGCATGTTAATTCTGAAGTCTGCTAACAAGGCAACGGCAGTGGTCTCAACATTGCTTTGGAAACATTTCAGCAAGTTAAAACAGAAGCTATTGAAAATAAAGACCAGGATACTGATCAGGATCTTACCCTGTTTTTTATGGATGATTGTATTAATACGGACATAGGAGCAGAAAAAAACTGTCCACAGCTAATAAGCAGACACATTTACTGAGGAAAACATCTGTGGTTTGGAGAAGACAAAAATACCATCGTGGTAAATATTTAGCAATACTGAAATATCTTTGCCACAAATGTGTGTAATGTTCTAATACAAACATCCCTTGATTACAGATAGAAATACGCTGCTAAATTCAAGGAGGTCATTGAAGCAAAATTTGTGAGGAAAAAAATATCTAGTTTTTTTTTTTTTAAACTAGACAGATTTTCCCAGTTTCTTATTTTGTGAGATACTGGAAGCTTGCTGATGGGTACGTTAGTGGTCCCAGTTCACTCCCTGGACAGACACTGAAATGGCAGATCATTTGTTTAGCCTAATTTGTTCTTAGTTCTAGTCTTCCATACTCCTGAAGCCAGTTTAAGAAATAGGAGGTACCATAAAGACTTAGTCAGTTCTTGGGAACCCAAGGGCTCGTACAAAAAGGTTTTCTGTGCATCTACAGCTGAGACTCACCAGTGGGTATGAATTGGTAATTTTAGCTCGGTTTGTTCAGCTAACTGATTGAGAATTTCAGGCTTCATGAACTTATGGGAACACAGTAGTGCCTGTTTGCTCTGTGCACAAGTTACAGGCTGATATTACATGAAGTAAATACCTTGTGCTCTAAGATTTAAGGTGCAACCAGAATGCCTCTCAGCCAATGTACCTGTGAAGGCTGCCAACCATTACAAGAAAAAAGAAAGCTTCTATTCTGTGCTACTATGATAAACTTCCTCATCAGTGTGAAAAGATGATAGAGAGGGGAAAAGACCGTGGAAAGAAAAAAGACAGAATTAAAGTATTAGAAGTTAAAGTGCTGTCAAATGTGACTCTATAAAGAACAGCTCAAAGAGGTTTTGCACTTGTGATTACTCAATGATATTAGATGAAATTTGCTTAATTTACAGGTAAAAATTACACTGGGCTGGGACATCAGACTGCAGAGCAGAGCATGAAGGCAGGAGATCTCCTTCCCTGCCATAGCACAGAGAGGTTCTGCAAGGCAAAGTGGCCTGTAAATCCTTTCCAGACAACCTTGCATGGATGTGGCTGACTGCAATTAGCAAACAATTTTGTTTATGATGCTCTGACAACTTGGGGAATCTGTTCATATACAAGTCATTTATTCTCAATGAGATTAAGAAATCAGTGTAGCACTGCGTGCTTCAGTGTATGTGAATTCAACCATCTGTTCTCAAGGTTGCATCGTGTGACTCCTAGATTTGAATTGACAGAAAAATCTTCATCTTGATGATTTGCATTCTAGAAGGAGCCCAGTGGCACAATGTGATAGCTGAAGCCAAGAAAGACTAGTTCAGCTAAGATTATAGAGGTGTACAAAGTTGAACACAGGCAAACTCAGGTCCACAAACAAAGAATGCCATATATTCATGGCAGAGTGGGGTACTGGACCCAGAAAGGAGTTAAGAGATCACCAGAGGACAAGCAACTGAAAATAATTTCCCAACATATCATGCTCTTGCCCAAAGAGCTCATTCCATCATTGTGAATTTGAAAGCAGAGAATGCAGCACAGTAAAGCTGGTGAGGCCAATGCTGGAATAGCCTGATTTTTGTTCTTAAAAACCTACAGAAATTCTGAGAAGGTGAAAAAAGAACAAAAAAAGATCACAGATATCTACAGAGATCAGACTTGTTAGACTAAGGGGGTATGATGCTTGATCTGTATAAGCAAACGACACTAAGCTGGATGGAAGTGTCGATCTGCTGGAGGGTAGGGAGGCTCTGCAAAGTGACCTGAACAGGCTGGACTGCTGGGCAGAGTCCAATGACATGAGGTTTAGCAAGGCCAAATGCCAGGTCCTGCACTTCGGGCACAACAACCCTGTGCAGCTACAAACTGGGAGAAGCCTGGCTGGAAAGCTGCCTGGAAGAGAGGGACCTGGGGGTGTTGGTTGACAGTGACTGAACATGAGCCAGCAGTGTGCCCAGGTGGCCAAGAAGGACAATGGCATCTTGGCCTGTATCAGAAATGGCGTGACCAGCAGGTCCAGGGAGGTTATTCTCCCCCTGTACTCGGCATTGGTGAGACGGCACCTCGAGTACTGTGTTCAGTTCTGGGCCCCTCACCACAAGAAGGATGTTGTGGCTCTGGAGCGAGTCCAGAGAAGAGCAACGAAGCTGGTGAAGGTGCTGGAGAACAAATCTTATGAGGAGCGGCTGAGAGAGCTGGGGTTGCTTAGCCTGGAGAAGAGGAGGCTGAGGGGAGACCTTATTGCTCTCTACAAATACCTGAAGGGAGGTTGTGGAGAGGAGGGAGCTCTGGCATCTCCTCATAAGTGACAGGGGACAGGACAAGAGGGAATGGCCTCAGGCTCCACACGAAGAGGTTCAGGCTTGACATAAGGAAAAAATTCTTCACAGAAAGGGTCATTAGGCAATGGAACAGTCTGCCCTGAGAGGTGGTTGGCTCACCTTCCCTGGAGGTGTTTAAGGTGCAGGTAGATGAGATACTGAGGGGCATGGTTTAGAGATTCGTGGGAATGGTCGGACTCGATGATCTGGTGGGTCTCTTCCAACCTGGTGATTCTATGATTCTATGATCTTCATAAGGGGAAAAAAACCCCTCTAACATGATTTCTAAAAAACTTATTTGTAGCCATCTGTCAAAGTGTTCCAAGTTAAAAGGCAGAACTTCTACGGAACTCTTTCAACAGGATTCACAAAACATGACTGCCTCAAGGTTATTCATGCTTAATAGGAGTCCATGTATACAAATTTCCAAATAGATCGCAGTGGAAAATGTTGTCAGCTCACAGCAACACAAAATGGTGAAACTCACTAACTTCTTGTATCATGAGCCAATGGATAGATGGACAAAAAGGCAACCTGAATTTAGGAAAAAAAGAACAACTTCTTATAAGCTGGTGTCTCACTGCTGGGATGCATTGCTATGGAAATTCCTGTCTTCATCTTTTGAAGTCTTGAGATCAAGAAAGGATGATTTTCTGAATGATATGCTTCAGCCAAATACAAGATAATGGACTTGAAACAGGTGAGAGTGGCTGCAGTTATCTAACTTGATATAGAGGTCAGAATGCTAGTCAGACTTGGTAATAAAATATGTCATTTAGACTCACATCTAAAATGTACCTAAATGGGAATCTTGTTCTTTATTTTGGAACTTCTTTTTCAATCCACCAAAAGCCTTACCATGTATGGCTTTCAATACAGGCTTTATAAATCAAGAAAATATGTGAACCATTTGTATTCACGTATGAATGCTAGGTACTGGCCCCAAAAGCAGTGATTAAGAGAAAGGGATGTTCCATTGCATTTCAGAGAAGATAGAAGCAAAAGATTTTTTCTTTTCTTATGGATCAGTTATTGTTCACTCATAGTTGATCCCTGCTGCTTTTGATTGTATAAGGTCTAGGTGCATCACAATGAAGCTTGGTGACTCTTATATAGCTCTTGCTAGAGTAAGCGAAAAAGATAGAGACAACAAGATGGGGTGCATCAGCAGATCTAAGATGTGGAGCATCCTCTGGAAGTGACTTTCTATATTGTCTAGAGATGGAATCCAGGCTGCTGCACTTTGTCCTAAAGTGCCTTGGAATAGAGTGTGTGTGTGTGTGTGTGTGTGTGTGTGAGTTAAGCATGCACAAGGCTTCTCTTCCCTACCATATTTTTCTTGGAAACATCAATACTCCACATGATCTTTTAATACTTTCACATTAAGAAGATGTTGCTGTTTCAGAAAGGTTATCTGTGATCATCTAAAATGTCTTCCTTAGATATATAAGCAACTCAGTATCAGATTTTCCAGTTTTAATTTTGTGAGTAGTGAGAAGATTAGACAGTTGACTTTCATCTTTTCCTTCTAAAATTCATATTTGGATTATGTCTTAGCCTGGAAGAGCATCTTCTGGATGGCAGAGGAAAGTTGAGGTATGCTCCCCATGTGGCACCCAGTCTTGACCCCTGGAGTTAAGTCTGAGGTGTGCAGAGCTTTATTCCAGCAGGTCCATGTAGGCACAGCCACTACCCAAGGTGGCTCTTTAGAAGGTTGCCTCAGGAGGTTGTAGTGAGAAGGGTGTTGGTCTCTTCTCCCAATTAACAAGTGATAGGACAAGAAGAGTGGCCTCAAGTTGTGCCAGGGGAGGATTATATTGGATGCTAAGACAAATTATTTCATAAAAAGAGTTGTCAAGCACTGGAACAAGCTCCCCAGGGAAATGGTGTAATGACCATCCCTGAAGGCATTTAAAAGATGTGCTCTTAGGACATGGCTTAGTGGTGAACTGCGCAGTGCTAGCTTCACAGCTGGACTTGATCTTAAAGGTCTTTTCCAACCTAAATGACTCTATGATTCTATGATTCTTTGCCTTTGGTTGTCTTTAGTAACGCATATGCCCTCCTTCCCTGGGTAGGCACAGAAGAAAGACAGCCTCTGTGCTACCAACCACCCATGCCAGGGCCTAGGAAATGAGTCCTGGTCAGAAGTGGGTGTCAGGTGCAAACATCCTCCGTCTTCTTCCAGGGCTCCCTGAACAAACAACCTGGATTCCCCTGGAGTATCAGCAACACGTGCTGGATAAAACACAGCGAGGTGGCAGAGAGCATCTTGGTGCTAGAGCCAGAGGCTGGTGAGCCTGCTACAAGGCTGGCTAGATCCTGCTGCACAAGGAAAAGTGAGATAATAGCATTTCCATTTTCCCCATGTGTAGTCCCGTTCCTATATGTATATGTAAATTATAATTTCTCTGGATGAGCATTATCTTGTAGCATGTACATGGCACTTTCCATATTCAAGTTATGTTTTTGTACAGAAGTCACCAGGAACAGTAGGTTTTGTTGACTTTCACAGTGGTAAAATCACTAGCACAAGCAGTCAGAGATGCAGAGGACCAGAATAGTCCCTCTTAGATGAGGTACTGGATAATTCTGAGATGTAATCAGCAGTAAAAAATTAATTGATAAACAAGGCTTGCACAGTGCTATGGTAGAGGTACTGTACCAAGGATATTTTACCCACTACCAAGGAACCTTCTCAAAACTACTATTGCACCATGAATTGCTGAATGTAGTGATTTTTGAATCGACAGAAACTTTTATGGAGAAGATAATCTATTTTAGATGAGTGAAGTGATTTCCTTTTGGTTTTGACGTCTTCCAGTGTAAATGTTTGAACAATTTTGTCCAAAACATGTGCCAAAAGCACAAGGGTTAGGAAAAGTGGAAGAAAATATGTACTAGAAGACTCCTCAAAATAGCTGGAGAATTCAATAGATAAGTCCCAGTGGATGCACTCTCCCTCTGGAGTTCCAGAAGCACTTCTGAGACTCCCATCCACGCATGCCATGAACACTGGCCAATGCAAACTGAGCTCAGCAAGGCTGGAAGTTTCATTGTTGAGAGCAGAGGCACATTTAAAACCTAAATCCTAGTGTTATATCTCAGTTTTTGCTTGGCATTAAGCACAGGCAGGGAGCCTGCCTTGACTGCTGCTGCTCACCATCACGTTCTTGGGAGCCAGCACCAGGAGCCTGAAACAGCATTTGCCATTCCTCCCTTCTACACAAAAGGTGGCATTTGGGAAGCTGCTAGAGAGGTGGAGAGACTCTTTGCCTGCCCCAGTTGTTCCTAGGCAATCTGTGGCTCTCTCTGGCTGCAAATATACTAATAGAGCAATGAAAGAGACTGTTCTTTAACAGTGTAATTCACAGTTACCTAATGTTTATACTAAGTGGGTTCTTCAAAGCTATCATTGTCTCAAGCTCTGTCTGCTTTAAGCCCTGAAACAATATTTAGTGCTAATTGTACACACTGGCTTTCACTTGCAAGGTAATCTGCGAACTTGAATTATGCATCCCAGCACCCTTGTAATCTCTGTCGATACCATAATACTATTCTAAGGTAATACAGACAAAACTGGAATTAAGGTTGAAAGAATCTTGAGTCAGAAAATCCCTTAAGAAAATCCCTGTCCCAGCACAAATGTTACCGAGGCTGACAATGCCATTTTGTGACTCCATTTGGAAGAAATAGTAGAAAATATGAAGATAAACACTGTAGCCTTAATTCTGGTCTTAAAGCATCTGTTCTGGCATTATAAGGTTTATTTCATTAAGAAGCAGAGTAACGCTAATATCATATTCACTATTGTAGGCATTGTCTGTATAAAAAATTTGCATCTATTTAAAAAAAAAACAACAATGGCTTTAAACCACTTTAACTAAAACCGAAATACATTTAGATTTACCTGAATTGGTTAGAATTAAATAAAATTAATGGAAAGAAAAATAAATGGATCTTTCCAACAGTTCATAAGTAGGTTGGTTATGAAACAATTACACTTGAACTGACAAAACACCTGTATGCACAGAAACGCTACATAGACTAGCATATTATACTCCCTCATCACTTCTAGGTATTCTTCACTGATGGTGTACCAGATTCTCAGAACAAAGACAGCTTGGTTTTACAGCTAGAATGTTATGAAAAATTATGCTAACACAAGTTTTTACAACTCTGTAAAACATTCCTCAAGATGTTTACCAGCAAACAGTAGGTGATTATGAAATTACCGGCTGCACTGTGACAGAGGCATGCAAGGAATTAAGTTGGTTACAAATGCTTGTTTATTTTAGAGCTTTTAACTACACGTGATTTATTTATCCACTTTAGAGCAAAATTAACATTCTTTTGCTGTCATTTAAAAAAAATGAGGGTGTATGTATTTTCTTCTTTTTTAGCCTCATAGAAATCACGAGGGAAAATTAAAGTAATACATAAAAATAAAGGAAACAGGACAAGCATTAGCACATTTTAATTATGTTACCTATTTTTTAGAGAACAGGGGGAAAAACCAGCTGCCTTAGTATTGGAAATTTAAAATACTAGAAGTCACGGAAAGTTGTCTTGTAGTAGCAAATGTTAATTTCTTTTGATTTCTCTTCATGAGAAACATCAAACAGCAATTCACTGCAATAAGAAGGTCCACATAAAGTCTACCTACCAATTAATTCCCACTTAAGCCTTCAGTGACTTTCCTACCCAGTGAAGGATTTCACCCCTGTTGATTAAAGGTAGTCCTTTATGAAAATTCTTTTTTCTCTTTGAATAAGTTTTTTTAGTAAAACAAAGCAATGGATATATCTTTCAAAGCTTTAGTATAGGCAGAATGCCATCAGAAGCATGAACACAACACAGAGCTTTTTACCCAACCCACAATAAAAGCATAAATAGGAAATAGTCTCAAAATGAAATAATGAAAATTGGTGGTTACTACAATGGTAAGAGAGTATTGTAATCATGAACAGTTCATGCTTTTTGTGTGAGAAAAATGGGATCCTGGAATTATGGCAGGCTGTATAAAATAATCTGCATAGGCAAGGAAGGCAATTGTATTGAAAGGGTGTATATTTAGAGGAGAAACTATGATCTAGATGTGACTCAACTAATACAACTCCGTGTTCAGAATACCAGAGGTACAAACCCTCTCTATCCCCAGTGCTGAATTTCATCAACCAAAGAGAACTCTGGTCACAGCAAGGCAAAGCAGAGAAGCCTGCCAGGAGTTTTGCTGACTGTTCAGCAAACAGAAACACTCATAATACCTGTGTGCAAGACAGACTGAAGTTTTAAGACAGAGAATGTTATAAAGTGAGATGAGAAAAGATAAAAAGTGTACTTTCAAATTAATCCTTTAATGCCAACTAGCAGTAAAGCTTTTAGTAGAGTCTGTTTGGTTTTATTGGTAGATTCAATGTGTTGAATCCATATCTATATATTAGCCCCAGTGCCTAGATTCACATCACCATTGGTTTCTGATGCTTAATCTCATTAGTATAGCTATTTGTACAGATATACCCAATGAGGTTGCTAATACTACCTCAGCTAAGTGTTATTTATTGTATCTGTACATACAACAATATTAACACAGTCAAGCATCAGCATCGGCACTTGAGGGCACCATTAAATTCACCCAGTGTTCAGTGAGAGATTTAATGATGGATTTAATAGTATTAAACAGGAAAAAAATGCCCTTGGCCTTTACATTCTCATTTAAAAACATATAAAAAAGAAGTAATTCAGGCAGTTATACTTCTTTCAAAGATTTTCCTTTAAATCACTCTCAGCAATATGAGATCAACTGTACTCTGGCTGTTATTATATCTTGACCAAAACCAGCAGCCCCTGGACTATCAGAATTACCAAACTGCTGGCAAATTAGCACAAGTTCCTATGTCAAATATGGGTGAGTTTACTGCTAAAACAATGAAGGCAAAAACTGGTATAAAATTAGCACAATGGTGTTGCCTATGAGCTACATTACAGAGATTTCTGTTGGCAAAAAATGTAAGCAGAGCTGTGAAATAACCGGACATTAGATTTTTATGCTGATTTTTTTTCCTGGGGAATATAAACAGATTTGTGTTAGGGTTTTTTGTGCATTGATGTGCTTACTGAATTTTCCCATACCTTTCAGCTGCATTTACCTTGCTCTTTTCAGTCTCCAAATGTCTCTCACTGAATGGATCTACCAATGTTTTCTAGCCTATTAACAAGAGAATTTCACCCAAAAAAGGTATGTGAATAGTTTTTTTTCTGTCTCTGAAGCAGAGCACTCTTTAGGTTGAAGCAACTAGTGCTAGGTCCAACACTGGAAACTTTCTTCAAATGCTGCCCAGATGAGCCTGTTCCCTTACATTCAGTTTGAAACCACCAAATGGGTTGAAGAAAAAAGTTGAAAGACAAAGATGCTCTCTACATGACCCATATCGATGATTAGAGGGTCACCTAAGCACCTGTGAACTCTTCTTAAACTTAGAAACTGTGGGCCATATGTGCAGGCTCCCAGTGACTTCCATATGTAAAACTGAATTTTATCACCATGAATGAGCGACTGTTCAGTCTTAGGCTTTTTTTTTTCATATTTTCAGTGTCTATCATGAAAAACGTTATATAAACACTTACATTAGCAATATGAATGTTGACAATTAAAAGATAACAGTAAAAACATCACATTTGATTTTGAAACCAAATTAAAAAGGTTTTTTTTCAGCAGTTTTGGCATTAAAGAGAATAAGGATGAAATCAAAATTAGACTTCCACAAATATGGGTAATAACACTTAAAACTAGATCCTTAACAGCAAATCATGCAAAAAACCAGCAACAACAAAAAAGCACAAAAAGTTTATCAGGGAACATTCAAATTTTCTTCTGAAATTTCTCTTCCTCTGAATAGTTACACCAACACAGCTACTGGGGCATTTTGAACAAACTCGCTATATAGCATGTTGCAGGATGCACCAAGCTTAAAGCATGAGTTATGCAACAGAGACAAAGAAAAGGACAGGGCATTCTCATTTCCTCACACATCCAGACATGTTGGATTAATTATAGAGCATTATATAAATGTGTATGCGTTTGATTCCACAGTGCTTTCCGAAACAAGGGTAAAATATCACTGTCATTCAGCCACATCCCTGGTGGGAAAAAGCCACATAGGGTACACAGTTCACTGCACAACAGTAAGGGGATGGGGAGTAGGTTAAAGGAAATATTATCCAAGGGTGAGAAGAAGTCCCTTTTCTTATCAGACGAGCCCCCAGGTCTCTTGTGTCTTTTCAGAATATGGGTCTTTGGCTGTTAGAGATAGCACTAACATCCTCATGCTATGACATATGCGCTTCTCAGGTTATTTATTTCACAAAAAATGAGCCAATACAGAAAACTAGATTCCTACTTATACCATTAGAGTCAGGACTCCTGCATCTACCTGCACATTCTCATGATTTTGGTGTGTGAGACCTTGGGTGGATTCACAGCCCAGGCTGAGGCTACATGTCTGTTAAGTGTGACACATATGTAATATGTTGACTTTGCACAGTTATCTTGGATAAGGAGGAAGTAATTTTTAATTGTTTTTTAAAAACAGGATCTTAAGTGGTAATGTTTGCTGAGAAAGTACCAGTACAGGTACCACAGAGTTTTATTCTCTCGTAATTGACAGTGAGCATTACTTCTTGGTTTTTTTTTTTTTTTTTTTTTTTATCTAACAGCAGCCAAACCAGTATAAGGCATTCCTGGAATGACTTTGTAGCACTTTACCATCTTTGGATGAGATACTTGCAGTGAGTCTTTCAGGGGCTCTAAGCTTTACTTCTGCCTATGACTGCTCAGAGACAGCTTCCACTGAAGTCAATAGAAGCTGAATGCCCATAATAAGGAAAAAACCCTAATTTTACTAGTGGTAGTAAGGATTTAAATATGCCTGAGTTGGCAAAATCTCTTCCTCAAGCTGGCTGCTAAACTGATATACTTTTAAGAGCCTGAAAAGGTTCATGTAGAATTTGCTCTGTTGGTTAAATAATACTTACACAGGTTTTTGCATGCCGATTATGTATCAATTATTGTGTAATTGCATCATTACTTTAATTAGATTAAACTACATAATTGGGATGTCTAATTACAGAATGAGGAGGAAAAAAAAGGTAACTTACCCGACATTAACTGTGGTTCTTGAAAAGAGGCTGTCCACACAGATTTTTCTCCAGGGGCAAGTTTCTGGTGCAGAAAACACTTGTTTCCTCTACAGTGGCAACACTTGAGGTAGCCCCATGTGCACCGTCCCCATCCAGACCCTTTCAGGAGCACCAGCAGTAAGGTTGTCACAAGGAAGCCTTGGTATCTCACCAGCAAGCTAAGCCAGAGCACGTGGCTCCAAGTCAGCATGGAGGGGAGGTGGGTCGTGGAGTCTGTGTGGAAAACTCTTTGTGAAAAACCACATTTAGTGCTGAGGAAGCTGCTCGTTTTCTCCAAGTGCTGGTCCACAGAGTCACAATTCCAGATGTGGGAGAAGAAATCTTACCCAAAGAACAATAGGGGACAACTTCACCAGCTCTGGCCTCTGGTTTGTCAACTAGAATTGAGGACTTGGAGAAGTAAATACCTAAACAAAGCATCAGGAAGCACATCTGAGTTCCTTGGCAGATGGAAGAGAATGGACTCTGTCTGTACAATACACTTTAGTAACCCATGGGAAACAGGAATGCAGTACAAAATTTACCTGCATGGGAATAAATTGGCTTCTAGCCATTTCAGACTGAATACTTGAGAGTTTCTGGGGGAACTCCTGAATGTGTTGATCCTAGACACATTAAATGACATCGTCTTACTCTATTGTAAGCAAACTGAGATTTTGGGGAAGAAGACAAGCAGAAAGCTAAACTGATAGAATTGGAGGTTGAGATGAGATTTACAGAAGTCTCTAAAAGTATCTGAGGTTGTGACATAACATAAACACATTTCTAGTGTTGAACCTACATTGTGTCTGGTCTTTACTGAAAGTTTTCAGAAGAATGAATGCTATAGGATGGTGATACCATTATAATGTTCTTCCCCAGATATATAGGCTTTAAATTTTCATTTCTGTACCTTCAGAAGACACAAGATCCTGGAGGAACTCCATCTTGAAACTAGAATGGCCTGGTAAGGTGGGGAGACCCCTGTGGGGAAAAACACCTCATGAAGAGAAGCTATGGCTATATAATTTTTGGCAAAGAGACCTAAGGTTTGGAACCTCTCAGAATTTTTTGAACTTGGGGAACAATTTGAAATGAGGTTGAACTTTGTCCTTCAAAGGATGAGGCAGGGTGTGGGCAAACCAACAGGTTCTGGATGGCCCCATCCAACCTGGCCTTGAACACTTCCAGGGAAGGAGCATCCCAAATAATCTGATTTTGGGATGTAAGACCACATGATAATTGTGAATGGGGTTTGTAAATGTCTAGTTATGTTCTAGACTCTCAATCTGGACCTGCTTAGCTTAGCAAAGTGGCCCACACAGACAATGGAAGCAGGGTTCCTGCCCCAAAATGCTGGCAGTCAGTATGCATGAGATGAAGCTCAAGACAGATGCAGACAGAGGAAGCAATACAAGGAAACAATGACTTAATTTTGACTAGCAGAATGGTCTTAATCTCACTAAGATTACTATTTTGGCAGCCTACCTACCATTAGGCATATTTGCTATTTTCACTTTTTTCCTCAGAAGTATCACAGCACATTTAACAAGTGGGATGATTAAAGGCATCATCCGCCTCTGCATCCTAACCAAGAGATGATAAGTAAGTTGGAGGCAAGAACAGCAAGGGCTAAGAAATGTCATGTTTGACAATACAGGAACATGGATGCCAGCAAAAGCATCCATGGCGGAAGCTGCAGGTTGACACAGCAATCCCCTTTTGTTGTTTTTTCTTTTCCTCTGGCAACTTGAACTGAAATGAAAGTGGCAAGACCAAAAACATTGTGACATGAGCTGGTGAGACCCTGCTGTTGGGCCTCAGCAAAAATGCTGATAGATGTATTCTGACTAAGCTGATCAGAGAGCTGCTGGGAAGCACTTCAGTCCATATACTTCTAACATTCAGCTTTGCAGAGTGTTCCGTGCTTGGCACTAAGATGTTTTGAAGAGTGTTGGCCAAAAAACCTCGGACCATCAGGTGCTAGCTGGCACCAAGTGTCAAATTTGGCTCTGGTTCTGGGAGACTAAGATTCACAGAAAGGCAACGGATAGTGCTGGCGGATTCATAGTGCAGGAGAAACAAATTTATACTGATCCTGCCTACTTGAGTTTTCTAAGAATTATGGGCACCCAGAGAGTCAGTAGGGAAGGAGAAAAATTATTAAACATCCAGGTATTTTAATGAAGTGTGTAGTAAATAGAAGTTGGTAACATTGCTGTACTTGCTTATGGATATTTTTTCATCCACAAATCCCTGTAGAGCCCTGAAAAGCTGAGTTGATGGTGTAGGGCATTTTACAGACCATGTCAGCACGAGGGAGCCAGAAACATGCACTGTCTTGAAAGATGTGTCTTTTGGACAATATGGAAAAAGCCCTTGTTCCCCAGGGAAAGTGTTTCATAGCTATAACGGCACAGGGCTAAAGTTGCCCATTGGCACCTGAATATTCTGGGAGTAGGGACTGGGCAGTTTTCAGTTTTCTGCCTGCTGGCAAGTTTCAGAGGGAAAATTTCACCTCCTGAACTGACTACCTGGAGATGATGATATCGGAGAGCTATACTATGGTAGCTGGGAGAGGAGACTGATGGGAATGCTGCTGCACATCTAGCCTGCTGATCAGCAAGGGCAGCCTTTTCAAATCAATGGGAGCCAATGGATCTATAGACTCTTTGGAAACCAGCACTGAATTTTTTATAAACCAGTGAAATTATGTACAATGTAGGTACGAGACTGTTTTGTTCTAGGGTATCTTCCATTTTTTTTCTGGAGTTGTTGAGTGAGAAGTAACAGGTGATTAACTTAGCCAACTCACCTATCTACAGCAGAAATTTCCCATGACTTAAACAATCATCCAGTTAAGCTGATTCTGACTATCAGCTCAGCAGATAACTGAGTTCATTTGCCATGAGAAGATGCAACCCCTTTGCAGGGTTTCTATACATACCAAAGGAGCTAACAAGAGGTCAATTGACAAAGCTGCTCAAACAAAACATAACTTTATGGATAACCAGATATTGAAAGAGAGGCTGATTCCCCGAACTCCTTTCTCCTCTGAAAAGGAAAGAAGGTTCTTCTGAACACAGTCAACACTCCTTAAACTACAATGAGTTTTGTCCATTTGAACAGTGTCTCCCCCGAGAGATCAGAGGTGGGGTAAGGTTAAGGAATTAAACCAAGCTGGTCAGGTTGGATATTCATTACTCACTATTATCAGGGTCAGCCAGAGATTATCTTCTTTTGAGCATCCTGAGGAAGAAAAAGATAGTTTCCAACAGAAGCAATCAAAGGAAAAGGATTTAGAGGCAGTCTGATCAGACTTCTCAGATGTCCCAAAACTGTTTCCATGTCATAGCCCAGTGATGCAGAGCAGTGCAATTGCTAGTGGGAAAACAAAACTAGTGTTTTTACTAATTTTTGCCTCAGTAATGTCAGAGAAACAGAGCTAATGCTGTTGTATGATCCAGGTGCCCAAGTGTTAAAGGCAAATTGTGTGGTTAGAAGAAACAGAACAGTGGTATCAGGGCACCCTACCCCTTCCCTTGCAAGTCACAGAGAAGCAGGGAGGGTGCAAACAGAAGTCACATGGTTGTTCAGGAATAGGCCAGTGTGTTCCAGGGGTGAAGCCTACATAGGAAATTCTTCACGAGGGAACAGGTAACTATCAGTTTTAAAACATTGTCAAATTTTTTTCACAGAATCACTAGGTTGGAAAAGCCCACAGGATCATCGAGTCCAACCACTCCTATCAATCACTAAGCCATGCCCCTCAACACCCCATCTACCCATCTTTCAAATACCTCCAGGGATGATGACTCAACCACATCTCTGGGCAGCCTGTTCCAGAACCCAATGACCCTTTCCATGAAAAATTATTTTCTGATGTCAAGCCTGAACTTCCCCTGGTGGAAATTGAGGCCATTCCCACTTGTCCGGTCACCTGGGAGAAGAGGTCAGCTCCCTCCTCTCCACAACCTCCTTTCAGGTAGTTGTAGAAAGTAATGAGGTCTCCCCTCAGCCTCCTCTTCTCTAGGCTAAATAACCCCAGTACCCTCAGCTGCTCCTCATAAGACTTGTTCTCCAGCCCCTTCACCACCTTTGTTGCTCTTCTCTGAACACGTTCAAGAGCCTCAACATCCTTCTTGTGGTGAGGGGCCCAGAACTGAACACAAGATTCAAAGTGTGTTCTCACCAGTGCTGAGTAAAAATTTTTTTTTATGGACAAATTTTTATTTTTTGCAGACATTTCTTAGGAAAGTACATAGATAGATTGTGAAGGTAAATATTTTGGGCTTCACAATTTCTTTTCTCTCATTTACAACATCATCTTAAAAATTTCACAGAACTAATTAGACCCATTATAAATTAATTACTCACACATTTTTCCTTAAAAAAATAGGTTTTAGAGCATAAGAGTCCTATCTATTTTTAACTCTTCTACAGCTTGCAAAATATGAGAATGAACTTCTTTCATGTTTCTTTCACTCTTTCCCTCCTCTGGAACACATTCCTTTAGAAATAACTGCCCTGATGCCACATGCCAAATTAAATCTTCCAAGAGAGAGGTTATATGAAATCCCATTGACTTACTGGTTGGTGTTGTGTGGGTGTGTTCTGAGGAACAGCATTTTTAAAGTCTTTTAGCATGCCAGCTTTTGACCAAAACTGCTTAATTAAAACCTGATATTGTAAATAGCACCATTTGCCCCAAAGTGAACAGTAGCTATACCGACCACCACTGCATCATGTCTGGTTAATGAAAGAAATTACAATATGCTGGTAACAAAGATATGAAGGATGAAGATAATAAAGAGCCATTTGCTGCACATGGAGGTCTGCAGAAGCCCCTCATTCCCCCCTTGCCTGGTTCTGGCAGCCCCTTCACATGGCCTTGCTCCACGTGAGCTTGTAGAGGCGTCTCAGGGGGGACATGTGCCAGAGACACCCCTGCCTCTGAGGAGCACATATGGCCCCAGCAAACAACTCTCCAACTCAAGGAAGCTTGGGATGAGTGGTAATGAAGGGAATAAATGCTGGCACTCAGGAAAAAAAAATGTTATTTTCTTGTGTGGAAGATACTTGCGAGAAATGTTGCTTGTTATTACCAACTGCATTTTTCTGAAATAGATTTGCCTTCTCCAGGTGGAAATGAAGTGAGGTGATGAAGTCAGCTTGGTCCTGTAAAGCCCCAAATCTTGCACAGCCTGACCCAGGATGAGGCAACACTGCCCCAAGATTTGAAAATGCTAATACAGCAGGAGTTTGCAACAGAACCATGCTGAAGCAGGAATCACAGATTATTTTGAAAAGAAAAAGAAATGAGTTTTCCCAGAACACCTTACGTAGCCCTTGCTTTTTGTTGTTGCTGTTTTTTTAAGCCTAGATGTCATAGGCCATATCTTAAATACACTATCACTCAAATTACTTCTCTGATTTTGAATACCGAGTGAATGGAAACACACGTCTCCCTGCATGAAAACAAATTGTAATAAAGGGGGACACTAAAGATCAGCACTGAAGCACACGCTTTAAGTTTCAACCTCAAATTCAGTTAATAAAAAAAACTATGATATTTCTCCAAACCTAATGGATGAAACCTCAATCAATACATATCTGAGGTAGCAGGATAAGATCAATAACAGAGCTAATTTTACAGAATTAAGGAGCAACATGAAAATTTTTAATGAGGAAGCAGACACCTTTGCAATAACTGCACTATGACATGTTGCCTAGCAACAAGATATAAAAATGATGTATAACGCCAGTAACTTCTTTCACATATGAAAACAGCACCCTACCAAGACAGCTTCATAATGTACTCTTACAAACTAAAAATCCATAGAGACCATTAAAGCCTCCATCTTCTGTAATATACTCTGTTAAACAATCATGTGTTTTTGTTAATGCAGTAAAACACTGAATTTATTTAATGATTACCCAATGATACATCAGCAGCAGCAAGTAGGAATGTTTCTATTTTAAGCTTGCAGAATCCATCCCAAGATATCGCACTTTTACAGAGCACAAATGCAATGAGCCAGACCCATGCAATGCCTGGGACGGCCGTGGAGGGAGATGCACTGCAGATGCTTATGGGGGACAAATTAAAATCAACCACTGTCTGATAAAAATAGCATTATTGGAATGCACGGAAATACATTTACTGCTTTTAACCACCTCTCTCTGTGGCTTGTAGCTTAACGTAATATTGCTCATGGAATGCCTCCTGCTTCGCATTTCCTGAATGAAGGGAAAGGCAATGGGGGTGGCAGGGTCTGCCAAAGAGCAGGCCATTATTGAATAGCATCTGCTAAAAGTAGTATTGCAAAGAGAGTTCAGCAGGACAGGGGGAAGGAGAGGTCCATGAGACGGTGAGCTGCTGAGTGCTAGCTGGGCCATCTGCAGCCCAGGGGGCGGGAGGAGCAGCTGGCATCAGCAGCCTCAGCCCTGAGCGGGAGCAGAGGCAGCGTTCGCCAGCCCAATTATGAAAGATGGTCTGCAGCCAAAACGCAAGCCCTGCAGCCAGATGGCTGTGCCAAGACACCAGGTTCTTGTCTCTGGGAAGGCTTGTTGGGGGACAGAGCAAGCGGGGAATGACCCACATCCCGGAGAGGCTCTGGCACTTCCCGAGGCATCGCACCCAGCAAAGGAGTGGGAAGATTGACCTTATCAGAAGAACACAACATGCAAAACCAGGACAGAATAACCGAAAGTTTAGGACTGGTATTGAGTTACAAGGCTGATTAGGTAGGCATCCCAGACATGGCTGGGAGTAACTGGGGCTTATGGGGCAGTTTTGCCCCTGTCACTATTACACAGAGGGGAAAAAAGAGACTTTGCTTATCTGCTGGGGGGCAGGCACTTGGCTCAGGTTATCACTTTGCAGTGGTCCTGAGCACTCACAGAGGCAGGTGAGCTGTGAAGCAGCCCTGCAACCCAGTCACAGCATGGCCTCTGTGGGAGAAGTCCCCCTCCCACCCACTGGTCACCCCTCCATATGGTCCCTGGAGAGTTCCCCTACCTCTTGTTTTTGAAAGTTACATGCTGAATATTTCTAAACCTGCAGATTATCTGAGGTACGTGTTATATATGTCTGGAAGTGAAGCAGATGAACACGGCACTTAATCCTTCACTGATCTCATGCCTTGAATTTTAATCTTTGCTCTTCCACTGACTTGCTTTTTTACCTTGAGCAAATCACAGCAGCTCTCTGTACCTCAGCCCATCCATCTGCTCAAATGTATCTGGTGATGTGACCCTCTCTGGGTGACCTACATTTTATTGCATGGCTGAGAGTATGCATTGACACATGACTGGATAGTAGGACTTTTAGATGAAAACAATGATGTTGCACCTAATGAGCTTAAATCATTCTCACAGTGAACTGTTGAAAGTATTAAATATATACGAAGGATCATATATTCCACAAACACAGCAATGCTAAACAGAACTGAAATCCAGATCATTGGGATTTCAGGGGTGTGAGTGTGGTGAGTTATAGGATCCATGTTTTGTTAAGAGCAGACAACATAGATGAAGAAATTGAACCTGGATCCTGGGTAAGTGGAGAGAGGGTAACATAGAGGGGAGCAGAAATGGGCACAATCCCATCCGACTGCCATGATAATTTCTGCTGCAAGCCTTTGATGGTGAAGTGCTATGAGAAAATAAGGTAGTCCCATTCTTCATGTAGCACCAGAGACATGCGAAAGTCCAATGTCAGGAGACAAATATGATCAAAGAGAAGCTTGTGCAGTTTTCTCTAATTTAAGTGAAGGCCAACTTTCAAACTCCAACAGACAATTTAACTATAATACATATTATTCTAGGCAGTTATGTGGGTTAAAGGTAACTGGAAAGATGGAGACATTGGCAAGTTATAGAAAAATATATAAATATGTAAATGCATGAAGGGAAGTCAAGTGTGACTCCCTTTCCTAATTGCCTAACATGATTCCCACTAGATGCATAAATTACAGCTCCTATTAACAGCACCATGAATAATAATCAGTTTACTTTCTGGCTTGTATCTAAATATACTTTCTATATGATTTCATCTTTTATTCAGCTGTTTAAAAGCCGAACATCTAATTACAGTTCCTATTAGTCTACATTAATTTTTTTTTTTGCCACAGAGCATGTGTGATGACTGATTTTCTAAAAACAGACAGAATTTTTTAGCATATGGAAAAATCATGTTATTATTAATACATTCCCACATGACTCTACATTTCAATTCCCTTAATTATTTAGTCACTGCTGATTATGTCTTTTCACAATTCATTATCCCATTTCCTGCAATGTGGGCATTTTATTCATTAAGTGTCAAAATGAAGAGCCTGACCTCCAGGAAGATAATCAGGAAATAAGTGGCAGATATAAAAGGTCTGGGTTTCCCTTAAGTGCTCACTTATTTCAGTAGCTATGCCATGTTTTTAGTAAGCGGCAACAGAAATGAACTGTTATTGGTAATTGCAGAAAGGCACGGTGCTGCCAGTCTGCATGAGCTCTATTTTTCCCCACGCGTGCCGCTCACATCAGCTGACGGTTTCTGCTGTGCAGTGACAAGAACAGGATGGTGTGATGGCAAAGCAGTATCACTTATTGTGTAATGGCACACAGTAATGCCACCTTTCAAATATTTAGTGGAGGAGAGCACGGAGGGCAGGGAGGCTAGTTGGTGCTCTGCCGCTCAGGTTGACCTCAGGAACAGGGACTTCACAGGCTTTCATCAGCCTCAGGTGTCTCCTGCTCCATGGGAGACCTTCAGGCCACACTAAGTTTTGGGATGGAACACTGCCTGGTCCCCTCTGTTGAAGCCAGACCTCTGGTAAGGCAGGAAAGCCTGAGCCAGCAGTATAGAAGGCATGGTGAAGGGTCACATTAAGGGTTAGAGTGACAGCCCCAGGGTTTCAGGTAAGATGTTTTGCTTCGGGCTTCACTCAATTAAAAATAGGCACATGCTGCACCCAGACACAGCACGTACCTCCAGACTTCTGCACAAGCTTAGCCTCAGCCACCAATGGGCATATCAGTGTCTCAAAAACTGAATATTGACACTTACATCCCTGTGTAAGCATCGCTCCCTGGCTTCCCACGGCTGCTGCTGAGTCAACCTGTCCAAAGCTGCATGAGCTCAGCAGACAGGTGTGTCCCCACGTAAAAGGTGACAACATAACCTGTGAGACATCTGGATGTTGCACCAGTGCACCTCTTTTCCCTCTGCCATAGATTTTTGGCAAATTTGGTCACAGCAAAAATAGTATCAAAACAAAACTAAGTGACAATTATTCAGCACACACTCACACACAGTAACAATTAAAACAAGAATGTGAAGTGGATTTAATTAGACAGAATAGCTTCTAATAATACATGTTAATTTTGCAAAGTTGTGACTAAATGTTTGTGGTATTTATAATATATAATGCACACATATGGATATCCCCATACGTACGTATGCATATATAAAAAATGCACAAATCATATTTTATTTATGGAGTTTCTATCAGCAAAAATTGATTTGGAAAACTTTAATAGACATTACATTAATAGACAGCAGTTTCCTAAATAGCCTCACAGCTATACAAATACTTTGCCTAATGCCATTTCATTTTCTGCCAGCTGCATCTGATTTGTTTTTGATCTGGCATGTGCTTCGTTATACATTATTAAAGAGCCAATCAGTGTGCCCCTGGAGTTAGCATCCTGCCCCCTGCCTATTTTTTAACAAATTTCCTCTTTTCTTTGGTACCACAGTGATTAATCGTATCAGCTAAAGGCGGCACTGTTTATGATCTGAGTCAGTGACTTCAGACCATCTTAATCTCCTGTTAGGCAGGTTTTAATGTGCTGGGAATTACTTACAAGCTTTTATTTATAGCACAGTATGCTCTCAATTTCATACAACAACAAAAATAAAACCTGCAAATAGCACTCAATTTCTGCTTTTAATGTTTCTGATGAACTTTTAGGGAAGAGAAAAGCACAACCAAACCATAAACCAGAAACTAAGAAGGCAGCATGATGAATGCTTATTTTTCAAAACTGTCTCAGTTTTTATTCAGTTGCCTAGAGAGAACCTGTTGCCTCCCAATGTCTCTCTGCAGTGAAATTGTTTCTAGTCTGGGTTATTTTGCACCCTCTGGTCGTCTGCAACTGTGCTTTTAGATGACTTGCTTATTAAAGCACAATCCTCTGGGGCTTCTAAAGTCCTTATTTGCAGCATGGTTGGTAAAGAAGCAGCTTTGATTCTTCTTTTAATATTACAAATATGTCCACCTAACTTTAAGATTTACGCTGAAATGACTGACCTCTTTTTTATGTTATAATAGTAGTTCAAGAGACTCTTTTATTAAGCCCACTGCCTGACCATTATTGTTTATTACTGTGCTGTAGTTCTGGTTAATATTAAGGGAAACGACTTGAGGGGAGAGATAAAGGATCAAATGGATTCAGTTATCAAAAACTTTATGATATCTTTGCTTGCTGCAGGAGCAGTCTGAATAGAATTTTGGGGAGGTTTTTTATTGTTTTCTAAGCAAAAGATTATATATCCATTACAATGCTTTCCATCACACAGGCAGTGCCAAGGACTACAGGTTGGAGATCTAAGTATGCTTAAACAAGTACTGAGCAAGGCAGAGACAAGGTGCCTACAGAGCCCAGACAGGATGACACAGAAATGTGGCTACAGATCCACGATCTGTCATGCCACTTTCCCAGAGCATGACCTTTAGGGCCACCCTATGGAATTCTACATTCCTAATGCTTCCAGATTTTCTCTTTTGTTTTCCCTTTGCATCATAGTGACCCAAACCCCAGACCTTTCTACATAGGAAAAATAATAAGCGACATCTAAACTTTGTCATAGAGGAGAGCATGGCAGCCAAGGCTGAATGCATAGTGTAGGAGATCCATCATTGATCACATAGGGACATAAATGTGCTGCCCTTGGATGTGAGGAGACCAAGCTCCTTCTTGTCCTCTGGGATGCAGAACAGATCGGCAGGAATCAGGACCCACCTGCTTCCTCCAACTGTGTGCTTTTGTCCTTCTTGCATCTATCTTCAACCTCATAATTTTTCTTTTTTTTCACCCTTACTCATCTCTGTTCTCATTTATTACATTTTCTAAAGCCACAGTGAGAATCTCATTATCGCTCCTGAGCTTGTCTCTCTCATTGCTGAAGTCTGAATATCAATGACTCATTTGATAGACCATTTCTTATGTTCTTGAGCTGTTCCCAAAGGCAGATAAGTACAGACTCTATGCTTATGTTCTCCAACTATCTACTTCCAAGCACTGCCAATCAAATGGCTGGTGGGTCAATCATAATCTCACAATACTATTACTTGTTTCTGGCTTTTTTCCTCGTTGAAAAGTTTCCTACAACAAACTTTAATCCCTCTTAGCTTTAGTCCAAAAAAATTCATTTTACATTTCAGCAAATTGATTCAGATCCCTCTGTAGTCAGTGAGGAGAGAGGCATCTTCAAAGGACAATTTGTCCCATTCTTTCTTCCATTGTTACCTAGGGAGATTGAATTCACAACTCAGATGAGATACCTATCTTCAAACAACTGCGACAAGGTGAGATAAATTCCATCTCAACTCATCACCTAACATTTAAGCAGTAGAAAACATCTTATTTTAAATGCTCCCGTTTACTTTAGACTGTGGAAAACCTGTATAATTTAACACATTATGTTTACAACAAGGAACATGTTAGCAAATTCACTTTTACAAATTTAATAGCAAACTATCAACTTGTGTAGAACAAGCAAGATGAGTAATAAATGTTACAAGAACAGCTTTAGGCATTGCATATTAATAGCTGTGGTAGGACTGACTCGCAGTGCCTTGGTTCTATGATCAACAACAAGATAATTAGTAAAATTATCCTGCAAATTCATTATCTTGATTCCTTCCACTTGTGCATTTTATTCATTACATATCAAAATGAGGAGCTTTGCCTCCAGACAGATAATCAGAATGTAAGTGTCAGACACAAAAGGTCTGAACTTCCTTTAAATATGCTTTGCTAGATGTGACCTTAAATAGTTTCCGTGATACCGAGGGTTCTACAGTCATTATTCTAAACAGAAGAAATCCAGTAATTTTGCAGAGAAATGCAGTTGTGCATTTTATAGGCTTTCTCACACCTTAATTCTATTTTGAGATAAATTACTTACACATTGCATATCTGGAACATAACAATTTCTTTCTGGCTTAGTCTAAATTCACCTGTACTGCTGTGCATCACCCTCCATGCTCCTTGTCCCCCCACTAACCAACTGCAAGAACAACCTGAGCTATATTGGATGTCCCTTCAATGCATGGATCCAGGAGACTCTGGGACTCAAACTAGGGTGCAGGAAAATGGCATGGACTGATTGATGTATGTAGTTGCATTGCCCTGCTGTATATAGCTAGACCTGTGAGATCAGAAGTCTTGGTCAACACTAGTTTAGAGGGAATCAGATGAATGGGCAGCGTTACCTTAAACATAGTATTTAATTTTGCATATTCTTATAAAATATTTCACATTTTAGATCTGCCTGGAGGTTCGTGCACCCCTCCTTCTTGGAACTAATGCAAAGTGTTTAGCTGTCTTTGCTGTCTGTTCTGCAAGGGGTGCTCAAACCGACTGCTTCAGACATTGAACTCTGGGCTAGGTGCCTGCTCCTTCTAGGACTCAGGGAATGAGAGCAGACAGCAGCATGAAGGTGATTCACAGCAGGAGCCTGACTTCTAGCACACCAGAAGAATAGTGCAGTGCTTGTCTAGACTGACTTTGCAGCCACATGGAGTCAGAAACAACAACAAAGCAGTGGAGAGAACAGCAAATGTGAGCTGGAGAGGAATGTCTAGGATAGACGGGTGTATGATCAGCTACATTTTCCCTTTTACCTATGCTGGCTTCAGCATTTAATTCCCCTTATCTGCGCTTCACAGAATACTCCGTTTTCATATACTTTAAGTTGTAGGATTCTTAAAGTGCTTTTATTTCAGGATATAAGCTTTGTAAAAATGCACCTGCCAAGCCAGCAATACTTTAAAATCCTTGCTTTGTATTTTAAAGCCACCTAAGTTTTTACTTTTAAGACTTGATTCTATCATTGCTGGAGGAAAACTCATGTGTTGGGATGAGGCACAGCCTTCAAAATTTAGTGAAAGTAGTATCTTTTGTGGAAAAGTTAAGGGCACAGTGCAATGGTTCCACTGTTATTAGATACCTCCGGCTAGTCCCAAATCCTGCATAGATCCTAGGAACAATTGCAAAGTATATACAACTAGTATAATATAGCGTATAGCTTGCAATGATTACTAATATGATGGCTGTTGGCCAAAACCTAGGCACTGGTGCAGACAGAACAAGATGCTCCATATATCAGCTCATTTCTGCATGTGTTTAGGTTGCTAATACTCACATACACTGTTTAGCTGGCACAGCTTTTTCAGTGTCACACGAATTTTGAATTATCTTCTGCCAAGTGAAGTGTGTGAGAAGGGACACTCTCAAGCTAGATTTGCAGCCTTGCACATCTGCAAAGCTGCTGCAGCCAGAAACACTGCCAGGGGCTAAGTGAGAGTACCCAAAGCACAGGAATCCCCGGGCAAGCTGTCTCTTTCCCCAGCATCATGAGTTCAAGAGACAGGACATCAACATCAAAGACTCAACCCTGTGTCTGTCTCAGCTCAGAACTCACTCCACCTGTCTGTCCAACCTGTGTAGTTTCTGCTGGTAAAAAGAGCCAGAGAGAGGGGTAAAAAGCCAGACTTCAGTGAGGTCGTTTTAAATAAGACAAAAAATTACAAAAAAAAAAAAAATAAAAAACAAGCCATGAATGATGGAAATGGATGACAAGATATGGAAAGGTACATACACCACAGAAACAATAAATGGTAGGGAACATCCTTTACAGAAGGGAATGTTTGATGATTTGGGGCACCTGTCCATGTATAATTTATGAATTCCTTATGGCTGTTTTTTACTGTGTAATGCTTTATACTCTGTGTGCAAAGAAGACAAGGAAAAAAAGTTAATATCTACCCATGAAAAGGTTGTTAGCTAAAGATTATCAGCACCTGAATAGATCTTACCCAAGGAAAACAAAAGGCTAAGTGCCACTATTTTTCTCTCTCCACAGAGGTCTAGATTTGGATAGCAGAAAAACCTAAACAATAGGAAAAAGATATCAGATACTAATTCTAGGTTTTAAAAAAATATCACAGTGCCTAAGTGACTCGTGTGAGACTCCAAGGGCCTAGAGACAAAGGCAGCTTGTTTAGGAGAAGAGAGCCTGGGGGAAGCTCTCTGAGCAGGGAGACACCAGGGAGGATGAAAGACGCTGCTGCCCTGGAGCAGGGGAGAGGGAAAGCCAGGCTGAGCCTGGAAGATGGAGTGGAAATGTCATCTTCAGCTGCAAGGAAGCTGAGGAGTGACAGCAAAAAAATGATGGGGAAATTCAGATGAAGCAAAGTGTGCAGATCTTTTATTGCTTTGTCTAGAAATGTACACTTTTTCTCCAGCTTAACGGGAAAAGCCCCAATCGCCTATTTTTCTGAACAACTACAGAATCTGCAGTAGAGACATAGCCTGGAAAATGTGATGCACGTGGCCAGTCTGTGTAGCCTGCTCAGACTAAGGGAAGCTTGCACTCCTGTTGGCCTGTGTGGTGAGCCCAAACACAGCAGGATGAATATTCATCCATGCTTGGGAAAAGTCTGCAGGGCCTGGTAGCAGGAAATTTAGCTTCTGCCTCTGTTCCTAGGAAAAAAAATTCTTCAAGTGTTGTCTTTCTTACACTGTGAGCCTGCTGCAGCTTCCAGCTTCCCCATCTGATGAACAGGAGAGGAAACCAGCTGCCGTGGCAGCAACTATATTTATCAGTGTGTTCTGCTATTGATGCCTATATACCTGGTTCCTATTGACTATAATGAGAATTATTCTGACAAATCACGAAGAGAACAGGCCTTTTAGGATTCAGATTGTACTAACGAAATGTGTAAGGAAAATTACCCTCTTTTTGTCCATGTTAAATTATTCCAGCTTTTCATTAATACTCATTAAGTTTCTAAGGGTTGACATTGTTAGCAAAAAAAATTAGTTTTCACTGACAGAAAAAAAGCCACCCAGATAAATGAAGAAAATGTTTACTCAGTTTAATAAGCATAATTTTCTCTTTTGGGTGGCAATTCAGCATCAGGATCTGAAGTCAGCAAAGGCTGGATCAGGGTCTACAATTTTTTTAATTGGGCTCTTCTCATTTACACTGGAATATGTTGAAAACTCAGAGCTGTAATGAACCATTACATATGCGTACATGCAATGCTAGGAAAATTATTAATGTCTTGAATTCGCTCGGTGTTTATTCAGCATTCATGAGCAAATAACAAATAACTTGATAACATTAATGAAAAAAATCCTGTGGAAAACCTACACAGCTGAAAAGAAACTTTTTTACTGCATGAAGCCCACTTTCTCTCCCACTAAGCTATTGTCATTACTCTGAATAACTTTTTTTCCCCAAGGGTAAAGTGACAGGCTTGCAATTTCTCTATAAAATTGCATGTTTTTTAACTGAAGTTTTTGTGTAACCCTTTTATGTCTGCTTGACTTTCAGTGTAGTCAATATTATTGTTAAGAATATATATTTTTATTTAAATTAATTCTGTTGGCAAAAAATAAGTTTTCAGAAAATGTCAGAAATGTGATGGTTTATCATCATCCTCATTACAAACTGTACAGTGGTATTGTTTGGTGGTCTGAGTACAAATCACATCATTTAAAGCAACATCAATAATTTCCACATGAAATGGCAGGGTTTTTTCCACTTTTGAAGCACACCTGATAGCATTTTACTTCCTAAACTACTAAACCCAAAATAACTCCAAGAATGACACAAAACACCATACACAGTAAATAGCACTTAGTGCTAATCATGAAAGACAGACACTATGGCATTTTGGTTGGTGAAAACTTGATCAGTATTCAGTCTCTCTTAAAATATTCTGTTGACAGCACTTTATGTCCTCTAGACAAATAAACTGTTTCCTTCAAAAACAGTTTTTACCTTTCAAATTTTCAAAGAAAAACCCAACCCAATATATCCCAAGGACAATGGACTACAATGGCAAAAAGACACCAAAATATGTAGAATTAAATATGCTAGAGATTTTCAATTACAATTTTTGCAGTGCGGCCATTACCGTATTCTCCAAGGTCTTTGGGGTCGTGCACAAGGCAGGAGGAAGCCCAGCACGCTGGGCAGAAAAGCTAGACATGGTTTAGTAGATATGGTTGTGTTGGATGTGGTAATCTTAAGGGTCTTTTCCAACTTTAATGATTCTATGATTCTAGACCATACCTCTCCTAACACACTGATAGGACCACATACCTGAGCGTTGCCCCTCAACTATGGGTACCATTAAATCACTGATATTAGCTCTGTTTTCTCTGGGGCCCACTCTTGCAGAGAAAATTCCTGCATGCCCTAGGGCCTTTCCCAGCAGGCAGCTTGGGTGAAACCACTCTGCTTCATGGTTGTAAGACAATTTAGCTGTTTGGACACCAGCCATGCTACAATGATTGGCCTCAAGGTAAAAGAACAGTTATTAGTCCATTTTACTTATTAGTATAGACATTGCAATGGAATATTCTTAAGCACAATTTCCTTTTAGCAGACTCCTCTTTCCTCCTACAATTTCCTTAAAGTCTTTCTGCCAAGTGAAGCTAACTGCTAACTCATGTGTTGCTCCTAAATACGATTAAATAAGATTAACAAAAGAATATATGCCTCAGCTCCCAGCTGAGGAAAACTGCCTTTCTCAGACATAAACAGAAAGCTCATGCTTCTTGTGTCAGACCAAAATGTGACAAAGCAGTAGGACACTTCCCAGTTGTAGAAAATCAGACACCACAGAGCAATTTCCTAGATGCAAGAGTGTGTCTGCTAAAAGTATTAGTATAGGAGACAGGAAAAGGTGCATAGATGAAGTACAGGGGTAATGTCAGCCACTGCAATCCACAACTCTGTCTCATGAAGGTTTTCAGACTTATCTTAATATGTGGATGGCAGTGGGTCTGTCACCCCATAGGCTCACAAGGCAAACCACAACTGTGACCTTATGCATCAGGGGCTGAGGGGCAATGGTTGCCTGGCTTTGGAGCCACAGCTGCACTCTACAGCCCAGAAAACATGCACAGTTTGGGAAACCCTCCATCTTTCCCTCCCCTACTCTAGACCCATCCATGGAAACATGGCGAAGAAAATGGGAATGCTAACCTGGATGGAAAATACATCATATAACAGCATCTAGTTGCATTGTCTGATGAGTTTTCTTCATTAATGCCCACTTAATCAAATTATTTCCCAAATAATTTATGGGAAAATACACAGTGCAGGAGAAAGTCATTGTAACCATAGTGTTTGTTGGAGGATGCCATCATCTCAAGTCACATCTCCTTTGCGGTCTCACTTTATATTAAGTAAATCTTACCAAGGTGGTAGAAAGTAGGCAGTTCTCTAAAGGTGGCAGCTGAAGGCATCAAACCCCCAGCTCCCAGCACTGTGGATACCTGCTATTACCCAAATTTTATTTTACTTTCATCAGGACTAGCAGCACAGTTTCTTCCTGGTATTAATATGCATAATTCTGTGGCCTCAGATGAGCTGTGGTAGGGATATACAAAACGAGTATCTATCTGGCCCTTTGCCATTAATAACAAGGAATCATTTCTCTGTATTTGAACAGGATGGTGATTGTGCCTCTTTTTGAGCTCTGTGAAACACTCCAAACAGAAGGAAAAATTAGCAAGTGTTTTACTGTATTATTTTTGTATAGCAGAGAGGCTGGATAATTCATACCGAAGTCTCTCTTGCCTTGTCAAATAACAGGGTGTATACACTTACTACAAAACTGCAATTTTGAAAATGAATTCCACCACATATGCCACAAAAGCACCCCCATGTTCTGCACTGAGATCTGCAAGACTGAAAGGCAGATTTTCTTTGACTGGAATTTGTTGTAGATCTTATTTGCATCATAAAAGTTTCTAGGTTAATCGCCTATTTCCACTAAAATGTTTATAGTTTTTGCCTTTTTAAGGTGATATTTTTTCATTAACACTGAGATTTATTAAACTCAAGGTTTAAATATACAGCACTTATCACATCTCAGACTGCTTCAAGACACTATTTTCAGCAACAAGAGTGGCAGCAACAAAAATCCAAGTGTGACAATTCATTGGACTGTCGATGTTCAACTAATTAATGGTTGGTTGACATTATCACTGCTAGTATAGGATTTTAGAGCCATTTTATATGGTGCTTTGTACCTCAAACTGTATATGCTAAGAGCCAGGAAAGCACTGTTTACACACCTGGCTTTAATGCATTGGCTGTGAAGATTTATTGACAATTGAAAACCACAATGTGGGCAATGAAAAGGACTTGCCATTCATGGAGCCCAAGCCAGGAACAATTCTGTTCCTATGAGCTAACAACAAGTAACAGATCATCTAGAGAGAGACTCTGATGATATGAGAAAGCCTCAAAAGGTACAAAAGCAGTGAAAAGTGAGGAATCTCCCTCTAGCCTTTTGGCTGGAGAAGGAGGTAATAATGAGACCCTGGCTGAGGTGGATACATAAAGTCCAAGGCACCACACACATATTGTATATTGTGAAAGGTGCCAAGGTATGAAGAGTCAGGGAGATATTTGTGTGTACAGATATGTCTATTCTGTAGTCACTTAAGCTTACATGGATAATGCTAAAATAAGTTTTGCTAGCTCTAATACTGCCGCTAATATTGCTCTAGCAGGACAAGGTACCGTACGGATAGCTAATTCTCACTGAGAAGTTGGAGAAGCTCCAAAAAGAGCTTGCTGAAGCTCCACAGTGTTGCCATCCACACTGCTATGAGGCTGGAGGAAATCTGACCTACGTAAATCACTGCAAACAGTGACTGCTGTAAAAAGATATTATACAAATGAGCTGGATGTCCCAGTGTGGTAAGAGGGGCAGTGTTAATAGGTAAGTATTGGAGGTTGGATTAGATGGCTTGAACGATGGCTAAATGTTTCCCGGGGTTTAGTGCCTTGGGTGAAATGACATGTTTTCCAAACACTCTTGGGTATGTTTTTTCATTTATTTCAGTGAGAAAGACAGAAAGAATAATATTGATGAAACACAATAAACAGTATACAGCAGCAAAACCAATGCTTCCGATTGCTCCGAAATTTAGGATACTGAAAGCAAAGTAATGCTGTGAAAGTTCTGAAAGGCTGTAATGAAAACAAATTATAGTTTATAACTCTGATACGTTTTTAATATGATTCTGACACTTCGGAGTACTTTTGTATTCTATGAGACTGAGTGAAAAAGGAAATGTCAGCGAACTGGGGCTGCTTCTAAGTCTCCATACCTTCTCTTCCCCACACTGCCTCTCTTTTGCCTGAAGTTGCTGTGTTCCTCCTGAAATTTTCCCAGGTGTTTCCACCTGGGCCCAGTCACAAAAAACAATCTGAATTTCCCTACAAAGGTGCTGCACTGAGGGCAATCTTCTCACCTCCCTCTCTAAGTTGTTCAGCTATTTCTTTCCAGCACAGAGACTGCACTAAAGTGTTCCGCTAATGCAGAGGTAGCTATTGCATGAGCACCATGCAGCAAAGTGGGTCTTATTACACCTGTAGGTTTTTCCTTCTGCCTTGGAAAGCAGGAGTAGTGTTTAGAAATATACTACTGATTACCATATTTGTGTTCTGTAGTTCTTCACATGTCTGACTCCACCAGGAGTTTAACTGCAGCCAGTGGGATCTTACAGTCATTAACATTTACAAGACAGCAGTTCACAGTTGTTGAACTAACAATCTATCTCTAAGAAACTGATTTTTCTCCCCTCCAAGTATTGACACATGCTCCACTGACTGTGATGCTTATTCACAGTGACAGAGCATTTGGTAGGATTTCATGTTTTCACAGGATTTGTCTTGTGCAGACAGTTTCTAATTTACCTCTGCTCTTGTTTTAATTCCATCAGCTGACAGAGTGCAGCTGATCTCACATTACACATGGCTGTTCATGTTTGAAAAAAACCTTGAATATTTGATGGGTTGATCCTTAATACTTTCTGCTACAGAATTAGTAAGCCTGCTAATGAGCCAAGGGATCCCAAGTGGGGAGAGGGAAGAATACAGAATTTGATTCTGTTTTCATTCAGATTTTATGTTGCTCAGAGAAGAATTACTGTTCTTTACATACTCTAAATAGTTTCATAGGGTAGAGAGATTCAAGTAAATTACTCATCAAAGTCATCACACTTAAAATGTCACATTTTCTTAAGTGGATGTTGTGTGACCTTGGGGAGTCACAACCTATTTGCAAGGGCACCTGTGGGTACTCACCCCCAGCCAGGAGGCTCGCTGCACCAAGCTGACTTGTGATCCACTGGGAGGGATGTTCACAGATGAGTCTCAGTAGTTTCACTGCCTATTCAAATTCTTTTTCCATCTTCCCTGAAATAAAATTATCTGTCCTCCATCTCACATCCCATTCTACCTCCCCACTTCTCTATACCTTCCCAAAGGAGGTGGCTTCTTCAGTGTTAACTGGCTGTGCTTGGTTCTCCTCCAGCCCTTCCTCTGCATAACTGTTGATCCACAAGCTTCCTACTGTCTCTACATCCTGTAGCCAAACACTCTTTGCAGGCCAAATACTCAAACTATGTGTATCTCTCCCCAGTTCAGCGAAATCACTCATGTCAACAAAAAGCACACTAAGGAATTCACAAGGAATGTCTTCAATAATTAAAAGCTCAGCTTGCCTGTGCGTTTTCTTTCAGCAAAGCTACTGCAACTCTAGGAAATCACAGTTAAGACTGTAAAAATAGCCAGATCAATCTCTAACCACTTATCTTACAAACCAAGAACTGCCTGCACTCGACACACTCCCCTTCTCTTTAAATCCATGGCAAATATACTCAGTGTGCATGTGATATTGGTTGCAACAGTTAACTTAGTAGTGAGGCAGGACTCTGGCTGCTCCCGTTGTTCACAGCTCTGACAGCAAAATAAATGTTTACTCCAAACACCACCACTCAGAACAAAATACACAATTCCACACACACTAATAAAATTAAATAGAAACCAATCAAAATTGCCAAACTTGCTTAGCAAGCCTGTGTCTTAGCAAGGAAGTGAATAGGTTGGCTTTGGCAGTGTCTCAGGAACTCAGGTAGCAACTTCTCTGGGCATGGTGGGCTAAAGGCTATTTGTTTAGTCTTAACTCTTATTTTCTGCTTCAAAGTTTTCTACCATGTCTCCCAACAAGAATTCAAAAGCTTATAAGGAATTCCCTTTTACAGCTACTGTCAAATAATGAGGATTTTCTCTCTTGATTTGACACCACATCTGTAACTTGGTCTTACTGGAGTTATTTACATTGAAGGCTCTCTTAGAAGTTTCTCTATATTTAATGTGCGTGCCTGCAGCTGGACAGAGAAGTCACTACACTTTGAAGAAGTTGCTATAAATCAGTCCATGGGGTTAGATGAGGTTCAGGATTCCTGCAGTGATTATAAACTCAGCAGGAGACCTTACAACAGCTCCGATCTTGACAGGGTTACTGTCTTGTTAATCAACCTCCTTCAGGAATGGAGGAGGTTCTGCATTTCAGTTCTTGAGGGCTTTCTCAGGAAGCTGCAGTTTCATGCAGAATGATCTGTCAGTTTACAAACTCTGCAGAGCTCCGATACATTTGGTAAAACAACATCAAAAAAGGCTACACTTAAGCTGTGGTGCCCTGCTTTGCACCAGACAGCACAAAGACTACAAATTCTTGTCACAGTTAGTACAAAATAAGATTTTAAAGTGATTTAAAAGCTATGCCTCAACTGATTTTGCAGCCCAGGTGCAGATGGTAGCTCTGGCCATGTTCTGATACCAGAAGGTGATAAGATATGTGCACGAAGGAGCACTTGCCTCCTCTCACCTGCTGGGGGGAGAAGGCAGAGGAAAGCAAATGGGACAGACATGAGGAACACATTCTGCTGTTCTTGGTCTTCACTGGGGGAAAAGCTGTGGAAGTACCTATCCCTTGGAAGAGCCACAGGCCAACATCTGCAGTGGACACACTGTCTAGAAAGAGAGGATGATTTCTGTTTTGTGTTGTGCAACAGATAGGTGAAACAGGATGTAATGTTCCTTAAAAAGATAAATTTTAACCATCTCCTTTCTTTTGCTGATGCTCTTACAGTACAGTACCCCTTCCTATCGTAAACACATTTTAGTGCACCAGCAGAGATCCATCTTTTCTGAGGGGAACACAAGGATTGCAACTCCTGTGCCTGTTCATTCTTCTGCTTCTGGGCACTCGTACAGGAACTGCATAAATTCTGTCCAGAAAGAAACTAAACTTTGACTTTACTATGTGGATAGCACCTCCAACAAAAACATGGAAAGGACATTCTTTAAAAATAGTCTGATTCAGAAAATCTGAAAAATCCATGTTAAGAATGAATGGATATGTTCAGCACAAAAAGAAGGCACAAAGTGGGATGGAAAGGTCTGGATGCCAGAAATTTATAAAGTGAGTAGCAATGGCACTTTTTTACTGTTGCTGCCTTCACTAATTATCAGTAACAGCAATCACTGGTGATATGGATTTGAATGGTGAGAGTACCTAGGCACTGCTTTTACACTATATAATGGTTCCCAACACAGAACGTTCACTTTTCAAGACAAAAGAGAGCAGATAGATACCTCTGGCCTGACCAGGCACTACCAGGGAAAAGTGGGACAACAATGTTCAAGCATGAGAAACAGTGGTATAGCCCTGACCTCACTTTTTTCCCACAGTCTTTCTGAAAAAGGAGGCTCCTAAGAGATGATCTGAAGGTAGGTAGGGAACTAAAAAGTGTTCAAGACTGTTCCCAGATATGATGGGAAGCCTGGGAGAAACTAATTGACTTGGAACTTAGCAACAGGGTGACAAAAGCTGGCATCACCAGGTTAGCTAAAGTGGGAGCTAATATGTCAGCCAAGACTGGCAGACTTGAGGCCTTAAAATCAGAGACAAATATCTCCACTTGATATGACAGAGAAGGAGATGACAGTGGTAATATATAAAGAAAAATGTTTTTGGGCAAGATGTCAAGCTAGGAAAATGATCTGCACAGCAGCACGAATGGAGGTGGGTAACATTGCATTTGTCAAAACCAAGGAAAGGATGTTGCAGCAATCAAGGTGTATAAAGAGAATTTGGACCAGAGACTTATTCCTTTGTGAATACAGAGCCTGAGCTAGAAATGTTGTAAAGTAACAGTCTGCAAGATTTATGTGTAGTCATAGACACAGAGACAGAAGAAAAGTTCAGAATAGAAAGTGATACCCAGGTTGCAGACCTGAGGATAGACAGACTGGAGTTGTTACCTGTGATGATTGGGTATTCATGGGGGGACAAAAGCTCGTGTGTGAAAATGCTAAGTCTCACCAGATAGCAAGACACAGATATGATGCGTGGTTTTTGAGCTGTGGGTTGTTTTATTCACATTTGGAAGAATTTGTGAATAAATCCTCACAAACAAAAGTGTTCTACCCATCCATGTCCTCAATGCTTCATCATGAAGCCTTGCAAAAATATTTCTTGAGGAAAGTTCCCAAGGGAGAAAAAAGAGGAGCAGCTGTGTTCATCAGTTTGAGGATGCACCTTACCATCACCAGTCATACAGTGCATTTTTCTTCTCAGCTAGGATCTCTTACACATCCATGTTCCTCGATGTGGAAGGAACTATGTCACTCCTACATTTTTTTGGCTAATTGCGCAAACCAAATTGCACAACCTAAGGAGGAAGATGAGCTTCTTTGACCGTTAATTTTAAAAGCCTTGCATAAAGTAGAGGTAAATGAGCACCACATCATATACTTAGTTCATTGTGAGAAATGTAAAAAGGTCTCATGAATTACACTATCTGCAACTAATGTGTGACAAAACAGCAGGGACTGAGGCTAAGGCTTGTTAAATATGTGGTTCACTCCTACGAAAGACTACTTTGTAAACGTTGGCTAAATAAAAGCTCTGCCAGTGAAGTCATAAGCAATCCATCATCATCACCCCTTGATAAACTCTTTGTTCAGCTTAAGAATTAAATGCTGTATTTAACATATCCAAGGAGAATGGAAAAATGCCTTTAGAAACAACAGGCGTAATGCACTACTAAGCTCTAAACCAAATATTTATAGCCCTGTAGTTTATAAACAATCTGATATATTTTGGTACCGGATATCCAAAAAGTGGAAGTGCGCACAGTAATAGAGAGGTTTTGTCATTCCATCTACCGTGTTTGGTGTTTTACTAACTATTGCAACAGATATATAAGCATTGTGAGCTACTGAATTATCAGTTTAGAAAAAGAACTGAAAAAAACCATGAGTTAAAATATATGGAAATGTTTCATTGTTTATAAATTTGTCTGCCTCAGAAAATAATCAATATCAAAGTTGATTCAAGCCAAGATCTGTCTGGATGTGTTTTAATTTGTTCCATGAAAATAAACTAGAAATTGCTAAGATAAAAGAAATAATAATGAAATATGGAAATAACTATGCATTTTGCACATTGTCATTATATAATGGACATAATGGACATAATGACATTACATAATGGATTCTAATTAAATCCAGGTGGAAAATGACCTTCCTAGACCTCCCTTCAAAATTAAGATTTTTGACAGTCATGATTAATGGAAACATGCACTTTGCATGGTTTGTAAACCTGAAACATCATTGTACATTTCAGTTTATAATTTATCCCATTATCTGCTTCTGCATGCATGAAGGTCAGCTGTACTGGCACAAAGTAGTAATGAAATTTGGAGGCTCAGGAAGGCTGTTTTCACAGCCTTTCAATTATTTTTCACGAAGAAATAATTTTGCGTATTTTTTCCTTAGAACAATGACGATAAAAAAGAATATTTTTTAACAGCGGTAATTGAAATATTATTTTCTCATCTTTTTAGAGTAAACAAAATGGCAGTGGAAAAAATGTGGGGTTTTTTTAAGCATTCCTACCCGCAATATTTCTTCAATGCAGTTGTTATCGCCTGTTCCACTGTCCTGTAAACAAAATGAGAAAAGAGTTTGTTTGTGTTTTAAAGAGAAATAACAAATAGCAGATTTGAGGACATGGTTGTCACATGAAATATATTCCAACCTCTAGTGCAGTTTCAAAATGAGGCCAAGTCTTTCCAGCATTTGAAAAGCTGCATTGCTTAAAATTCTCAAATTATTCCCCATCAGCACAACAGAAAGATTTAAGATTTGCAGTGTTTACATATAACTGCAAAACATCTGTACAAATTCACAGGATTTAGTTCACATCACTTTTGGGTGTGGTTCCTGCTGTTTTGGACATACTACATATGAGTAAGCATAAGCAAAGGTGTTACGGCATGTATGTAGATCAAATACGTCCATTTATTTATATTAAATAAACAATGTCTGCATCCTTTGTGCAAGAAAGATTCTGCAGTGACACTGCCTGCATGAAGCCTGACAATGGATAGTGTAGAGGCAGCTGTGATGCTGAGGGAAGAGCTGCAGAGACTGCAACACAGCCAGCAATACTGAGCACGGGCTAGGCAGCTTGGCAGTCCTGAGAGGACGACAATTTCCTAAAATGCTGACCCTAAACACATCTGTACACTGTGGGAGTAAGGGCACAGAGGAATTCAGCTCTCCTCAATGCCATGGCTTCCTCCAGAGCTAACCTGGAGAGGGGAAATGAGAGATTTGGCAGATAAACTATCCCCCTTTAGGCACTACCCAGCAGATGTCTCATCTACATGCTCGGCTTGGTTGTTTGTTGGAACCCAAATTTCTGCCATCAAAGATGAGGCTGTATGAGACACCAGTCTGCCATACTTATGCCCCTCCCTCCTGGCTGCTCCTGCCACAGTTCTCCTGCACTGACCAGCGTGACTGGGAATAGAGGCCACACCATGGATGGAGGTACTGATGCTGAGGGGGTGGCCATCTCCTGCAGCTCTCCATAAGATACAAGTGGCTGTTGCATCACACAAATTTTCTGAGGATTTACTTCACCACACTAAATTCCCTGAAAATTCCCCAAAGAAAAGTATTCTTCCTTTTACAGAACAGAACTAACTCAGGAGGCAGAAGACTGGAGCTTGAGGTCTTCCCACAGAAACAAAACCAATACAATCGATTACTGTCCCCAAAGAGCAAGTAGGGAGCTGAACTTGCTCACTGCCTCTCATTTTCAAAAAACATCTGGAGGGTCTCAGTTTTCAGGTGTCCACCTAGAGAAATACCAAAGCAATTTGATTTTTCCAAAGTCCTGAGCTCTTTACACCTCAAAATCAGAGTTCTTTACCACATCTGCACTTGGGCACCCAAAAAAATCATACGACACTTTCAAAAGTAGATACCTCTGTGCCCACCAGGCTCAAATGATACAACTAGCTAGTTCAAACAAACCCTGCTCCTGGACACTGTCACCACCACTCCCTAGCCTGAGCTGAGGAGGTCTGGATCTACAGCCACTTGTAGCCTAATAGCTATAACCAAGGTCAGAGGTACAACAGCTATACTTATGCAAGGGTAAAATTTATGTTTCATCATTTTTTGTGGCTGCTGTTTCAGAGAAAGTCATAACTACTTCATTGTCAGCAGTCCTACTAAATCTTTGCTGAATATGTCCCTTGATTGCTAAACAAATGAATTGCATTAACTCTTTTTGGAGCAACACAGTCCATCAGGTTTATAGTCACTAGGAGTTACATCACTGATTTCGAAGCGAAAGCAACTGAGCATGCTGTGAAGTCCGCCTTTGGAGAATTACTCATATCTGATGTAGTGATGCTGAAGAGAAGCTGCAGCCCTGTGCAGATAACCCTGTTCTGATCTCAGCCCCATCCCTGAGGAGCCACACAATACCACGTGTGACCTTCCTGCTACTGCAGCAGGAATGCAAGTGCAGTAGTTCACATTGCCAGTGAAGCTAAGAAGACAGACAGAAGCACCACAATAATCCCTCGATATTTAAGAATTTAAAAATTCATAGTAGCTCATTTCTCTCTCTTTTCTGTGGGTTGCCCTCCATTTTCTCCTTTTCCTTCCCCAAGTCCCCATCTATGTCGTGTTATCCCATTAGCAACAGCAGAGCATGTAAAGTCCTCACCACAAAAGCTTTGTTTACAGAGAAATGAATTCACTGTCTGACCTCAAGTTTGCTATTCTAGTCTATTTTCATCTTAAAGAAGGAGGGATGAAATGACCTATCATCTCATGCTGTATACAACATATTGAACATACAGTAAAATGATGCCTTTATTTTGTGTAAAGGCAAAACTACTGAAGATAAATTTGGCAATATGCTATTTCAGAATAGAGTAGGTTTAGAAACAAGCTTCTGTTTCAAAATCAAATATCCCTCCTGGAAGTGTAATGAAATAAGCCTGCAAATACTCATCAGCAAGAAATTACACTTTCTGTTACCACAGAGCTAAAACTTTAGCTGTTCTCCCTACCACATCATATCTCTGGGTAGGGAGTAAAAAAACTTTTTAAACCTCTCTCTCAATATCATCACATTGCCTTTCAACAGGCAAGGAAAAAAGGCAGGAAACACAAAGTGAAAGACAAGACCAAACCCAATATTTGGAAAAAAACCCCTCAATTTCTATATTATCCTCTTTGTTCTTTATCTTCTGAATGCCAAATATAAATTTCTTAATTTATTTTTGCTTTGAATACTGATGAGGAACTCTTGATATCAAACTTTCTGCAATTAATGTGGAGGAGTTAAGAGACCATGCTCTGAAGACAGCAAGCTTCAATTTCATATGGCCTGGGGACATATTTTATTTTATTCTATTCACGATATCCTGTAATACAATGCAGAGTGTTATTGTGGGACCTAAGGTATGCCTGAAAAGTGTCTGTAGGTTTTGCTCTGGAAAAGATTCTCCCTTCTTCTAAAAGCTTCTTCCTCTATTACATCTCTACTCATATTACAGAGGAGCTTTCACTGTCCATGAATCTGGCAACCTGAATTTAACTTCATAGCCATATTTTAATTTAAAAAAAAAAGATCGTGAATATTTCTTGAGATCTTAATTAAAAGACAAGATTGCATTACCTGCAGGCAGCAAACAGCACAGAGCACTCCATGCACTTTTTGCATCAGTGGACTTGCCCGATTGAAACAATATTGTGTTGGTCCTGGCTGCATGACGCAGCACCTGCGTGAGGCTGATGTCAGATATGCCATCAATGTGTGCAACATAATCCCTTCACCCTCCTGATAGCCTGCATGCCACAGTACAATTGTGCGATAAATGTTTAAATTACTTGAAAAAAAATCATATATACCACACAAAAGTTTTGAGGCTGCTGTTCCCAGCTAAGCAGATGAGCTGCCACTGCGTATTTATCCTGACACTGATGAACCCAGCTCATTTGCCTTCCTTTGCATTTTGTGATCCGTCATAACAAACTCGCCTCACTGAACCTCAAATGAACCATCAGCGAAATACTGGCAAGGCGAGCTGTCAGGGGAAGTGGGCTCCAGACTCCCCTCTCTGACGCTGTGCCCGTTGCCTTCGTTCCTCAGTCAGCACAGCCTGAAGAACGACAAAGCATGTTTACGCACGTGCAGCTGGCGCACAGTCTGGCAGGCGGATGCAAGGAGCTGCCACCAAGGATAACAGCAGTGGCTGCTGGAGAAATAGCTGGGAGCATTGCACCACTGATAACACAAGCAGCTAATTACCATGCAAAGCACAGAGAACTGTAAGAAACAAGGCTGACTACATAGAATTCCTGAGAAATGAGATGTCATTTAAAAAAAAAAAGCTACATCAGTACAAATTTTATTTCAGAGCATTACCTTATTTTTCCTTCCCTTACCAAGAGCTTTAACATAAAGTTATATAAAGAAACCTCTCCGAAAGGAATTGCCAATCTGTGATATTTTTTCCTCCTTTAAAATCTTTGTGCTAAAGAAAGAAAGAAAAGTCTTCCGCAAGTACCTATTTCCAGTTTAGTCTAAGAGATTTTCATGATGGGAGCTTTTGGTGCTGGTATTGTTTGGTCTGTGCTAAGTGTTTTTACCAAGTGTCCAGAAGTTATTGGATTTTGTCTCTAGTATAAATTAGGCATGGATAAGATCTCCAGAAGTACATACTCCAAGGAACACACTCAGCCTCTTCCATTTGGCAGGAGCCAGGTTGACTATGTCGGCACTTGAACAATGGTTAAATGCAACCAGGAGTGTGGAAGTGGCCATCACGCATCCACCCTTTGGTTGCCACCTCTTCCTCCAGGGCAGCTCTCGCCCCTACGTGGACAAGCACTGCACCATCTAAAACAGGGCAGCAGGATTTCCACTGGACCATAAAGTGAAGCTTCAGGCAGTAAACACTGGCAGACAATAACCTAAATCCATGATTTAAAAAGATAGGAAAAAGGCCCACATTGACAGACCTTGAACTGAAAAGCATATTAAAAACATTTCTTTGCCAGGCAAGACCACGAAAGTATGAAGATACATATGTCTGCATGCACATAATTACATAAAACTTCATCTATATAACCCACTTGCTAGAAAGGAACTTCCAGGATGAAAAAGATAAGAAAATTTCTTATCATTTTACTTAATCATATGTGCAGCCTTTGCCTCTTGGGTTGTGGAGAACTGTTGCCCTCAACCTTCCCTTTGATTATTTCTCTGAAAAGATCTTAACACCTTCAAGTCAGTCAAAACGGGTTCATGAAAGGCAGGTCTTGCCAGTGTAATCTGATCACCTTCTATGACCGAGTGACTAGACTCTTGGACGAGGGAAAGGCTGTGGATGTATCTTCCTGGACTTCAGTAAAGCCTTTGACATAGTTTCTCACAGCATTCTGCTTCGGAAACTGTCGGCCTCTGGCCTGGACAGGCGCACACTCTCCTGGGTGGAAAATTGGTTGGATGGCCGGGCCCAGAGAGTGGTGGGAAATGGTGTTAAATCCAGCTGGAGGCCAGTGACAAGTGGGGTTCCCCAGGACTCAGTCCTGGGTCCAGCCCTGTTCAGTGTCTTTATCAATGACCTGGATGAAGGCATCGAGTGCTCCCTTAGCAAGTTTGCAGACGACACTAAGCTGGGTGGAAGTGTGGATCTGCTGAAGGGTCGGGAGGCTGCAAAGGGACCTGAACAGGCTGGACTGCTGGGCTGAGACCAACGGCATGAGGTTTAACACGGCCAAATGCCGGGTCCTGCACTTGGGGCACAACAACTCTAAGCAGAGGTACAAACTAGGAGAAGCCTGGCTGGAAAGCTGCCAGGAGGAGAAGGACCTGGGGGTGCTGATTGACAACCGACTGAACATGAGCCAGCAGTGTGCCCAGGTGGCCAAGAAGGACAATGGCATCTTGGCCTGCATCAGAAACGACGTGACCAGCAAGTCCAGGGAGGTTATTCTCCCCCTGTACTCGGCACTGGTGAGACCGCACCTCAAATCCTGTGTTCAGTTCTGGGCCCCTCACCTCAAGAAGGATGTTGTGGCTCTGGAGTGAGTCCAGAGAAGAGCAACAAAGCTGGTGAAGGGGCTGGAGAACAAGTCTTATGAGGAGTGACTGAGAGAGCTGGGGTTGTTTAGCCTGGAGAAGAGGAGGCTGAGAGGAGACCTTATTACTCTCTACAACTACCTGAAGGGGGGTTGTGGAGAGGAGGGAGCTGGCCTCTTCTGCCAAGTGGCAGGGGACAGGGACAGGATGAGAGGGAATGGTCTCAAGCTCTGCCAGGGGAGATTTAGGCTTGAGATAAGGAAAAAATTCTTCACCAAATGGGGAAAGGGTCGTTAGGCATTGGAACAGGCTGCCCAGGTAGTTGGTTGAGTCACCTTCCCTGGAGGTGTTTAAGGTGAGGGTGGATGAGGTACTTAGGGGCATGGTTTAGAGACTGGTGGGAATGGTTGGACTCGACGATTCGGTGGGTCTCTTCCAACCTGGTTATTCTATGATTCTTTGATTCTAAGTCGTGGAGTAAAATGTGGAAATTTAACAGGGACATGTGCCTGAGACAAGAGCAGTGACTTCTGGGATTTCTGTGGAAATAGAGCCAGGCTATGCAAAAGAATTTTTTGGGAGAGGTCATTTGCAGATGCCCAGGAAGGGTTTTTAGACATACAGGGCTTAACTTGCTGTTGATTTCCTTACATCCACTACATCTTCCAAAAGGCTTTTTATGAGATGGTTGTGCTGAATCCACACTGCTCTGCAGAGAAAAGCTTGGACTTTGGACCTCAGAAAAGGTGAGCTGGTTAAAAGATTAGGCCTCAACTTGGTTTAAAACTCTTATCTTTTTTCCTGTCAGGAAATGTCCACTTTTTGGAATGTATTTTCATTCTAAATTGGGAGAGAGCAAGCAGTTACATGTAGATTTTATTCTGTTGATTATGCCGCCATTAAGGATCTAATAGTGTGACACCGTTGCCTTCAAAATTAAATTTTAAGAATGGTTCTTTGCTTCAGTCAAGAATTGAAGATTTGATCAAATCAAGACAATTCAGTGTTAAATTTTAAGAAATGTAAATAAAAACTATAGCTGCAGAATAAGACATGTCTTAAATCAAGAAGTCATTAACACAAAATATTTAAATGTTTCACTCCGACTGCAAATTTGGTAATTATGTACTTTAAGAAAATATTTTCTTCAAACTAGAATGAAAATAGTTTTGGTCAAAATTAACATAGTTGTAGACATTTTCAGTTCTGATATCCATAAAGAATTGAGTAGGAAATACCTCTGACAAGAACAGAAGTACAACCAATACTTCTCTGACTAACAAGAGTTGCTTTTCCATCTTGATGGATGACATGAGACCTACCAGCCATACTTCCTTGCTTTAACAGGGCTGGACATCAAGAAGCCACAGCATGCTGTTGTTCCCCTCATTTCATCAATGGCTGTTAGTAATGCTGGACACGTCACAGTCCTTAAACAGAGAAGACTCCTTGTCTGTCCCCAAGGATGCAGGCAAGCAGGGCTGAACTAAGTAGAGTTATTCCAAGGAAAAAAGAAATTAAGAAACTCTAAGGGAGCTGTTGTTCCTGATATTTGAAAGCTTTACTTTGCATTTGTGCTGTTCCTGACTACTACTTTGGAGTGCCAATGGCCGTGGTCTGTTGATACAGTAGTTTTCTACTGTGCTCTGCGCTGCTGCGAGTAGCAGCAATTTCTCTTTACTGTAAAGAATTGCTGCTGCTTCCTTAGACACAGAGGTGTACAGAAGGGATATGGGGATGAACAGCTGAGTTCTCCTTAAGCTCTGTGTCAGAAAGTGCTGTGCTAATTAAAGTTATTAAATCCATCTATTTTACAGTGACTGTTAATAAACTGTTACCCTTAATAAGCCCCTTCTCTTTTGAAATGGAGCCTTCATATTTATTATGGGGATTATTTTTCCTACCATGGGATCTTGCAACATTGTTCTTGATTTAAAAGGGAAGAGGAGAAAGGTTAACAAACATTGTATTTCAATAAAAAAAATTAATAAAGAGCAAGTGATGAAAGTCACTTTGCTTTGCTTTAATGAAAGTATCTAGCTATACTAATTGGGAGTCTCAGTGCAATTGGAATATCACAATGCCCCCATTGTGTACCAGGAACAGGGAGATGTTCTGGCTAAGGAAGGAGATGAATCAAAAATATTTGTAGATAAACACCAAATAATCCAATAGACTTGTTATTCATACTAGAAAGGAGATCCTAATCTGACAAGAAGACATTTTGCCCTCGATGAACAATGCTCACTCAGAACAACCTGCTCAGCACCTCCCCCACAACCAAAGCAGGACAGTAGCTTTTGGGGAGTGCAGCCTCCAAGAAAGAAGACTATAGAGGAGTTTGTATGCAGTGTATTGCCAGCCTTAGGCTGTGCTGGCCTTAAATGCAGACCTGAGTGTGAGCTAGAACTCTGCCTTCGAGATTAAGACTAACATCTAGTTGAAGACGGATTTACTGTCGATGTATAGGAGAAAGCATTCACTGTATTGTTAGGGTATTTTTAAATAGCAGGGAGATGAGGTTGGAGAATAACTCCTCCAGTGCATACCCATGGCCTGTCCCAGAGCTTGAAGCACCTCCTGCCCATTTAGCCCCTGACCTGAACTACATATGGAAAGCCTGGGATCAGAAAGTGAGGTGACGCTGAAAGTCTACAGTCTGCATGGCTGCTGGGAGCTTCACTAGAACTTACAAACCTCCAGCCCATTTCAGAGATGATGGGTCCAGCCATGTGTTTGGAGGTTGTCTTCAAACTGATGAGATGGTCTGAGTCCAAGTCCCAATGTTGACATCACAAAAAAAGCAAGAGAATTAAGTGCCAAGAACCCTTCTGAAACTTCCACACCCCTAATGGTGATCAAACGATCAATGATTGGAGCTGCACTGGTAACATTTAATCTAATAAAAGATGCTTTAAAGCCTCAAACGAAATCTACTGGCAGATTGCTGGAGCAATTTTACAGGTTTTTACATTATATTCATAAAAATAAAAAAAACAAACACACCAGAATTACACTGTGACCCAGAACAATAAAAGGGAGCTGTAATGGAGAAGAACTGCATTGTTCTGTTAATAAAATATAAAGGTTTTATTGTTATTGGGAAAGATTGATCGTATCAAATCAATACCATGTTACAGTATATTACTGTTTTTCTTCACTAATGAAAAAATAGGGTCTGATGTGATTACACTCTCTTGCTACCCATTTGAAAAATGTAATGGGATGGTAATAACAAAGATTATAACTTTAAGTTTTGTACTCCTTGCTACATTCTACATTTGGGTTGTTTAGCCTGGAGAAGAGGAGGCCGAGAGGAGACCTCATTGCTCTTTATAACTACCTGAAAGGAGGTTGTGGAGAGGAGGGAGCTGGCCTCTTCTCCCAAGTGACAGGGAACAGGACGAGAGGGAGTGGCTTCAAGCTCCACCAGGGGAGATTTAGGCAGGACATTAGGAAAAAAATTTTCACAGAAAGGATCATTGGGCACTGGAACAGGCTGCCCAGGGAGGTGGTTGAGTCACCATCCCTGGAGGTGTTTAAGGCATGAGTGGATGAGGTGCTAAGAGTCATGGTTTAGTGTTTGATAGGAATGGTTGGACTCAATGATCCGGTGGGTCTCTTCCAACCTGGTTATTCTGTGATTCTGTGATTCTCAGTCCTGGGAGGTGCTGAATACATGACCTCAGCTTTCAGTGAAGTCAACAGGACCTGAAGGTAACTAGTATCCACCAAAATGCTGTCAACAATGCCCTGAATGAACTCCACAGCCCCTACTACCACCAAAAAAGTGGAAAATGACAGTGGGGTCCTCTGGAAAAGCCTTCAGCATACTACATTTTCTGCTGCACTGTATGCATGCTCTGAATGTATTAAGTGACCTGTCGCTTGACACAGTGGTCGATTTGTTGGAAAGTCTGCATTAACGGAGACCAGAGTCTTCTGGTTTTACAGCAGGAAAGGCTTTTTAGCTGAGATATGGGCTTCTATCCTCAGCTCATGCAGTCCTTCAGCAGCCAACCCAGGGGCCCTCCCCTGGGAGCGATAGAGATCAGCTTGTCTCCCCATTAGATGTGCGTCCTCCCTGCTATACAGGCAGTCAATTAGTGTCAACCAGAATGTGGTGTTTTTAGTGATGTGGGCACTTGTCTGCTAGGACTTGGACTGAGACCAATTGATTGTATTTAATGTATGGTCTATGTTGGTTTGGGGAGAATATATAACATCTGTAAATCAGCAAGAGTTGGAAAAACAAGTATGGAATTGTTCATCTTTTTATGACATTTTAATATGAATATGCCATCAGCTAGTATAATATTCAATGAATTAAATGGATTATTTTGCCAAGAGATTTTTTAAAAAATGTTAATTAACAATAAATCAATAAAAACTATTCAACATGAAAATCAATTACATCCCTGTTTACATTATTTAACTCCAAACATTTCTGTTTTGTGTGCTTGCAATTAGCAAGCTATAAAAGATGCCATAAATAGGCGCATAATGAGAGGAACTGTTTATAAATGATAATTGGTATTCATTCCCACTGAGCTAAAGGTTATGTGATTACAAACTATTGCACAGAAAGGGTTAAACCTCTTACAGAAGGAAGGTTTTACAGTGCACAACTCTGCAGAAATCCCTCCCACAAAAGGCCCAGATGGAAGAAAGCCTCTGTACATGACTGTTTGATGGAAGGAGTGACATCTATCAGGTGTTCCTTGAAGGCTCTTTACATCCATTTAAAAACAGCTCCTGGGGAAAAAAAAAATCTTCCCTTTGGGCAGTGGTGTATGGAATAAGAAATGGAGCTTGGAATGCAGAATTCAATATTGACAAAACATCATCATCTGAATAGTATCTCTACCACGTACAAAGGAAAGATGTTAACATTGAAATGCTATTAAAAATATCGGTGACCATCCTGTTAAAAACGCTGAAGACAGGATAAAGGAAACAAGGGTGATTTCTGTCATGATGGGTAACAAAGATGTTGCTCTACACAATACCTTAATCAAAGATTAGGGCCAAGGAGTATCTGGCTTCCACAGAGGGCTATAAGAGGATTTCGCAATCTTCATGTAGCAGCTGAGAGCTGAAAACACTGAGCAGCAGCCTGTATCTCCAGAAGGTAACACTAGACTATTTCTCATGACTGGCTGATACACAGAGCTGAAAAAACCTTTTTTCCTGGGGAGAAACATTCCCTCATTAATCCCTATTGCTAAAAAACACCTTCTCAGTTTTAGAGACTGAAACCTTATCTAGACTTAACAGGTAAAAAAACGTATAATCTGAAGACTAGAGTAACATTTGGTTTTCTACTAAAGCCTTTTGCTAGTCCAAGGATGTCACCAATATTTGACAGTTTTGGCTTTGACAATGTCTCCTCTCTATTAAATACAGCTCACTCTTTCACTGTAACCACTTTTGTGTAAGCATCAATCATCAGGGATCCTTGATAGATTTGGTCTGGAGCATGGGCAGACCAATGAGCATCTAGTAATAAAGCCGGCAGAGTAAAACAAACTATCTGCAAATCCAGAGAGAAACCACTTTTTCTATCTTTTCTAGGCACAACTGATGCATATTTTTTTTTCTGGATTGTGAATTAAATTTAGCCTGAAACATTTATATTGCATTGCTTTCCTTGATTTGCAAAAATTACAGTTGCTCCAGGGAAAATACGGATGAGTGCGAAGACCAGCTTCACTATTTTGTCTGTCTCTAAACATTTATATTGTCTGAAGGCCTCATCTGTGGCACTCGGTTCAATGGGAGGGGAGATGCAGGAGTAAGCACTGCTCCCCCTGCATCCCTCTCCTGGCTGAGGATCCTGAACCAGCTGCTATAGGGGAGGAGGAGCAGCAGTGGGTGCTGCCCCCCTCCTCCCCCCACCAATCTGACCACCCTGGATTGATCCTCCCAAAGGAGTTTCTGCACACACTTGACAAGACCACCCCTAATGTGCTGATGGGGCATGGACTGGTCCATATAAAGGGACTTGCAAGGAGCCACACAGTGTGTGCGCTCATGATTCCAATCCGACCAGCCTGCACCATGCCACCTGGAAGAAGCTGCTGCTGAAATGACCATGTGTTCCTGAGGAACCGCTGGCTACCCATTGATGTGATGACTCTTTCTTTTTCCTATCTCTCTCTCTTTCTCCCCCCACTCTTTCTCACTCTCTCTCTCTCTCATTTACATTACATTGTTTTTCTTGACTGGCATTGGCCTCTGTCAGATAAAATCCAAGTGACATTTTCTTGTGTTCAGGGATCAAATCGTAATCTGACCAGATTGAAATCTGGTTTTTGTAACTTTGGGAAGCTGCAGCCCCATATCTTGGCTGTGCACCCAAGTATTTTGGTCTGTTTATTTTGGTTGAAGCCAGAATAAATTTTGCTTTTGATTTCACCCTGAGAGTGACCTTGTTGGCCCCCAGATCATCACACAGACAAACGAACCACTTTCTTTGACTGTGCAGATCAAAAGAAGGCCCGAACACAAGTGTGCAGCTCATGGTTTTGGGGCATGATAATCAGCTTTGGGAGTTTGGTTTGGTTTTTTTTTTTCAAAAAGTCTATTATGTGTAAGGAAAAGAGCATCATATGCATTGGTTTGAGAGCGACTGCTTAGTCTCATTGCTAAGTCTTCAAAACCACATTCTGGTCATGGCAATTATGACTTGGGCACCTACTTGCCCAGGAGGGATATAATTTGCTACTGGATATGCAAAGGTTTATCAATGAAGATGAACAGTTGTATGCATCTGCATCTTTAAATCAATCCCTTGATGCCTCTGGTCAGCTCAGGTGGATTCTTTTAAAATCCACATAGAAGCTGATAAATAGCACAATTCTCCAAGCTGCAGTGAAAATCTCAGCAGAGCTTTATTGTGCTCTCAGCATTCCCCTGAAAGTCAAAAGAAAAACCCAGCCATACTTTGGTCACTGACAGACAGATGAAAAACAAAGCTACTGAAAATAGTACTCTAAAAAGGTTTTGCAGAGTTAATAGGACATGTAGAATTGAAAATAAAATGTCAATGTCGCAATACCTTAGGGGTCAGACATGTAAGTTCCTTCCAGGTAAGAATGGACATGACACCATGTATACATTAAGGTATACATATGTATATATGTATGTATGCACCATACAAAACTCATCTGCAAAAGTTTCCTCAGAATGCCCAAACCAATCAACTGTCAAATCTTATCAACTGTAGCCTTAATACGGGAATCAATAAATTCAGCAAATATATGAAGTTGCAGAGTAGACAAATACATTCCTTATTTTTCATGTTCTTTCTTTCCCAAATCCCACTGAAAGATTTATTTTCCCATCAATTCATCATAGGCCCATATCAGTACTCTTTGAAAGGAGTCAGAAAACCTTTTGGACAGCTAGGCAGGCACCAGGTACTGCTATGCTGCCTTGTAGAAGTCAGAATACCTCTGCACCTGTAAAACCATCTGCCCCAAGGAGTGGCAGCTGCCCAGCACTTGTCCTTGCTCTCCTGTGGTCTCTGTTCCAGCATCCTACTGTTTGGGCAATCGCAAGATCAGAAGCAGGGGAATGAATAGGTTTGGGGAAGGTTCTAAGTAGCTCTCAAGTAGTCATATGCTACTAGTTAATGTTATTTTTGATGCAAGTCACACTGGTCCCTCAGGCTTGGAGGACAAAAGATTGGCTTAAAATTATCTTAGTCCATTCTCTTTAGGCTTTCGCTTTTCTTTCCATATATTCTCAGGTTATCCCCTTTTAAAGGGGATATTGCACCTGAAAGTCACAATGCTTTCCGATTTTCTTTTTGCCTGTTGCTGTTACAAGTAACAGTGGAATACAGAAAGGAAGCAGAAAGAAAAATTGGTAGCAACTTTTCCAGGTTTTGTGTCTTTGAAAGTGTTTGCTTGTCTTTCCAGTAGAGTAGATATTTGCCAGTTTCCAGCTGTTTTCATTGAACACTCCTAGTCAGGTAGAGGCTAATGGAGCACCACTTATAAAACCCAGAAATACATAACTGTACAATCCACCACTATTGGCCATGTTACTCAAGGACAGTAACAGTTTTCTTTTTAATACAAAAAATGAGCAACAAGTCACTTTATAACAGTGCAGTATCACAGGGGCATGACTGGTGTGTGGTCTGCAAAGCTCTGGCTGGTGTCTACAGAGAACTGATCTCCCAACAGCCTTACTGCCAAAAAACAATTTAAAATCCTGCATTTGTACACATGCAACACACAATACCACGGGGAGAAATAAAAGGAGCCATAGAATCATTGAAACCCTAGGTTTGAAATGACCTTTGAGATCATCAAGCTCAACTGTACCTATCCACTACTAAGTCATATCCCTAAGCACTTCATCTACCTGTCTCTTAAATACATCCAGGGTTGGTGACTCAATCACCTCCCTGGGCAGCCTGTTCCAGTGCTTGATAACCCTTCCAGTAAACAAGTTTTTCCTATTGTCCAATCTGAACCTCCCCTGGTGCAGCTTGAGGCCATTCCCTCTAATCCTATCATCCATCACTTGGGGAAAGAGACCAACACCCTCATCTCTACAACCTCCTTGCAGGTAGTTGTAGAGAGCAATAAGGTCTCCCCTCAGCCTCCTCTTCTCCTGGCTAAGCAATCCCAGTTCCCTCAGGTGCTCCTCCTAAGACTTGTTCTCCAGACCCTTCACCAGCTTCCTTGCCCTTCTCTGGGCAAGGACCTCAATGTCTTTCTTGTAGTGAGGAGTCCAAAACTGAACACAGTATTCCAGGTGTGGCCTCACCAGTGCTGAGTACAGGGGCAGGATCACTTCCCTGATCCTATTGGCCACACTATTTCTACCACAAGCCAAGATGCTATTGGCCTTCTTGGCCACCTTGGCACACTGATGACTCACATTCTTTCAGGAAGAGATGGGCATTGATTATTGAGTTTTATTTTTACTGTGCTGCATAAGAGTGGTTTGTGAATTTTCTCAGAAAGGTTAGATTGCCCTGCACCAGGGGGAAGTTTGGTTCAGGTTTGATTTACAAAACTTTATTTTCATTCAAAAAGGTGAACTAACTCTTGGATTTCTATTTTTTTTTTTAATTCATGAGGCAATCCTACATTTAAAAACAGGTTATTTTGTCTCTAGAGGAAGAAATGTGCAATGGAGTCCAAATTAATTTTAAATGTAAACTAAAGGGAGAGAAAATCTCTAATAATGCTACAGGTCTCAGACATTTCCATCTACGTCAAGTACAACAAATCTTCACTTTTTAAGCTGCAGAGCCTGTAAAAACTGGAAGGTCTCGTGGCACCCCAAATTATAACAACATTGGCAGAAAACAGAGGTACAGTTGAAAAGTCTTTAAGGTGAGAATCCACATGGTTCCCTTTTGTTATGTGATCTCAATGAATTTAATTCTGTGGCTTTTATTCATTTTTCAGGATGTTGAATCCTTAAAACTTGTTAGTATTTTCCTATTTTGTTGTTCTTTGCTGTCTTTCACTGTTTGATTTTATTCTTTTATTCCCTGGTGTAACTGAAGCTAATGCAGTCCTGGGCCTATTACCCTCCATCTCTTTGATCTGGCAGTGGATATCAACAAAGAAGTTATTTGTTCTCAACGCATTAAACCCTTCTGTGTATCTTTTTACAAATTTTGTTATGCAACTTTGATACGGCCTGGAATGAGTTGTCAGGTACCAAAAGACAGGAGAGCACAAAGACCTCTCCAAAAGTCAAGCTATGAATGGTGTCATCTTGCTGTTTCACTTTCAAAGGTGGCTCATACAGGTTTGCTGAATAGGAGTCGTTTGACAGCAGACATCTGAATTTGTATCACAGACTCTAAGATACCTTTATAAGAACCTTGAATATCTTAGTTGAGTCCTGAGGATCAAAGCTTTCTATGTAATAAACCTATCACAGGTTACCCAGGGAGATTTTCAGCATGGGTAACAATGGCAGCTGATTTGCTTCGCATAACAATGTACCAATAGAAAATAAGGCTTGTGATCAATACTTTAACTAGCGAGATAAAAGTCTATCTGAAACTCAGGAATTATATTTAGGTCTCATAACTTACTTTCTAAACCATCTCCTGTAATTTTAAGATGTGCATACATCAAATGTTGCTTGAAATATATTAAATTTTGGTTTTTTTTAAATCAGAATAATAGAATAGTAAGTAGAATTGGCAGCATAAACAAATATAATGCATAAAACACAAAAAGTTCTTGGCTAGCTTTTGTATACAGCATTAGAAACAGAGGAACACACATTGTTTCACAGTGATCTCCATTAAATATATTTGTTATGGGTTTGAAATACTCCAAAGTATTTGTTTTGGATGAGAGAGGATGCTCTGTATTTATGATATATGATACCATATTGTCATAAATTGTCATGCTTTGTTTATAGGACTGAATAATTTGTAATCATCAGATTACTATGTTTAGTCTGCACCCTGGTCTTCAGAGAATGCGTATTAAACAGATCAAATCCTTGTATCTTTGATTTATTTGTTTGTTTATGAAAGGAATGATCAGCTGCTCATTCCCCTGAGAATTAACTATTTAGTGAGGAGTTCGGAGTTTCAGGTGCAGGTTGTTCTTGGAGAAGAAAGACGGGCACAGCTGCTCTTTGGCTCTGATTCTAAATTTTGTGCCCATATTGCCATGTAGGGACAGTAGGTAATGACAGGGAAAAATGAAGAAGATGTACAAGTAATGCATATTTTAAGGGCTTCCTTCAGCTTTCTGTCTCCCTTTCCCCAGCTGTACCTCCAGCAGCATTTCATGCATATTTCCTTTGCAGATGTCACTCAATAACCTGCAGATCAGCTAAATATTGGGGCAGGCAGAGGACGAGGAACTCTCACCAAAACATAGGTACTCTTGTACTATCTGCAGCAACAGGTACTTCATGAGGAACAGAATGAAATATTATTGGCAAAGCCCTCTCTTTTTCATGATCATTTTTCTCCTGGAGAAATACAGCTATGAAACAAGATACTCTAGCAAGGGTTGCAGGCAAAGACCTTTAGCTATTTCTGTGCAGCGGAAGGCACCTGGGTAGGTAGAAACTGGCCAGTCACTGTTGACTCTGTTGTAGGGCTGGTGGAAACACCCACACTAAGGAGCAATTCCTACCTTATTTGAATTTTATATACATTTATACTATAAACACAACAGGATTTTAAAACCTGCAGATAGGAAATCTGTCAACAGCTATGAGCTGAATACCTGTAACACTTATCCCTGGGGACTGAAAGGCACAACAGCCTATCTGCACAAATCACCTAGATGGGTCTGTGCTCAGTTTCTCAGGCTCAGGAGAGTAACAGCTATCGCTCACACACTGCCCGAGCCACCTTGTTGATGGCACTATTATATAAATTCAAGATACAAGGAAACAACAGGATTACTTATTCCTAGAAAATAATTACAAAACCAAGCCATCACCTTTGCAAAAGCGCAATATTGGTTCATTTGTCACCCAGAATATCTCTACCTGCAACCAAGAGAAGAAAATAACCAGCAAGAATGAGACAGAAGCCAAGCTTACATTTCCATCCTTATCTCTCTGTACCGATACTCTCTTGGAGGTCTCTGCTTGCATAGCAGCTGCTGAATTCTTACAGTTTACAGTCTGGCATATTAAAATAAACTAGCACTGATTTTGGCAATTTATAGTCATGCAGTTGCTGCTGCTGCATAAACAGATGATGGATCCCTACGGCAGAGGCAGAAGCTCTTAATCTGTGCCCACTTGTGTGTCAGACTTCTCAGTCTATACAAGCACTAATCACAGCAGAGACAGACATATGAACATACCCAGTTACTCATTATTTGTGTCCCATTGCAGTCCAGAGCTTGATCAAAGCTAAAAACACTAAAGGTGTGGCATGTCCTGCCTTTTGATCAGATGGAAAGAATTAAATGGGGATGTGTTGATCGAAAATAGTCTTCAATAATCTGCATTTTGAGGGCATGCACATTACTATGAGGCTTGTATAGCACTTTGCAAGCACACAATCAGAAACACACATGTAAACAGATGCACATATAGTGGATCTGTAGTGGCATTTCTAACTTTAGATAAGAAACGACAATTCTATATGGGCAACACTACATATTCTTAGGAAGGATAACAAAACCTACATTCTGAAATCCAAAGAGCTGGAAATATTTCAGTAAGGCAGAATGCAAATCCCCCAGAAAATCAGAGTATAAACTGAAAAAAAATAAAGTCTTAATAAAACTTATCCTTCTCCCCTCTCCCTCCTCCCCGTAAAAACTTAAAATGAGTATTCTGAAAACAAACAGCCCTGTCCTCAAGACTCCTGATTTTCCAAATCAAGCCAGCAGACTTTAGACTGGTTACTCAGTCCTTCACGAGGTGGGAGACAGGGCATGGTGTGTGCTGGAGTAGTGTCCCCAGGGCTTTCACTCACAGCAGCTTGGTCTGGCCATGGTGTGCCAAAAAGAGGTTCACAAGGACTTAACAGCAGTTCTCCAAACACTAGTTTGCCATTAGCATCCAGAAATATCTCTAACATGCTTCAGAAAGAAAAGTAACCAAATGTTTCTGTCAGCCCACAGATAACCTGGACACAATCAAGTTACAGTATTACAAAATGTCCCCATAACTTTCTCCTATATGTTTGCCCACAAAATACAAAACAGCAAAAATCTATAGACAGTATTGGTTGCTGACTAGCCATTTCTTCTTCTTTTATCGAAAAGATAACTAAAATTTGGATCTTGTGTTCCAGATGATCTGCACCCCCTTGCACATGCAAAAAATCAATATGGAACTCAGTAGAATTAGATGTAAGGAAATATTATTTCCTGCACACCACTATCTGCTTTACTGTAAACTGGACTTCTTGGAAGGAGTGGGGCACGTGTTTGGCAAGAAGAAAAACAAGATCAAATATTGCCACCTCCTATAACAATGAATTGTGTATGTCATCTTGGTTTACATGCTCTCACAAAAAGCTAACTGAGCAACTGATGCACTCCCCCAGCAAGGCAAGTGAAATTGTTGATTTAAGGTGATGTCACTACTTAAGGTTGTATATCAGAGCTGATCAGGCTGCCAAGGGAAGTGGTTGAGTCATCATGCCTGGAGGTATTTAAAAGACATGTAGATGTGGTACTTAAGGACATGGTTCAGTGGTAGACTTGCTAGTGTTAGGTTTATGGTTGGACTCGATCTTAAAGGTCTTTTTCTATCTGTGATATCACTCCTGCTGAGCAGATCTACTGCACAAAGAGTGGAAGAGGGAAGGTAGGTGAAACTATGGTTTGCACTCAGTAAGGGTCTAAATTCTAATGTTTGATATAAAAGCAGTGTCTTCTAGGACAAACTGTAAAAGTACAATTATTGTAATAGTGTATAATTTAACAAAATATTTTGACATTTTTTCAGAGAGAGTCTGTTTTATGGTATTTGCGTACCTTTGACTTTAAAGTATAGGCATGTATAAGCACTGAAGAAGGCAAGACAGCAAGTAACTATTTACTGCTTAAGGAGTGGATGGGCTTGAACTTTGAAATATTAGCATTCCTATTTCATCCTCAACCTTCCAGAGGAGGGAGGAGGAGACATGAATTAGAAAGTTTTCAACTTGTGTAGATTCCTAATTCAGGACATTAATGACATAAATTCCTCCTCTTTGCTCTTTTGACTTACTGCTGCCTCCTGGTATGCTCAGGTCAGCCACACTCAACTCACATTTACTTCAGTGAGATAGCAAAGGTTACACAACTCTAATTTTTTTTTCCCCATTTCTAAGAGAAATGAATCCAAACTCGGCTAATTTGTATACAGCTGCAGGCAATATAAACATGGCTGGTTAGAATTCTTTACATAGTATAAGCCTTTGTACTCCATACTTCATGGAAGTTAATAAGTAGGTGTCAAACTCTGAATTAAAATTCCCAGAAGAGGACACAGCACAAAGGACAATAAAAATGATTTTTAAATAATCATAGGGATAAATAGCATCCACTTCTGACAAATGTAAGTGCTGGCATAAAATGTTATTAGGCTACAGAGATTTTCTTTTGTTCAGGAAGTATGTTTTATTCTCCAGCAGTGTCATTCATCATCCTAATGAGCCCTCAAAATGTAAATTAAATAGCAAGGACTGATTCATTCAAAAACATCTTTGTGCTGTGTGTTAAACCATTTTTCTACTTTTATCCTTATATATTGGTTCATTGTTTCGCTGCAAAATAACCCCTCAGCCCTTGAATACTTTAATGGTGAAGTTCAAGCAAAGCATATTTTCAGTAAACAACTGTATCTTCGTTGGTCCTTTTGGAACAGTAATTTTTTTTCTTTAAAAAAAGCCAACTTATTTAAAAATGTTGTGCTCCTTAAATTATATTTGATCTGGAAAATCTCAGAAACCTGTGCATGCATGTGTGTTTTGTTTTGTTCAGTGTCACTTAGTCCAGGGAAACCCTCAATGGGAAAGGATTAGTAGAAATTTCAAGCAGCTCTAATTTAGTGAACTGAATACATTACCAACTAAGCAAACAGCATACTTTTGATAATGGCATTAAAAAAAAAACAAAACAAAGGGTCATGAGCTAAATTAGTTCATATTTCTTGTCATCTGTTGATAAGGACATTACACATTCTTAACAGGAATGCAGAAAAGAGGTTTCATACTTGACCTGAATTTATGCATGAGCATACACAAAACAACAAGAGTGACAGGGAAGGAACAGGGCTTCTCTGGAGCCAATCCAAGAGAAAAACATAACAGGAATGAAAAAAAAGCAGCAAAAGCATGTCTGCTTTTGGTATGATTAGTCCTCGGTTATCTTGTTCTCTGCCTCTTCCCTTCTCTTTCCCTTTCACTAATGCTTCTGTAAATCATCTTTAGCTTCTTTTGTGTGTATGTATGTTTGTGTGTGTGCAAAATGAAGATGAAAATATTAATAGAGAGAGCAAAGTTCACCTGATGACAAGAATGCTGTTATTAAAATGCATACAGAAGATTTAAAAGCCACAATCTTCAGAATAAATTACATGAAATCTCAGCATTCAGTGACATTAGGCTTTTATGAGGTCAAAATCTTGGAGAGAGACACCAGGGGTTACAATGAAACAATCCAGCTGTGAAAGAGGTAAGTACATGTATGGCATCTTGCTGCCAGGGATCCGAAAAAATGGCCCTAGACCAATACTTCTTTCATTGCAAATGCAGAGAGATATGAATGATGCATTGGGGTAATTGAGTTAAGAGAACCTAAAGACGGGGCTAAGTGTTACAACTTTTAGCTAGAATATCTTTGATGACAGGTGACCTTTCAAAGGGTTTCTCCTAAAAAAGTTAAAATCGTGATTTATGGAAGTTCAGTAATGGCTCCACACTGCAACTCCTACGGAGACCATACATGTAATTAGGTTAAACTCCACTGAGGCGAAAGAAGAAAAGAAAGATCAGTATTATGGTATGAAATATTATCACTTAAGAAAATTAAGCATCATGAACCCTAGCTGAGAGAACTTAATAAACCATCTATCATTTATCTTTGAGTGCTGATTCAGAAATCAGACTGGCATTCATAACTGCAGTGACTGATTAAAATAAATGCATACAGTTTAGCAGTTTATAAACGAAGACAGTAATTTACAAATTAAGGACACGCTTCATGCCTGCAGAATATGTTGCTGAAGCTGAAAATATATTTGAAGATACTTCAGATATTTTCAGCTTGTATGAAAGGGTTGCATGATGCAAAAGCTCTATGAGTTTAAGTTTTGCTAGATGAAAAGCCTGCCCTTTCCCATGTTCGTGTGTATACAACAAACTTAGGTACATGACCTGTATTTTGACTTACTATCCTTTTCCATGAACACTGATGAATCTCAGTACCTATCATTGCCTCATTTTTTAACACTACAGTGGAAACACAGATTCATGGATCTTATATGTACTGCTGCAAACGAGAGTCTCTCAAGTCAGTTTAAAACCAAAGCACAAAGAATGAACAGAGACTCCAGAAAATCTTCCTTTTAGACATTAGGCCACCTGAAAAGTCAGAAAAGAGAAAGTAAGCAATGGAAACTCTTTATTCTGACTCTGTAACAACCAGAAAAAGGCAAGATTATGCATTTCATCAGGGTGTTAAAAGAATACTGTAGATTCACTATTCAAAAGTTTACCCACAATACCACAATATTAATTGCATATTTAGAGATTAACAGGGCAAGGCATTGCAGGTTTTGGCTTTACTTTTGTTTGGTTGGGGTTTTTTGGTTTTTTGTGTTTTGTTTTTTAAATCAGTTAGCATTTAATTTTAAAAATCTAATAGAAATAGCCAAATAACCACAAATAAAAAGCTAATGGGACTGATTTTCCCTTGTATCTTCTCAACTTTCCTCAGCGTCACTCAAGCCTCAGTGCTTCCTGCAGTGGATGGAGAGATTACCTGAAGATTAGCTGTCAGTGCCACACAGAATTTGCAACCTACGCTCTTCCTTGGCACCTGCAGCCATTTAAAATATCCCCAAAATAAATGCCATGATTTGGGACCGAGGTATGGTCCAAACAGTGTACTGTTTTAATTCCTACCTTGCACTTCCAGAAGTCAGGAACGATTTTGTCACATTAGCCAGTGTTTGTTAATGATCCTACCTACAATCTCTGTCAAGCCTAGTTCAGCTCCAGTTGCTTCTCCAGTATTTGGCTGGTGGACAATCAATGTCTAATAAAGGACTTCTACACAGGGGCCCTCTGGAGGGGTTGGCAATCATGGAATCACTCCAGGCTTCAGCAGTGCTCCAAGATTAGCAGTGACAGGCGCAGACAGACTTTTTTTAAGGAAATGACAGGACAGGAGGTGGATGGCATTGGGTCATCAAGGGGGCCATATCCTTGTAGGATTCATCTCACTGACAGTGATAATGTTGATAACAATGATGGAAGTGAAAAAGATTAAAACACAAAGGAAGCAGAGGAATTTAGCTCATCTGTGTAAAATGTTCCTGCCTCCCCTGAGCACACCATCCTGTTCCTTGGCTTGTTTCATTTACTGCTGCTTGCTGCGTGAGAGCTATTTTTGAGTCTGACTCTGGCAGCATTAGCTATGGCTCCTCCATTCACTTAAGGGTTTTCTAGATTGTACTGGCTCAAAAAATGACTAATACAGAGAGAACTGGGAAGGAAAGGAGAGGGACTGAGAAAAAAAATTTCTTGATATGGTGCAGTTTAGCACTTTCTGCTGTACTGGAAATTACAAATCTTCTCTGAATATCCTTGTAGAGCACAAAGGAGTTATGAACAAATTGCAACAAGAATGGGTAGAATGTGAAAGCTGAAGAAGGAAAAGATCTTGAGAATTCTGCAGGATGCAAATGGACATTGGAGGTATCAGACGTCTTTTTCCTTGGCATTTTTCATCCTGTACTTGAAGTTTCAGCAACAGAATGAGTGCTCAAAATCAGAGGTTCTGCTTCAAATAATGCGTATATAGTTAATTAAGTGATAATAGGTGTCTGATAATATAGTCCCTGAAATAATTTTAACATCTCTCAGGCTTGAGATAAGGAAAAAATTCTTCACTGAAAGGGTCGTTAGGCATTGGAACAGTCTGCCCAGGCGGGTGGTTGACTCGCCTTCCCTGGAGGTGTTTAAGGTGAGGCTGGATGAGGTACTTAGGGGCATGATTTGGAGATTGGTGGGAGTGGTTGGACTCTACGATCCGGTGGGTCTCTTCCAACCTGGTTATTCTATGATTCTATGATTCTGCCTGTAAATGCCATTTTCACTGTATCTACTCTGAATCTGTTGAAGATTTTTAGATAAGTTGAGCAATTGTATGATCACATACATGCATAGCATGCTGCTAAGATATTGCAATATGTATCTAGTGGTTCTTAGTTCAGCCAAAAATAATATGCTGCATTATTTCAGAAGTAGTTCATGATCACATAATGAAACACCAAATTACAATGCATAAATATAATGAGAAAAAAAAAGTTTTCTTTAAATTGCTAAGTTTGAGATACTACATTACTTCTGAGAGCTTAATTTTCAACTAATGATGTTCTAACTGACGAAGTAAGGAAGCAGAAGGCAAGAAGCAGTTTCTGTCCCCCAAACACTTCACCATTAAAAAAGACACAGGGGACACCATGTGTGGAGAGGAACAAAACATACAAAAGAACAGAGAGGACTGGTGACTGGCTCAGATTTGTCAGCCTTTTAGAGTTTATTTTCAATGAATAAACATCTCTGGTGGATACTGCGGGCTATATGATTTTTTTTAGAAGTCCTGAATAAGGAAGGAGGTAATACTGTGGGTCATTTCAGCAAAGATGTCCCATTATCTGTGGTGGCAGGGATGAAGGCAGGAGACACAGTGTCCCTGCCATATCAGGGCATTTAGCCCATCAGAGATAAGGTTGGAGAAAAGGGTAGAAACAGACTTATCAGTGGCTTTGAAGGGGAAAAGAAGAAATGTAAATTTGACCTGGTAGAGGAGAAACAGGATGATGCAGCCAGATGGAAGGTGATCTTTGTGAGGTATTTTTGCAGAAGCAGAATGAGAAGACCTTGTCTTGAGCCTAGAGATGAGACACACTGAGCCAAGAAACTGGCAGGGCTAGACATGCTCTGTGGAGGCATGACCATTCAAAAGCACGGATGAAGGAAGCAGTATCTGGGCATGCTCTCAGGTCCAGAGTATAAGAGGAAGTGAAGAGTCAGGTCAGTGCTGCAATAACTTCAGCTGAAGCACATTGGCAATCTCTCATTTTTCCTGGCTGACTTCACTTACTGCCTGACAGATTGTCCAGGTTTCTGAAAACTAGTTATAGTACTTAATAAAAACCGTAGTTTTTCTACAGAGTCATTAGCAGATTGAGTCCCTAATATCCCCAAGTCTGCTGAGCTACTGTCATTCACTCAGCCAACCCATTTTCTCTGAGAATTGACAGTAAATGTGGCAGAATCTGGCTGTTATTAACATAACACTGATAAAAGCAGCAGCATTTCTAATGTTGGCTGTGACCCAGTCCTACAGTCATGCTCATATGTTCATGCATTTCATTAAACATGATGCATGAAATCACTTAGTGTACTTGACTCCTTTAAATACCCTAACAGAGAGTTAGGTAAATTATGGTTTGTTTTCTGTGCAAGCAAGAGGCATGTTTGGATATACACATTCATGTGTATTAAATTACTATGCATGCAATTAAAAGTAGTTGTTTTTACAAATTTAATTATATGACTCTTATACCCAATGTTTTGCGTGAAAAATAGGCAAGAGAATAAACAAAATGGTATTAAATAGCCTGTTGCCAGAAGACTGAAAAACAATATGTATGGGTGCTTTTAAAAATACAGGCAATATTTTTTGATAAAATTATGTGTTAGTTCAAGGGGTACTTTCTGCTTCAGCACACACAGTCAAGTCTTCTGGAATTCATGACCACTCACAGCTTTTAATGAAAGCTGAACACATTACTCAGAATAAACTAATAGCTCTGTCTTTGAAGATAAACTCAGCTTTTCTTGCTCATTCCCTCATACACTAAAACGTAGGGACACTAGGAGTGTCATCATCATGTAAGACACTTGCTATTAAATCTATTCTCAATACAAAGCTGACCTGAGGTACGTTTCAGAAATCTTTCTCTTTGTCTGCTCTAATCCATCAGAATCCTTTCAGCTAAAACTATCACATTTATACATCAAATCTGTATTTTTTAAGTAAAGCTGTCACTTTTAAGGCATGCATCTTTTGAGGAAAATGTCAGGGATGTTATACTTAACTGTCCTTCTGCCCAAGAGGCCAACAGAGCCTGAACAATGAAGCAAACAAGACAGGTAATCAATAACAGTCACAACACTATTTTTTATCCTCCAATATCTTCATTTTCTACTCTGTACACATCATTACAATAGGAAAACAGGACAGTCAATCTCCATTAGGTTCAAGCACTGCATGAAAGAATTAATTTGGCTGCCATAAAAATGATGATACAACTGCATGCCCTTAAACCTTTTAAATTTATTCCAAATTTACAGAAAATACTTGGATAGGCAGATTGCCTAGATATGAAAGCAGGGGCATATTGAGTTGTTTTTTTCCTGTTGGCACAAGGTATTTCTTACCACGATGATTTCCCTAAGCATTGGAATACATCCTGTAAATTGTCTTAGGCTTTGGCCTAAAGCAATTTCACAAGCACCTGTGTAACTAATCAGATTGAAGGTTCACAAGGCCAGTTTCTCAGAAGTATGTCAGTGCGACAGAGTCTCATCACTAGCTCTAAAAAGTATCCTTTAAATTTAGGATTTTCAAAGGAGCCAAGGGATTTAGTTGTCCATAAGCCATTCAAATATTAGTGATGAGGACCAAACTCCCTTTGGCTATTTTGACAAATCCATTTCCAGTATGTACTCATTTTCACATTTATTTTGAGTTCAAAGGAATCAAAGTTATGATTCTCCCCCTCCTCCACACTGACTGCTTTTAGCATCTGGCACTGAACACTGACCTTATGTCATTTGCACGTGTATGCATATATATGCATATATGCATATGAATGTGCACAAAATCACATCCAGGCAAAATCACTGAAGTGGGCTGGCACATAGCTTGCTGGTGCTTCAAACTCATACTCTGGCACTTGCCACAGAAGGGATGGGATAGAAACAAAAAACATGCAGAGAATTTTAAGTCTCTCTCCCTGTGTGTCTGTTAACATCCTTTTATTTTGTAGATTTAAGAGAGGATGCATGCATAACAAATTGTTCCAGTATGTTTCCACACCTGATATGCAAAAATGCAGGGGGGACACTGTTCATGCAGCCAGCATCAAAATAATTTTGTTTCCAAAGCTATTTCAAAGTAGAAGTGGACAGTGTACAGTTGCTAATTACGATATGGTTCTACTTGGTCAGACATGATGATCGTCACTGAAAATGGAGAAATTAATCAATTTATAAATAGCCCCATGTTTCAAAACTTCAGCCAATTTTAAACCTATTGGTAAATAGATTTTTATTTTGTCTTGGGGTAATAAGCAATCAATACTCAGTCTATCAGCATAAAGTCTGAGAACTGGGAGTTACGTAGAAGAGAAAACGTGAGAAATGTTCCTGTCAGAAAATTTATTCCACGGTAGATATGTATGTGGTATTTTCCAGTGGTACTTTATTTAAAAATTTCAAAATATATTTGATGTTCAGCACATTCATAGCTATATATATATGACACTAGAAATACAGGAACGACTAATAAGACAGAACTTTTCAATGCTTCAGAGCAGCACCACATGCAGAAAGGTCTCTGGGAAAAACTGCGACTACTGCAACTTCTGGAGGATAAAGCTTCATCATGTATCAGCCATTCTGAATGTGGTTTCATCTGTTTTCCCTGTTTTGTCCCCTTGCAATCTTTTTCTCCATGTTAGATTCAGCATGAAAATACTTGTAGGATAGCCACTGTCTTTTTTATAGGTTCAGGATGTTACAATGATGGTCCCAATGACTTTGAAACTTCTAGCAAGCTATCTGCTCCCAGATCTTTCTTCTGTAAGGCAGTTATCCTCTAGCTATAGAGCTTGAAATAGGTTAGCAGTTTTGTTTTACATATCCCTGATTACGCAGAGAAGTGAAGATCATGGTTAACCTGTGGTCTACATGAAGTTTATGCAATGACTAACTTTAAAACTATGCATGCCTTTTAGTTTTCATCTGGATCAGAACTTTTTCTTAAAACTTTTCTCATTTTCATACAAATTCTGAAAATGTACTTTAATTATACTATCTTTTGAAGGAAAGTGATTTTCTGGTTTACATAGATGTAATGAAGCTACAGAATTCTTTTCTCTGGAGAAAATAATCTTTTGGCAGGTCTTAAGAAGGAGGAAATGTACAGTAAGATAATTCTCTCTCTGGACGATTAAAAGATTATCAAAGGATGCTGCTAGAAATGAATGGAAAAAACCCACAGAAAATGTTGGTTATTTTATATTACATAGGCTTGTTGAATGCTTCAGCGCCAGGAAACAGGAAAGAGTGAAAATCCCTTGGAGAGAATTTTATTCACAAAAGACTTTTGCTTTATTGAAGACTCACTGCAGTACCTGGCAACCAAAGGCTAGAGGTTGTGCTGGCTTTTCACATCTTTTGATCTACATCCTAAATATGTAGAGAGCCACAAAGCCCTTATTTTTTGCACTTAATAGAAGTGTTGGGGTGAAGTATAATTCCATCAAGGAACCATAAACATATCTCATTATTTCCTGCTGATGGCAGATTGTATTTCTGTATGAGAGATGCCAACAGAAGCCAGCACAAACCTATTTTAGATAAGGATTGAATGAAGTGACATCTGAAAGCATGATAACCAAGTCAGAGCACTCACTATCAGTTACTTTCTGGCAAAGTTTGGTAAAATGTGTTGAAGATTCAAATCTAGCTGGGGCTTAAATAACATAAAGGTAGTTCAGAAATGAGCACATTTATCCCAGTAGAAAAGGAACTGACAAGAAATAGTAACTTTCCAAACTTCAAACTGTGCCTTGTTTTTTTGCCAGTTTCTACAAAATTTTAGGGTGTTTCAAATATTCTGCTACCAGAAAGGTCATTCTTCTTACAAAATAACTTCCCTAAGGAACTTCATATGCAGAAGCAGGTATGCCCTATATCATAGAATCATAGAATAGTTTGGGTTGGAAGTGACCTTAAAGATCATCTAGTTCCAACTCCCCTGCCATGGACAGGGACACCACCCACCAGACCAGGTTACTCAAGGCCCCATCCAACCTGGCCTTGAACACTTCCAGGTATTGGGCATCCACAACTTTCCTTGGCAACCTGTTCCAGTGCCTCGCCATCCTCATGGTGAAGAAATTCTTCCTTAAGTCTAGTCTAAATCTACCCCTCTCCAGTTTATACCCATTACCCCTCATCCTATCACCACAAGCCTTTATGAATCCCTCTCCAGCTTTCTTGTAGGCTACTTTCAGGTACTGGAAGGTTGCTATAAGATCTCCCCTGAGCCTTCTCTTCTCGAGGCTAAACAACCCCAACTCTCTCAGCCTGTTCTTGTATGGGAAGTGCTCCAGCCCTCGGATCATCTTTGTAGCCCTCCTCAGTACCTGTTCAACAGTTCCGTATCATTCTTATGATGAAGATTCCAGAACTGGACACAGTACTCCAGATGAGGTCTCACAAGAGAGAAATAGAGGGGCAGAATCACCTCCCTTGCCCTGCTGGCCACACTTCTTTGGATGCAGCCCAGGATACCATTAGCCTTCTGGGCTGTGAGCGCACACTGCTGGCTCATGTCAAACTTCTCATTGACCAGCACTCTCAAGTCCCTCTCTGCAGGGCAGCGCTCAGTCATGTCATCCCCCATCATGGACTGAAAACAGGGATTGCCCCAACCCAGGGTAGGACCTTGCACTTGACCTTGTTGAACCTCATGAAGTTCTCACAAGGCCACTTCTCCAGCCTGTCCAGGTCCCTCTGGATGACATCTCATCCTTCCAGTGTGGCAACTGCACCATTCAACTTGGTGTCACCTACAACTTGCTGAATGTGCACTTAATCTCATTGTCAGTATCACTGATGAAGATATTAAACAGCACTAGTTCCAGTACAAACCCCTGAGGGACACCACTAGTCATGGATCTCCATCTGGACTTTGAGCCATTGACCACTACTCTCTGAATACAACCCTCTAACCAGTTTCTTATTCACCACACCATCCACCCATCAATGCCATATCTCTCCAATTTAGAGAGGAGGATGTTGTGAAGGACCGTGTCAAAGGCCTTACAGTAGTCTAGATAGTTCACATCCGTCGGTTTACCTGTGTCCACTGCTGCAGTCACCCCATCATAGAAAGCAACTTAGTTGTTCATATAGGACTTGCCTCTGTTGAAGCCATGCTGGCTGCCATCAATCACCTCCATGTCTTCCACGTGCTTTAGCATAGCTTCTAGGAGGATATGTTCCATGAACTTCCCAGGCACAAAGGTGAGGCTGACAAGTCCATAGTTCTCATGTAGTTCTCTATATGCATTTCAAATTTACATACCATTTTTTTATGCACAGGTGAGAAACGTGGGTGGTGTTAAATAAGTGTCCAGGATATGAAACAGTAAAAAGCTGATTTATATCTCGAGTTTTCCACTTATCCCTTTCATTCCACCTATCCTCTTCATCCTTGTCCATGTACTCAAAAAGGACAGCAGGGTCACATGAAAATTTCTAAGCCATATACTTTCTATTATTTCATCTTTGCCAAATTCTATGACAATTACTCTACTACTCCAAGCACATGAGCACGGTACAGGCAGGCTGGAACAGACCCCTAATGTCTTCCTCTTGTCCCCCTGTTCACCTGGGATGAACCCATACTTCTTGATGTCTGCTGAACTTCGGCTTTCCATATCACTGCTGACCCAAACAACAGACTTATCTTCCAAATTTTGATAGAGTTGACTCCTCTCAGGTTAGCACAGCTGAGAAAAAGAGTTGCTCTCTGCTGTACTCTGTTAAACAGTGTTTTGGTGAAATCCCACAAACTGGAAATTCCACGTTGCCCTCAGGAACTCCCTTGAATTTTACATTTCTCATCCAATTTTCATATGTTCAAAGCTTCCAGGGATAAGAGAAAATTTTCCTCCATACATGTGCATAATTCATGTTAATGCTTGCAAGAAGTTTATCTATTTATTGGATGAAGTATGTAACCTGTGGTCTCTTTTCTCTTCCATCCTTATATTAAAATAATTGGTAGTGACACAAGACTCAGAAATGTCTTAGCTGTCCCACAAAGTGGATGTCAGCAATATCAGTGTAAGAAGAATTACATGTTATGCTGTTTCGAATGCAGAGATACTATGAAAAAGAACACACAGTGGTGTGCTATGCATCATTAAAAACGAGACATACTCTTCTGCCAAGTTTCTTGTCACTGCCAGTGTTAGATGTGTGGGTTTTTCCCTTTTGCTTTTTATGGGGTTTAAACTTAAGGCTTTTTGGTTTTCCTTTTGGGTTTTTTTTTTTTTTTTTTGAAACAATGGTCACTTACTTAGCTACAGATAAATAAAAATTCAAGCACCTCCAGAAAAATCAATAAAGATACTAAAAATCTAAGTTGATAATAAATTTTTGTTCCCCCTTCACACAGCTCAGGAATGTCAGTATTTACTGGAACCACTATAATACCAGATATTTCAGAAGAGTATTGATTTTGCCACTGAAGTGTGACTAAAGGGATAAATAAACTGCTCTTGGGGTCAATTGATCCATTTATCTTTGCTGTTGTTTTATAAAAAGTCAAAGCAGCATAAACTTTGATAAATAAATGTTATCATGAAAGAAATACTATTGACATGAAGATTTTGAGAACAATGTGAAAATATCTAGTCTGCCAACACTGAGCTGTAAAATCAGGATTATATTGATGCTGCTTTGAGTACTAACAGTGAGGAAAAAATGTGTCTTTTACAATTCAGAGTTTACAATTCTGAATGTGGTCCACTGAATTAGGTTGAGTGTTACCATATGTAAAGTAGAATATTCCACAATAGGCATATTGCAGGGAAAGAAAAGGGTAAAACGACTTTATTTTTGTATTTGCAATGCATCTGAATCACAGTTGATGCATTCTGTTATTAAAAAATATAAAACCATTTCATAGCAGCTGACGTATTCAAGTTGATGAGATAACTAATGAGAATGGTCTGAAGTGACTATGTGGCAGGATATTAGCTACTTCAAGAAGTTACAATGACATTATAGAGATTACAGTGCAAAAGTCATGCAAAGCCTGTCACAATGTGATTATAGTATGAATTTAAGGTGGTAAGAGAATATTAAGACAAATATGAGGTTTCTGTGAGACGTAAGAAAGTTCTGTCATTGTGAGAAACTATGAGTCTATTTTGTAAAGTTATAGGTGTAAATCAACAGAAAAAATGCAATGGCATCAAGATAAAATGACATAGAAGGTGTATAATACCTAGGTAATAGATGGATGTTATCCATTTGAATTAGAGTATTTAGAAACTAGACACCACCTTACAGCTAGTCACTCTGCACTACTCACAGTCAATGGAAAAAAGCAGTCTCTATCTGACAGCAGTTCTTCTTCCTAGGTCTATGTCTAAGAAAGACTTGATCAAACACCCTTTGGAGGTACCTGGTTTGGTCCTTTGACTATAAAAGCAATCTAGGATAGACTTAGACATGTAAATTTTAAACACTGCAAGTGAAAAGAAATGAATTCTACACAACCTGTCAGTGATAAAAGAGACATTGTAATTTCACCAAAGTGAGAGATCAGTACTTAGTTGTTCAAAAAGCAAAGTTGCCTTTCCCATAGTTATCAAATTTAAACAAATAAACAAACAAACAGGGACATACAGATGGTTTTACACTTTAAGCAGGTTGAAATGGTTTCATGATTTCGAATGAAGACATTGTTGATGAGAATGGAACAAATATCTTCTTGTCTTTTTTCTTAAAATCTGGGTTAATGATTCCTCAGCAGGCTTCTAAGGAACCCAGGGTAGAGCTGCAGAAGAGACTACCACCCTTAGCCAGTGAAAAAGTACAGGGTTGCTCAGAACAATCAAGGTCTTGATTTAGCCTCAAGCAGCATGCTAAAACTTGCAAGGCAGTGTCCTGCTCTCCCTGAAGAGCAAGCACTCAGAGATGCACTCCTTTTCTGCACCTACAGGAGAGAGACTGGGAGATGGGCAGAGGGAGAAATGAAGAAGGGAAACTTTATAAAAACTTCACCATGAACAGCCACAGAAATCTACAGTGAGAGGCAGACATGCTTTCATACAAAAGAAAGAGGTGAGATGCAGAAGCTTTTGAAACTGCAGGACTACAGAAGCACAGCTAGCTAAATGAAAGCTGCTTTGCCTCAGTCTTTAATTGTAAAGAAAGTTGTTCCCTCTGTGTACAAACCCAGGAGCTAGAGGAGCAAAATGAGGCTCCCATGATCCCAGAGGAGGTGGTCAGAGCCTTGCTAACCCGATTAGACACCCAGAAGTCTATGGGGCCAGATGGGATTCACCCAAGGGTATTGAAGGAGCTGGTGGATGTGCTGTCCAAACCCCTTTCCATCATCTTCCAACAGCCCTGGAAGACTAGGGAAGTTCCACTGGACTGGAGGCTGCCTGATGTTGTGCCGATCTACAAGAAGGGTCGCAGGGAGGATCCAGGGAACTACAGGCCTGTCAGTCTGACCTCAGTGCCAGGGAAAGTCATGGAACAGGTGATCCTGAGTGCTATCATGAAGCACATGCAAGAGAACCGGGTGATCAGGCCCAGTCAACACGGGTTCACAAAAGGCAGGTCTTGCCAGACTAACCTGATCGCCTTCTATGACAAAGTGACTCGGCTACTGGACGAGGGAAAGGGTGTGGATGTGGTCTCCCTGGACTTCAGTAAAGCCTTTGACACAGTTTCTCACAGCATTCTGTTACAGAAACTGGTTGCCTCTGGCCTGGACAGGCGCACACTCTCCTGGGTGGAAAACTAGTTGGATGGCCGGGCCCAGAGAGTGGTGGGAAATGGTGTTAACTCCAGCTGGAGGCCAGTTACAAGTGGGGTTCCCCAGGGCTCAGTGCTGGGTCCAGCCCTGTTCAATGTCTTTGTCAGTGACCTGGATGAAGGCATCGAGTGCTCCCTTAGCAAGTTTGCAGATGACACTAAGCTGGGTGGAAGTGTGGATCTGCTGGAGGGTCAGGAGGCTGCAAAGGGATCTGAACAGGCTGGACCGCTGGGCAGAGTCCAATGGCATGAGGTTTAACACGGCCAAATGCCGGGTCCTGCACTTGGGGCACAACAACCCTGTGCAGTGCTACAGACTAGGAGAAGTCTGTCTAGAAAGCTGCCTGGAGAAGAGGGACCTGGGCATATTGGTTGACAGCAACTGAACATGAGCCAGCAGTGTGCCCAGGTGGCCAAGAAGGCCAATGGCATCTTGGCTTGTATCAGAAATGGTGTGACCAGCAGGTCCAGGGAGGTTATTCTCCCTCTGTACTCGGCACTGGTGAGACGGCACCTTGAGTCCTGTGTTCAGTTCTGGGCCCCTCACCACAAGAAGGATGTTGAGGCTCTGGAGCGAGTCCAGAGAAAAGCGACAAAGCTGGTGAAGGGGCTGGAGAACAGGCCTTATGAGGAATGGCAGAGAGAGCTGGGGAGGCTGGACATTAGGAAAAAAATTTTCATGGAAAGGATCATTGGGCACTGGAACAGGCTGCCCAGGTAGGTGGTTGATTCACCTTCCCTGGAGGTGTTTAAGGCACGGGTGGACAAGGTGCTGAGGGGCATGGTTTAGTGTTTGATAGGAATAGTTGGACTCGATGATCTAGTGGGTCTCTTCCAACCTGGTTATTCTATGATTCAATGATTAGAAAAAAGGCACTGTGTTAGCTGGTTAATGGAAAGAAACTGAAGGGCAAGAAGAAAAGGAGAGCTAACAAAAGCTAACAGAACTTAATAAACAAGCAGGTTTCCTTTTGGTTTAGCATGTAAACTTCTTCTGTTGAAAGAAACACATGGACACAGTTCAGGAGTGTGCTTTTAACTTCCAGGAAACACCTCTGTTTAGATGTATCAATTGATATCTCAGAAGTACCACTGTACCCTATTCTTAGAGATAGTCCCTATGGCCTTTCTGGGTCCTTCCAGCCCTGTTGTCTAAGGTTGCCCTTATTTATCCTACAGTCTTACACAGCCATGCCACAGAGAGGTCAGGGCAATGAAAGCCAACATCCGAGTTTCTTCTGATGACATTAGGGCTCAGTGCCCCCACCTAGCTCTTTAGATGGCCAGATAGAATCATGAGGCATATGTCATTTGCCTCAGAGACCTCAGAGAAGATCCTTGGAGTGGTTCACAAGAGAACTCTGTATTTTACTTCTGGCTTTGAAAAATGAGGCTAGAAACCTTAACTACTGCATAAGTTTGAAGAGTGACAGAGCATTAACAAAAGCTAATGAAAGCAGCTATGGCTTTTGGCTACTAAGAGAAAAACTTCATCCACATGCCAGCAACTTTTCCTCCTAGAGCAGAGATGATAACCAGATGACTGTCATGTGTGGTTTTCCTTCAGTGACACAGCTATACACAGTCACCCACACATGAACTCCGCTGGAGAACTTAGGAGGGGAAGATGATACTCAGCTTTTCAATAATGAGGGGCAGCCGGCTTTAGAGTCCATCTCAGGCACTCATCATGACACTTCTTGGTGAAACATGCTTCATGAAAACTGTTCACGTCTCTGAATCTGGCACATGTATAACCTCAGCTTGCTGAATCAACAAGGCATAGCTGCTAAAGAAAATCAACTACAACCAGTGCTTACATATTCATCTTGTTTAGAGACTAACAAAGAGCAACTTAACATCAGTCGGAAACACCTACCAGTACTTTATTTCATTTACAATTGGAAGAAAGAAAAGGAGACAGAAATATTGTGCACAGCATATGTATGTTTTACTGTCTGTCCTGCCAGTAACAGCTGCCAAGTGGAGATCTATTTGCTTCAGCAAACCATTATTTTTCCAATAGTAGCTGGAAACAAACAGTAGAGCTATAACATTTCCCATGTTCCGGCAACAATATTCATGTATGATATACAAACATTTTTCAGGTATCAGGGTATATATTCAGTGTAAATATATATCTAGTACAAACTGATTTCCTTCCCCCAAATTTCTACCACCCACTTGTTCATTTTTTGACACGGTCCATGCTTCCTATGGCCTGGGATGCTATTTTGGCTCACGACAACTACACAACTCTTCCCTTTTTGTAATGCTGTTCTGTAAAGATCATAGGTATGCTTTGGGAAAGACGGCAAGTCAGCCACTCCTCTGAAAGGAAAAATCAGCCCCACAACTGCTGTATGAGATACAACTTCACTTCTGTGCTTTGATATAAACCTGGCTTAACACCAACAGATTGTCAAATGCTTGTTATTGCAAAGCTTTGAGGAAGCAGCATGTTTCTGAGCAAAAACATAAAGCACAGGGAATACAACTGCATTCTCAAAAGAGGATAGAAATACTGTTACTGAGGGAGAAAAAGAACCACTACCAGAGTCCTGCAGATATGCCCTGGGACAGTGGCAGAGAGATGGTGAGGTGGGATAAGGACACAGGCAGGCTCTAGTGAGATTGTCCACCCACAGAGATGAGAGGTAAACTTCCCTCCCCAGCAAGGTAAAAAGCAAGTCTCTGCCGACTCCCACGGAAGAAGGAGCAGGGCCAGTGAAGCAGCCTCGCTGGGGTTGTTTTGACATATGCTATACCCATCAGGTATTTTTAAATCATGTCATTTGACAAATCTGCTGAATTCATTCACAATTTCTGATTTGCAAGCTGAGTTTCTCTGTTACTTCTAGGAATCTATGCAAATGGTAATGTGATGCTTTCTGGTTTGCTGTGTATTTTAAAATCTCTATAGGTTGTGACTCTTTACTTATCTGTTCTATTTGCTGGCAGCCGTGTTAAAGACTGCAATAAACAAACTAAATAATTAACTCATCCACTTCCTCACACTTAAAGTGATGTATTATTTAAGAGTCTAGGCATTAAAGTCTCAGTCCTGAAATCATGCCCTTGGGATCAGTTGCTTTGAAGTCATAAGCAACGTTATGTAGGTGTACAAATGCTTGAAGGAGCAGATCCTGAAACAGGTTGTCTTTATTGTAATGGTGAGCAATAATCATAACTAATCTGTTCAGTATTCTATCATACCTTAAAATATAGCACCTATTCAGTTGCCATCAGAAAAGTAATCTTTTTTAGTGTTTTTGTTATTTTCATTTGATAAATGAGTTTGCTTTATGCATTTGCTTTATGCAATGAAAGAATATTGAAACAGAGCTTGTTAACATCATGTTTGGAAGTGTAAGGGAATTGTTCTTTGGAAGGTTTCACTCCTGTCAGTATTAAAGTACTACAAAAAGCAAAAATGAACATATGGTTAAGCCAGTTTAAACGCACATCTAATGAACAAATGAACTCACTTAACTGCATCAGTTAAAAAAACCCCAAATCCCCAAATCTTTCCTTTTAGCATTGTCTGGCCATGTTACCACTACGAACATCAACTCAACTACTTTACGGGCCTGATTTCTTGTACCTCAAAAAGTAGAAGATCATTTAATTGGGAAGTCTACTGAATAATACATATTGTTTGACCAAATAATAAAAAGTAGGTCATCAAGGGTCTGGTCCTGGTTACTAGCAGAAAAGCACAAAGCAGAATTTTGCTCTTGAATCCACAAACTACAAAAGCCATGGCAAGCATCTGAGCTATTTAGCAAGGATGAACTATACCCTTATATCAAATCTATTGGCCACACAGAGGTAGGGCTTATTTTAAATCTTTCCTCCTTTGACACAGGTGGCCTTGGTTTTCTTTTAGTTAGTAGCAACATAAAGGCTGCTTAACTTTTTCATAACACCTTCAGAAACTGAAGAGCTCTTCATTGCTCCTAGCCATCCAGATAAATTCTTCCCTTTCCCGTCAAAGAATCATGATATCAGCAGAAATTCCACATAAAACTTAAATATTACCGATCCAATTTCCTGGAAAGAGCAGCACATGAAGGAAGCAGCAGATTTTACCTGGCTGAATGACAACTTGTATTAAAATGGGAATATTCAGAGCACTATTTTCTCTTGGTCCCAAGCTGATTCCAAGAATCTGCTAAAAGGTCTTTAAATAATGAAATTCAAAGCCATGACTTCAAGGATTACTGTACTTTGTATATGAACATGTGGGCAACAGACACAAAACAAACTCTGTTCGGGAAATCACAGTTAAATATTTCAAAGGAAGAACAAGAGGAAAAGCAAAACAGCTCCCTCCTCACGCCCCAAACAGTCCCAATAGCAGTCTGGTATGTAAAAATGTTTCTGAAATGCATGATTTTTCTGGAGCCAAGATGTATATAAGAAATGTAGAAGGAAATTAATCATCAAAAGCCTGTTCTGTTCAGTAAGGTCTGCAGTCCCCATATACCTGTGATTCTTCCATCTCTTCATACTAAAGGGGAATTATCTTTCTCCTGCAGGATGTTATTTGCAGGTGGTAAAGACTCACTTACATTGAAACATCCACACTCACCTCATCTTGATTCACATAAGAGTCACCAGAGAGAAATGTGCACTGAGAACATGTCGCTCATTTGGCCTGTTTTAGCTGTCTGCCTTAAGTGAACTGAGACCAAAGAGTCCCTCTTTCTCTCCTGTGACACTGAGGAGAGTCTAGACAATTAGTTCAGATGTCGACACTGAAAATACACATCTGATCAGATGAATCTCATCTTTGCAAATCACAGTGGAAGAGGGAGAGCAGGTAGGTTCTTTGTGTGTAAAGATTTAAGCCATAACTGCAAAAAGATAAGAAAATCAAGCCCCTGCACTATTTAGGACAAGCTGGTTTACTGATTTACTAGCCACTGTTATTCCAAATCCCATGAAATCTGTATGGCATCACAAGGCAATCCAGGTTAAATAAATATTGTGAATAACTATTGTCCAAAACATGGCCATAAGTACACAGAACAGTATTAAAATACAGTCTTCAAGTGTTTTTGAACAGTTTGATAGAAAAGTTTACTGGGACCCTTAGTGACTTAACTTTGCATGCAGAAGGAGAAGGCTACAGAAGACCAAGCAGAAATTTGCTTTGGCCAAGAAATGTAAATCACTCCTATGTAAAACAGGGCCCAAAAGGTCTCCCAAGTACCACAGTCTATTTATCCGTCTTTCCTGGAGCATGTCTGCCCAAATTAGCTGCAAGCTGTCCCCCTCACCAGTCATGCAGACTCCTGACATGGTGCTGGGTCTTTAGGTTTCACTTGTAAACCTGCAGCCTTCTAGCTATATCTATCTGCAGGTGCCAATAAGCACTCTAATAATCTATATTATTGTGGACCTGAGAAACTGTCTCTCCTCCAGCTGAGGCTCCATGTGTTTGGGTCCATTTAGAATGTGGGCAGAGAAAACAGGAAATTAACTTTATTGATGAATCTAAGTACCCCAAATCACTTACATCAGTTGGGCAGATGCCACTGAAAAGATATTATTTTGTTTAGGCACCCGAGCACTTCAAAGCACACCCAGTTCTGCTCTCTATGAACAGGAAGAGTGACAGTTCATGAACTACTCATTAACCAGGTCAGCTGAATAACCCTGCCAACCGTGTGCAAGCCAGTCTGAGTTAACTGGATAATAATCATACCTTAACCGTGTTTGCTGGCCTCAGATTTTATTTGGTCTAGTATACACTTAACAGAGCCTAGAAATACTGAAATCTTAAGTGATATAGCACTCTAAGTCTGAGATGTTTTGGCTTAATGTATTTTGCAAATGATATTATGCTTAGGAACTGCCAAAATGAATGGCAATTGAGCAGCACCAATGAAATAGAGATGTTATTAATAGAAGACATACATAAAGACAGAGGATAAGAAGAGGCCAAATTATTTAATTCCACCATCATAAATCTTATGTGCAACTAATTTTTTCCTGTCTTAAGTTGGTCTTTTCCCTACCTTTTTAACAATTTGATAGATTGAGCTAATTAACCTGGATTGATTTGCAAATTTGAAATCAGGTTTTGTTCATATTGTCTGGCATGTTCTTTTCCCTTCACCTTCCTAAAATCTCTGGGTTTTTTCACTGCCTCTTCTTTTCTCTTCCCTGATCTCTTTTGGCTTTCTTATTTCATCTTTCAAATAACCACAAAATAGACCTTCAGGTAGGTCTAACCTTTACTTACTGTAAAAAATCCTGAATCAGTTGTTGTCAGAAATTTTTTATTTAGCTTTTCCACATTCTATGGAACAAGAACTACTTACTGACACCATAGCAGAAATGTCAAAATCATAGTATTTACACCTCTAGAAGCCATGATTCCCTAATTCAGATAATAATATACTGTATTTTTAAAATATAGTTTGTCTTCAGCAGTGAGAGTTATAGAGTTTTGAATAATAATAGATATTTTTTTGAAGACTGTGCTAATCTCTTATCTTCCTATTTGTTATTTCCTTGTCCTGCCTGTTACTGTAATATAATAGTCATGCATTATGGACATAAAAGGCTCAGTTCTATCACAAGATGTATGCCTCAGATATATTGTCTCCATCAACCATTGCAAAACAAATAAAACAGCAGGAACATGTCCAAGGCCATAAATCTCCTATACTCCCCCTTCAAATACTTCTAAAAATGTAACTTTCCTTCTGAACCATGTGGGACGAGTTCACTCAGGCAATATATTGCCCATTCTTGTTTGCAGAAGCAGACTCTGTCCAGACCAAATAGGGCTGAGAGCCTGGGCACAATGCTCTGGGACTTCAACATGGTCTAGATGCAACACAGATGCCATTTGACATCTTTCCTTCATATAACACCTACGCCAAGAAAATGTGGTTTGAGGCACTGAGGCATGTTTTATTTCCAAGAGGCCTTGAATAGGACACATGAATGGAGGATATCTGAGCTTAGATGGTCACCTAGTGAGGAGGAGAATGGGCTCTTCAATAGGAGTAACAGGTTCTCACCTGCAAACTGCATGACCCATCCTGCCATCAGCCCCAGGCAGGGCCTCAACACCTCTAATGTATTTTCTCCCCAGCTTACCCTCCAATCTGTAACCTCTGACCTGCCTACATCTCCCTAAATATACCTTCCTACCTGACTGAAATGGTTGTGTAATTACACCGTGGGCTGCATGGCATAATCCTAAGCCTTTGTCGCTGTTTTGAGTCCTGGTTTCACGGATAAATTTTTTATAGTACAAATCAGGCACTTCTAAAAGATATGTTGAGATTCAGATTAAAAAAATCAGCCTCCTTCAGATGCCCTTGATAATTTCATAGCCCTTATGGCAAATGTTTTTGGCACTAGTTGTGCCTTTATTTTACTCTGGTAAATGAATTTGCAACAGTTTGGATTGGGTTTGTTTTTCTTCCCTGTAAATTAACAAATACTAGTGCCTGGATTTTATTTTCTTTCTTACCTTTATTGGACTATATCAGATACAAACAGACTCATTACTGTGAAGTGCACAAACTAGAAAAAAAATATTTCTAAGTTTAAATCCAATTACATGATGATATTCTGAGCATACCATGAAGCCTATTAGTATAAGGATGAAAAAACAGATAAATGCCTAAGTTAACAAAGTGTAATAGACCAAAACAAAGTGCAATAACTGGACAAATTGTAACATGCAAATAGATACAACTAAATGATCCAAGAAGGTCCCCATATTAAAACCAGAGAGAACTCAAGCTGTCAGCAAACCACAAAGAACGATCTGCCACTTAGACCCAGTCTGTGCAGCCATGAGCACCTCGGTGTCTCAACTACATAGGAGCCTGGAGTCTTTACTGAGATTTTTTTGCACCTAAAACTGCCCAGCCTCTGCACACACGGTATCCTCTTCAGGACTGGTTACTCCGAGCTGACCAAAATGGGGCTGCTGTGCTTCCTCCCTCCTCCCACCACTATCACAAGCATTTCTGTGCCCCTCACCTTGGGGAAAAGGGATGTTCCCCAGCTGGAAAATGTTGGTGTAGTCTATAATGGGATTTGGGTATCAGCTGCTGGGGGCACCACAGTTGTATTGAAGTGGCTCAGGCACCTTCCCATTCAGCCTGTGGAGGTGGAGCATACCCCGTAGTCCAAATGGAAGTCCTTCCACAGGTCTCCAGCCTGCTTTTCCTCGTCTGCTAGTCTCGTAATGAGGAGCCCTCAAGTAATAAAACTGGAGGGTTAGCACCAGAAAATACAGAACCTTCAAGAATACAGGTACTCACTTTTAGCCAATGGCTCCATGGCAAGGATGCTCTGCTAAGATCAGGGAACACAGTGCCAACAGTCTGAAAAGCCACTCCCAAAACCAAAAAAAACCCTCACTGGGGACAGATTTAGAGCCATCTGTCCTCAAAGAAGTAGCAGTAGATGAGAGCATCTAGCAGACAGATAACATGGATTTGAAAACCAGCCAGACTAAAGAGAGACCGGAAAATGGGCTTTCCCTTTTTCAGGTGAGCCCTCTTATCATTGAGCTGCTGATGGAGAGGGAGTGAGTGAAAGGGAGTATCTCAGGAAGCTTTGCCTCAGAGAAGGAGCATTCCAGAGTCCGTAGTGGCTCAAGCAAGTGAATTGGGAGTAGACAGATGCATCTTTTTGCAGCCAGAGTTTGGAGCACAAATTTTAGGGAGGAGAACAGCCTCAAAACCCAGCCCTGTTTGTAGGATTTCCAGCTGGCTAGCTTTGGTAGGACTTTTGGACTCCCCATCTCAGACACGCATCTCTCCATGCATTGTGCTATCTATACCTAATACATTGCTACTAACTAGAAAAGCCACACTATAAAGTAACAGTTATTAGAAATGTAAAGTATAATGTATAAAAAATGCTGTGTTCTCCTTATTACACAGAAGTAAACTTTCATTAGTAGAAGTGATTAGGCTATAAAATTTAACTTTCCATTTATTAACTTAACAATCTAACAACTCGGTGTTATTAAATACTCAAAGTGGGAACCACTGTGACCTGTGGAAAAGTATTTGACTGCAAAAGGACAGATCAATAGTTCTACATTTAGCTGAAGGTTTATGTATTATGCCAAATACAGTTCATAAATGCCTCTTCATAATTTGCATCAGTACAAATTATTATCAAAGAGTCACATCCCTGTCTTGCCACACCAAAACACATTATTATTTGTTTCAGCAGGTCTTCTGATTTATAACTATGCTTAATGATCCTGTTAAAATTATAATAAATAACTCTTATTTTAACAATTTACACTCCTTATTTTTTCAGGTACCATCCAATGAGGCAAAATTTTAGAATAGGCTGAAGTTTTAAATCATTAGAAATTAAGTGGAGTATAGGAATACACACAATCAAAATCCACCAAGAAAATGACTTTCTAGATATATAAGACAGCAGAATGAATCTAAAAAGGTGATAGACTGAAAATGCAAGTATGATTGATCTTGAAACAATGAAAGGTCATTTCCTATAAATGCTTTTTAAAATGTGTTACTTGAAACAGTACTTTCTGAAAAATGCTCATAGTGATATTTTACCATGTATTCAAATGCACTATTTTAACTACTTTCTTTAATTATACCAAGGTTACAGATATTTTCAGTCTTCTATTCAGATATAGTATTCAGGGCAGCAGCATTTACAAGTTTCATACCGGAGATATATATCTGAACTTCAGACTCCATGTAGAATAGCAAGAACACCCTAACAATTTTAATTGGCCGCGATATCACCAAGAGGTCAGCAGTGAAATCTGTATCCCAAAGTTTATGGCTGCCATTTTATAGATTTTGATTTAGGGTTAGTGCTTGCACAGCAATTAATGATCAGCTTGTGATATTTAAACTAACGGTCTCAAATGCAAGTGCTCTTCCTGATTAATCAGAGACTGTGACAAAACCAAACAGAAGGTCACAGACTGCTCCTCTGTGCAGACGTCCTCTCCCTGCAGCTGGAGGCTGTAATTCTCCCAGTGTTTGCACTGGAGGTGAGCAAACACAGCTCTCTCCTGTCCTCCACCTGCCTGCCTTGGTAAGGATCAGATACATCACAGCCCAAGCCAGGTGCTAGAAAGGGGGAGAGAGAGAGGAGCTAACTAGGGAAACCTTCAAAAGGTTATGTTCATGATGACAAATGTTTTGCAAAGGGTCATAAATGCACTTTCACGGAAACCTGCGGATAGAAGGGATGTTAGTCTGAGTTTCTTGGGGTTGTGTATTCCCCATCATTTAATATCCATAATGGAACAGCGTCCTCGTATTTCTCATGACACTGTTATTCTTCTTAATGGGGATTAACAGCCTTTCATGTTATTTCCTCTCTAGATTTCTCATGAACTAACATCCCCATATCAGATACTATATTAGCCAATAATAAGAATAAATGACAGACTGCATAGTTTCTTGCCTGACAAGGGTGCTGCATTATCTCACCACACAAAGTACAAAGAAATTTCTGGGTTTTATTTATTGTTTTGGCTATTACATAAAAATATTACAGAAATAAAAACTCTGAAGAACTAGTATGGTGTGGTATTGCTCCAGTCATAATGTGCTAGTACACAATCAATTCTTATAAAAGCTTTTCTCTTTCAGAGTAGTTTAGTTGTCCAAAGGGAATAAATAATTTACTGCTTGTTCAATCCAGTACTTCTCTCCTATTATTTTAAAAACTTTATTCTACTTTGCATTTACCACGTAAAGTGTTCTTTGTTTACATTTTGACCATTTTAAATTTGTTTCCTCTTTAAGCACATAGAGGATACCCTTGGTCAAGTGAACTGACCAGCATGATGCTGATGGCTTGAGAAGAAGAGTTTAGATGTATGTTTTATTATTTTTTTTTATTATTTCTGAAGTCAGTATGGACTACTTTGATCTATTCTTATGTAAATTTTCATGATTTCCACATTTTCAAATGAAAACTTTACATATCTTAAAGATTATATAGATAGAAATGTATTCTTAATATTCATAAATATTAGTGGGTGATGTCAAACTGGTTCACAGCTGGCTAAAAACTACCTTACATTGAATGTAGTTCTCATGAAGCTCTGCAGGTAAAGGTTGGAGCAGCTCACTGACACTAAAGGTGATCATGCCTAGAAGAGGACTGCATGGTGTCAGCCAGCAGAGAACCCTGTGTGGTGCTGCATCACACTGCCCTTGATCTACCCACTCACAGCTGCACAGAAGAGCTTTCCCATACACGGACAAAGCAGCCCCAGCACCTTCCACAACCTAAGACTTCTTGGAGAGGAACAACCTTAAACGCTCAAGTAGCTCAATTTTCAGAGAATGAGATTATGCTCTAGGCATTTAGTTAATGCTTCCATCTCACAGATTTTTTTTCACAGATTAAGTACAGAGATAAAGTACTTCGGAGAAAATTACAGTGTTTCAGTTGGAGAGGCCTTATTTATCATTAAGAAAGAAAAAGACCCTGACTTGTACCTGTTTTCTATACTGTCTTCCCAAACGTTTGCAACTTTAAAATGTTTGAGGAATAATCTTAAAAAGATGAGAACAAAAATGAACACATGAAATAGCATGACACATGCTGTATTAGTGGTATCTTCAACTGAGAAACCCACAATTTAATCTTTACTTTTAAATTACCTTTTTCAAACTGGTTTACTGGTGGGTGAGAAGTCAGTATTTACTAGCAAAACGAACAGTGTTTCGAGGATCAGATTTCTGTTCCAACTTATTAGTTCCACCTCCTTCCCAAATGGACATGCAACTAAATCTAAAAACTCCAGAGATGAATTGCATGACCTGTATAGCCTCCCCCAAGAATAATTTCAGTGACAATGTCAAAGTCACTGATTTACTGTCTTCAGTATCACATAGAGATTCTGAACTGCATTTAAATCTTAGCTGTCACGGTGTTTTAAAACAGAATGACTACTCGATTATAAAAGACATCTATGCTAGCGCATCACTTTGAAACCAGCAAAAGGTGTATCAAACTCTTCTAAATATGTTGTCTATGTTGGCCTTGCTGCTGATGTGATTCCTTTCTAATTTCTGCTCCAGTGATCACTGGCGACTCTCACAGTCATGGTAAGTAGTCTCTAGGCACATATGCAGTATTTTGAGTGTGATGAATGCACAGTGATCTGTGAATGATTTTGAGGGCTAACAGTCATCTATTGACCCTTAAAATGTTAAAATAACTACAGTAAAATATTTAAAGACAGGAATGAAAGTTAATCCTTATGTAAAACACAATTTAATGACTAGTGGGTACTAAAAACAACATGTGTGGCCATCCTAAACTACAGTGTCATCACTCTACCTCCATATTAAATGTAGTAAAACCCTACAGCTAGTACTGGAATGATGACAATACTAGATTCACCTAGAGATTTCCCCACTACACTGCAAAATCCTTGCAGTGGATGAAATTCCTGAATAGCCTGCCTATGAGACCAATGCTCCAGGTCACACTGCTGACTGAACCTTCCAACTATTGCTTGGTTTGCATCCAGAAGTCAATGAAGAGCAACAGAAATGGAGGTCTAATACATTGCCTTAAGAAGGACATTTTTCCTCTCTAAGAATAAAAACCTGGCCTTAGTTTCTGCAGTTTACTGACAGGGTCATCACATTTGGATCTTCAGCAACAGTGGGACTGAGGGCACCCTCACAAAGTTTGCTAACAACACCAAGCTGTGTGTTGCGGTTTACACGCTGGAGGGAAAGGATATAATCCAGAGGGATCTTTGCAGGCTTGAGAAGTGGGCCCATGCGAAACTCATGAAGTTCAACAAAGCCAAGTGCAAGGTCCTGCACATGGGTTGGGGCAATCACAAGCACTAATACTGGCTAGGCAGGGAGATAAAGTTGCTGGTTTAAGAGCAACTCTGAGGAGAAAGACTTGGGAGTGTTGGTTGATGAGAAGCTCAACATGACCTAGCAATGTGTGCATCCAGCCCAGAAATCCAGTGTATCCTGGGCTGCATCAAAAGCAGCATGGACAGCAGGTTGAGAGAAGGGATTGTCCTGCTCTATTCCACTTTTGTGAATCCACACCTGGCGTATTTGGTTCAACTTGGGGACTCTCAGCATAAGAAAGACACTGACCTGTTGGAGAAGATCCAGATGAGGGACATAAAAAGGGCTGAGAGATTTGGGGTTGTTCAGCCTAGAGAAGAAAAGGCTTTGAGGTGACGTTATTGCAGCCTTCCAGTATCTAAAGGGGACCTACAAGAAAGCTGGAGAGGGACTTTTTACAAGGACACGCAGTGATAGGACAAGGAGTGATGACTTTTAACTGGGAGAGATTTAGATTAGATATTAGGAAGAAATTCTTCACTGGGAGGGTGGAAAGGCACTGGAATAGGTTGCCCAGAGCAGTTGTAGATGCCTCATCCCTGCAAGCGTTTAAAGCCAGATTGGATGAGGCTTTGAAGCAGCTGGTCTAGTGGAAACTGTCCCTGCCAATGGCAGGGGGTGTTGAACTGGATTATCTTTAAGTGCGATCATGAAGCACTTGCAAGAGAACCGGGTGATCAGGCCCAGTCAACACGGGTTCATGAAAGGCAGGTCTTGCCAGACTAATCTGATCACCTTCTATGACCAAGTGACTAAACTCTTGGACGAGGGAAAGGCTATGGATGTGGTTTTCCTGGACTTCAGTAAAGCCTTTGATACAGTTTCTCATAGCATTCTGCTTCGGAAACTGTCGGCCTCTGGCCTGGACGGGCGCACACTCTCCTGGGTGAAAAACTGGTTGAATGACCGGGCCCAGAGGGCGGTGGTAAATGGAGTTAAATCCAGCTGGAGGCCAGTGACAAGTGGGGTTCCCCAGGGCTCAGTCCTGGGTCCAGTCCTGTTTAATGTCTTTATCAACGACCTGGATGAAGGCATCGAGTCCTCCCTTAGCAAGTTTGCAGATGACACCAAGCTGGGAGGAAGTGTGGATCTGCTGGAGGGTCGGGAGGCTGCAAAGGGACCTGAACAGGCTGGACCGCTGGGCTGAGACCAACGGCATGAGGTTTAACACGGCCAAATGCCGGGTCCTGCACTTGGGGCACAACAACCCTAAGCAGAGGTACAGACTAAGAGAAGCCTGGCTGGAAAGCTGCCAGGAGGAGAAGGACCTGGGGGTGTTGGTTGACAGCTGACTGAACATGAGCCAGCAGTGTGCCCAGGTGGCCAAAAAGGCCAATGGCATCCTGGCTTGTATCAGGAACGGCGTGACCAGCAGGTCCAGGGAGGTTATTCTCCCCCTGTACTCGGCTCTGGTGAGACCGCACCTCAAGTACTGTGTTCAGTTCTGGGCCCCTCACCACAAGAAGGATGCTGAGGCTCTGGAGCTAGTCCAGAGAAGAGCAATGAAGCTGGTGAAGGGGCTGGAGAACAAATCTTACGAGGAGCGGCTAAGAGAACTGGGGTTGTTTAGCCTGGAGAAGAGGAGGCTGAGGGGAGACCTTATTACTCTCTACAACTACCTGAAGGGAGGTTGTGGAGAGGAGGGAGCTCGCCTCTTCTCCCAAGTGACAGGGGACAGGACGAGAGGGAATGGCCTCAAGCTCCGCCAGGGGAGATTTAGGCTTGAGATTAGGAAGAAGTTCTTCACAGAGAGGGTGGTTAGGGATTGGAACAGTCTGCCAAGGCAGGTGGTTGAGTCACCGTCCCTGGAGGTGTTTAAGGTTAGGGTAGATGAGGTGCTTAGGAGCATGATTTAGGGAATGGTGGGAATGGTTGGACTCGACGATCCAGTGGGTCTCTTCCAACCTGGTCATTCTGTGATTCTGTGAAGTTCCCTTCCAATCCAAACCATACTTTGATTTTATGGTTCTATGATACCGCTCAAGGGCTTATGGCTGCTTCTGCATGGAAATTCAGTAACTGAACTGTGAAGTCCTAAATAGCCTGGGTTGCATTCTCAAGACAAGCGATTGCTAATTTTAGGGTAGAAATATTTCACTAAATATTCAATGTTAGCCTTCACAAAAATCTTTATAAGCTCACCAAATTGTTTCAGGTGAAACAAAAAAGTCAGGCCTACATTTACAGGACTGCTGACAGCAATTTGTTTCCCATTAGCCTAACTTTTGGCACATAGTATGTATGAGAACCACTTGCTAACTTGATTGACTACAAGCAGGGGTTTGAACCCAGATTATCACATTTTTTTTATTTCCTAGTTCACTGCATGTTTAAGTGGAGTAGAAAAATTGAATATATCCCATGGAATTACCTGGTTGAGCCTTGCCCTGCTGTGCATGTCACATCCTGAGTAGATGCCCATTAGGAATACAGGAAAGCAACGTTTAGATCCATTGTGGTCCGAGTAACTGCAAGGCCAGGCTCCCACTCAGAAATGTGGAGATAGAACAAAGCAAGTAAATAACTCCTTTGCTTAATGGGAAATTCAATCAAGACATGGGACACCAAGGCTCTGTTTTGCGTGCCTAGAACCAGTTTGCAATGAGAAAGGAGAGCAGTATCAAAAGAAAGGGTGCAAAACCCTTCTCAATCCTCTCTGGGGTATCCTACTGTTTTGTGATCAGGACAATCTTCCAAAGGCTTTCAGGTAAAAGAACCAGTGCCATCTCTTCCATGTCCCATTTTATTAATTTAATTTGATGCTGCCTTTGTTTTCTGCACAAGCATGTTCTACAGCAGTATTTTACCTTTGGGTTGGAGTAGAATGTTTTGTTCCAGCAGAAATTATTCCTCTAATTTGTCATTCTGAAGAAAAAAAATATTTTCATTTTCAGATAATTCTTAAATAAGTTTTAATGTATTTTTATTTTGCTAGAAAACTGAAGCAAAGCTCTTACAATTTACTCAAGGCCCTGTCCCTTCAGGAAATTTTGCTGCTGCTAATAATTGTGATGATAGTGGAACTGAACCTTCTGAGTTTTAAGAAAAAGCAGTTCATTTAACGGTTATTTCCCAAACTGGTTTCCTTTAATTCACTACAACAATTGGCTAAAATTAGCCTGAGAGCATTACAACGTGTTTGGGAAAGGGGGATGGAAGGGATTGAAACACTCCAGCAAGGTCTGTGCATCACCAGCAGGAGTTAACATTGGCTCCCCTGACAATCAAAAATAATTGTAAGTTGTTATGCATATTCAAAAATGCCTGAGATCACACTTGTAGGCATGCGCATGAGTGGAATCCTCTTGTCTCTGGGAAAATAATGCCTTCCTGGCGGTTGATACCATCCCACTATAAACCTCCCTGGATTTGATATTTATGTGCTCAGCTCTGGGTAGACCCCAGCACTGTCAGTGATGTTTGACCTTCCCCAGAGAAAGTGGCTGACAGTGAGACACTTCAACTGCAGCTCCCTGAGTGCTGGACTTTGCTTTTGCTCTTTCCCCTGTGTTTTAGGAACCTCAGAAAAACCATCTACCTGGCTGCTGTCAAATCTCAAATTCAGCTCTGTAATTGATGATATAGGTATGGTAGAACAGGGACATTTGTGCCTGGAACTGAACAGAACTTCAAGATACACATTGAATAGACTGATAAAGGTATGCTAGTATGAACTAGCTTACATCCTTATAAATATTAAATGCCTTTTCTTTGGTGATGGAAATTTCTTGTTATTATCACAATGCCCAAGTGCAAAGGCAGGTGATTAGGCAGCAAACATCTTATGACAAGACATCCACAAAGACAAAACCAGTAGTTCATGACAAGAAAATAATTGTGTGGCTTGGTGGTCATGACATTCACCCAGATATGAAGTCTTCTGGTTTCTGATTTCCCCTCCAATGAACAGTTAATAAATAGAGTGTGTGAAAAGATCAAAAGAAGAGATTGCAACACCTTTTCTTGCTTTTCCTGAGGTATCTTATGTATACACAAGCACATACGGATTGAGAATGGATTGAGAGAAGCCCTGAGGAAAATGAATTTGGGATACTGGAAGATGAAAAATTAGATATGAGCCAGCAATGTCCACTTGTATCCCAGGAAGCCAACCATACCCTGAGATGCATGAAAAGCAGGGTGGCCAGCAGGTTGAGGGGGGTGGGTCTCCCTCTGTCCTCATGAGATCCTACCTGGAATCCTGTGCCCAGCTCTGGGGCAGCTCTGTTGGACCAGGTCCTGAGAAGGGCCACAAAAATGGTCAGAGGGATGAAACACCTTTCCTATGAAGAAATGCCAAGAAAGTGGGGGCTATTCAGCCAGGAGAACAGGAGGCTCTAGGGACACCTTATAGCAGCCCTTCAATATTTATAGGGGGCTTATAAGAGAGATGAAGAGAGAGATTTTACCAGGGATTGTAGTGACAGGACAAGGGGTAATGGCTTTAAAGTGAAAGAGGTTAGGTTTAGATTACGTGTAAAAAGAAATTCCTTACTTTGAAGCTGGTGAGACACTGGAACAGGTTGCCCAGAGAATTTGTGGATGACTCCATCCCTGGAAGTGTTCAAAGTCTGGTAGGACAGGACTCTGAGTAATGAGACCTAGAGAAAAATGTCTCTGCTTATGGCAGGGAGGTTGCACTTGATGATCTTCAAGAATGCCTTCCAACACAAACGATTCTATGATTCTGTATCTATTTATACACATACATACACCTATACAGATATATATTTACACAAACATGTATATAAATGTACTTCTATACATCAGCATACACGGTTTTTGGAGTGACATACAAGGCAACTATTTTTAGTTAAACCTGGATATAGAACCCTCTCACAACTTTCACTATCTATCAATAGAAATTAAATAGCTTTATTCAGCTCTGCTCTTTCTGAAGCATCTAAGACATACCCCAGCATTTCTCCCACAGGTTTCTTTCCTACTAGTGGCTGTAGTTAAAGTTCCCAAGGATCACACACAGATATGCAACAATGCCAAAGTCAGGACCTGATTTCTGTTTAACAGCACCTATGTGGAACAATTCACCTGTATCATCCCAAGAAGATGATGGCTCACTAGGACTTCCTATGCCACGCTGCATGAATGTGACTTTATGACCATACTACTACTCTCAGAGAGGTTCAAGCCATGTTTTTTTTTGTCATTGTAGCCTTACTGGATGTCCTTTCTGGTACTCAATGAGCATTTCTGTGTTTCCATTACTGGCTTGTTTTTGCAGCTCTTTAATTCATCCTGTCACTTTCTCCACTATTATGGCTTTGAGAGTTTATTTGCTGCAGGCAACGGAGAGCTTGCACAACAGTGTGACATGAAATGTAGTGCCAGGCTGCTAGTACCTACTGTTAGTGTGCTGGTCCCGTCCAGCAGCATGGTCTGCATGTGTTTATTTCTTCAGTTTGCCTTTTCAGTATATCTTTGTGGCAATCTTGACAGCTGCTTCTGCTTCACTGTTAGACTGGGGGAGGTGCTGAGGAGGCATGATATGGTCCAAGCCTGCTGACACTGTATACTTCTGACATGCAAACTAAGGTCCATTATACATAATAACTACTTCTCCCAGGCAAACTCAGCCTTATGGCCATCAGTGATAGATATTGCTGCTTTTTTTATGTAAGGGGTCCATTTCCCAGCCATCAACAAAAGCACTCTGCATTCATTAAGGCAGGAGAGTAAAACCAAAGACGAGATGAGCTGTGGGGTTTTGTTTAACCTTGTTCCTCAGGGACACTGGCTTCCTTACAGCCGCCATCCAGTAGACCAAGCGCTAAGTAGCTCAAAGCAAGATGGCTCCCTGAGGGAACTAATGGGGTATTTATACAATGAGGCTGCTGACAGCCTGTCTGTATTAATATTGGTTAAAACAAAACTTGAGACACCCATAGAGCAGAGGTTGGTATTTTAGAGGAGTGAGCTGACAGCATGGGAAAATAAAGAGAAAACAGAGAAAAGAAGAGATGCAGTCTTGAAAATATTGGCTTTTGCCGAAACTCTGCTAAATAGTGGTAGATTTCAAGTCCCATGTCATATTAAGAAAATGAACTGAAAAATACAGTTGTTCAAAAACCATCTCAGGACCATTTCTTGTGTGAGAAGAGCTATGTCCCCAACCGAGACCTAATGATCTGGCCATTGCCGCTACTAAAAGAAGAGTCCTTCGTACCTGTCAACAGACATTAGCCATGACCCTCATAAATACCTTCACCAGAGATGTCTTTGCTGTGGGTGAGAAAGTGCATACCCTCCTGTCCAGGCTGGGTGCTGCAGGGTGCCTGCTCACTCGTGTACCTCCCTGGCCCTGGGGCCAGCATCTCCTGCCTCACCAAAGCTTTCCTTGCAACCAGTCAATGGAGGAAATTTTCCTCCTTCCCAGCCACAGCCTGAATTAAATTGAGGTGATCACCCTAACTAGCACTCAAGAAAACTCTTCTTTTTGATGTTACGGTCAGCATTTGCTTCAGGGGGAGAGGGCTACATTTTAGAGGTCAGAGGATACTTTTAGGCAAGATGTATAAGTAAATCATAACCCTCACCACAAGAAGGATGTTGAGGCTCTGGAGCGAATCCAGAGAAGAGAAATGAAAGCCTGGTAAAGGGGCTGGAGAACAGGCCATATGAGGAACGGCTGAGAGAGCTGGGATTGTTTAGCCTGGAGAAGAGGAGGCTGAGGGGAGACCTTATTGCTCTCTGTAACTACCTGAAAGGAGGTTGTAGAGAGGAGGGTGCTGGCCTCTTCTCCCAAGTGACAGGGGACAGGACGAGAGGAAATGGCCTCAAGCTCCGCCAGGGGAGATTTAGGCTGGACATTAGGAAAAGATTTTTCACAGAAAGGGTCATTGTGCACTGGAACAGGCTGCCCAGGGAGGTGGTTGATTCACCTTCCCTGGAGGTGTTTAAGGCACAGGTGGATGAGGTGCTGAGGGGCATGGTTTAGTGTTTGATAGGAATGGTTGGATTCGATGATCTAGTGGGTCTCTTCCAACCTGGTTATTCTATGATTCTATGATTTTATGATTGTATAATTTTGAACAGCTATGCTTGGAATATAGAAAAATCTCTGCTGTGCAACCACTGTGTTGTCTGCAAATGAGAGAGGCCTTTCTGCCAAGACACACCAATAGATGCCATTAGTTTGAGCAAACATATTTCTCCTGGGTTTCAATTTAGTTACCAAGACTAGAAGAGGGATCAGCTTCAACTGGGTATTTTTATCTGTTAAGCTCCAAAATTGTTAAACTTACATTGAAAGAAGGAAAGACAGAGCTTTAAGAAGCTTTTGTTTCAAATAAATGAACAATGCTATCCGAAATATGAGTTATGACACTCTGAAGTGTGATATTGCATCTCAATTGCCCTGTCAGCTGGGGTTCCTTCTTGATGAAAAGTTGTTTATGAATTTAACGCAACACTAAGACACTATTTTTCTCTTCTTATCAAAAAGGAAGGGAATATTTACATTTATTCTCTTTTACATGGTTACAAGCAAAAACAGTATACATGAATACTGTATTGGCTAAAGTGTCATAATTCTGCCATGCAGTTATCTTGGTAATTTTTGTGTTTGTTTGGGTTTTTTTTCCCATCTGCTACAAGTCATTTATTGGAATTTATGTTGCCTAGGTAATACTAAAGGTTTAAACTTTTCATTTTCTGTTCTACTTTAACACTGATCTCATTATAATGAGATATAACACTGATTTTTTTGTTTGTTTGTTTTCTATCTGGGTCATATGTATCATATAGAATGTGTCATATCATCAGCTTATTCATTCCGATCCCTGTACACTTGCTAAATATACGTAAGAGAAAGTTACCATACTGTGAAGACAGCAAGATGACAGCACAAATCTACATTAAGTTTTGCTCAATTACAGATAAAAAGACACATCTCATAAGACACAGATAAAAGGTCACATCTAATGAGATCCATAATCTAGCATCCCTTCCATCCTCTCGACTAGAAGAGATGAGGATGGTTTGCGTGAAAGTAACCACACAAAGACTTCATGCTAGACCTGTTCCTCTTCCTTACACACGCTTGTTTGAAGAATAAGCCAACAACAATATAGTTGGGATTGGAAGTGCGTTTCCTTACAACCTTGTGCATAATTCAGAACAAAATGCTACTTTAAAAAAAAAAAAAATCAGGGTCTCTAAAAATTCTAAATGTCAGTGTGTCTAGGAAAAGTGTAATTAAAGACTTTGGCTTTGAAATGCCATACTGACAGGCCAGGAAAACATGTCCTGTGAAGTGTCACCAGAACAACTTTGACATATGTCAGTGACATGCCCTTCCCTGAAACACTGTGTTTAGTTCATGCTGTCTAACTGAGTTGTGTGAGAACTTGTCAGTTTGGAGGCCCTGACAGTTGTCTCTTGACTGGAAAAGACCTGTTAATGCCCAGTTATACAACATCTTTTGCTTAGTTTTTTTTCAAGCATCATCAGTGCTTAGATTTCTAGTGGAAAAGTAGGTATGTAGGCGGAAGGGAAGTCAAAATATTCTCCAGAAACCCTCTGATAACTGGGAGATAAGGACTGTGAAGTGCCCTGAGGAACACAACTGCCGTACAGTTAGAACAGAGACCAAATGAGGTTAGAGTGAAAATAAGAGTTGAAATCACTGGTAAAAATGATAAGAGGCATGGGTGGACTTCGAGAAGAAGACAGATGGAAAAGATTTGAATGGCTTAGCTGAGGGAAGAATGGGTGATGGATTATTGCAGCAAAAGTCAATTGGATGCTGCTATTTGCCTTTTCTTGCAACACTAACATAAGGGAACAGTTGATGACACTGAAGACAGATGTAGCTTTTTTTAGGTGGAGCATAATTAAGTTGTGGCATTCACTGCCACAAAGTAATGAGAAAAACCTGGAGCTTACTAGGATTAAAGAGAGACTGAATCCTTATATAGGTAATGGGTACACACTCCGTTAGGTGCACAGTTTTCTTAATGCGAAATGTACAGCCTCACATTTCAGTGTATGAAGCCATTAGAAACCTTGAAACTGGGGAGGCAGTGCTCCCCCCAGGCAGGTTAATTTGTATCTCAGCGCTTTGTCTTGGCCAGAGGCAGGATGCAGGAGCAAATGGACAGCTGGTCTTGCCTGGAATGTCGATTCCTACATTTCAATGTTTATATGTAAAATGTAACAGCTCAGTTATAATCAAAACAAATTTGAGTGAGATCAGTTGATAAAACAAATCCAGTCATAAAGAAGAGAGAGTATGCAGTGAATTCTTGTACAGAAAGAAAATAAATAAAACCAGTTAAAGTAAATACGGCCCAGTAAAACTGAATAATGTCCAAAGTGCTCAGATATAATTCTCACAAATGAAGGTGTCTTTCTGTTGCAGCAGCGTGTGCTGAAGCACACAGAGTATAATATTTTCTCCACCAATAACAAGAAATTGTCACAAGACCATGAGGCATCTTCTGTTCTTCTAAAATTCTTAAAGCAGCAGGTTCTGGATCAGGAAAAAAACCTCTTAGCTACAGAAGACTGGTGCAGATTGCTGCAGAGCCTTTAACATCAATGGAACCATACCAATTTATACCAGCTGAGGGTAATTCAGCTCAGTGAAAACCTTCAGTAAGATGGTGTGTCCCCCTCAACTAATTGTATTAATTCTTATATTTATTCTCAAGCCTGATGATAGTGTTTCACTGTGAGAAGGTATAAATGAAATCTAATTTTACAGCTATGAAAAAAACCATTTGTTCACATTCTCTGAGTGGTGAAATAGGTGTTACTATGCTGCCTAATAAGTTCAAACAAATCTGGAAAAGAGCAAAAACATGTGTTGTTATACATATTTGCTGATTTATCATACTTTTTATTAATTTATAACTTAAAAAAATAGCTTTGTCCTCCCTCCCACTCCCATTTTAAAGCCAAATTTGCAGGTCACTCCTACGAAATATAAGCTCAGTTCTTCAGGGATTCTACTTTTATTTTCTTTATCATTATGAATATTTATTATTTGCTCATTTTTACTAATGAATAGATTTAAATTACAATAATTGATACTTTTTACTTCATCTCGTGACTACAGAGGTCATGACCACAGGAATCCTCAACACATTGCTGCTGTACATGTCTGAATAAAATCACATAATCTAAATAATTAAATCTTTGAGAAGAACTTGGAATAGGATGGTAAAATGACATAACTTTGCTTCTCCTTAACTAGTGAAAGGCAACCTTTACAAGTTCATAGATCCCTTCTGACCACTCTCCTATGTAATGCTGGATAAGTAAGGGAAAATGGCTTTGTACAAAGAATATTGAAAATGCTGGTCTGTATCTTCCAACAGCGATCTCTCTCCTGTTTCTCAGCTCTTGCTTTGAGTAAGTGTAGCCCTAGCTGTGAACAAATTACACTGCAGATCCTTAGATAAATGACTGTATACAGACGAAGGTGAGCAGTATCAAAATTAAAAAGAAATGCATTACAGCAGTTCAAATGCACAGTGCAACATCTCCAACAATTTAGTCCCATAAGCCAGATCTAAATAGAGCAATCAATGAAAAAAAAAAAAAAGTCAGGCAGAGAGAGACTCAAACCAAGCCCAAGAGCTCCCACACTCAGAAAAGAAGTCTGGGGTTTCCTAGAAGCCTATGCCTGCTGTCTGCCCATATAGATCAGGATGGGACAGCAACTCTTTGGATGCTTGCTTGTCTTTAAAAACTGATAAAGGTCAGATTGACTGACATACTTCCTGGAGTTTGAAAAGTAAACACAATACTTCTTTTCTCTCCTTCTTCAAAGAAGAGACTCTGACAAGCAAGTACATGAGCAATGATTTTCCCAGTGAGTGTACTATGTCCTTCAGACAGCTGTCAACCACTCCAGGGTGACTCACTTGACGTCACTAGAGCTCTTTCTTTTCACAGTGACACAACTCAACTTCTCCATGTTACTGGTAGTTTTAATGTACGAGAGCTTTGCAGCTGCTCATGACATGCAATGTGGGCAAGTGTACTGCCCATGAGTAAGCTCTGGAAGCGAAGAACTGCCTCGTCCATAAACACTCCTGTTTATTAGGATTCCAGTGCACTTATGCCATGCAAAAAATGTAAAGAAATGTGGATAAAATGTGGGAAACCCCTCTGTACCAGGTTCAATGTGCCAGTCCCCTGAGTGATGCAAAATACATTTGACAGCTAGCTGGGAGACTGAAACATTTGGTTCCCTCAAGCCCAGATATGAGTCAGGAGCAACGACAAATGCTCTTGGCTCTATCGAGCCAGTCAAGAGGCAGTATGATACCCACTGGCACTATGTGCTTCATGTGGAACATCAAAGTAGAAGGAAAAGCTACTCCAGTGTCCCTGTCCCAAGGAGCCTCGGATGAAGACTGCATAAGAAGTATGGAAGCAAGGCAAGGGAAGGAGAGAGGGAAGAAAGTCTCACAGTGATGAGGCTCTTTGCTGACTGCAAAGGTGGGGAAGGAGATGCTAGAGCAGGAGGGAAGAAGGGACTGCTATGGGCTACCTGAATTCACCTCAGTGGGGCAGATGAGCATGGACACCTGTGTTTGCACAATCAGGGCCCCAGCATCCAGTGCTTACCACACTGTTGCTTGTCCTTTTGCGTATGTTCTCTTTTCTTTGGGTAGTTAAGTGGAGATTAAAGCTGTTCTAGAAAAGCTACCAGGCATTTTCAGGCAGGAGCAATTATCCAAACCATGTCAAAAGTTGGTCTAGGCTCAGTTACAGATGATCAAGGACAATGTGCTGCTTCACAAGTTGAAAAGCTTTGATTAATATTTGCAGCTACTATGCAGCTACAATGCAATACAAATCTAGCCTTAAGGCTTTTGTGTTTCTTTAAAGCATTAGCCATTAATAGGCTAAGTTTACCACTGGGATGCAGAGCACTGGCCCAGCAATACAGCTTGAACGTATTTATTTTCCACTCTATAGTTTTCAAGTACAGTGTATCATTTCTACAAGCCTTTAATGAGAGCCAAGAGGTGTACATTATAAGCAAAAAAATTCTATTTCTAATGGAGCTCAGTTCAGATCAGAGAGTGATTTATTAGCTTTCCTCAGCTCTTACTCTGTTATTTCGCTACAGAGATCAGAAATTTAGATTCAGATCTAAAATTCACAGAACAGCAACAAGAGCCTTGTTTTCAAAGGCAAGATTTTTTTAATCTTAAATTTAAGAATGTTCCATCTTGCTTAAGGTCAATCATCCTGAGAAACGGTGAGTATCTACCAGTTGCTCTGGACTGTCTCATTAAAATGAAAGAGAAAAAGCAGAAGGAAGGACATTTGTCTAAACGAGTAATTCTTAGCAAGATGTTTATTACTACAGTTATTGTTATTAATAAGAGAAATAATGGGAACAATTCTACTTGTCCCCAGTCAGTGGAGCAAGGACTGTCGTTGGCAGCAGAAGACAAAGACAGTGTCCACCTGTCTGTAACCCATAAGTCAGATATAAAGTATGATCTGTTCTAAAAGCCACAAAGTCCACCATTAAGTTCAGCATGCAGGGTCCCAACTCAATCAACTGGCAATGTCCAGTAAAGGATGTCTATTAGGGTTATGATAAATGGCCTAAAATGATCACTGGATCATTCAGAGATTAACTCTTGTGTGGAACAGTACAGGAACAAAAGGCAGGAGGAAAACTAGAACAAATATGACAGAAACTAGGAAGAACTGTTTACTATTTGAACAATTTACAGGGCAGATGTTTCTTGGAGTTGGAATCGAAGAAAGCTCGCCACAGATAACAAACACTGTTATTCCTGACATATTGAAACACTATAAAAAAAGTTCCCACTGGAATCAATTTATTAATAAGACACTTAACACCCAAATTTTAATATTAGATATATAATGCCACAATGTGCTCTGAATAATAATTAAAGCTGTGCTAAAACCCCCACATAACCTCCTTTCTTATCATCTAACTCAAACTGAATAAGAAAGAAAAATACGAAAACAAATAGGACACTAAAAACTAGTGTATGTTGGTTGTGATAGAAATATCAATGTACTATTTACCAGTGTCATTTATTTATCCTTGCTGAATCCATTTATTTGTGGTTGCTATTTTAGTACAGCTAGACTTCAATATGAAAAAAATAACGAAAAGGGGTATTTTCAGCTTATGCCTCTTTCTACAACACCTCAAGACAAGAGTCCATTTCTGCTTATTCATGTTTCTGTTCTGTCACATAGTCTTGTTTGTTCTCGCTGGAAGATCTGAGGACAATAAGAATAGAGTGACTCAAATTCACATGATCAGATGAATTTTTTCTTCCTTGAATGGAAAAGACAGACATTAACTCATCCTTCTCTTTACATAGATTTATTATTTCAATAATTGTCTGTTATTACTACTGTACATTGTAATCTATTTCTAATGAATCCCTCTTGGTTATGGTGAATCAAGTCTTGCATAATAAATTCTAATATGTTAGTCATTATCTTTGTTAATATTTTACGGTCTACATTTATTACTAAGATTAAGAAATAGTTTGTATAGTCCGTGGTATTTTCACTACTTTTAAGTGCCATCTCTTCTAATTAGTGATCTCTTTGAATTTGCCTTTGCCTTCTTAGATTAGTACCAGCCACACTGGAAACATCAATGTTTTCAGCCTTTTTTTAAAGTCTTCTGCTGGGAAAAACCAGTAACAAAATTCCCATTTGTTTTTTAGAATGGGTATTTCTTCACATGTCATATCAGCTCTTCTGATTGATGCTGCTTGGATTCAAGCCTGCAAGAAGATACATAGGACTGGAGCTGACAGGAGCAAAAGTGGCCGCACACAATCACGTCTGGACTTTCTCCAGTGATTTCTCTTTCTCAGTTCTGGAAGCCAAGGATTTCTTTGGGGGATACAGTAAATCTGCTCAAGCTGTAAAGCTTCTTCCCATCTACTAGCTTGAAGTTTTCGGAATGCACTCTCTAGTCTCCTATTTGTAATACCTTTTACAGTTACAAATGTCCTGGCATAGAGATAATAACTGGGGAGCTATTATCAGGTCTTGTAATCTCATTACAAAACAGTCATCACTGGCTTGATGCAAGTTAGCCATGGAAGAATCCACATTCTGCATTAAAATAGTGAGGGATACCATGCTCAACCCTCATTTAAGCAGATGCATCATAAGAGTTCATTTACTGTCACGCCCACAAGCATTACTGCAGCGAATGAGGGAAGGGGCCATTTCAGTCAGTTGAACAGTATTCCTGAACAGTACTATATGCCTGAAGAATTCCCTCGAGTAATTCATTGCGCATCCTTATGTGGTGGTTAGTATCTCTCAACAGGCTGCCATCGAGGCTATCTTCTCTAGAAGGAACCAGCACTGCCTTTGCCAAAGTTATTTGTGCCCTCTGCAGTCTTTGTTTGGGCAAAGGGTTAAGAATGGATGAGTGATGCTTGCTTTTAGTCCCCTTACAAACATTTACTGACATTTGGAAATTAGATTTGACAATTAGAGCTGGTTGGTAAACTTTTGATGGTAAGCAATGGAAAATGCTGATTTGTTCAAGTTTTTAATGGGAACATTTTTGGTCTGATTAAGTGTCTTTGGAAAGGTTCCTTATGGCACTATAGACTTGTGGTAAAAATTGTAAGGCTTTGCAGTATATGAATAATTAGGTACCCACCCAAAGCCTCACTCTGCTTCATTGGGGCAGAATCTGAACTTTTATATACTGAGCAAATATCCGCTCTGATCTGATAATGTGTACCAGCAAAAGCATTCTGCCTAGAGGGGTGCAAGGATCCTTCCACCAGAGAAATCTTAAAAAAGTTGCAAAGTAAACCTGTACCATCATCCTGCTACAGCACCTGTAAGACAACAGGACCGCCCTCTGTCTGCCTCTAGGAGCACTCCAGTAAGTCCTATAAGTCCATCTGTAACTTCTTCTGAATGTCTTTCTGAGATGAGACCTGTTTTTCAGAGCCTTAGATTTTTGTGGCATTTGTTAATGCTTTTTATGCTTGAAATAATTATTTATTTATCTATTCCTCATCTTTCAGAAGAGATAATTTTCTTCAGTTTCCATTGCTTTATCTGATACACTGTGTAGCACAGCTTTCCTTTCATCAGTTCTAAAATGTTCTTTAATATGTGGCCAGTATAAAACCATTTCTATTATTAACTGATGATGAGCATTATTAAATGAACGTGAGAAGGGCTATACTGAATAGCTAACTCCTCAGCAGCACCTTCCATGCTGGAGTGTGGAGTCTCTGTCCAAGTTTACATACTGCATTGCAAAGATTCACAGCAAAGTGGAACAAAACACAGATCGGGCAGCTAGGAAGTGCCAGCTGTCCTTCAACATGCAAAATATCCATTCCCAAAATGTGACATGTCGACACTGGTTTAACATGGTTACACCAATGAAAGGGAATTAGTGAGTGAGACAACTCAGGCCCTTTCCCACTTCGCTGGTGACTCTTATCCCTGATTTATGTACAAAATTCATTGTGGTGAACTTATTCATCACTGAAGGGAACAGAAAACACCTGACAGTGGAATGACAGCTTCAAGAAGCTGTGCACAGCTGCCTTTTGCCTCACTATGGTATGGGCAAATATTCTAGGAAGGTTAGCTTTGAAAGCAGCACCCAGTAAAACTTGCATTGCAGCCATTTAAGAAGTAGGTCCTCCAGCTGAAGGAGTTTTCTTTTCTGTGAATGTAAGACACCCACATTATGAAGATCTAAGACTGATTAAAGTCTTTTAATACTGCTGTAACATAAATGTTTACTCAGAACAAAACTAGCCACAGCTGTTGCACTGATGGAAAAAGATCAACCATGGAAACTAGGAAAAATCAAACAAGAAAGAGAGCGGATAGCAATGTGCATGTAGCCAACAGATTTTCCCTAACTGTGGAGCCTTCTCTGGGACTTGAGAATCATTCATAAGGTCACAAGTTTCCTGAACTTGCTGGGAAATCATGCTTAATTGCCACAATTTAAATTGTGGTATCCTTTTATAGGAACAAAAACCTACACAGTTATCACCAGTTCTGTGGGGCTATCCTCATTTCATAGGAAAAACAACAAACATATGAAAGGCACAAAGATTCAAAGAAAATTCAGAAATTAAAAAGTATACATTTTTCAAAGAAAAAATCAAATACAAAATTCATATTCAGAAAGGTGGGGAGAGATGACAGAGAGACAAAAATCCCTGGCGAAAGAGTGAGAGGAGGACAGAAGCACTACCCCAGACAGAAAGAGTGAAACAGAATATAAAATACTAGAGCTGCATAGCTTCTGAGGCAGGGTATACTCCTGGTAAAGTGTGAGAGTTAGGAGACAGACTTCAGAGAAAGACAGGGGTTTCCTACTCCCTTTGAAGCAGGGAAGAAAGACAGAAAAAGAAAGGGAGAGAGCAATGAAAGAGAAAAAGAAAGAAAAAGGAAGGAAGAAGGATCAGAAATAAAGAGGGGAAACAGTAGCAAAACTCATTACAAGGGAAAAGAGAAATGAAAGGTGAAGGAGGCAGAAAATCACAAAGAGGAGAAAGGAAACAAAAAGGAATTAGAGGGAAAAAGTCACTCATACATGAGACTACTGAAAGTCATTGATAATACATTTCTGAAGCCATCAGAAATATCTACCAGGAGATGTCAGATACATGTCTGTGTAGAAGAAAATTCAGAGATTTGCTTGCAGTTGTGAAATGAGCAGGAGGGATATCAGTGATAGCCATGGGAAAGAGGACAGCAAATATGTTTTATAGTCTGCTGAGATGAGTCTCATATTTCCCCCTCTGGGAGAATAATGCACTCACTGGTTGCATATATGGACATATGAAGAGTCTGCAGATGTGTGCACACATGCACAGAGAAAAGTATAGTATTTAGAAACGCCTGGATTGGTTCCAAGGTAGTTGAACAAAACGAGGCTAATAAAATATAATTAAACATTAATTACTGTAACTATCAAAAATAATTGACTTGTACAAAGCACAGCACTCCTATTAAAAAGGGACCTAAGGGTAATAAACATATACTATTCTGTAGTGTAGACATAATAATTGCTATGAAGCAATTAAATTTATAGACAACTGTTAAAATTCTTTTGTGACTATTTAAAAGTGTGAGCACTGGACAAATCTGGTCCAAAATTGGCAGTCTTGGTATTAATAAGAAGTAAACATTACCATTTAAAAATCAAACCAAAGATATACTGCTACTTGGAGTAAATTTGAAGTATTATAAAACTGGCTGGAGCTATTATAGAAGTGCTGCTCTGTGTGTCCCAACAAGTCATCCTTCTTCCATCAGCTTTTCCTTCAAAAAAACTTCTGAGCATAGGAGCCAGAGCTGGATGATGAAAGCAGAAGAGTTGAGATCTTCAGCTGGTGTGAAGCTACATCACTTCATTCACTTCCTTATGCTTTGCTGATTTTTAGCTGTGAAGGAAAGAACTAACCTCTGTCCGGGCAGAGCTGGGGAAGAAACGCAAACTGGCTGAAACAAGAACACAGTAAGTGAAAGACAGCCCAAGTAAAGAAAAGTATTTCATCGGCAAATGGACTTGGGGGTGCTGGTTGATGAAAAGTTCAATATGAGCCCAGAAATGTGCGCTCGCAGCCCAAAAGGTTAACTGTATCCTGGGCTGCATCCAAAGAAGCATGGCCAGCAGGTTGTGGGAGGTGATTCTGCCACTCTACTCCTCTCTTGTCAGACCTCATCTGGAGTCCTATGTCCAGTTCTGGAATCTTCAATGTAAAAAGGATATGGAGCTGTTAGAACGAGTTCAGAGGAGGGCTACAAAGATGATCCGAGGGTTGGAGCACCCGTGCTACGAGTACAGGCTGAGAGTTGGGGTTGTTCAGCCTGGAGAAGAAAAGGCTCCAAGGAGATCTTATAGCAACCTTCCAGTACCTGAAGGGGCTACAAGAAAGCTGAGGAGGGGCTTTTTACAAAGGCTTGTAGTGACAGGACTAGGGAGAATGGCTATAAAATGGAGAGGGGCAGATTTAGACTAGACATAAGGAAGAATTTCTTCACCATGAGAGTGGTGAGGCACTGGAACTTTTAAGGTGTAGGATAGGTACTCCATTGAAAAGAGTTTGTTCACTTAGCTTGCTTTCAAGAAAATAAAAGTTGAGCATTTAAATAGAACACAGTCTTCTTGAGCTAGGGGCAGTGATAATAGCAGGGCACAATCACATTGGACAAAGATAATGATGAAGACTGTGTGAGTCCATTTTGCAAAGACAAGTGGCAACAGTAATGTACATACAGCTCTTCTGTGTGTTCTCACTCTGGGAGTCCCTATTTACTCCCTCTGCATCACCTTTCCTCCTTTGCTTTGGCTGCAGCCTAAGTTTACTGTTTATTTAGCTGTTTATCTCTCATCTTTCTCATTTCATCTCATATATTTTATTTACTTGGAAAAGTTTTGTAATAGTCCACACAGAATAAAATAGTTGGAATGGAAACAGACAAAATGCAAAACAGAAAAGTTCATTTTTCTGAGTCTATTCCTAATCCAGGAAACAAGGAGCACTGAAAAGTTTAGAAAGAGGACATTTCTTAGACTTTACTCCTTTTCTACTACTAGTGGGTTGGCAACAGCTTGATAAGTTAGTGACTTCATTCATTTTGAGAAAATGCTGGCTTTCTTATATAAAACAACTACTAAAAAGGAGTAAAATTTTTAAGGCAGATATACCACTGTGAGTTGGTGGAGATGCCATGACAGGAAACTTATTTGGCATATGGTGCTTCACTCATTCTACAAGAAAAATATTAAATGTAGCAAGGTAAAATCAGTTGAAATTGTGAAAGAATGACACTGCTGTCTGACAAAATGTCATTACTATGAGACATCATCATTGCTATGTTCAATTTATTACAATCTACCAATCAGACTTAAATCTACCAACCAGCTCTGCTTTTAGGACATTCATTCATTCATTCATTTATTCAAAGAAAAATATGCAATCCCAAGAAACACTTGAAGATGCTAAAAGGATCCTGGCTTTGGTAGTGTCTCTTGGCCTCAGCACTAATATTGTATCGTATCGTATATCATATCTCATATAATTAGAATTACAAGAAAGTACAGAAAAATCTTTCTCATTTCAGCTGTTCTCTCCAAATTTTCCATGTCATGCTATGCTTTCTGGGCACGCAGAAGGTTGGGCTGCTGCTATGCTATAAATATTTCTCTTACATAACCAATTAATCAGCTAAAAAGTCAAAGAAAGCACCTATTTTTAGTATAATATTGCCAGTCATGCTTCTGGAGTGTTATTTTTTTCTTTTAAATAAAAGGACTTCTTCATTCTGCAGTTCTTTCCCAACAATGTGTGGGACTGTGCCAATTTAAACATTTCTGTATAAAGAACACTGATTAATGATCTAAGATTCCAGGCAAGCTTTATTGTCTCAGTGTTGCTACTCAAACTGCTTGCAAAGTTTCTGCAAAAAGATTTAAGTTATTCATACATAATACCTAAAGTATTTTTCAGGTTTTGTTCCTCTCAGTCCAAAAAGAATGAATCAATTAAAGAATTTTGAAGAAATATTATATTGTTAGGCAAAAAAAATGATTATTCATCAAAAATGTTTTAAAGACAAATTTTTACTAGCTTTCATTTCTATTGGACATGGACTTGGCTTTTTAAACATCATCTGCTGACTAACCAGAAATAGGAACAATTGCAAATTGGCTTATGGAATCAATCCTGAATTACTTCAATCTGAAATGACAGTTTTCACTCAAATTGAGGCTTTTATTCTTAATTTTGAAAGTAATTTTTAACATTATAAACATGAAAAGTATCCCCAAATCCTGTATTAAAAGCAAATCAAGGTTCTGTATTATGAACACAAAACCAGCATGAATAAAAAAGTGTTTTCTTTGCAGGTGGAGGGAGGAAAGAGTGGTAAAGGAAAAATGAGTCTGAAAAACCTGAAACCTAGAATGAAGAATTTAGAGAGGATTAAACACATGTAGCTCACCTAGCTTCAAAGCAGAAAAATCCTCTAGATGTTCACAGCATGGAGCTGTGGATAGAGACAAGAACTAAGCTCTGGATGACACTACAGGACCGCTCTGAGCATAAGGTTCTAACTCCAGGAACCTTTGGTTTCACACCAAAAATGATATTATGCTTCATACCCCTGAGGTGTGCACACTAATGGGAGGGAAATGATGAGCGCATTCTCTGTACCTTACAAAGATGCTCTAGACTTAGAGGACAGAACACAACAAAACCAGGCCTACTTATGGACAGAACACAACAAAACACATTAATAATATCCACATGTACTAGAATACAACAAAATGAAGCTATATTTTTTTGTCAGAATTAGCTTGGTTTCTCCTCTAGGATACAGATAATTTTTGAGTAAAGTTCTTTTTCTACAGACCTTTGTGGTCAGGACGATATTGCAGCCTTTCTTCATTCAATAAATGTGTCTCAGGTGAAATGTGAACCTGTATCATCCCAAATATTTACCAATCACATCATTATCTTCTTATTAATCATTATCATACACAAGCAAATGAAGAGAATTTTCCCATATTTATTTAAAAGTAAGAGTGGATTTAGGTCTAGGAGATGAAGTAAACTGGGGAAAAAAGAACAATGGAAGATGATGGTGACAACAAGGGCAAAATAATAGTTTGCAGCCGCCGTACTGTATTTGAAAAGCAGGACCCCACCAAAGACAGCTTGCAGTTTTAAAAGGATCAAATGGCTCCTATTAGGTTAAGAATAACTTTCATACAAAGTAAAATGTGAGCAGCAATGGATTGTGCTGTCTGGCTGCCAAGATTTATTGAAGATGAAGTCAGGAAGATAAATCATTTTCAGGGGAAATCCAACTCAGGATTTGGGAAGTTCTTGCTGTGTTTGATATATTTTCTACATCAGAAGAAGAAGAGATGCACAGTCTTTGAAGAAGAGAGGAGTCTGTACAATATGAGGAAGGCAAGCAGTGAGACACTACGATAGCCCTGTCAAAACCAGAATATTCCTGCTGATACAATTCCCATCTGACAGGTCAGGCGCGTATGTCCTCTCGTTCTGCCACAACCAACTGAGCCCACAGCTCAAAGACTTTCATGCCAGGCAATATGTACATTTGTAATTAGTTTTATGGAAAAAACCAACAATCAGAAATTCTCTGTCTTATTGGTAGCAGTTGTTATTCTTTTCCCAGAGAAACTAGAGACAAATATCACTTTCAGCTATGTTAAATTCTTAAAATAAGAAGTGAGGAAATCCACAGAGTGCAATGAAAATGTTTTAAAAATGCAAATAAGGAGTGACATGCCACAGAGAAGAAGAGGAGAGCTTTTTCCCAAGGAACATCAATTCCATTATTGCACATAATCCCAATACATTTATAATAAACTTATTTCCTCAATCTCTCTTCTTTTTGAATGACCCTTTAAAAATGGTTAGAAATCACAATAGTACTATATTAACAGTTGACTTCTCTATGTGATTAACCTCATTGTATTATTGAAATAAACTAAAAATGTATATGCTTCCCACTAAAACTGGACAATAATAAAAATCTGGTAATATAAGAAAAGCCGTGCATATATGCCTTAATCTCACCAAATTTAAACCTGTTGAATCCAAATCCTTCTCTTCAAACTACACAATGAATGAGGTAGGGTTTTTTTAATTCCATGATTAACAAGAAAATTATTTCTTTTAAACTAATTTATATGACATTGCTACTTATACTGAGCCAAGATAACCACATGTTAATTTTCAGCAGTGTGGTAAATGTGATGTCAAGAAATAAGAAAAAAAACATCATCGCGTTCATTTAATGGATAAAACATGAAGTGAGCAGCAATGGAGATAAGCACCCTGGAGGCTGTTTGGTTTGTCACAACATGCACATGCAGTAATCCCTGACAGTCCTTCTTGGTAAAGAGGCTAGGTTTTCTCACTTGCTTTTTGCTGATACAAAGTAAAGCTGTAGTGCTTGCTGCTTGCTAATGCATAGGACTTTTAACAGTGTAAACATGAAGGCAATAATTCAGAGAACACTAAACTTGAAAGATGTAGCAGACATGTAAAGTTAATTTGATTTACAGCACAATCAGGAGCAGAGTACTCTTGCTTTTCCTTCCAGTCTAAATCTGAGCCCCAAAAAAATCAGATTTCTGCCTCCTTACAAATCCAAGCAGTTTCCACTTATTTGTCTTATGTGTATATAAGAAGAGCCAAACTTGACCCAGACATTGGTGTTCTTTGGGGGAATCAGTAATTTTGCTTCCCAATTTGTCTGCATTACACTGCTATTATCATTGTCCTCATTTGTTTCATTCAAGAGCATTTCCAATACACCAGATGCTTCCCAAACAAAAAGCAGATGCCGCCTGGATTTGAGACTCTTAAAGACTGAAGGCAGAAGATAAATGAGAGGTGAGATAGCAGGTAACGCAATATAAGCACGCACTTGGAAAAAACCAAATATTTTCACTCATGCTATGAGCACAATCAGCCATGTTGTAAGACACTGTTGCAATAAACAGCTCTGATTCTGCTTCTCTTATGACTGTTGGCAAGTTTAAAGCTTGATAACTCGGGCATCCTCCTGTTTTGCCACAAGAGATGGACTCCACTCCCCATCCCAAGCATTTCTCAGTGGGGTTGGGAGGACAAAGTCATTGCAAGTGATTTCTGCACTTCAGAGGGTTGCATTTGGCCTCCACAGAGTAGCATGGCCTGGCAGGGTGAGATGGGAAGTGGAGGCTGGATAGACAGAAACTCTTGGGGTGGGGAATGGAGACAACCTCTTGTAGCAGAGAAGGGGGCCTGAGCTATCCAGGTTGAATTTACTTGAATGCCATGAGGTCAAGCACACAGAAAGCTGCAAGCTAGGGCTGAGTCTGACACATTTCAAAAGAAAAAATTTCAAAACAACTCAGCCCTTTGCCTTGGGCTCCAGACTCTTAACCAGCAGTCTGGAGAGAAGGCACAAGTGGGATATGTGGTCCTACTAGGCATCTCCTAAGTGGTGCCTCAAGCTCACTGCCCAGGAGGAGCCTTATTGTGTTGGGTATGGATTGATCAAAAAATGAGCTGATGCCACTAATCCTGGACAACATGAAGCCAATGTTGAGGGACAACCGAAACTTCAGAAATAATAAAATCACTGCTTTTCTGATCTTCTGGAGAGCATGTACACTACAGAAAGAAATTGCCTAGCATTTCTACTTTCCCCCTTTACTAACCCAACATGCCTTTGCACCTAGTTAATAATCCATCTGCATGAAGGTGTGAGGCACATAGCATAGGCACAGTGAGTATACTCAAACACGTACCCTCAGACATTGCTGAGATGTCTGAGGGTGCGCTTCTGAAACTTCTATGGGAAACACTTTGTGATAATTTGTGGGACAAAAGCTTACGAATATCCAAATGCACCTGAGGCACGAGGTAAACATACATAGACATAAAGAAAAAATGTACATCTGCACATGTGCCTGCTAAATATTAGGCAGGTATCAAAGGGAACAGGGCCAAGCCTGAGAGATTTTGCTAGTGTCAGATGCATACAGTATGGCACAGACCTCTACAAGGCAAAAACACCAGACAGTGAAGACACTAAAATAGAAGGCTGTAAAATGGAAAAAAGCAAATAGCTTTGTCTAATTCAGAAGTGTCATCATGTAGGACAATGAATGCTCCAAGTGGACTGTGAGAAGGACACCCCTACCACCACTGCCCCAGAGAAACATGAAGCCTATGCAGAGTATACAAGACACTCTTGTGAGGTGCAAAAATGAAGCTATCTTACATGCATGCTCTGTATGCAGTAGAGATGTTGACCTTTGAGAAAGCTGCCAGGCAAGGACTCCCACCCTCTGAAATGAATTGTTTATGGGCAGTAAAGGAGACAGCATGAGAAATGAGATAATCGGGGAGAGGATCTATGTGAAGGAGAGTCCCTGGCACAGTAATTAGGAGGAAGCGTGAGCTGTTGGGCATGCTTGCCAGACAAAGGACAAGCACTAGCAAAAAAGACCACATTCTTTGGCTAGAAAGATTTGGTCTGTTAAGTGGTGAGCTGACATGGCAGAATATTTAGGTAGTACTTTTAAAATGACATGTGCCAAAGCTGGAGCCATAGTCTCGCTAGATGAAATGCAGGAGTTCAGTGCTGTGCTCATTAAGCTCCCTACCTCTCTGGGTCACCTACAAACCACTTGCCACCAGGCAAGTATCATAGAATCATAGAATCACTAGGTTGGAAAGGACTGACTGGATTATCGAGTCCAGCCATTCCCATCAATCACTAAACCATGCCCCCCAGCATCTCATCCACTGGTCTTTTAAACACTTCCACGGAAGGTGACTCAACCACCTCCCTGGGCAGCCTGTTCCAGCCTGTATCACCCACTTCAGTAGGAAGCTACTGGGAGAACCTTGTTCCCAGGCAGATAGGACCTGTGTGACTAAGCCCTCTGCCCTCTGCCTGGCTGTGGTGGGTGACTCCTCTTTGATTACCCATCTGTTCCCTTGCCTGCACTGCCCTGGGGGCCATGGGATGTACCCCAGCCTGGGAGCCACATGCAAATTACTCTGAAGCTGCATGCCACTCAGGGGCCACAATCAACCAACTGTGGGGTCACATAAAGGAGGAAAAGAGTCCAAAACCCCAAAACAAGTATATCCTTTCACCTATATAAAGCCAGGTACAGGGAAACTGTACGCAGTCCGTTATAGTGTCCACCCAGATGGCAGCTAATGACGCTGGCAGGGTTTGCTCTGGCAGGCAACGTTACCTTTAGGCATGCACAGCAGCGAAGCAAGGCTACCCTTCCTCAGTGGGGTAGCGAGGTTGGGGATGTTCCAAGCCCCTGCCTCGTTGCAGTAGGTGTTAGCAGGCAACACAGGCAAACATCCAAGCTGCACTTTCTCAGCACAGCTCCCAGATGTGCACAACCATCTCAAGCAGCCACTATGTGTACACACACACACACACACACACATGTGCAGTTAGGTGATTTCAGTGCTCCCAGCCTGAAGAGAAGTGAGATCTCCTGCACTGTCGTACGTGTTGCATTTCATTCATCAGTTTTTCCAAACGGAAGACTTGTCATATAAACAAAATGAGCGTGTGTGTGCCATTTTACTGCTTCTGGATCCCCTACAAGAGAAAGACAGCCAATCGCATGCTATTTATCAAAGTCCTGATGGGGAGGAAAGTATTTTTGTTGCATCCCCTAAATATCCTCCACTACATTGTCTCCTCTTGGTGAAAGCAAGCATTGCTTGACGGAGACCAGAACATGCTTGCTGTTTTCCCATCCCCAATCCCCAATCCAACCTTTTTCTAAAAAAAAATACATGGGTGAGATTTTCAAGAGCACTCTTGCTGAATTCAACCTCCCTCTACTCACATTTCAGTTAGTGGGAACTGAGGCCCATACTGAACCTTTTAAAATTCTTACAGTGTATTTACATTGTTCTGTTACAGGTTTACTTTAAATAATAAACATGTACAACATATGTCTGTATATATGCGAAGCACACTTTCACCTTTCCTGGCACTGAACTTTACAGATAATGATTCTCCAAATTGCTCGCCTTTGTAAGGTGAATAATGTCTGATACGTGGGGTTTATCTCCACTGCATGAAGAAATGAAGTGAAGGAAAGAAACTGGACAGAAGGCACACGGTACTGTGGAAAACATGATCAGGAAAGGAAACAGCCTGAAGGGTATTGATGAATCTTTGGCTCATCTATAAAATGCAACATTTTTTGAAAACACTACTCAAAATAATATGCATTAGGACTTTCAGTGAAATTATCTCTTTTGACCACAAGTATCTGACACAATCATAACTATGTTTCAGATGATGTTAGTTCACTTAAGAGGAAGCTGTTAGAAGTACATTCATATTTGATAGTAACTATGGAGCCAGTTTTATACATAGCCTCTGGAACAAGGCAACTTGAATTAATAATGTACATTTCGAGCTTCAGCTACAGCTCTGGGGCTATCTGGAGAGGGACTATGTTATTAGAGTGCTGCAGTCTGTCTCACAATAGTACATTACTTTGGAAAAACTTAGCAAAACTTAGAAATATGTCTCCCAAGCGGGGGTCCCCAGGTTTGCTTGAAGCTGGACTAGCTGCTCGCTAGCCTATGTTTTTCCCCAAAATTTCAGGAGGATGGGGAATGATGCTGCTGGGCAGATGAGCAGGGAGCAATTGCTACCAGGCCTCCAGATGAGCCAGGGACTTTGGGAGCTGCCTATGTCCCAGCTGGAGGAAGAGGCACATGCCGAGAGAATGTCTACGTTACTGGGGCTTTAATAAATCTGTTTGAATGGAGCACAACAATGTTTTGAAATGTCAAAACTTACTATGAACTGGCAACTCATTGTTCCATCTAGTCCTGTTTCCAACAGGAGATACACAGAGCGTGACCTGAGCCAGGGATTTCTGTTGTGCTCTTGAGGAGTGATTTGAAATTTCCAGCCCTTCTCCCAGTGGAATTAGAATCGTTGAATAATACAATATCCTCAGTTGGAAGGGACCCACAAGGACCATCAAGTCCAACTCCTGTCCCTGCACAGGACAACACCAACAATCACCCCATGTGTCTAAGGATGCAGTTCAAATGCTTCTTAAATATTTTCAGGCTTGGCATCATGAACGTTTCCCTAGGGACCCTGTTCCAGTGCTCCACAAGTTTGTGGGAGCAGACCCTTTCCTAATATCCAATCTAAACCTCCCCAGCACATCTTCCTGCCATTCCCTTGGATCCTGTCATTGGTCACCAGAGAGAAGACCAGCACCTGCTCCTTCTCCTTCAATTGTGAAGAAGCTGTAAACTGCAATGAAGTCTCCCCTCAGCCTCCTCTTCTCCAGGCTGAACAGACCAAGTAACTTTAGCTGCTCCTCATATTGCTTCCTCTGTAAACCTTCCACCAACTTTGTGGCCCTCCTCTGGACAGTCTCCAGTAGCTTGATATCTTTTTTATACTGTGGTGCCCAAAACTGCACACAATATTGAGGGTGGGGCTGCACTAGGGACAAGCTAATCACATCAATTGCAATGAATGGAACAAGAGCTGCCACATAAGAAGTCAATAAACCAGCTGCAACTGCTTTCTAGCAACGTATCAGTACACCAACACCATTATTCAGAAGTGGTTATGGCTGTCACACCCAGCCTTATTATCATTATCACAATACACTGTGAAAAAGTGAAAAAAAATCACATCAAGTCTATGTCTGGACAGAAGATAACCCAAAGAAAGACGTAGAGTTTGCAACCCCCTCAGGTTTCTTGACGTACCTTATATATTTTTCAAATACCCTGAAGTTCCTTTGACCTTCAGATGCTGTATATTGATTGCTCAGTGAAGTTAAACATGCTCCTTTCAGCATCCTCTACCCGCACTCATCCCTGGCAGAACTTCTATCATCTCTTGTCATCAGCTACACTAGCAACACTTGAAAGTAAGCCCTATCCTCTGTTTTGCAGCTTATCTCTACATTAGTATTAACTGAATGCAAACATAGATAAAGCAGGGATTTTTATAGACGCCCTATTAACAGAAGCTTCTTCACTGAGTGCAAGCTTTCTTAAAACAAGCTCTGAAAGGATCATTTCCCCCGTCTCACACTGCTGAAGTGCTGCTAATTCTGCTAATTCAGACTAGATGATTTTACCTTTCCTTGAATCCAGCACAAGTCTTATGCAGTTTTGCTGGTGGATTAAATAGGTTTAAAATGATGTTTAAAAGGTCTTCTAAAAACTCTGCTCAGGGAATCCACTACTTCCTTTTTTTTTGTTTGTTTGTTTTTTTTGTCCTCGTTTATTTGTATATTCATAGGTTTGTATCTTGTCAAGGTTGCTAGTTTGCCTTTGCCAATTTTGTAGCATTCAACATTTTTGGAAAAACATTACCTGAGGTAATATGTATTGCGAAACCAGCACTCTGTCTCAGTCTTTTTCTCTCTGTCTTAATTTGATGCAGTTTTGATTGAAGCTGGCCTTATGTGTTTTTAATTACAAATAAACATTTTGTTCTCTCCTTTGGAATTTTTTTTCTATGCTTTAAAACTAGATGCTTCTTTTGTTTTCTATTTATGAAACCTTTTACGGAAAATGATTATTTCATGCATGGGTCTTCAGTGGCACACAGAGCTTCTGCAGATATTATTTTAATTAGGTGGCTTTGTTCCATTTCATTTTTAAGTGGCTGTGGCAGGGACCTTGTGTTGTGATCTGCTGAATGGGAGGGAATGTCTGCTGAGGATTCTTCCCTTCTAGTGTATTAATGAGACATTTTTTTAATAAGAGCCTTGCGCCAAGTCCTGTAATCAGAACACAAGAGACACACAAACCAGCAGAAACATTTATTAATTCCAGAAGCCACCATTTCTGCATTTCATTTAAATATTATTCCAAAAGGAATTTAACCTTAGCAGTGTTTTAGGGTGAAAGGATGTTTATGTATTGCAGTGAAAGGTACAGTTAGTGACATTTACTGTGTCATATACTGATTGGTTTTCCTATCTACAAGGCCAGTCTTTCTTTAGAAACAAAAACCAAAAACCTGTTAGATATAGGGCTGCAATGTCTTGGAGTAAAGAAGCAATTTAGAACAGGACTTTAAAATTGTTACCTGACTATTCTTCAGTTTGCCCTAACGAACACTAAGAAATTAACTGGTGCCTGACTTCATGTAATAGATTTCAATCATTCTAATTTAACACCTGTGAAGTCATTATTAAGTCTTTCCAAGCAAAGAAATAAGTGTATTATTCAACACTTCTGACACAGTGGTGGTGGACAACGAGCTCTCCGGGAAAAGAAGTCTGGAACATTAATTAAAACAAACCCTCGTCATATACCTCTTCATACTATTGTAGCTTGAAGATAAAATCCTCCAGGGAGATCAAGTGACTGATCTACAAACTACTAATGCAAGTTCTTCTTTCTGTGTTCACCAACCAACTGCATTAGCGCCACATGTGGAATTAAAAGCAACCAGAAAATGGACAATTCAGAAAGGTATACCTTGTGGGAGGAATATACATGATAGCAATAAGATCTTGATAACAGAAATGCATTATACTTGTGTTATAATCAGCATTGTGTTAGGTTACTGTATACAGTAAATATTTTTTTTAATAAGTGCTAGTGTGCATGCAATAGGTAAAGTAAAAATTCCATTAATTTTCCCCAATATGTCATGAATGGGAAAAGAAAACCAATCTTTATCACCAGATTTCATAAGGGTCATCTACATGCATTGAATCCAAAACAGTCACTACAAAATTTCTTGCCTTTGTGAGCTCACAATTTTACAAAATAGCTACCATTTGGGCTAATATGGTTCATATTAGGCCTTTTCTGATAAGTAGCTTCAGTTACATCACTTAAACCACCTTTAAGCCATGAACAAAAGTGAGTAAATCTAGTTTTCTGCTTTTTTTCTGAACAAGGAGAAAGTCCTTGAAACACTGGTAAACATGATGAGCATGCCCCTCTGTTCCTCTCTTGTAAGACCCCACCTGGACTATTGTGTCCAGTTCTGGAATCCTCAGCTTAAGAAGGATGCAGAGCTGCTTGAATGGGTCCAGAGGAGGCTACAAAGATGATCAGAGGGCTGGAGCACCTCCCATACGAGGACAGGCTGAGAGAGTTGGGGTTGTTCAGCCTGGACAAGGCTCCAAGGATACCTTATAGCAACCTTCCACTACTGGAAGAGGACTATAAGAAAGCTGATGAGAGACTGTTTACGAAGACATGTAGTGATAGGACTAGGGCCAATGGCTATAAACTGGGGAGAGGAAGATTTAGGTTGGATATTAGGAAGAAATTTTTCACAATGAGGGTGGCGAGGCACTGGCACAGGTTGCCCAGGGAAGCTGTGGTTGCTGCATCCCTGGAGGTGTTCAAGGCCAGGTCGGAAGGGCCATGGCAGAGGGGTTGGAATTAGATGATCTTAAGGTCCCTTCCAACTCAAAGCATTCTATGATAGTATGCTTCTTTTCTTTACAGAACAAAATAACTACTGAAATGACCTAGAAGTTCCCTTTCTCTCACTCAAATGAAATTAGTTTCTTGGGAATAATGGGCCTGATTCTCATTATCACTAAACCATGCCTCTCCTCCTTCATCCTGACAGTGAGTCTCTTTACAGTGAATGTAATGGAATTTAAATTGCAATTTCTACACTAATTTTAGGGCTCCTTTATAATGCCAAAGCAAGATAAAGGGGCCTTACCATAAATAAGGCCATATGTCTTTCATATTGATCCACCTACTTACCACTTTTGGTTTTTTCAGTGTATCGTGCTTAAGAAAATGATTTCACAGATATTTTCATTTTTAAAGTCTGAGGAGTTTCAAAATTAGACTGTCAAAGTATGCAGGGTATGGTGGGTCTTGATTTTGAGCCTGGGCACCCGTCAGCCCCCTGAGCTCCTCCCCGTCCCAGCTGCAGCACTATTAGGGACACACTTCTTTAGAGTAGAAAAGAAAGTCTCAAGCCATGCTAGATCCACAGAAACTGTCTCGAACTTACAAGTAACTAAAGCAGCAACAAGACCTGCCAAACTAACATAAAAAGAAGCAGCAGCCCAAACAGGAGCCTTCTCAGCATTTCCTCCTCTTTGCAAATCCTCAGAAAGTTTCACTTCACATCAGCAGTGGTCACTGGATAGGATAAGGATTCAACACAAGAGCATCAGGTCACAGCCTACAGATGAGTCTTTAGTTTCCCAGTTTTGGAAAAAAATGGGCCTGGCCTTCAATTGCTAGTATTGTGCAGCAGCAAGTGTTGCCAATATCAACATCAGTCCACTACTCACAGCAAGCAAAGTAGAAACTCCATGAGTGAAGCCACTTTTTTCCCGCTTTTCCAGTGCTACTACATGTGTTGGTACTGAACTAGCTGGATCTGCAACACAGCACCTACATATCCAGCGACACTTTCCCCGTGTCTGCAGTTTGACCACCAGTGAGGGTAGAAATAACCATCTGAGTGGGAACGTGGGTGGTCTGCAATGTAGCAGTTGGCTTTTTTGCCTTCTTTTTTCAGTCATGCCTGCTATTTTGTCCCCTTCTCCTTCTTCGCTTCCATTGCCCCCTTAACAATAAATAGAATGCACCAATGGATGCAGTTTGTGCAGCCAAAATGCTAGGATTTGACTTACTAAGTTTATTCCTGAAGGCACTGCTGCCTTGAATAAAATGGTTTTTTTAAATGATGATTAAACATTTTTTCCCCCTAAAATTAACGTAGGACTTACTGAAGTGTGACCACTTCTCTCATGCAGCTCATATCCCTCTTGACTTCAACAGCTTCAGTAGTTTTAGGTCTCCTCTTCCTGAGGAATGTTTAGGAATATTGTCTCCTCTTCCTGAGGAAAGGAGTTTTAGGTCTCCTCTTCCTGAGGAATGTTTAGGAATATTGGCCCCAAGAAGTATCATTCCACCTTGGCAAGAGAAGGCAGCCACCTCAACTCAGATGGAGGACTCCAGACATGATGAATTCTGTACTCCTTATCTCAGTATTAAAGAAATGACAATTACTGTCTGCTCCATGCAATGCGAATGATATCCTGATGCTCCTGGAAAGGTGCCCACGAGTTCCCTCAGAACAAAGTCGGGACCTTTTATATTAGCTTGTTCTTCATACAAAACACCTATATTTTTGGTTTACTGCAATGCTTTCTCAGCAAATGCTCAATAAATTAATCACTTTCAAACTTTACTGTTAATTATTTATTTTCATTGTCATTTTTCTTTAGGAAAAAATGGATGCACTAAAGAAAGGAACGTCTCATCAAAAACACAATGCAAAATTCAAACACAGAGACTTATGACTATGGGAGACAATAGATGGAAAATACTCAAGTAAAAGTATAACAATGATACAGAGTTTAATACTGCAAGATCTAGATTTCCGATGGGAATACTTCACAAATGAAAAACACTTTTCAATTTACATTAAATTAAATTTCCAATTAAGTCACAGAGAGCTGCACTCCAGCAGGAAAACCAACTAAAAATCACATATAACTTAGCCATGAATTAAACATTCAGTATAGTTCAGTCTGCAGTGACCCAAGACGGGAAAGACAAAAAATACCTTCTGGGTCAACTTCCATCCATTTTAAACCATATGTTTTATAATGAAATGTTTCTGACATCAGTTTAAGTAAGAATTCCTTCATTGTACAGACTTATATCTGTAAAGTTTACTTCAGAAAACAAATCTGATAGTCAAGATACTTGTGTCATAAAGTTTGATAAGTTCATAAATATTTAAGATATTTTATGCAATGCACCCATCAAGTGACAGGCCAAAATAGTTTCTAAGACTTTACCATGAATTAAAAATGTGAAAATAATGAATTTTCTGAGTTGGTAGCTGAAGTGAAAATTGCAAGGAAAACTGTTGTCTTTTAAGCAGAATATTTCTCGTTTGTTGTTTCTTCAGTAAATTAATTCTACTACATCGATCAAAACCATTTATTTGTTTTGAAACCAAATGTTCTGATCTTATGATAATTTTATCCCTTGAAAAAGTATGAAATACAGAAATTTTGGAAATTAAGGAATTCTTTCATATAAAAAATTTGAAATGTTTAACTTTGAAATTTTGGAGTTAACTCTCTCAACACTTCTCTTTTTTAGTTTCTCTGGATAAAACAGTTATTTCTGTTAATTTCTATACCACCTGCTTTGAAGAATCTACTGCTCAAAAAAAGGAAATTAACAGAGCTCTGTGAAAAACATGCCAAACATTTTTAAAGAATCCTTGAAGCTCATGAGAAATTCACTTTTGCCTTCAATGGAGCCAGGACTCCTCTTCTTGTCTTTTTTACATGATAAAGATAATGTGTTTTATCTGGAAAGGATTGAGAAGAAACCCAGTATTCTGAATTTATAAGCTACATTGAAGTAGATTTTATGTATTATTCACTTTTGTATGATCTGTAATTTTTTGAACTGTAGCTCCAGGAGTCATGTAGTTGTGCAAACCACTTGGGAGGAAAAAAACTCATGTTATCCAAGAAAAAAAAAATCCTTACAAACATCTTGCAGTGGCAACAGAGCTTACAAGATAACCAGTGTTGTAAGAACAGGCACATGGAGTGGAATGCCAGAGGTGACTCCCAGGGTATTTCTGTGTGTGCCTCCATCAGGGACGCAGGGCTGTCTCCTTTGTCCTTTAATGTGTCATATTTGCAGGATTGTGAGGTGGTAGAATGGAGAAGCAGGAGTGCAGCAGATGTCCCACTTTTTCCTCCCTAGCTCTGGGGGGCTGTTACCAACCTGCTACTCAGATCAGCAGGGATCAGACATTGTTTCCTCTTCAAATTCTTAACAGAACACTTTTCTTAACCATTTGGGTTTGGGGGTGTTGGATACAGGGTATCTTTTCCCCTTATTTTGGCTGACAGTCAGTAAGCTACCAGACAGCAGGAGGTGACATCTACAATACATCTTTAAATCTTTTCTCTGCCTAAATGAGAAGACCATACCTCCTCTATTTTCATACCAAGTCCTCTAGGGGAACTGAAGATTTTGCCGCCTCAAGTGCTTTGCAACCCTACGCACTGATCCAAATGCATCAGCAGACCTTTGTTTTTGTACGTAATATATGTGAAAACATTTGCCAACACAAAAGCAAATACTTCTTTATGTAATGAGAAAAAGACATACACGTTGGAACAGACAACATCCCTGTAAAGATGCCTTTTAAGATTTTGTCACTTTGAAGTGTGATTACTTTAAGTATTATTATAGTGTAATTTCACAGTGTAATTAGTATCACAGGCACCTCTTCTATTAAAGTACCCTCTGTAACATATGCTGAAGTCATAAGTCATAATTCACTATATCCCATTCTCAATTTACTGCGTCAGCAAACTACAGTGACACAATGCTACAGAGCAACATTTCTCTATATTCATTACTGTAATCATGACACTAAAGTGTGAAGACACCTTGCTAAAACCTACGACCTCTTGTAAATGTTGTTTTTTGAAGTGGAAAAAACCCCACTAAGTGAATAATATGCAATTCACAGCTACAGGCTCAGTGACTGCTGTTCAGACCTGTAGTAATTATTTAGATATGCAACATGCTTGGCACAGCAGCAACAGAAAACAGACACAGAAACCAAGGGATTTATTTGACTATCTGTAGACATCTACATGTAAGCTAACTGCTCGCTGTTCCCTTGCTAGATGATGGAAAGAGTTACATGCTTTTAAGGATTTATCTTATTCTAAATGGACATTTGGGAAGGTGAGATTAATTGCACTTAAAATAGCCTATTTATTTCAACTGAGTGCAACGGGAGCCTTGGGTCACTAGTTCACTAGTGTCTATATTAAGAACATGTAATCCAAAAGACAAAAAAATGGCAAAACCAAAAAGTCAGAGATGATACATTTTAAATGTAACTTAAGTGAAAAATCCAGACATTCCTCATTTCTCCAGTAACTTCATTATGACTCTTGCTGCCCTCCCAAATCACCTTGTCATGAAAACAAGCATGTGACATGGAAACATGTTTGTGACACAGATGAGAAGTCCAAACAATCCTTTTTATCTTCCAGGAGCAATAGCTTCCTGGGTTTCCTGACAGGAAGTTATGTACCTTTCTGAAGCAAGTCGTGCTTAAAAGAAAACCTGGGGAACCAGAGAGAGTCATAGCTGAGTGTTAACACTCGGGCTAAGGGAAGCAACAGATGCAGCAAAAAAGGGTAAAATTGGCTGTGTACAGGCATCTTAGAAAACTCAGAAAAATAAGGTAAACTAGGAATCTGTAAACTGTAAGACATGCCACTTATTACAGTGGCAATGCCCCAGAGTCACCCACCACAAAAGTGGCTGCACTGCTACCCCAAGGTGAGCGCTGGCATGCTTTCCCCGTGTCTGGATAAAGCACTATGTCTTCTTGCGTATCTACTACATGTTTATACTATTTCAATTCCTCAAGAGAATCCACTGTATAATTCTCTTTTCTATTTTTTTTTAATAAACTCATGGACAAGTTTTCCTGACAACTGCCCAATCCTCCCCATGCCTGTACATCAATTCCCAGGGTGCCTTTCCCCATGGAATTTAAACATATTCTTCTACTGAGAATGTATCCACCATCCAACTAATTTTATATTTACAGATTTACTACTCCAGATAGCTTAACTTTGAGATATCCTCCATTTATAAGTAAAGTAAAGTTTACCTGCACCCTCTCATTTTCTCATGATCTTTCATTTCTTTTAGTTACATGCAAGACTTAAAGGTCAAAAGAGAAAGAACAATTGCAGAAAATAAAAGGAAAATTCTTTTCTTAAGTTATACAATCCACTATACTCTTTCTATTTGTGGAAGCAAAAGCAAATTGCTTCTCTCAATAAAGAATGCAAAATTTTGTATATCCTTTCAAGACCCATACCTGCTTTCACTATGGGGACAAGTTTGCATTGGTTTCAGTGGTGCAGTAAAAGATGTCAAAAAGTAAACTGAAAAAGAGGCGGGGCTGAAATCTGTTTGAGTTTAGTGTAGTATAAATATAAAAAAAAAAAAAAAGGCACAAAATATTGGTGTGGAAACAACCCAGTGTGAAACAGACTATTAGTCTGTGATTGTAGGGAGACCATAAATGTTTCATTCAGTCAGCTCTTAGCACAGAAGTTTTAGTATCAATAACTTATGTCTTCTTTTTATTCTGTTTTCATTTGCACTGCAATTTTTCGCCAATTTTTCTTTATGGTATGAAGCGTTCTTGGTCGTTTTCTGTGTTGATTTGCAACAGCACTGCCTCATTAACAAATTACAGTAAGAGAACATGTTTTCAGAAAAGAGTTTTTTCTACTGTTCTTTTATAATCTTCTCACTCTTTCTCATTCTTCCTATTATCAAAACATTGAGGAAAAGGAGTATTAAACGCTCTGGCATTTACAAACTTCAGTAATCTACTCGGCTCATATATGGAAATGAAATAACTGAGGAAGGAAAAATAAGCTTCCAAACTGTTTATCAACACATTATATTAATGCCATCTGTCCCACAGCTATGATGTCAGACATTTTTTTCCTTCTTCATTAAGGCATAATTCGTTTACATGAACTGCTGCTTAAGATACTTGCTGGAACACTTAAAAGCTCCCTCATTTGTTTGGTAGTTTTATAGGCCTCTTGTGCTCAAGCAGAGGTACAACAGCTTGCAATGCAGGAAAAGAAAAGATAAAACTACCCTGCTGTGCAGATTTAGTCAATTTTCACTGGCTCTCACACAGAAAACAAATTGCAAGCCCTCACAAAGAGTTCTCTCTCTGCACTGGCAGCCCTGACAAATGCAGACAAAAATGAGTAAATCAGGCAACTTCACATCAGGAGGAAAAAAATGGCTACTGCTCCAACAGCTGCTATCATAATTAAGAACAGATTTCATCACTAAACTCTTGCTGGTTGTGTCTGCAGCAAAACAAATACGCAGATGTGGCACTGAAAAATGTGGCATACTGAAAAATGTGCGCCATGTAACTAAACAAATTTGCATTTTCAGCACTTAAATATTCACTTTTTAATATGAAACAATGGGAGTAGTTTTCATGCTAATCCTCCGCCTTTGCTCATCAAACTTATTCAGTCAGTATATGAAATATAATGCAATACCAATATGTAATAAGTCCACATTTCTGTCATGCAATCTAGTACCAGAATTTGTTATCATGTCCAATAAACTACAATTTCAAATCACTTTCTTAACTGTCCTCTAACACTTCTATTTGTAAACGACATGCTTAAAATAGAAAATAAAAAATGAGGAAATGTAAGAGCGACTTCTTTTAATCTTGCACTAAATTTATTGCCCCTTCATTTATGCACACATTTTAAAATGTCACCTAGCATCATCTGGAGAAGAAATGCAAGCCTTTTAAAGTAAAAAGGGTATAGCATCAGAGTCTGTAAAAGTAGAGTGAAATTATTAATGCAACGGTGACTGAACAATTGCAACATGTCCATCAGAAGTTGTATATGGTGTCTTGAAATATCCTCTCTTATAACACAAAAAGACTCTCTAGCTTCTCTTCTTCTCACTTCAAAAATATACCTTTCTGTGCTGTGGCTATTTCATAGCTAAATAATCTAGCTAGTTTTATGCCAACTTTCTTGTAACAGTCTACAGGAATTGTTTCTTGTCTGTAAATCTCTGATGATTAAAGAAAGATGTGATTATCGAGGTTCATACACTGTTGAAAGAGCAAATCAGCAGATTTGCTGATAATCTGAAGTACAGTTTCACCTTAGGTGTATTTTAAGCCATTCAGTCATGCCACTATGCTTTCCCTAGTGAATATATTTGTTCAATTTAAATCCTGCTGCAGAATTGATTTGTTTATTTTAAGTATTGTGCAGAACTAGATGATTATATTTTAGCACAGTTATTTTTCAGAGAGATGCACCTCTGATCAAAAAAGCATGAATGCGGCTCTTACTGTAGGTACTTAAACCCCCATGTCCTCAGCCCTTCTTTTTTGGTACTGATTTTAGAAGCTGTTATGCTCTGTATTACAGATGGCAGGATTTAACATCTGCATGTTTCAGTGATATGCAGCTTTACATGGAGGCATTGGGACCTGCAAATTGTTCCTGCAGCTACTTGCATGCACGTCTTTGCATGCTTACAGAAGAATGTTGCTGCTTGAGAACCAGTTTCTAGAGAGTGGACACCTTTACAAGGCAAATAATTAATGTCACTGCATCATCAGCGCTATTTCACAGAAGTATGTAACTATCTGCAAATGGTAAATGTCAAGATTTTAATGCCAAACCAATGTGCAAAGAATTCAAAGAAAATCTCCATTAATAATGAGGGGGCTACACAGCCGAGAAAGCAGAGTGGTGCTGCTATGCGTGCTTAATCCATGTACGGTTTGTTCATGTTTTGCAGTAAGGGCCTCTGGATAATACAAGATTGTAGAATCATAGAATCATAGAATAACCAGGTTGGAAGAGACCCGGGAAGGTGACTCAACTACCTCCCTGGGCAGCCAGTTCCAGTGCCCAATGACCCTTTCTGTGAAAAATTTTTTCCTAATGTCCAGCCTAAATCTCCCCTGGCAGAGCTTGAGGCCATTCCCTCTCGTCCTGTCCCCTGTCACTTGGGAGAAGAGGCCAGCACCCTCCTCTCTACAACCTCCTTTCAGGTAGTTATAGAGAGCAATGAGGTCTCCTCTCAGCCTCCTCTTCTCCAGGCTAAACAACCCCAGCTCTTTTTTACTGCCTTTTACCTTCCAGCTGCCTCTACCACTCTCACCCAGAATGGCAATACTGATGAAATTATTTTTGCAGCCCCAAAGATATCAGCTGACCATTTTCTATTGCTGTTCTCTGGAAATACAGAATGCTGGCCATACCCTCCAGAGGCAGTGGGAGATACCCTCTAAAAGGTAATAGTACCAGAAATAGAGCCCATGTCCCCTGAACCTGAATAACTACAGCACAGCACTTGTTAGTGTGTCCTTTTGCACAGTGCTACATTGATCTCACACCAATTAATCCTCTTCTTTTTATTTCACTTGTTTATTCAGCAAGAGACATGAGAGGTGTCACACTGTCCAGATAACGTTACTTTTGAAGACATCTATGCTGCCAACCTTAGTGTGCAGGGTACTACACCGTATGTGCTGATGATCTGTGACAAAACAAGCGGGCATTAAACTTAATGCACAGGTGCACAAGTAGGTGTTTTGGCATCTGTAACTTTGCTTGCATAGACAAGGGAGGCCAAATCAGGACTTCTGCAATCTAGGCTGAATCTTTTCTACAAGCAAAATTCTTCAGCATTTTAGAATAAGTCCTGCGCTTGAACCATGAAATACCTTTGCAATGAAACTTGCTGGCCTGATGTCTTGAAAAACAGTTTTCCTCATCTGTGCATAACTTGACTGTTTGTTCTTTCATAACAATGTTTTCACCCTGAAGGATGCCTCTTAAAAGCTAATTCTTAAAAGGAAAGGGGTACATAAAACTTCAGCTATGGTGGTGAGCCTTTCCCATCTTAATGGCAATCAACACATAACAATAAAAAAGCAGGTCTGGGACTTTGGGGAGTAAACAATATCAAAAGAACTTGCTATATGAATCAATTATGTTTCCACATATCTCGTAACTGTAGACATGCAGTGCAAGCGACACAGGAGAAACATCAAGAAACCCATTTTTGTGGACATCTGGATACTGTTTTGGTTATCGAGCCCTCATCTCTGTCTGTCTGGCAGATACTTTGTGTACATTTTTACAATTAGTTTGCAGTTTCCAAGGGAACTCAGGGTCATGGTTTCTTTTTTTTTTTTTATTTATTCTGTGGTCCACTTTACCATAAAAGTGATATCAGGTGATACCAGTCAACTGTTCAAACCTCTTGCAGTTCTTTTTTTTTATTGCTTTTTTTCCAGGCAGTAAAAAAAGATAAAGAAGTAGCAAAGACTAAGGAAGTGTAGCAAAGGCTATATGATCAGTGTATTTGCTTTCCTTTATGCATTTAAAATTATTAATTTTTTAGGAATGTGTAAACTAATCTCTACAAAGCTATGTCGCTTCAGCACTTAAATACAGTATTTTCTGTTATATTAGAGCAAACAGGGCTCAGGAAAAATTGGTGAGTTGGTTTTAATATCAGAAATCAGATGATGAAGCTCAGTTCCAGGACACTCGTATGAGTATTCCCTCATACATGCTGCACCAACAGCAGTCAGGAAATCTTTCTGCTTTTGAAAGACACAAGCTCTAGAAGCTGGAATACATACAGTCGGGATCTATCATTCTAACACTGTTTGCATGAAAGACAATGAAAGTTTAGTTTAGATGTAGTTTTACTCAACTTACTTATAAACTAACATCCTCTTGTTCTTAAAAATATTAATATTTCTGAATTGTCCATCAGTGTCAAGTTTATTTTGTCTGTATGTGAAGAATTAAAGACTAGGGTAGAGGTACGGTCTAGTCAAATCTGGATATTTTCGTCAAGTCTTACATTTATTGGAATCTGAAACAAATATTTGATTGCAAGTTATTGGGTCAGAGGTAGCCTTCAGTTGCCAAGTATTGTTGTTATAATGGAAAAATGGCAGCATTAGTTTAATGTATTGTAATAGCACAGGGTAATGGGTCTTTGCTTAGTAGTCCTGAAACACCTTGACAAAAGCAACTTGAAGTCAATGGGAGCATTGCAAGTGCATACAAAAGTGCGGTCTGCAGACCATTAGGAATAATTTCATCAAGTCTTTATTGGAATAAAAATTGCACTTAAGCTTCTGTTGTTGTGTTAGCAATTTAGAAATGCAGTATCTGCATACATGAATTTTACAAACACCCTCCGCTCAACCAGAAATTAAACTACTGTTAGGGTGCATGGATACTGGGAGCTTATTTGAGTGACTTCTCTGCATCTAATAAAATAACAGCAACTAAAGAGGTAAACCTCCAGCGCTGGTAGCATGAAGCCAATTTATATCTTTAATGGCCTTGGTCTATGGTGTGTACAAATGCAACATACATATGCTTTGAGCTGGTCTAGGTACTGTCTTTTCAATCTCAGCACTGCCATACTGACAGAGCACAGACATTTATAGAAATCTCCCTTCCTTTGAACAATTGCACAGGTCTATTTGTTAGGGGATAAATGAGGTCTACCCACAAACAACCTGTTTGCAAACCGTGCCTCTAAGGGGATGCTTAGTACTTACCTGTGTACTCCTGTGTTTTTGAACAAGCAGAGTCCCAGAGTCTCCAACACGGCTACATAACAGCTCATCGCTGTCTGGACTACATAGGGAGCATTGCCGCTGGCTTGCTAACACTAAAGGTTGCAGACATCCCTGGCAATTCCCAGATGGGGACCAGAGTGCATCCTGGCTTGTCTCTGAGGGCAGGCAGCGGCTGCTGCCAGATTTCCCTGCTCAGTCTGCACAGAAATCAGTGTATGTAGCTGTGGCCTGATGTAGATCTTGACCCAGCTCTTGGTCCCCAAACCCAAGAACAGCTCTGAAGATTGTCATGCCTTCCCTGGTATTTTACTGGTATCGCTTGTTTTACTGGAAATATAACAAGTCAGAGAAAAACTTTAAGTAATTCAACATTTTTCGGAAGCCTAGGGGGAAATAATGGCTGCCAAATTACTGGCTGACTTCTCTGACAGGCAGCAAAGAGAACATCATCCAAAAAAAGTCTGAACAAAAAAATATGTCTTCAAAGAAGAAATTCTTAACAAAAAGCTTATATTACCAAAAGCCAAGAAGGCAAAGGAAATTCTTCAAGAAAATAGCCTCGTGCCAATGTCAAAAGTCGTGACAAGCCAGTAACAAAAGAAAATGAGAAAGTAAAAGGCTTAGCTTTGTGCGGTCTCTAGGGGATGGAGAAGATAATTGTCAACATCTTTATTATCTAGACACAGTTATTTCAACTATGAGAGAGAGAGCCCCGTGACCCCAGACTGAAATTAGCACAAGGCCATTATGCATGTTCCCATTACTAGTTGGAACTACTTTCCATTTTTATCTTTCATTAACACACTTGGGATTTTCAACACCTTGTGTCTTGAATCTCAGCCAAAAGATGACACCAGCCAGGAGTCTCCACCGCCTGCGTGGCGATGGCACCTGTAGCACTGCCAGCCTCAGCTGACACGCTGTAGGAAGCGTGCTGCCTTCGGTGAGCAATTACAATTTCCAAATCTGACATTAGCTCTGGAACAACTACATGATTTGCGCAAAGGATAGATTTTATTTAGGGGAAAAAACCCAAACCCACACTGCATATCTTCCTGGTTGATCTTGCCAAAAGCAAAATAAATCCACCAGGAAAGGGTTGTTCAAGCTCCTGAGCAGGCTGCAGAGCACTACTGCAATTCTTTTGTCCCACAAATGAAGAGAAAATCAACAAAACACTGTCACAGGGTTGCCAGCTCCATGCCCTGAAAGTTACAAGTAGGCTTGATTACATAGGGAGGCATCAGTTTAGGCTTACATTCACAATATGTCATATCAGTGGGAAAAAAATGGCAATTAGCGTGAGCTCTGCATCATTTGGTTTAGCACAGCTTACTCAACACAAATGTCTTCATTTATTTCCTCCCCGGTAAGGCCTCCGGCTCACACCGTTGGTTCCCTTCCTGTCTTATTCTGCACAGCTGCTGTATTTCTTTCCACTGATCTCACACATGTGCCCAAGCCATCCAACCAGATTCCTTCAACATCCTGCTCTTCTTTGGGACAGAAGTGTCCTTTCCACTCCAAAGAGTGTCCTTTGATATCATTAAAGGAAACGCAGCAAGTCCTAACTATCTTGTGCCCATTTAGACCCCTTTTGCTGGTCTACCTTCTCAAGCAAGTGGAATACCAGATGCATGTCTCCTGCACCAGTCACACTGAGCTTCTCCATCCTCTCTTCCTTATCTCATTCTTCCTCTGAAGTGTGGTCTTTATTCACCTTGTTAAGACTTTCTTCTTGCAAACACATCTATATTTTTCCATTTGGGTAATTCTCAACATTGTCCCTATCTCCCTTCTCCAGGTGCAATAGGTTAATTTAGTTTCCAGGTTCCTGTTAACCTTTCCTGTGCCTTTCTAGGGCTGATAGGCTCTATCACAGGATACTTCTTGCTGTGTGTTTGTGCAGCACCTTGCATAATGAATCCTGACCACAAGCTTTTCAAAACCATTATCAGGAATTTAAGCTTCTTGTCAAACCCAACAGAAAACTATCTTGCGGTAAGTTCACTGAAGAATACTTGCCAAAGGAAGAATACGCAGAGCTGACCTTTCTTAGTGGCTCTTAGCACCACCCTGCAGTTTCCCTCTATTCTATGCATTTAACCCTCAGAAACAGTCATGCACCCCAAAAGCCTACCTGAATCAATAGTGTTTAATTTTTAATCTGATTGTATCAGTTTAATCAATGATTTTGTGTGTGTGCCTACTACTTGTTACTTAATCTGTGAACTACAGTTTGTGGGGGATGGTGGGGGTAGTGGAAAACCAGTCTATAAAACCTGTTGGTGTAAAGATAAGCACTTTATTTAATATCCAATTAAATGTGGTCACCGGAGAAATCACAGCTTATGTAACTTTATCAGAAAAAGATTAATCTATTTCAGGCTTAACCCAAAATGTCATAAAAGAACTCATGAATTTAGATAGGAATCCACTTATTATCCAAAGACATTTTCCTATTGAGTAAGTACAGCCTAAATTGCTGCCTATATTTATACTTGGTTCAATCAAATTTCTGTACTCAGTAGCTGTCATTGATTTTTAGGACAATTATCAAACAAAAATTATGAACAAACTGAAGGAACATTACAGAGTCTTTTTCAACTCCACAGTAATCATTAGAAAATGCACAGCCTTCTCATGGTTTAACAGCTCACAGGGTGACATCATCACATTTAAAAGACAGTCACACCCAGAAGGCAGAAGATTTTTTTAATAGTATTACAATTTGTCACTTTAAAGTTAATTGTATTTTGCTTGGCGTTTCAAACCACAGAGGCTGCACTGAAGTTACTTTGTTCGTATTGTGTGATCATGCCCAAAACCGTGACTTTCAAATAAAGAGACAAATAGTTGAATTTATTTATTTATTTAAATTAAGCAGACTTTCTTGTCTGTCTTGAAACTGATACTCTTCAGTTCATTAGCTGAATTTCCCACAGGGCCTGCAAAGGCGTTTGTCATTTCTATACTGTTTGATTTGTCTAGTTGATTTATTTTTAAAAAGGATTCTATATTAAAATTATTGAATAATAACTATTTGGTTTTCTCTTTCCACATTAATTGTTATATTTATCAAGACATGCATTACACAGATTGTACAGAAAACTTGTTTAAAACAAGAAAGTGCATAGGTATATCTGCAGAAGCAGCAGAACAGCCACTGGAAGCTGAAGTGCAGCACCTTTTATTTTTTTGTGTTGGGTCAACCTAATGCAAAAGGATCAAGTGTAATGGCTAAAAATCAGTAATAAGCAGCGATGTTTAATGGCCTACTTAAAATGAGTTCCATAATCCAGCCCCATCCACTGAGTGCAAAAACACCTATCTATAGACAGTGTATAAAAAGCACAATTTTGAAAAGCTACAAACATACACCTCACACTTGGTTACAGCAATTATTTTGCTGTATTTTTTGCTGTAATATTTATATATTTTCTACCAAAATGAAGCTCATTTACAAAGTTTTGCACGGATGTCAGTTTCATATAAATTTTGCAAAAAATTTGAAGGATCATTTACATGGACAGCACCTTCCTGTCAATGAATAGCAAGCTGAAGCTTCAAAGAAGAGTGTAGTAGACATCCATTAGTAAACCAGCCCATGCTCTGAAGGCTCAAATATCCAGTCTAAGGAAAATAGCAGCTTTACTTTGAGAGCCAGACTCGTAGACAAGAAGATGGGAGCAGGAAATGCCATCCAGTCCATTTCAAAAGAAATAAATTAGGCCTGCATTTGGGTCTATTTTAGGACAGATGAGAACCCAGACTCGGCACCACACTCAGCCAGCAAAGAGCTGAAAAGGTGGAAACTGCTTCCAAGCCTGACCCCACTGCTGACCCCACTTGGCCCCTTGATGCCAGCAGCAGCTTCCAGAGGTCGCAGAGCCCTGTGTCAGACCCTGCCTGGCTGTGGTGCTGGCCTGCAGGAAGCTGCCAGCTCTGCTCCGTGCCTGAGCTCGCTAAACTACAAAGGCTTTGCTCAGCGGAGCTCTGCCATGAAGTGGCAGCAGCAGGATTCACTCCTCTGTGAACCTTCAAAGATTTGTGGCAGGTACTTTTTAGTTGAACTTCCTCTGTGTCAGCTCTTCATCCTATGCTCTTTATATAGCAGCCATTAGCATATCTGAGAAGTCCCCATTTGGCATGTTTTATGGTCTCCTCTCTGTGTATTGAGATAGTTCTGTAAGTTATGTGCAGGGATATGCCATAATTCCTAATGTACAACTGTCAGGAAATCACTCATGTAGATTTATTCACTGAAGAGTTGGTGAGGAAGCCGATTCTGAACAGGGAGCTAGAAACTTTAATTACAAGAGAGAAAAAATGACTCAAGCATCTCATACTGGTCAAAAAGCTCCTTTGATGCTCTTAAGAGATGTCCTGAAGTTAATAGACTAATGCAGCAGCGTATTTCTGAATACAAATGCCCCCATCCAGCACTGATCATTACTCTGGTATTACCATTGCTGACTTTCTTTAAAGTAATAATCATGTCAAAAAACAACTGCAAGTTTTACATCTCCATTTCTGGAACAAAAGAAAGGAAGATTGAAGAAAAAAAGACCAAAGGAAGTTCATACAATGTAGGAGAGAAATATACATCCTTGTCAAACCCTGATCCTGCTCTCACTAAATGCAATGGCAAAACTCCTATTAATTTCAAGTGCAGCTCGAGCAGTGAATAACTCAGACGCAAGCAGTAAACCATAAGTGACATAATCATTCAGGAACTTTCTCTGCCTCAAATGACCTAAATGGTAGGAAGAAATACAGTGAGAAACAGTAATTCAGAGTTTAGCAAGAAGATTTTACTTTACTTCTGTGTAAATTCATTTCCAGCTCAAAGGTTAAGGAAGAGTTTCATGTGCCAGTCTGCTACACAGCAAGCTGTAGCACAAATACGCAAGCACAGAGTTGGAATTCAGTCTCTTAAGTTTTACTTTCTGCTTTGATGCCAAATCATGCTGGCTGTGTTTACTCTGGGCCTATGGCTAGCCTCAAGTGTGCCCAGCCTTGGTCTGGGTCAAGATAAGATGTGCTATCCTGTCTTCTACCCCAGCCTCCTGCATAATTTTCCAGCTGGTCTCTCAGCCCAGACCATCAGCAAACATAGTCAAGGAGGGTACACTTGGTCTATGGTATAGCTGCTGATTGTGCCATCGAGGATCGTGTCCCCATCTGCCTGCACATGGAGTAACTCCTCGGCAACCAGATTTGACACTTTCTTTTCAGAGTTGCCATTAATTTTTATGAAAAGCTTGGAAATTTATGAATGGAAGAGATTACCGTAGAAAAAGACACAGAGGTTTTGGTTTATTAATTAGAATGCAATGGGATATTATCAGAAACTATAAAACCTCTGAGGGGAGTGGGAGAAGAACTAGTGTGTTTCAGAAGACATCAGCTCCATGTGGAGGCTGTTCACAGATATGTGAACATTGCATCTGGTCCTACATCACATGTCTTTTTTCTAGACAGCATAATTTAGCTCTGGACTGACACTTCCATAAAATCAGATATTAACCACCCAATATACTTTCTCTCATCTGATGTCCTTGTAATTGTAATTAAAATCAGAGAAGGCTTCAGAAAATAATGCATAACTGACAAATCATGGACAATGGTTTTGACTGTGTTTGTAATCAATGATCTCACAACTAGCTGTCTTTCCTGCTTGAGGTCTAGGAAGTCGTAGCAGTCACATAAAACTGTACCTGCCTCTGTATTTGAATTCAGTTGTACAACTAGCTTTAAATAAATGAAAAAAATTATTAACAATAGGCTACACTGCTAATATTTGAATACTAATAATGTATAGCATGTGCATGAAAAGGACCCCGTCATCTTCAACACCTCATTTCAAAATAGTTACAAAGCAGAGAGAGCTTTTTAAATCTTTAAACATGTGTTAGTGATAAGAGCTAACAAGAAATACTCCTTTTTTTTCTCTTTCTAGCTACACAAACTTCCCTTCAGCCATTTGGTGTAAATGCAGAGGAATATGAAAAGCAATTTTTAGTTCTGAGAGAAAATACTGGATCTCAATACTCTTGGCCCTACAGCTCACTGGCCTGAATGCTTTTTGTATATTTATCTTCTGAATAAAACATGGTGTAAAGTCAGCTCACACCAAAGCTTCATCACTCAGAGAAACCTGCTTGCTGGTAAAGAGTGAAAAGAGTGGGGTATGTATGAGGGAATTCAGGAAGGAAATGCTTGTCCTGGACCATGTAAGAAGCAACCTCAGCCTGTCTGCCATGTTGATTTTTACTTCTGAAGTCAGAAAGGTACCATATTTCACAACATGTGATTGTTATATATAAAACACAATTAAGACATTTGGAACCACATGAATATGTAATGTACACATTTCTTTTCAGATGCATTTTTCACCAGACAGGCCGGTGCCTGCTTTAATTTGGAAGCTATCCATTTTCATACAAAGTTAACCAAGAGTGACAGGAAATCAGACGCCTACGTTATTTATCTTTTCTGAAGTTAAAAAAAAAAAAAAAGCCTTCTGTTAATTACTCTTCTAGGAAGCTATTTCATGGTACCAGAGGGATAGATCCTCCATATCCAGAAGTGCTACGGAAATGACAACTTTACGATGTGCAGGGCGAATAAAGCATGCTACACGCAGGTATTTAAGGGTATATTTGTCTTCATTTACTATAAGTGAGTATGTGACCAACAATAAAGATTTTAACTGCTTCTGGCCTGGCTGGATGCATTTACAACAAATACCAGAGGTCTGACCTCTTTAGCCTTATACATCAAGCAGCACAGATACATTATTTATTTTGCTGGAACTAACAGTGATCTGTGAAGCTCGTTGTATTTTTCTTTGGTTCTCTTTTTCATCAATCATAACTGACCACTGTCAGTGGTGACAGTTTGATATCACTTTGATTCATGAAAGACTGGGGAAACCACAGAATAAAGCAGTAAAATATTTCTCATGTATGTGTTAAAAAAGACTAAAAATATCCTAAGCCACCTTTACATCCTACATGATCCCCTGTAGATTTCTGTGAAGACAAAGTAGACAGGAATACTCTAATTGTTGGAAAAGAGAATGTGAGTTTTTATTAATAACTGCTCTGCACGAGCAACGAGGGCTTGGACTCCACACCCGATTCCACATCGATACAACACTAACGTTGTACAATGTCAGGTCTAGGAAGCAGAGTGCATCTAAGTATTTCACTGGTAATCGGGAATCCACAGCAAGCCCACCCTTCCTCTCCGTACCCTAACCCTTTCTAAGCACTCCATTGTTTAAGGAGCCATGATGCAGATGTGAAGAGATGCTCAGCTGAAATGAAGTGCTGAGGACAGCTTCTTGTGCTTGTAGGAGTGCCATGCTGCTGCACATAGTCCTGTAGCCATATCCAGAAAAGGACTTGTTTCTCCAACTGAATACCCTTACAGGCCTGGGGGCATTCCCTGTTAATGGGGCCAAAGGTGGAAAAGATAGCAATGCCATGCACCTTCTGAGACGCATTTCAAAAAGGAGGTCCATCAGACTACTTTTTTCTGGTAGGGAGGATTTTTATTACATCCAGTTATCATCATCATAAGCACTACAATGGATTAAAAATAATCAGAAAAAATGTGCAATTAAAAAAATATTTCGTAGCTCTAAGACGTTATTTCCTTCATCAGTGCTTTAGTGCTTACCGGAAGGAATTAAAGAAGCAGTTATATAGGGTTGTGGACATTTTTAGGCATACACTTTTGCATTGACTCCAGAGCTGACTCATAAACCAAACCATCAACCATCCACCTTATTTGGGGAGAGGGAAGTGAAAGGAATATACTGTTCTCACAATGAGTCATACTCTTACATTCATCAAACTCTCCTTATCCCAGAAGTGGTTACTATTCCAACTTGTGAGGTGCATAGCAATTTTATCAAAGGCAGGATCTGACTTATAAGAGACCCCAATGAACTGCTCAAAATATTTTTTTTAATACTTGGGAAAAAACAACCTTGGAGAAAACTTGCAAAAAGGCAGATGCATACATTAAGGAATTCCCTAAACAATCATAACTTTACATCCAGTTTCAAGAGATTTTTCTCTGATGATAGTCATCCTGTGATGAGGAACAACAACAGATTCACCATAGCAACAAACGCAGAGCACATACCATATGGTAATCAATCCATATTAAAAACTTAAGGCTCTATGTAAATAAATTCTTTCTTTTCAAAAACCTATAGATAAGTCTAGCTAGTGTTTTCCCTCCAGAAAAGGATTTTTTATATTTAACTCAAAAGGGAAAAGAGACTTGTTTCACTGAGGGTAGAAACAGTAAAACTAGGGAGCTCTAGAAGTCAGGAAAATGTGTTTAAGCAGTATTTTCCTTCTACAAGTGCTGCCATGCAAGAATAAGTGGAAGGATTAGGCCCGTACACACAGTCACTGTGTGCCCCAGTGACTGCAGAATGCAAGAAAAGCAGAGGCTTGTGTCACAGTTTGAAAACTATACTGACAATCCATTTTCGCACATTGTGGTCTCCACTTCACTTGTTCAGAGTGTTTTAAATAGCCTTCTGTCTGTTTAATACACTCTTTCTTTGCAATCCTAGTCTGTTGAACTCTCCTTCATAAGAACAGGCAGTTATGCACAGCTCTCCCAGAGCCACACCGAAAGGTCCTGAATAACCTAAAATTAGCAGGGATCTTTGCACCACACTGCTCTTCTTGTCCAGTTCTTCCTGTTTAACGTGGGAAAACATGCTTTATTTGTGGGGAAGGTCAGCAGTATGATTACGGGACTGAATTGAGCTGTCTTCTTGCAAATTCAGCTTGCTAACTTGTTCCCATGAATGTCTGGGAAACACAACATCTACAACTGGCTCATACAGTACTTGCAGTCCTCAAGTGCTGTGATTGCTAACTGGCTTTTCAAGAACTGCAATTCTTTATTAAAGTTGATAAATAGTAGAGGAGTATCAACACACTTCATTCTGCACTTCTGTCTCCAGCCTCTTTGGTGCATCCCAGAACAATGCCGGAAGAACTCTGGACCTTTTTTGATAATGCATTTATCCTCTTCCTCCCTTTTTATCTAAAAGTATCTTCAACTGCTCTTCTCTTTTCATTTCAGCCTTTCTTGGACAGAACTGAACATCCCAGGAATCAGAGAAGAAAAACTTGGATTCAACTCCTAGGACTGCAGCAGTTCAACAGGCTTCATCAGAGCAAGGGGAAGGTGGCATCTGGGGAAAAGCACTTATTCAGATCTCCTCCAAAACTTTTTCTTGTCTTGTGAGATACTGTCACCCCTCTACTATCCTGTAGATACAGATGTGCAGTATTTCCAGGGGAAGCATGCACTGACCATGACAATATTTTCTATTTAGTTTACACTGGAGCTTTTGTTGTCTGGTGAGATGGAGCTGCACTCGTTCTTTCACACGTGAACTTCCACTTCAATTTTAAACTAGAATGGAACTACTTATTGTATGTGCTATGCACAAAAGCTCTCCTTGAAAGAGTCTGGTTTTGAACAAATTACTTACATTAAGCCCAGATTTGGGAGGGATTTTTCAGAGGGTGGGAAGAAGAGGAGGAAAGAGATGTGGGTCTTTTTTTAGTTTCCATTAATATATGGGAATAGAACTGATAGGCGAGAAAAAGGTTGCAGATTTAAAGAATGCTTGCTAGTGCATGTGCCAGATGCTGGTAGCTATATATAGCCACTTGAATGAGAATGACTGCAGAGAGTATCTTACCCAGACAAATAGGAATTTGCCTGAGTAAGGCAAGGGCAAAAATGAAAAAAACCCCACCAACATTCAACATTTAATCTGTTGTGCATTACTTCTGCTGCAGAAGAAGTTGTGTAAGTACTCCATGAAGTGGAATAAGAATATGTCCTCATGATGACCTTACCTATATTTCACATAAAATTTTTTCCATATTTAACAGCACCAAATCTATCCCCTTTACCATTAGACTGCTAGTCATTCTTGAATATGATCTCGATTTCCTTGCCTCATAATCCTTAGAGAAGTAAGCTAAGGACAATAGATAAGGTTTCTTCAATGTAATAAAAAAAGCAGCATGCAGCCTATGAGATTAAATTAAAAAACAGAACTCAGATACAAAAAATACAATTTACCATCTTATGTTTTTTTTCTTATTATTTCACTCATAATAAAATTTTAGAAAAGAGAAGCACTTGATATTCCTGCCTTTTATCCACTATACCTTGGTATCATGTTTCTCTTCTCTTCTATCCAATGCAGTAGGTTTTTCCTACAGCAATATAATTTCTAAGTAGTTCAAAATGTGAAATAGCAGTGCTTGAGATGATGAGCTATCATTTCTACAGAGCAGTATGATAATTTTGGAAGGACTAGGAGGTTGAATATGGATTCTAATTAACACTGATGAACCTGGCTCCTAAAGATTAAATTCCCAAATGAGTAAAAAAAGTAAATTCCCAACTGCTACCTTGGTACACCCAGGTCTATCCAAGTTATTCTCATTAAAACAATTAAAAAAAATTATAAGCTTCAGTCTGTGTCAAGATATTGAAGGCTTTCCAAAACTGATTAAAAATATTAAATGAGGTATTGAACTACATTAAAAATCAACCTTTTTCATGTATTGAAAAGTAATGGTCTATAATTTGTATTCAAGTGATTTTATTTCCAGTGAATAATAATTGTACTGCAGCCAATTTTCTGCCCTGTTTCTTCAAAAACCTCAAGGGATGTACAGAAGAGGATTTTGTATCCTAGTGAAAACACACACACTTTGCATGGCATTGCTTCTTGTTCTTCAGTTTTCACAGGGAGACAACTTTGTTTCATTATGTTTATTTTTCCACTGATGATTCCTTCAAGCTTGTAAACACAAATGAAAGTTAATAGATATTAGATATACTGGTAAAATCTAGAAAGTACTATATGCTAAATGCAAGTGCATGGAAGCAGAGAACTCAATCTGAATGCATTAGTAAGTAGACTTGCAAAGCAGAAGATTTATAAGAATATATTCTCCTTTCCTGGTTTTCTCTATGGAACTTTAAGCTGTCTATAGCACGTGATGTTTAAAATTAAACTGGAATGTTGCACAGAAGTGCTCATCACTTTGTGTTCTCTTTAAAAGAAAATCTGTTCTGAACACTTTAGTAGCTACCCTGCAGTCTACTCTCCCCTGCCATAGCCTTCATTGCCATCAGTCTTTAAGCAGATTAGTTTAAAGGAATCTCAAACACTTCTATATGTCTAGAAACTGCAGTATAAATTTACCCTTATGCATTTGTATGGCTTACACACAAGAAATGAAAGCTTTCTTTCCTGAATTTGAAATGCAAATGGTAAAACCTGAATTTCAGACAAACAAATGATTGCCTATCAAAACTCCTTTCCAAACTAGTCCTTAGAGAATTACACACATGTAAAGGTGGAAAACATGAAAGATCCAGGCAACTGCCACAGGCATCTTTAATTCTAACAATGCTTCCCACTTGCAGATAGAAGCACAAGTCTGAAAGAGGTAATAATAGCTAAATGGATATTAGTATCTGTCATTACCTGATCTATCTGCACAATTACAGCAGTTTATGAATGTGAAATTTGCTTATCAAATGTAGCTTAAGAACTTAAAACAACTCCTTTTCAGGAACAACGTATCACCTTTGTGTTGTTCGGAACTGATGGAACTTTAACTTAGAGAAAAACCACATGGGTATAATGCCTAAAAGAGCTGAGAGAAGTAATTGCTTCCAGAGAGATTTCTTTTCCAAACCAAACTGAAGGGTGAATACAACAATCAACTTAATTTGTGAAAAACAGGCATTAAGAGGCCAGAGAACTCCACCAAAAATTAGATTTTTCCTTTCCTTTAATAATGCCAGAAACCAAAATGTTAAGACTAAAAACATCTCAAGAGACACCACAGCTGTCAAGTAAGAGTAAACAGTCACTGTCTCTGCACTGAGAATGTCCCAGTGATTCAGCCAAATAGAATCATTTAGTCCTATAAATACTATGAATTGTTTAAGCCATAGGAGCTCTACCAGTTTGCATAAGATGATGATGTGACCGTCTTTGCATTGGCATACAGGCCTCTGAATGCACCCAGGAAAATATATCACCCTTCATTCTGCCGAAACCAATCATTTCCTTCCCATCCAAAAAGCTCAAACAGAAAATCACATATTTATATGTGATAAAGCAAGGTGTCCTACTGACATAAACAGAATGTGAAATAAATGAACATAAAAAGTCCAAGCAGAAATCCTTTATATCTACAGCTGGTAACAGAAATGTTATCTAGAAGCTTTTTCAGACATAATCTTGTACTTGTATAGTGGCTAGATTTCTACAGATGGTGATTCTTCAGGAAGAAAATCTCAATCTTCTTAGATATTAGTTTAAAACAGAAACAGATACTATGAATGAAAAGGAGAGAGTCTCATTGCTGTATTCTCATCTATTCCACAGATCTCATATTGTTTAAGTAATTAATGTAGACCATAAAACTACTTTGACATCACTGAGGATGGCTCAGTCATCAATGACTTTGGATCACAAGCACTTCATTTAATCATTGCTGAAGAGAAAAAAGTCAACAATATATGAACACTTAGGAGTAATATCCAAGTCTAACAAAAAAAATCTGAATTAAAAATATACAGACTTTATATACAGATAGTAAGGAAAAAATGTCAGTGAAGCAATACATACTATTATTGCCATTGTAGGAGATGTAGTTTCTGAAGATAGTGAGCATTTCACTATTGAGATATCTTTAATTCACAGTAAAGCTGGTATTTCCAACACAGTATATCAATGTCATTAAAAAAAATTAAACATGCAAACTAATATATTAAAAATGTGTAAAGAGAAAGGTGCAATTTGCAGTCCTAGGCCATCATCCATCCAAGGGAGGATATCATAAAAAGCATATAAACACTTACCTCTTCTTGCTTCGGAATGCTGAACTTGGCTATTTTTGACTTGCTCCTGGCTGAATCTGGCTTGTTAGAAGTCACTCCCCTATATGACTTGGTTGTCTCTGCTGTTAACTTCAGCTTTGGAGACTCATCAGGAGCCTGGTCTTGACCGTCCATTGGCCTTACATAAGCTGTTGGTTTCTGCTGAACCAGACTGGGCTTTGAAGCAAGTGAGGGTGGGAAGTTTTGGACGCAGTGCCCACCACTATGCTTTGCTGGCCTCTCTTGCACTTGAGCTCCTGCTTCTGAGCTGCAATTGAGTTTTGCCGGCTGCTGCACTCTGTTGACATTTTCTCCTAGTGTGCCCCTCAGTGAGCTTTGCTGGGCAGTGTTGGAGGAGGAGGAGGTGGGACTTGATGCATAGCGTTTAAGTTTCTCCAGACTGGATTTTTGGTTTGCCAATTTGTGTGACTCCAGCGAACGATGCCCGTGCTTGCTCACTCGCTGCTGGCTGTCCGAAGCAGCATTATGCCCAGCCTTCTGCCAAACCATTGTGGAGCTTTTGCTCTGCCGGGCAGGAAGGGCTGGTGGTGTAGAAGCAGTAGTGTTGGAAACAGGTGGAGGAGGTGGTGGTCTCAAATCTGCAATAAGATGTTCATCAGGCTTGGGGAGAGATGTCTGAGGAACCCCAGGTTTTGGAACCCCAACAAGGTGGCTCTGGTTTGATCTGTCAGTTAACAAGTCTTTCATTTCATCGTAGTTACCCAGCGTATTCTGGATGCGGTTTGAGAGCTCATCACCCTTGTTAGTCTGCAAAACAAAAAGTGGGTGTTCTGCAATAGTCAACGTAAGAAAAACAAAATTCCCGGCATGCTTCTGCTGGAATCCTTACTGAAGCAGCACTGCCTTATTCAGCAGCAGCATTGAGGGATGAAATCGAAAATCCTTATTGTCTCTGAAGACACTTGTCAACATCTTAAATCTACCCTGAACTGGAAAAGCTATAAAGGGCCTTAGAGTATATAAAAAAAGAAATCTATCACTAGTCTCATGCTGTAGTTAAAGTATATTACCTGGGAACTAGAAAATTTATTATTGCAACTACACAGAAAGGTTTGGATTAAATCTGACCATGATAAAACTTTTCCTTGAGCCTAGTGCAAGCTCTCCAGACATGAATGAAAACACTGCTTTCCCAGTTTCCTTCTCTGCCTGCTTAAGTTTTCACACAGCATCTGAGAACCTACACAATATCCACTGTGAGTACTGAATGAACCTACCAGTCTAAGCCAACCAAATGCTCTGAGTTCACTTGAAGACAGTTCGTGGGACAGTGGGAAAAGTACAAATGATTATGTCCCTTCTTTGAAAATACTCTGACATGATGTTTGCTCCAGGGCATCCTCCTCTTTAAAAAAACACAGGTGAACAGAACTCCCCATGTCCTTCAAATTGGTCAATGCTTGCTGTGTGCAGCAGGAGGAACACAGTCACTATCCCTCCCGCTTAAGATTAATCACTGCCTTTAAAATCATCCATTTACTTCCTGACTGAAAAGGGAGAAGCTCCACAAAGAAAGAAAACAAGTAAATAAAACGTACTGGAAAAGACTGAAAACTCTAGTTTTAAAAAGCCACTATAAGCAAAAGGATGTATCATTAGCATTCAGGCAGCTGAGATTTTTCTGAACTCTGTCAAGGTTCAGATGTGTGATATTCTTTGCTTTACATTTTCAGAGGAAGACAGTAATGAGCCAATGGTGTTCTCCTTTCTCTATTTTGGACATGAGGTCTGGATGGGAAAACTCCCACTGACTTCAGAAGGCCAAGTTTTCATCTCATGACTTTCTGTTTTAGAGTTAAAATGAAAGAAGGAGAAAGAAGGGAGTAAAGGTAGTGGAGAAGACACACTTAAAGGTGTATTATAAATACAAAAGATGTAGCAGCAACATCAGTTACTCTGGAAAGCTGCTGTTTTAAGCCTTCAAATAAAATTGAGTTACTCAAACAAAAATGTATGGTAAACTCTTATAGTTCAGTATCTTCTTTTTTAGGGCTTTTTTTTAAAAAAAAAAGAGAGAAAAAGAAAGAAAAATGCCCTGTAAATGAGTGCATTTCTTATAATGCTGTCTATTAGAGCTGAATATATAACAATAATACATGTTTGAAGAGAAGTCGGAAAGGAGAAATTCAGTAGTGTTTCATCAGAAGCATTGCTGTGCAAACTTGAAATAAGATAGTTCAACCACTACAGCCTGACCTTCTCTCTACATATGTGACTTGTCACAATGACAATAATCTGCTATGAAAAAAATGTGAGGCATTAATTCTCAGACAGCAAATTACTTAAAATAAGGATGTTCCTTCTCTTCACAGGAATTACATCCATGTCCAAAAGAAGAGGAATTTTTTTAGCTAGGTTTCAAAAGCAGAAAGCATCACATAGATCTGAAAAGAAAGAAGGTTGGATATATACTCATGTGTCTCCTGGAGTCAATTAAATGGCTTCTACGCTCCTTGACCAGCAGAATTACTTTCTGGAAGGCACAGAAAGACCCAGTGGACCTCTTCTATGTTTCAAGTTGATCCTCCATTTCTTGTAGATACCTCGTAAGAGATGTGTATCCAGCTTCCCTCTATGGGGGGAAATTCCTTGGGCCTGCACCCAGCCAGATTCAGCTAGCCTGTGCTATATGAGAGGTTTCTTTCCCTGCCAGATGGAGATATAAGAACCACGAAATTAAATGGAGCCCTTGACACCCACAAGTCTCCTACAACACAGACAGCTTGTGGGGCAGCTCTCTACCCAACTGCCTCTAGGTCTATGAACATAGAATTCATGTGCAAGTTTTGCTCCTGGGAAGTCCAACTTCCCTAAAAGAAGGTCATTCTTTCTGATGGCCGCTATGCTAATCAGAAGGAAATAAAAGCCTAATTGCAGCTTGTTTTCTATGTGGATGTGATGTGGAGGTCACACAAGAACAGCTCTTATTGAGAGCTCCCATGTAACCACAAGAATAATTGCAGCAAATTGATCTAACGCTTGCAGATGCTGACAACTCTCCAGTGTTGGTTGCTACTACCGGATACATTGGGGATGACTTGAGGTGAGATTTGTGTTAAGCTGAGCTCACCTAGAAGAATTTACCTACCTCCTCCTGGGAACAAGATGGGATCTGAGGTAACATTTTGTGATTTAACAGTTTGTCCTGTTATTCACTTTGAAATATTGCTGGCCTTATTTTAATCATTCACATAGGAAAAGTGTGATCACAGAATAGTAAGTAGGAAAAGCATTCTGTGCAAACATTTCCAACTTAGATATTTTTTCTGCACTGCAAGATGTACCCATGCATTTGAAGACAGCACGATTCAATACTTCTAAAACTAAATCTGATGGTTACATGGAAGGTGGTCAGAATATTTTTCTCCATTAAAAATACTGATATGGTTAAGGAGATATGGCATTCTGTCCAGGAAATATCCAGAATGAGACTCCTATTTTTTAACCCCAGTAAAAAAAAACATTTTAAGTAAAAGATGCTGTATTTCCTATAATCCTTCATATAGGGTTGCTATGGATACTTTGAATGGGGTAAGGGGCAACTCGAAGAGTCAGGATTTTTCAGAAAATCTGATGTTACAGGAGTAGAGATACATGTCAAGGTGAGAGAGGACATAAGATTTAAAAGATTTCCAATCTGCCTTTGATTTTCAGATATGGCCTTCTGAATGGCAAATCCTCTGGCTTTAGCTCATGTTTCTCAGGCTGTGCAGAGGAATACTGAATTTAATCAGAGCGTCCAGTGAACATCTGCTGTAACTTCATTCCCCTCTTGAAACACCTAAGACTTGAACATTATCTTTAAAGAGAGTAAGAATGGGTTTCAGCTCTGCTTTTGCAGAAAAGTTTCCTCCAGTCAGCTTCTCTCCACGATAAGATCAAAAAACCCAGGCCAAAGCTCTGCATCCCCACACTAAAGTCTCACAAATGTTTGGATGAGTTCAGAAAGCCCAATGGTTCATTACCAGTGCAGACGTGACATTCAGAGTACCCCACCGTTGGAGTTTTGATGTCCAATGATGTCATGGACCCGTCTTCCAAAGCAGAAGTGACTATTACTTCAACAGAGCTGTGAGCAAGTTATATACCATCCTGGGCTTTGCTTTTCTCTGTGTTTTCTTGACAAAGCCAGCTTTTTTACATGCTTGTCCAAAATAGGGACACATATTTAAAGATAAGAAGCATGGATGGAGCCATTATTCTGATCTCCCAATAGGATACCAACTCAGTATCCCCTCCTCCTATTAAAGTTGATAGAATTATACTGTGCTTGCATAGAGGTGCCTTTAGACATCACAATTCAGAACAACTGGTGTTTCCATGATATTTGAAGTCTGTGCCATGTCAGTCAGGCACACAGGTAATAATCAGAGTGCTCAAAATATTCCTACTTCTATAAGCGAACTAAGGTTCAGTATTACCAACTTTAGACACCACAGACAAAATAGTATCAGGGACACAGGAAAAAGACAGTCCCTTTTTATGAGGGGTCTATTTGATTGGAATTACCAGATGGAAATTTATTAAGTCACTACTGCAGCAGAGCCCTCATGTAGTGCCAAGACACAGCTGACTTAATCTTTTCAGACTCTTTTCGATGGATTAGCCTTTGATTGGTCTCACAGTAGACTTTTTCAAATAGAGCCTTGAGGAGTTCAAGACATTTCCCGTGGTTTCTAAATGCCTTTGTAATGAATCTGAAATTCAGTCAGCTGGAGGTCAGCTTCAAGGCAGACAGAGTCATCTTCTATTAAGGGACATGGTTTGAAAGTAGTAGATCTTTCTCTTCTATTAAGGACTAGAAACAAACAATAATCTGGAAGACCAGCAAGCTAAAAGTTGACCCTGGAGCATAGGTAGGGACACAGAAGCATGGAAATCAGGTGCCAAGGTCTCAAATAGGACTACTGGAAAGAGGGACTAAAGCACCCAGTGCACTGAGGGCAAGTGATGCTGCATGGAGGGAAGGGCTTCAGAACTTGGTCATTGTAGCAGTAACCTGGGCTTTTCTGGAAGGGCACAGTAGATAATAGATGATGATGTTTTGATGCATGCAGGCAAAGTCACTTGATTAGCTGAGGGAGAGGAGTTCTTGGGAAGACCACTCTGTGGTCTCATTCACAACAGCTGGGGTTTCAGGCTTCCATAGGCAGTAGGTACATTCAGAAGACCCTTCTAGATGCTTGACCCTTCTAATAGGAGGTGGAGAGAGACACAGTTACGCCTCATCACACTACTGTTGCCATAAGGGATAAAACAGTGGGTTGGGACTTGTAAGTTACTTCTGCCTTTGGTGAGGGTAAAACATGTCTAGCAGACAAATTTTGTTGGTAATGCTTATAGGAAAAAAGTAAAAAACAACAAAGCAAGCATCAAGATATTTCATTGCATTAACCTTGGCCAGAACACAATGTTTACTGTTTAGCTTGACCTTCACACACAATTCTAACACAACTCTTTTCTTTGTTGCAAAGCCAGGGCACCGTCACCTTCACCTCCTAGTTTTAATTCCATCTCAAATATTGATAGGATATTTCTTGTTTATTTCATTCTCATGTGTTGCCGAGCATTATAAGAAGCTCTTTTATATATATAAAATCCAATCGGGAAAAAAAAAAGGATACCTGTGAATTTTGTGAGGCTAAGCACTTATGGGAGGGTGCTGAAATCTGGACAATGTCTTCTGCAGGCTGTGTTTTTGCACTGTGGAATAAATAAATAAATAAATAGCCACCCAGCTGAGAAGTATCTACCTTGTATGGTTCACTGAAGAGGGAGTAACTTGTGTTAAACGTGCCATCCTCCTGCTGGGCCTCCTGATTTCTCCTTTCCCATTCTTTCCTTCGCAGCACGTTTCTATCAGGCTCATAGACACTGCAGCAAAAAAAAAGAGGAACAGCTTTTTAAGAGTTAAAAATTAGCGGGCAACACAAACTGGCATGAATTTAAAAGTCAAGAAGTCTGGTTTGCAGGCAGATGGCAAAAATAAGCAAGAATGTGAATCAGATGAATGCCAGTCCAAGAAGGCTGGGGAGGCTCAGGTCTGTGGGAATACTGGTGCTTTCTTCACACAGAGAATAGATAATTAAATTCCTACAGAATAATAAAAGAGAAATCACAGGGCATGATCTAGTCTGTGCAGAACTTCTCTGCTTGAAATGTGACAAAGGAAATATCTAAGCAACTTTGACAAAGACTGAAAGTACTCTTAAGGCAGATGGTAATTACAGTTATGAGTAAATAGAAATTATGAACATATTTCCACTTATGACATATCCTCTGAGTGTTGTATGAGAATGCTCCTTTTTTCACATGGATGTGTTTCTGTAGCGATTCTTTCATTAACTAGCTCCCTAAAGAGCTGTTAAAACTACATGCTGTAGTGGTTTCCACAGTTAGGCTGCTTCTTCTGATCTCTGTTAATCAGCCAAGTCGTGAAACTATTACTGAAACAATTCCTCTTTCTGATATATTTGACACTACCACAACTTCAGAGCATGAATAAATGAATAGTGGCATGATCGTGCATGTATGGCTGATAGAGTGTAGCTGGAGAGAGAATAAAATCACCGCATTATACAACACTATTAATTTATAGAAATTAACTAGTATGGCTCCAATATAGACATCCAGAATAAAAATTAACTGGTTTGGGTTTTTTTCAGAATTCTAGTTTAATACATGACAACATAAAACAGAGGCTTCCTTCCCCAAACTTTCCTGACAACAACATAGGTCTGCACATTTCAATCTGTTATGTTTCATTCATCTCACACAGGAAACCAACGTGTCTAATGAGGTTCATGTGCAATTTCAAGACAATGTGATGAGTACTCTGATTGCCTACTTTGCTTAGCTCAACTAATGCCTTTCTTCTGGCCCTGTAAATCTGTAAAGTAGAAATATATATGAATGTCATGTCAGTGTACTATGTGTTAATAAGAAAAAGGTTGCCTTGCTAACCAGCTTTGCAGTTAGCAAAACATATGTTGCAGAGGCTACCCATGTGGTGTTACCTAGTATGCCTCAGGCAAGGCAGTAAAAAAGGCCAACAGCTACCCGATTCTAATTCAAGACTTGAGAGAGCTTGAAAATACACAGGATATATTAGACACTATTAGTATTTAAAACAATGCCTCAGTAGTCACCAAACGGACACAATCTCTCATGTTTACTTGTTAATGCTGTTAACTTGAACTGCACTGCAGTGTAACCTTCTGATGGGTCTGTGGGCATCTGAGAGCAAACATCAGGTGCCAAGCCCTCTCCAGCACAGGGTTTATTGCGAACGCAGGGTTTCAGTACAGCAGTTTGGAGACAGCTTCCAACCACCAGTTTGTTTATTCCACTTACAGGTGGCTGAGGTTTTTTGGTTCTTATCCTGTATTTTTCGTGAGCAACACATGTTATTCCCACCAAAATCCTCCTTAAAAAGCAGTGTAATGAGGAGGCAATCACTGGAGTGTAGTTTTGGGCAGGGAAAATGCCTTCCTCCAGGAAAAAGGGAATAGCAAAGGGAAATCACCCACTGCACACTCTGACGAGGCCAGGAGGCAGAGCAGTTGTCATGTACTAATACGTGAACAATGGTTCTCCGTTACTTCATCATGCTATCTGTGTGTACTCCCATCAGTTACACGAGGGTAGCAACAACCTCTGTGTCAAAAAGTAGATTTTCTGCCACCCTGAATAATCATTATTGGGCTGAGTTTTCCTTCAGCTGCAGAAATCTGCAACTTCATCCTCCACCACATTCCCTCATCCAGAACTTCTTGACTCTTTGAGATGCTTTACATTTGGACTTTTGCCCATAGTCAAATACAGATGGGCAGCTCCTCTGAGATTAATTATAATACCGATATTTAGCCAGTTTTTACAAGTAAACAAGAGCAACATTCTTCACTACTCTTCATACAAATTTAAAAACACATCAGTGGAGGGACTTTTTTATCCCTTTATTTAATGGAGGCATGGAAGCGTATACAGGTCAAAGTCCAAAAGCATAAATGTAAGTAATTTTAAAATGCTATATTGTTATTTTTAAAATGCTGTACTTGATTCAAATTCATGCCTAAAGGACATGAACTGAAGCATAAGCAGCAAGTCAAATACTTGTAAAGAAATTATATATGAGTAAATGCTGTATTATAAAAATTACACTGTCTTGAATTTAGCACACCACTTTCAGAACACACTTTGATTTATCTCAGCCCTAAGATCTGCCAGGACATTATTGGACATGCCAATTAATTATGTCCAAATAACAGTGCCTCAGGCTCTAAGCACCTTCAGCACACCATCGCTACCACATGGTCACAGCAGCTCTACCTCTTCTGGGACACTGAATAATTTCACTCTTGGATTATTTTATAGATCAGGATACTGATGGATTGCCAAACTCCTCACAGCATAGTTTAGTAAATTTCAATCTGTTGTGATAACTTTTGGAAGACGACCCTGACGACTACCTGTTCTTTGGCTGTGTGCTGGGTGAATGTGGCTCCCTGCGAGATCAGCCTGAAGAGGACAGCCTAGGCATGCTGGTGCCTGGTAGAAGGGCAGCTGCGGCACCAGCCTCTCCACAGTAATGACAGAAATGCTCTTAGCTTTTTTCAAGCTACACCTGACATCAGAACCATTTCCCTTAGTCCTTAATTAGAAATAGACACAGACGGCTCAGGGGACAGCCTGGAAGCAGAGTAATAATATTACTTGAAAAACCTGGGACTGAATTTAATCTCCTACAAAGTCCAAGGAGTTATGTAGTCTCAGGCTAGGCTGAAAGCAATCATATAAAAAGCCTAAAGTTGTAAGTGTTGAAGAGTCTCCTTTTTTTTCCTTTTTTTTTTTGTTAAAGTAAAATATTTCTGACTCAATTTACCTCCCTCAGATAATCATTACATTGAGCAACTCAAATAAAAAGGTCTACTCTCCATGATGAACTGGGTGGAGAAAATGCACTAACATATTCTTCTGTTCTTAAGTTTTAGGGAACACCCAAGTTTTACATTCAAAGATGTCTTTTCCCCACAAACTAAAGCCTGCACCTTACACGAGGAACTACACGCCTTCACAGATGTATGGTGTGCATTAATGATACTGTGTGACCTTTTCAGAAATCACAAAATTGTCTTATCATTAAAAGGAGATTCAGAAACTACACCATTATTTTGCTGCACGAATACCAGCCTTGTAACAACTGGCATCTTTTGAGTCTGTAAAAGATATGGGCTGGTAAATTGAGGACAAGATCACTGGCGCTCCCCTTGCCTTTTGTCAGTTTATTTTCTGGTAAAGGAAGGGAGCAATGACTTAGGTTGCCCTACCAGCATGACAGAGGAAGGTGTTACTGAATGTATACACACACCTGGTGACATTTACTGAACTTGTTACCACTTACAGTAACCTGCAATCTTGCCTTTGCCTTTCCAGAGCTTCCAGTACAATTTTCCAGTCCCAAGATTTAGCTCATTATTCTCTGAACTGTGAAGGCTTTGCAACACGCACACAAGCTCACACCTTCCTTCTACCTTCCCATGCACATAAATATTGTGATAAAAATTTAGCAGAAGTAGCTTGTTTATTCCCACTTAGTGTTTTTGACCCATGAAGCTGATCTTCTTCACTGCAGCAGCTACGTGTGGCACTTTGCACAAAACTTTCAGAACCTGAAGTCTAGACATGCTAATAACAAAAGCGGAGCTCATGCCTCATACTAAAATGCAACAATCTCTTAAATTGGCAAAAATACACTCCCTTCAGGCTCCTGGCAGGTCTTTGCCAGAGAAGACCTATATCCCATTTGCAAGGGCTGAGCTTCTTTCCCAGATTTTGTCAGCTTCCCCGTTTGTCCCCAAACTGATCCTTCTTCCATTTTCAGATTAAGACACTCCATACAAAATGCAGTCAGACCACAACACCCACTCCCAGTATCATGGAAATTATTCCATCCCCAAGCTGTTAGATGCACTCCCTGAACATCCCCTGTGTCTGTATAGAGCTGATCGTGTTATAATCAAACAAACAAACAAACAAACCCAAAAACTTGACCCTTACTGTAAGTGACTAAAAGATACATGCGTTTCAAGAGTAAAACTAGACCCATGAGCAGGTTTCCTGCGAGGACACATATATCTTTGAAATTAAATTTTAGCACACGGTCATTTCTGAATTATGAGCAAAGTTGGAATTGCTTCAAAACCACAAAAACCAGGCAATATTTCAAGAAAGTAAATTTTAAAATGGTTTACTGATTATTCTCAACATTTCTCCATAAACTGTAATCTGGCACACCAGTCAATATACTAAATTTCAGGCTGAACTGAGGACATTTTCTTAAATATTTAATAGTCTAATTCTCCTCTGAATTACCATATTTATGCCAAAGTAGCTAAACAGAGCAACTCAAGGGAAAAACTTATATAACACAATAAAAAACAGTCCAACTCGATTGCAGGACAGTGATTATGAAATGGAATTCAGAATGGAAATTGGATTCTGAATTTAAACATGCTGTCAGTCTTGTATCTCTGCAATACTTAAAATACTAGAGGATTAACCAGCCTGAGACCTTGTAAAGGCAACAGCCCCAAATGTTTTTAGAAAACAGTCTTAATTCCAACTAATTAATCACAACAATTCAAGTTATTTTGCTTGCTGAATTGGTGTGCTTAACATGGAAGTGCCATCATTTAATGCCTGTTTTCTATTTCACTGTTCATGTCCATGGTTTTTGCTGGCAAATTTCTTGGTACCAGTTCCATTTCCAGATAATTACAAATGATGCCTGTTTAGGAACTAATTCCTGGGTTATGGGGAGCTCTTAGAGATAGCAACCTTACATTTTTGAGCATTAAATGTTTTCCCTGATGATGTACAATCTATAGGTTTGCTAATAAGAAAGCCTTTGATGAACAAGTGCATAATCAATAAAATACCTTCCTACGTTGCAACCGACATTTTTAGACTGTTTATCTAGCTTAAACAGCAGAAGTTAATTTGAGGATTTTTTACAGTATTTTTTACCATTTACAAACAGGAGTGCCGTGGGGTAAAGCAATTACTCTGATTTACTGTTTTCACTTTGATTGAACATAAAGATGTAGCAAGGTCTAAAAAAAGCAGTAACTTAACAAACTGTGCTCCTATCCACAGACAGATAAAGTACCTACTTTGCTATTTCAAAGAGTTTACCTCCAGGCAGCAGCACAGAGCAAACATCAATCAATGACATGTGTCTAAGATGAGATTGATGTTTACTCTCACAGCTTTTCATCTTACATCCAATAAATTATTTTTCCTTCACCAAAATGCCTGGTTAAATTTCATTTTTCACTTTGCAGTATCAGTTTTAAAATTTTAGCTTCCAGCAATTTTAAAGCTAGGATTCATTGACGCTTCAGCTTTTACAACCTGTTTATGATTTGTATCAAACATGAAACACTAGAGTCTAAACATGAATATGATCAGGAGGAGCTTAGCTGGGCTGGCCACTTGTGCAGTGGCAGGTGCAGGTTGGAAGGTGTGAGATTGCTTTAATTATCTGCCTGGAAATTCTAAGTCTGAAACGGGGAGCTATATCTGCATTTTCAGTGGCAGATATATTGCATCCAGCAAATGAAAGCATATATATATATAACTTATCTGTAAAATCAACATTTGAGCATTTAAGGATGGTCTTCTGAGGGCTCATGCTGGGCAACAGGAAGGAATGAAGTAAAGACTATTTGTGGGTGCAGTTATCTTATATATAGGTTCTTACATCTGACATTCATAAAATGCAAGTGTTTTGCATGCAACTTGACTGATCTTGAAGTATGAATTGAACTACTGAGAAAATCTAGGTTTACAACTGAGACTTGGATTGAGGTTGTTGAGTCAGAGCAGTAAACATCACAAAGAGGCACTTTAAAACAATTTCAATTTAGTTCAACATATGCTTGTAAAAGAGCATCTCTTCCAGCTCTGCTTCAGACAAAACATGCACATTTTCTTCCCTCAGTGAAGTTTTGCTCTATAGGAAAAACTAAGACATATTTCCATTTGCTTTTCAATTTCAGGAAAAATAACTTCATCTCACTATAAAAATCTACCAGCCCATACCTACAGTATATATGGATACCAAAAAATTCACCATTCAGTATTAATTGATAATCCTGTATTCAATGTCTTATTATTTACTTTTTGCTATTAAATGCTGGTGCTCTTTTTTATAATCCTACAACTGCTAGCAAAAATACCTAAGATGGATGAAGATCAAATAATGACACTGAGCCAAACTAAAACCAGAACATTACTATCACTACTAATTTTGCACTGCTCTAGCAATATATTGTTTGAAACTACGTTCACAAGTTACAAATTCACCGCTATTAATAATCTTACACTTTGAATGGGTGTTTTTTTCTTGTCACAATCCAAAATTATATTTAAAAACTCCAGAAATGAGATTGAGATCTTAGTTGTCAAGAAACAGATACTGTAGGTGAGATCTGGGGAAGAATTCCTTTTGTATCTCCATCCATATTTTTCAGCTAGAGAGAATCAAGGCTGAAAAGCACAAACCAGACAAAGCACAGTGAAACCCTTTAACTTGATTTTTTTAATGTTACTTTTATGATGAAATTCAAAAATACAACAGCTGAGGGGATCAATAGGCATCTTTTTTCTTTTTTTCTGCCTAACCTAAAACTGCTGAATTCCCTGAGCTGCTTCACATAGCCTTACCTAACTTGGTGATGCCTATATCTGATCCAGTTTCTTCTTACATTGCTTCCCTGCCAAAGATGTCAGACACAATGCCTCACTTGTCTGTTTTTCTCCACAATGATTTCTGCTTTCCATGGCATCCTTATGCATGGGAAACTGTTCCACTTATCAACTGCCAAGCTTGTGTGTGGTTTGTTTTTTTTTTCCTTGAAAGTTCTTCTTTAGGCTCCTAACAGTCATAATTAGATAAAAAATGATAGAGTGTTTTGGGGGTTTTTTTGATCAGCCATCCAGCTCAGCTCTGTAGAAGCTGTGAACACAGGCAAATTATTCATACAGTCTTGGTGCATATCCTGAAGAGTTTACAGACTGAACACTGCAATAAGCTGAATTTACTCCTATAATTGTCTGATTCCTAGGGATGCTCTAAACATTTTAAATGCAATGAAAAAGATCTGGCCTTTTAAAAATGTATTTGACATATTGCAGCAAGTGTTTAATACTTTATTCAAAATGTTTCTTGAGCTTCTTATCGATGTGTTTGCTGAAAACTGGATTTCAGTCAATACAGATCTTCAGTGCTAGTTTCAGTAGTAAAATAAATGAAAACAAGTATCCTGAATATTACAGAAAATGATATTTTGCCTCTGATCTTTTTCTTGAAATAAGGTCTTTTTCATAAAAAGAAACAACCCACCTACTTGCTCCCATTTTTCCCCAGCAGCTTAAGTAGCCTGTTCTTTCCATGGGGCTCTGAACAGTGATCCATCCACAGCTAATTGCAGCACTGAAAAGTACACGGAGGGATGCTTCGCATAACACAAAAATGGAAAGCTCTGTAACTAGCAGAAGTTTTATCAAGCAATTCAGCCTAGTGCAACTTGATTTAAAGCAGCAAAACAAAGACAGTAATGAATCATTAAGGCCAGATCTAAAAACACTTTACCACTACAGAGATAACAGTAGTGTCTGTTAGAAAACATTCCTGGCACAGTAGCAAAAGGAGCAAATCTTTACAGACTTCCATGGATGACAAAGATGAGTAGTTTTAACTTGTTAAAAGCTCTTGATGCTGCTAGGTAACCCTGTGAAACATGAGTGGAAGACACAGAGAGATTCAGTACCTAAATGTAAAGGCTGTGAGAACTCTTGCCTATATATATATTCCGTACACTTGATTTTAGATCAACATCAAAATACCTGGTGTCCAAAAAGCACCAAAATACAGCACTGAAGTACAGGACACAGGATTGCAGCTTTATGCATTATTGTATTTCCATGGAAAGCCAAATACAGTATTTCATTATGAATGTGTCAGCTGTTAGTAACCATCAAATCTATGAGTCATGAAAATGTCTATACATGTTTTATTAACAAAGCAACATTTCCAATTTGCTCTTCCTATAATGGATAATGACCGAAGGTTCATCAGGGTTAATCAAGAAAACGATGTAAATTTTATATTGTATTATGTTTCACTTGGCTTAAAATGGATCTTGGGTGACAATCCTGTTTAATGTGTTCAATCATGATTTACAGCATTATGGAAACCACACCACAGCCCCAGCGTGAAAAAAAATTATGAACAAGTCAGTGCATAAGTCATCAGTTTTTTATGTATTTGCAGAAAATCACTTCTTGGGATCTCCAGCAGACAGTCACTGAATTTGGCTTCTGTAGAAACAGAATCAATATATTTTGAAATACCCTGCTTTAAATGATCTTTCCTTCAGCTGGAGACCTTATTATAGCATTTTATATATTTCAGAGGAGCAGTCACTACATACAGGTAAGGCTGTACTGAATTTTCAACAGATGCATGTAAGTATATCTACCCAATTAAAAAATGTTTTGATTATGTTAATAAATGCATGTGCAGACAGAACAACAACCAAAGTAGTTAAATCCTATGCCAGCTGATACAAAAACAATCAGGGACAGTAAATGCCCAAATAATAAATCCACTAAAACTTACGCTTTTACTTATATGAGCACCAGAAATGTAGCATAGTATGCAAAGAAATTGTGATTGTTTTTAGCAATAGTTTATTTGTATCAGAATCTGCAAGCATAAAATCGTGTTATGGGGAATTATGAGGTTCCATCGTGATTCTGCTCAATCAAGGCAGATCAATTTGAAAATAGAACGTGATATTTATATATATATAAAATAATAGAATAATACACATATATACATAAATAATAGAATTCTAGAATAGCTTGAGTTGGAAAGGACCTTAGAGGTCATTTAGTCCAACAGCTCTACCATGGGCAGGAACACCTTCCACTGGATCCATTTGCCCATGACTTCTCTGGGCAACCTGCTCTAGTGCCTATGTATATATATATAAAATATATGTATATATATAAAGCTAAGCCTAAATCACAGTCTAAGTCTATGTATCTACCTAGTTCCTACACAGAACATTGCTGTCACAGAGAAAAAAGGTCCACTGTATGAAGTCTGGGTTCAAGAACCTAAGAAAGCTGTGGCTCATATGTGACTTTAAGCTACAAACAGTGAAAAAATGCCTGTATGTAGGATGTTTCACTCTCTTTTCACGAGAAACTAACACCAGACAAACATACTGCATTGCACCATACAGCTAGCTAGCTTCTCTAACAAACATTGTACACATTTAACTCCAGCAAAATGCTAATTTCTTTCCAGGCCTTTCTTCTGAAACCAGAGAATGTAAACTGGACCTGAGGTTTACAGTCGATCATATAACAATATCACCACATATCCTTGGAACCTCCACAAGAAAAGCACACAGCACATAAACCACATGACTTTCAGTTTCTTATTCATCATATTCTGCTTGCAATGTGTGGCTCTGTCATATTTTGACATGCAGCCCCAAGGGATAAGCAATCAAAACTAGGAAGAGAAGTTAGCCAAAACCAGCATACCCATTCATAAAAGAATAATTTATTTTCATACATGAATAAAAATGCATACACGTTAAAATGATGAAAAAGTTAAAATTTTTATGCCCTGTGACTGATGTAACTCCTGTAAGCTTCATACACATGCTACTCCCAATTCATTCTGTCTGTGAAGACTACTATATCATAATTCATGCTTCTCACCTTCAGAGCTGCACAGGGAAGCACCCATGTGCTGCCTTCCTTAAGTAACATGCAATGGAAAGGGAGGTATTTTATCTCTCATTATAGAGAATAAAAATTGAAACAAACTTTTAAAATTATTTTTATTTGTGCTTCTCTTGACACTGCTTCTGCTTAAGAAGAGTGGTGACAACGTGGCCAAGCCACAAATTCAAACAAAAATGTAACACAAAAGAAACACAAAGCTCTAAATATAATAAGGCGTAAAATAAGCTAAAATAAACTCATGTATTTTAACTCACAGAAACAGTATGACAGTTTGAGTGTCTCACTTTCATGTCAGTTAAAATTTCTTTAAATATTTCTGAATCTGAAGGAAATTACATTAAAATAAAAAAAATTACCCAGAAGCTTTCATAGTTGCAATAGACGCAGAAGCCACTCCCGCGATGCCAATACAGGGACAATGCCAGAGAGGCAGATGCTGTTTGTTGGAGGGGATCAGCCTGGTTCCAGTCCAAAGCGGGGAAGCAAGTGACCTGATGAAGTCAGATATGTTGTCCTCTCATTCTCTTAACAGCTGCCTCATCCTGAGAATTTTTTTCTTAGCAAATATTTAGCTTAGCAACTATAACAAAATCTTATGAAAGAAATGTTTTATATTTACTATATACTTTTTTGAAGTCTGAGTTCATAAATACATGTTCATGTCACAGTAAATTATAAGGATATAATTTACATGTATATATTTTACACCTGTAAGGTGTAAAATTATTCAGTGTTTCATTCTGAAAGTGATAAAAGGTACCTAAATTCTATATATTGTTGTAAAAGCATGAGGAGGGATGTAAATTGCGTGTGTTATTCTAAAAACATAAGTTTGGGAGAAGTGTACAGTATTTCTATTATATTTAAATTTTCTGTAACAAAGATTCCCTTTATTGTGCCAGCAAGCTTAGAAATCTCTGGTCATTTTTCCTGCAGATCTTTTAAAAGTTACAAAACATTGTACTTCAGTTCAACCTTCTCTCAACCCAGGATCCAAGGACAGCAAGTTGTGTGTCCTCCCAGAAAGCTCATTGAAGTGGGTTTCACAGGAACAACCTAGGAAGACTAAAACCCTTCTCTGACAGGTTGTGCATTAAAAATGGCAGAATTTAATTTTCTCCTGTTTCACTACGGTAAAAAAAATTCACCAAGGTAATACATTTTTTAAAAAAGGGGTGAGGGAGGTGGCGCAAGGCTGAAAAATTCCCTTGATTTTCTAGTTCAGAAAAGCCAACAATGATGATGCTTAAGACAGGAGATCTTCTGCAACTGAAAAATATCCACACAGGAGGACTCCATCCTGCACCTTTGTGTTGGCAGACTATCAGCCTATGATGTCACAGCCCCTTGAGGATGGGACAGAATTGTAATGGATAGGATTTTGAAAACAAGACGAGCTCTGCCATGACCACTACCTGTGAACTGAAACTCATGTTCACATTGCTAAAACCCCAACACTTTAGATGAATGCCAGTCACGCAGTTTGGATTCAGCTGCTCACATGCTCTCAGGTTCTGTAGTCTTAAAAATTATGACAAAATCTCCACAGCAGATACTAAAATTCTTGTCAAGAAGTAACATTTGAACTTTGTGGAAGGTGTTTAACATTTTAAAGACGTACGATGACTCTGGTAGATTTCATAGCACGATTTTTTCCCCACTAAAAGCCAGCACATTTCTGCATACGGGAGAGGAGGCATTCCTGGAGTAGGCTGTGGCACTCCATCAGTGTTACTCGCTGTCAGAAACCTGAAATAGCACTGAACAGAAAGGTTAAAGAGCTGCTTGCTGTCCCCTCCCAAGCCTGCTGAATGGGCCCACTGTGGGGGAAAAAAATTACATGAATGAGGGTGAGAGAGACCACAGAACTAGACCACTGTGGGTGAACTTGATTTTTCATTTAAATCCAAACAAAGCACAGTATAACAAGGGAAGGTGCCCTCCTGGACCTGCTGTTTGTGAACAGAAAAGGCCTTGTGGGGGATGTGGCAGTAGGAGGACGCCTAGGACTAAGCGATCATGAGATGGTAGGGTTTTCTGTTCTAGGTGAAGTGAAGAGGGTGGTTAGCAGGACAGTAGCATTAAATTTCCAGAGGGCAGACTTTGAACTCTTCAGAAGGCTTGTTGGCAAAGTTTCATGGGAGACAGTGCTTAAGGGCAAGGGAGCCCATGAGGGCTGGGAGCTCTTCAAAAAGGAGATCCTAGCAGCTCAGGAGAAAGCTATCCCCCACATTCTGGAAAAAAAGCCGGCAGGGGGAAAAAACAGCTTGGTTGAACAGAGAGATCTTGAGTGATATCAAGAAGAAGAAGAATGTTTATGGCTCTGGAAGAGGGGAGAGGCCTCTTGGGTGGATTACAGGAGGAAAGTGAGATTGTATAGAGAAAAAACCGGAAGGTTTAAGGCTCAACTAGAAATCATATTGGCAAAGTTTGTGAAAGATAAGAAAACATCTTTCTATAAATATATAAATAATAAAAGGAGGACAAAGGAGACCATACAGTGCCTATTGGACACAGAAGGAACAACGGTGACAGGGGACAAGGAAAATGCTGAGGTTCTTAATGCCTCCTTTGCCTCAGTCTTTAATTGTAAAGAAAGTTGTTCCCTTTCTGTACAAACCCAGGAGCCTGAGGAACAAAATGAGGTTCCCATGGTCCCAGAGGAGGTGGTCAAAGCCTTGCTTGCTCAACTAGACACCCACAAGTCTATGGGGCCGGATGGGATTGACTCACCCAAGGGTATTGAAGGAGCTGGCGGATGTGCTGGCCAAACCCCTTTCCATCATCTTCCAACAGCCCTGGAAGCCTGGGGAAGTTCCACTGGACTGGAGGCTGGGTGATGTTGTGCCCATCTACAAGAAGGGGCACAGGGAGGATCCAGGGAACTACAGGCCTGTCAGTCTGACCTCAGTGCCAGGGAAAGTCATGGAACAGGTGATCTTGAGTGCAATCATGAAGCACATGCAAGAGAACCGGGTGATCAGGCCCAGTCAACACGGGTTCATGAAAGGCAGGTCTTGCCAAACTAACCTGATTGCCTTCTATGACAAAGTGACTCGGCTGCTGGATGAGGGAAAGGCTGTGGTTGTGGTCTCCCTGGACTTCAGTAAAGCCTTTGACACAGTTTCTCACAGCATTCTGCTACAGAAACTGGTTGCCTCTGGCCTGGACAGGCGCACACTCTCCTGGGTGGAAAACTGGTTGGATGGTCGGGCCCAGAGAGTGGTGGGAAATGGTGTTAAATCCAGCTGGAGGCCAGTGACAAGTGGGATTCCCCAGAGCTCAGTGCTGGGTCCAGCCCTGTTCAGTGTCTTTATCAACGACTTGGATGAAGGCATCGAGTGCACCCTTAGCAAGTTTGCAGATGACACTAAGCTGGGTGGAAGTGTGGATCTGCTGGAGGGTCAGGAGGCTGCAAAGGGATCTGAACAGGCTGGACTGCTGGGCAGAGTCCAATGGCATGAGGTTTAACACGGCCAAATGCCGGGTCCTGCACTTGGGGCACAACAACCCTGTGCAGAGCTACAGACTAGGAGAAGTCTGTCTAGAAAGCTGTCTGGTGGAGAGGGACCTGGGGGTGTTGGTTGACAGTGACTGAACATGAGCCAGCAGTGTGCCCAGGTGGACAAGAAGGCCAATGGCATCCTGGCTTGTATCAGAAACGGTGTGACCAGCAGGTCCAGGGAGGTTATTCTCCCTCTGTACTCGGCACTGGTGAGACCGCTCCTTGACTCCTGTGTTCAGTTCTAGGCCCCTCAGCACAAGAAGGATGTTGAGGCTCTGGAGCGAGTCCAGAGAAGAGCAACAAAGCTGGTGAAGGGGCTGGAGAACAGGCCTTATGAGGAGCGGCTGAGAGAGCTGGGGTTGTTTAGCCTGGAGAAGAGGAAGCTGAGAGGAGACCTCATTGCTCTCTGCAACTACCTGAAAGGAGGTTGTAGAGAGGAGGGTGCTGGCCTCTTCTCCCAAGTGGCAGGGGGCAGGACAAGAGGGAAGGGCCTCAAGCTTCACCAGGGGAGGTTTAGTCTGGACAGTAAGAAAAAAAATTTTCACGGAAAGGGTCACTGGGCACTGGAACAGGCTGCCCAGGGAGGTGGTTGAGTCACCTTCCCTGGAGGTGTTTAAAGCACAGGTGGATGAGGTACTTAGGGGCATGGTTTAGTGTTTGATAGGAATGGTTGGACTCGATGATCCGGTGGGTCTCTTCCAACCTGGTTATTCTATGATTCTATGATAATTCAGACTTGGTAACTGTGCAAAAAATAAACAGAAGTTGTTATTAGCAAGAGAATATTTCATTGCTAGCATGCCATGTTAAGCAGAAAAGTGCTATTACATTTAGCCTTCTTTGAAACTTTCCTACGTAGGAATCCTGATACAGCTCCTCAGTAACATAGGAAATGGCAGAGAGAATTTCTTACTTCTAGGTAATAGAAAGCAAAAAGACTTATGTAAAGGTATTCCATTTAGGGTTTTTTAATACAAGTGAATGAAAATAAGCTCAGCAAATTTGTTCAGTTTTAAATTTTGGACTGTCTCTTGGAAAACTGTGAAACAATTTTTAATACCCATATGTATCGGAGATAATAAATAATGGTCTGTTGTTGGACATGATATAAATATATAGACAAATTTTATACATATATATAGTTAAAGTATTGTACAGTCAAACTTTAAAGTAGAGAATTAGCTTAAACAGCAATTAAGCTTAAGCAGCAACTTGTGGTAAGAAAGTATGTGACTACTTCACTAGGCAGATAACAGACAAGGAATCAGATTAAAAAAAAAGTAGAAAAGCAATTGGAACTGCCTGGTATTCACAAGCCCTTGAAGCAAAGCCCAAGGAGCATGCACAGTCAAGGAAAGGTGTTATGAGAACAGGGCATGGTGTTGGAATCACTGTTAGCATGGCACAAATGACAAGTTGGCACTCAGTCTGCTCAGGCACTGGCCACGCAATGTACGGATGCTGCTGCAAACCCTTTCTGCATTCCCAGAGAGAAGGATAAAAGGAGCTGGGATGGACAGGTCAGGTTGGCAAGGAATAAGTGCGCATCTTGTTACCAAGGGGACGCACTGGCATGTGCAGCACCTATTGACTCTGACCATCCAAGCACCACGCTCAATCTCCTTCTCCTGCTTGGCAAGCTGGCACCATCTGGCAGTAAAAGTTTTAATGTATGTGTAATAGGTTAAGGTATAATAGTGTATTTGAACAATAAAGCATATTTGATTTAACTGTGATGTCGTGGTCCTGTCTTTGCACCCTGGTATATATAAATGAACCTAATACACCTTGTTCTGTTTTGCTGTGAACCAAAATATTATTTTAGTAACTCAATGAAAAACATTTGTGAAAGATTTCTGAGTTTTTATGTAATCATAAAGCACATTTTGCTATTCTTGATGTGGGAATACCTAGCCTACTGAACTTCATACAAATGACATAACATGAAAAAGAAAAAGAAAACAGAAACTCAGGAAAGAAAGCATGAAAAGGATAATGCACTAAATTAAAAGGAACTGAAGAGTTGGGTAGATGAAGTATCAAGCTGGAGATAGTTTTATTTAAACTTATCCATTTCAAATTAATCCGTTTTCTAACAGTTTAAAAGCATAGGTTTACCATCTTATGACTTATCTCATTATGTATACTCAAAACAGAGAAACCTATACTGCCCTGTGCATCTCCCCGGGGCCAAATTAAACAAAACATTAAAACTAGAACTTGATCGCCTCTAATGAATCTATTTTGCCTGAATCCATATGAGAATGTATAACCCTCAAACGTTAGCTGATTCTTGATAAGCACTTCATGGAGATAATAGCCTCCTACTTCCAATGTGGGAACCATTGTGTTGCATAGCCTGTTTGATGCCCGTTCTCACAAAAGCTTGCAAAGAGGAGTAGTCTCTCTATGACACAGCTTCAGAGCCATGCAGAACTTACAGCAAAATCCAACAGGCATGCAAAACCTAGATCTGTCTTTGGGAGGAGGTATGAGACAGTAGGTTCCCTGAATCTGGTATGATCCGTAAAGTATCCTGTAGCAGAAGAAACAGTTGAATGATTCATGGTCCCATTTGGGTCCCATTTTAGCAGCCCAAGCATGCAAAAAGTCTCTTATCCTCCATGTAGTCCCTTCTCGCTATTCCTGTTGCCTTGTATTTTTGATAACAAACTTAATCCCAAAACCGACCTGCAGCAGGACGCTGAGAAAATGCACACACTGGCCTGGGATACTGTCCTGTAGGAAAGAGGTGGTGCAGCCCAGAAGAGAAGACACAGGTGGATAAAGGAGTGAGGTATGTAAAAAGGACAAACTGGGTTTGTCTGGCACAGAAAAGAGAAGACTGGGAGACACATGATACTGATCTTCCCACCTATAAAAACTTGTTGCAAAGCAGACAGTGATGAATTGTGTTCTCTGTTTCCTAGGTCACGTGACTGAATTTGCAGAAGAGAAGATTTAGACATGATTTTAGAAATGCTGTCTAACTTATAAAAGAAGGGCTGGAAGGAGCTGGCTATCTACTCAACAGACTTCTATATAGCTTCTTCATTTCAGAACAGGTTAGTCAGTCAGTTTCTCAAACCCTCTACCCACCAGGAGTCAGTTATAGTTAAGTTTGTTCCTTCTCAGCCAGATTTATTACACAAGACAAACAAGAATAGGAAATCTTAATCCCTTGAATAGCTAATTCCCTTTCCTCTTTCCAAATCAGCAACAGTGCCTCCTTATGTTCTTGTATGGGACACCTCTCCTCCATAAGTACCTGCCTGTGAGTACTTAGCAAAGCAAAACTACTTCTCCCCAACAACAAAGCCACTTTTCTGGGAGGAACATATATACATCAAACACAAATTACTTCTGGGTTAGGGACCTACGGAAATCCCAGTGTAGCTGCTCCCCAGTCTTAAGGGGCTCATGTACTATAAAGGTTAGACTAGCCTAGGTGTGCTTCTCCTGTCTTACAGCCAACGGATGGAATAAGGGCTCTATGCAGCCCAGCATGTAGAATCATGGTTTTGGTTGTGATTTCTTAAATATATGGGCTAAAGCAAAGAGAAATTTTCCCTTCTTCAGTCACTGAATTCAGAAAAGGCTATGTAAGATGTGAGGGCAGGAACATCTTTTGCACCGTGACCAAACGAACCATGCTTAGCTGCTACAGAGACAGGCAGGGCACACACAGGGAGACATGCAAAAAACCCAAACAGAGCTTTTCTGAAATATCTTGCACTGGTGATCAAGAACTTCAAACAATCTATTGCAGTAAAAATTACAGAACGGGTGCTACTCATGGCAGCTTTTATTTGCTATTAGGAAGTTACTTCTGATCCCTCAAACTCTGTGGTACACAAAAGATCTGAATCTTCTTTTACAAAAACAGGTAAGGCAAGGGGCTAACAAAATGATTTTGTGACCAGATGTCATAAATGCTCCCTCAGTCACCAAATTCAAACTACTATCATCTTTGGGTGATGTGAACAACATAACTCTACTCATGTCAAGGGTGCTATTTTAATTTATTCCACATAAGACTGGAATAAGATCTTAATTATGCCCAGCTGCATATATATAAAGCCAAACACTAAGCACTAGCCATTTGGAGCAAACTGAGGAAGATTCTCATCACTGTTGACTTTGAGGACACCTAAGCTATGTGGTTAAAACCACAGCTGGCAAGAAGCTAAATGCCTCGAAAGCTGCATCCTGGAGCTTATATTCACTGTAGACTGTACACTAAAAAGACTACTTTTCCACTTCTCTCAGGATTTGCAGCTGAGGCAAATACTATCAAACAAATTCACTTTTGGAATAAGAAGTAACGATATTTGAATTCTCCTACCGTGTGTTGCATGTGTTACAATTTATGACACATCAGAAGACATTGTACAAAAAAAAATTAAACAATGCTGATTTCCTTTTGATAGGCAAGCTGAAAAAAAATTACAACTCCCCCTGCTGCTCAACAGGAATTTTTTTTTTTTACTCCTACAGGTTTACAAAAAAAATCAAAAAGGAGGAAACGAAATTGTCCGTTTGGCGCTGATACACTATATTTTGGAATCTGATGAGGCATTTTCTATAATGTGACAATTATGACATCTTTTGTCACAAATTAAGGTAAACCATTTTTGAGTTTTGTACTGATTTGGATATTTTTGCTTACCTGATCATGGCATTCTATTAGGTGCCATCATAAAAAGAAAATACTGTTGGCAGTATTTATTGTAGAAACAAACATCATTGCAAAGCACTTAGCAGCACATTATTTTTTTTAAGGATGCCCTTGGGGAAATCAAAGTATTTTATTGCACAATATATATTATTCTGTTTGTATTTGCATGCCTTCAAACTTAAACCTTTCGTAATTTTTTATTTCTGAACATATATAACCAAGAACACTGACTGGGGTGATATTGTTAAGTATTCAAACATTTCCTGCACATCTCTTAGAAAAAGAATGCCTTTGGGTAAATATCTTTGCTTTCTCTTTTCTTTGCCTTTCCTTTGTCAGTGCCCTTATATGACATGTTCTTAGAAAAATGAACCACATTTGCTCCATTTACTGTTTAACAAAAATAAGGCACAAAAATTGTTACAAGCTATAACTAAAATCATCTAATGTTTATATTGCACTAATTTGTCAAGGGTTGAATAAATGTTAGGCAGCTTTTTATAGAGCTTTTTAAAAATCAGACTTGTTAATGTCATTTTTAATTTGGAATGTTACATTGTAAATGTTTTTCATTGTGTTAATTTACACCTGTTATTACAGCCTCCATTATTAGGTTTACACTGGAACAGCTACTTTGTGCCGCTGAAATTTGTTTAAAACAGCAGAAAACATAACTAATTAGAAGGGCATGTTTACTTTAATTATATTTATTTCCTAGTCTAGTTTTATATGTAGCACACTATGAAAGTGTATGATTCAATTAGCCAGACCCATTTATCTTAGGCAATCCCTCAAATGAGCACTGCTTAGAAAGACAGCAAATTCTTTCAGCACTACTTTGCCTCATAAATTTCACAGGTGACACTAATAAATACATATGGTGACTGGGTATCACTTTCTATGTGACCTCGCTGCTTTCTTCCATTTTTGCTAATGCTTATTCGGTAATTGGAGATTACCAGAATGACATTTTATTTAAACAGTGAGCCCAACTGTTTTAATCAAAGATTTTAAGGCAGTGACATGGAGAGCTGTCTTCAGCATTCATAAACTCAGAATCAATACAAGATAAGCATTCAGCTCATTCAGTTATCCACACAATGTGAAACTACTACCGATACTCATCCACTGATATCTAGAATTAGTCTTACATATTACACACTGCTTTGTAAATTCGCAAACTTAGTGCAATTTAAACTTCTTAGGTGCAAAAAGTTGATGTCTTTATCCTTTATAAATATGACTCTTTCGGTATTTCTTCCAGTGAAAGTTGCATTACCTATCCACTCTCACAGATTAAAAAGCAGAGCCATAAAAATTCTTTACAAATTACTTCCCTGAAGCTCATTCCTAGTATTATGTTTTAAACCTGAAGTGAGGATTAAAAGAAAATCCAAAAGAGTTCTGTTTCTAATTGATGGTTGTGGCTCCTAATCTATGTAAATTATATAAACAGGTAGTAAAACACCCTGTTGCTTTCAAATAACATTATTTCAGTACTTATAACAAAATTCAGTACTCTGAAAAATAAAACTAAAGATTGTACAAGCCAGGGGGGAAGCCCAAATGAGTTCTACTTTGCAAGGCTCTCTTCCTCATTCAGCCATCGAGGTTAATGCATTTATACTATCCCACTGTCACTGTGTGGGCATAGCAGTTGTATAACATTCCAAGAGTGCAGCTGATGCTGTCAAAGTGGCTACGACAGGGCTATAGCTTCCCAAACAGGGTCAACCATTCCCTGTGGAATGATATGCAACAGCTCTGTACATCAGCAGTGCTACTTATAATGGTCAAATACATGGATTTAGCGCATCACACTTTGGACTGCTTGGACCACGTTTTATACCTTCCACCACAAGTCGAATTCATCCCTAGTCCAGTTTTTCTTTAACAAACAGAATGTAACAGGAATTATGAAAATGTAAACTTCTAATAAGAATTCAGCCATTATCTTGTGTGGCCAAAGATCACGGACCTATCTTCTCCTAATCCACTGCAAGACAGAAAAGAAAACAGTGTATAAATAGAAAGCCTGATGTAACTTAGAAAAGTCAGCATTTTAAAAAAGCTAACAGAAACATATCTCAGCTGAGGCAATTATTTTGTAGGTTAAGAGGAGAGAAATACTGCTGCAATTGAAGATTTGTCTTTGCAGGGATTCTCAGGGAAGTCAAGACAAATCAACTGAGGGAATGAAGTCAGTCAGATGAACATATATTACAGTAGCTTATCCTTCCTCCAAGAGGAAAGGGGATCAATTGTACTGATGTGAGATCACTTTGAGGATGGACCAAGTGTGTTCATGTAGGGGTTTAACATACTTTAAGGTATAAGAGTGACTTCATACATTTAGTACCTCCCCTGCTCTGGTGTTGCCTTCACCAAGCCAGCACGGTTGCTGATAACAAAGGCTGATAGAATGGACACCATCCTTGACCTTTCACTAATAGCACCCTCTCTTTTATTTACATGTGGATGAGGGGACAGAGAGGTTACATGTAGTATGCTAGCAATTTCTAATAGCTATCTTTAATAATGAAGTGTAAGATAACAAATCAAGTCTGAGTCATGGCTAATTAAAAGAAATGTGAATTGAAAGTGAATGTAATTAGTCAGAATTTCTAAACAGTGCCCTTATTTTGAAGCAAGTAATTAAAATGGAGAAATCAGTGTTTTGTAACATAATCAAGGCCATGTACCAGCAGCTTCTGGCCTTTCCTCGGGTGTCCTGGTTTTGAATATTTCTTGCTTCCATAAAACTTGGATTACTATAAAAGCTGGGGGCAGGAGTGTCTAAAAAAGAAACTGATGAGATGGATTTCATTATCTTTGCTGGGGCATTGTCAGGAAAAGTTGATCACAGTATGTGGTTACTGCCTCTGCAATTAGGTACTCTCTTTGCAACAGCAGGGAAGAGGAATCTTCAATTAAAGCTGAAATAATGCTGTTTGTATTATTTGGCTTAAGTCAGTGATACACTTTCATGTACCTGTATGGTACATACAGTTGTAATGACTCTGAGTTCTTAAGTGTTAGGATATATACATGCAAAGCAAGAATATGCCTTTTAGAAAGGGGCCTGTAAGTGTTAAATTAAGCAGACTTCAGAACAATCTTAGTTTATAAGAAAAATATATTGATTCACTCTAATATTATCCCTCTGACTTACACTTTTTGTAACCGTGGATTAGCTTTTTTTATGCTTGTTCAATGTAGAATAACCATAGAATAACCAGAAGGTGTTTTCTAATGTGCAGTGATTGACGAAGGGAAACGATATTGATTTTCTGACCAAATGTTCATTCTGATCTAATTCTTTTACTCTACTACAACATATCTTGACACAACAAAACATAGAAAAGCCTGGCATTTTCCTCAATGCTTGCAATACTGGCCCAGAACAGAGCTTTTTAATTACTTTTAACCCACGTCCACCAGGTAATTTTACTCAGGTTCACCTTGCTGGAAACAGCACAGCAGCTCCAGCTCTGCCCAGCCAATTAGGCACCTGGCCTTACTGGTGCAGCTGGGAACCACCTGGCTATGGAGCACTGCACATCGTGGAGCAGCACAGTAGCACAAACTAACACAAAGAGACTGATTTCTTGAATATTTGCTATCCATGGGGACCACACCAACTAGGTGCTCTGGGTAGCAGTGCGTGTGCATGCACAAACACGCTCCACTCCGCCGGCTTGCTAGCTACCTTGAGGCAAAGCCACTCCATACATACACAGACACAAACTTGCACATACGCAGCTGCATGCTATGCACAATGGAAAAAAAATAGAGAAAAACTGGAGTTACAAGAGACTTAAAGATATACATAGTGTCCACAGGGATACTGAAAGCCAAAAGAAATGGCAAGGAAAAAAACAAGGGGGGATGACAGGGGGAGGAAGAAGGAATAATTGAAAAGTGTCTGTATTTATTACCGACACAAACAATTTTTTACCAAAACTATTTTGTTATCTTCCAAAGACCTAACACTTCAAAAACATAGACCTGACTGCACTGTAGTGATAAAGAAGCTACTGAAACGCAACATTCAGGCTACCCTAGTCCAGTGGAGTTACGATCACCTTTATTACTGATTCACTCAGAAAAAAAAAAAGGAAAATTATTCTTGCACACAGCTGGAGGCCACTTTATTTACAAGCCTCTTTTTACCATAGGATTCTGGCTAGCATGGAAAACTGGGCAAGCACTGTGGACTCCAACAATTAATAATGCATGAATTCCTCCAAATCAAAGGCAAAGCAAGCAAAAATGACAAGCAGAAGGAGAAAGCATCTTAAAAAAATTACCAGAGAGCTGGTTTTGGATCTAAAGGCAACACCAAGCCTGCCAGCTTCTCAAAGAGGCTGCCAAGAAGCCAGATGCCATAACTGGAAGGATATTATCCAGAGCTTTACATCTGAGTCTCATGAGTGCCTTTGAAAAAGGACAAAATAATGGATTCTGGAAAGAGCTCAACTGTTTAATTTCTATTCCCACCCTAAATATTTATTTAAAAGTTAAATTGAAACCATTGCAAAAATTAAAGAAAGGATGTGTAAATACAATTTCAGTTATTTACAATGACCCACAAGGGTGTGCTAGCCCTACCAAAGTACTGGAAAACTCCCTGGGAACATGAATTAAAGACCTGAGGTCATCCCAAGCTCCCTGTTTGAGCTGAGCCTCAGAGAGCACACAGCGTCCCTGAGGAAGGACTTAGCGATGAGTAGGTTCCTCTGCAGCCATGGTGGCATAGGAGGACTCTACACAGTGCCTGTCCCACCAAGTACAGCAGGCACATGGCTCATCCCCATCACGCAATGGGTTACACCTGCTGTAGTGTGGGTTCTACATGTACCCTCGTGCAAGAAAGCTCAGCCCATTATAGCAGCTGGAGCTGGTATTTGGCTGTCAAGCAAGAATGATGCCTTTGTTTTTGTTATGCTGGAGGCATGTTTGATCATACCATGGAGGAGATGCTGACCACCCTTGAGACAGCAGCCAGCTGCAGACCATCAGAACCGTTTATCTAAACTACAGCTTTCTCTGCTCTCATACCTGAAGAAGTCAATGCAATGAGTAAAAAGCCTGTAAGTGACAGGTTGCAAAAAAACTGACCCAAAGAGCCTTTTGATCACCTCTGCTCTGCAGTAACATCCTGCAAAATGTAAGGCAGCACTAACTGATTGAATCCAGTCCCATGAATAAGAAAGGAAGTGGCCATAATATTTAGATTTTTAGGGTGAGTGAAAGAACATCTGCAGAAGTCTCTATTGAACCTGCAAGCACAAACTCTCACTTTACTTCATGTAGACCCCATTTCATGAACACATAAGCACAGACATTTAAAATATGTGAATATTCCATTTAAATCACTGGAACTCCTCTTGTGCATCAAGTGAAGCAATTGCATAGGGTCCTTTTAGGTCACAGTATTGCAGTGTTTATGCAGAAAAAATTTTTGTAACCAGATTGATTTGTATGCCCTTCCCTCACTTGACACTGAGCATTCGTATCCCTTAACATTAACTGGCATCTGTCAAACAGTCTCCTATAAAGAAGTTGTGCGGTTGCACACGTCTGTAATGTGCAACTGCATATATTACTTGGGCAAAGGAAAGGCAATCACTTTTATTTCTGCCATAAAATACAGCATAAGTGTAAACTATGAACTGCAGAACACAAAAAAATGTAATGGCTTTTTCAAATACTAGCCAAGTACACAGTATTTTACAAGACAAGAAACAAATGTTCAGGTCAAAACTACAAATGAAGTGACCATGCTTGCACTGGACTTAAAGGAGCGCAAGATACTTTCTTCCCAAGACTGTGACAGGTTAACATCTCCTCTTATTAAATACACCTGCTCTGTCTCTCCTTCTGGACTTTCTACAGGCTCATTAGGATTCGTCAGGGCTTTGGGGCTTATTTTTCAAGAAAACAGCAGGCAGCATGTAAAAAAATAAATTAAATACTGAATTAACCTAAATCCCTGGTTTAGCTAGTTGAAGTCATGTTTATAATGTGCATGCACCACTTTGCATTTACCATAAGGCTCCTCAATTAGTTCATAGACAAGTTAACCTTCTATCTCCCAGCAAATATAATTCATGCTCATTTTATACAACACAGCATTCTGCTGGCTATTATCCATCATTTACAAGTGTTATTTGTCTATAAAAATGACACTAAAAAGTTGAAAAATGATTCTGCTCTGCCTGCTTCTGGATGTGTTTTAACAAATGGTACCAATGCAAAAGGCTTTAAGTCATGTAAGGAGCAATTAGTCAAAGAAGCCATAAATATTTTTTAAAAAGGGATATAAATGATTGCTTGCCAGATAGTAAAAGCTCTAAAGGTTGCTACATAATAAAGGGTTGAACCTGCACATACATATCTGAGTAACTTTACCCCTGTGTGCAATCCCATTAGGATGAAGAAGGTTATTCAAGCAAGTAACGTTAACCAGGTGAGTGTTTGTCCTAAAATAGTTAAAATAAGATTCTTCATTATTTATCATTAATGAAGTTAATCAAATTCAGTGCTACTTACTCATGCATGCATTAAATAGAAACCTGAACACGACATGCATATTTATGGAACAGAGACTGAAGGATCATTATCTGTAGGGAAGAAAATCCAGCAAAGAAAAGGATGTGTAAAATGTGCCTGTTATCTTATTAAAATATAAACTGTTTTGCTTAAAACAAAAATATTTATTTTTATTAATTCAATTACATAAATAATAGCTTCCACACACGACAACTATAGCTAATTTATGAATTCTATGATTCCTGATGAAGATGTAGGCCACAACCATAGCCACCATCAACCAACTGGTCTGACTCCATTGAAGTAAATGGAGCTATTTATAAATTTGTAAATGGAGCAATTTATATCTGTATGCATCTGGCTTGCAGCTCTTCACTGCATCTCTTGCATTGAACTGACATGCAATATACTGCTCAGCACCAGAAACTCAAAGAAAAAAAAGGGGAAAGAAATTACTCTATTTACTTTTCAGTTAAAAAATAAGGTGAGCAGTCCCCAGTTTCATCTTAAAAATCTGAAATTGCACCTATTTTTTTTTAATTTAGATGCCTCTATACAGGTTTAGAAGCCAGACAGATGGGACTGGTAATCCCAGAGAGAGAAAGAAGGATGAAAAAAACTTTAAAAGTGCAACTATTAAATATTCATGCCACTGGCATTCTGTGCCTTCAGTGAAGTTATTGCTCTATATATGGAATGAAACCTACAGTTAAGCACATGACACCACTAGCTATCAGTTTTGTAGGAGTTCATTATAATGGGGGGGAGGGGGAAGACTCTCTCATTTGCTAAATACACAGCGCAAAACATTGAGAAAAACAGAAAAAGAAGACTTATTACTGCATGTTCCTTGGCCTTTAAAAAATAACAGATCAATTTTGTTTTAAAAACTATCTTATTGTTCAGACACCTGAAAAGTAAAACTGTGCATTACCTTCAATCATATTTTCAAGTTTTATGGTGATTTTATTAAGTCCTTTTTATTGTCCAGTTTAAATATTCTAATTGGCACACAGCACACTTGCAGTCACTAGATATCCATTAGACTTTAATGGGTTTGAAATGGTCTACAGGATTATGAGGCTGGCAGACCTACCACAGTCCCATTTACAAGGACGCAAGGAAAGTGGGGCATAAAAACACAATGGTTAATTCCACTGCAAGAATAATAAAAGAGACTCCTCCAGAGTCAATCTTTATGCATGGTTTTGTGTCGGCAAAGGCCAGTCTCCGCAAGCACAGATGACCAAAACAAGATCTACAAGAATGTGTAGCTAGTGGGTAGAGGAGGAGCAGGTCTGTAGAGCAATAACAGCTGGTACTGAGGCTCTTGTGAACACTCAGTGCATGTGCTGGGGCTCGCTTCCACACCATTACTGCTTCCTTTAATATATGGAGCACTTATCCAATATATACTGTAACTCTGCAGTAAGCGTGAGCCTTTGTGTACATGCAGCACTGAGGTAACCTGCTCACCCTGTGCTCTGAGTCACAGCACACCACGCACGAATAAAAAGGGAAAGAGATGCACTCTCCACAGGGTTTTGTCTTGTCTTTCCACATCCCCCCGAAATCACAGGTACAGAACATGTATGTGCCTCATACAAGAAACAATTATATATTTGTGCTAAATATGTTGCAAACCTTGTTCAGGAAAGTGTTGGTTGGTTTGTTTTTTTTTTTCCTATAAAAACTGTCCCTGCAGTGCCACCAAGGCCAGACACTCAGGGATCCAATTAGTGGCCATTTCAGGAGAACAAGAAGTTCATGAGTGTGAGAAGCATGAAAGGAAGACTGAGATAGTTTGACATGCCTATTCATGCAAAAAGTGAGGGCTGGGCAGCCATGTTTCTGTGAATGAGAAAACCCTTCCCACTGACACACTGGGGCTGTGTAAATGCCAGTCTGAAAAGAAAAAAAACCCACCCAACTGACTTCCACGTGATAGTTCTAAATTTAATTCATCTCTATGTGAGAGATTTAAAACATCTCATGTTTTATCATACTTAGGAAACAGTAATAAAAGCCTGCAGAAATCTGGAGATGTTTCTGCTGCTATATAAATAATTCCTGCCTCCACTCCTGGAGAAGTGCAAAGGCCACATGAAGATTCATCCCCTCTTTCCCTCTTCCCCCTCCACAGCTTTTCAGAGCACATCAATGTGCAGGAATAATCATGTTCTTCAGCAGACTCCTTTATTGAGTCAAAATAACTGACTGATTCCACACATTTAATTGCAAAATCCTCCTTTTACCCTAATTAGACTCCTCTAATTACAAAGTTGTGCCTATAGAAATTAAAGTGGCATGCTAGTAAATATTTTCAGGCACAAAGGAAGAAGCAAAGCCAGCTGAGTAATTTGGTGAGGAGGGAAGGAAAAGTATCCCAGACCTTCTGTATTCTTCAGTTACTAGTGATAAGACCGTTTTTATTTGGGTGGTTTTACACAATAAATTTTAAAGAGTAGTTGCTTAAGTACTTCTAAAGGTTAAACCTTCAAGCAGCTAATCTGTATGTAAGAACAAGTAACTGTCAAATACTTAACCTCTTACAGATTAAAACTGTCTGCCTAACAGATGTGAAATCATCATTGTTGTAATCGTTATAAGTAGATATCTGAGCATTTTCTGGAGATGGATCTTTTTTTTTTGAGCAGTAATTTTATGCCCAGGTCACCTGCATGTTCATGGCTGTGATAAAACCACTGCTTGCCATGGAAAGTTATATGCCAGGACTTTACAACTGCTGTACTGGTTTCCAGCACCTAAGTTATTGGTTGTAACATGCAGTTTTAAACTATTATAAAATGAACTTGCAGGGTGACTGGAAATGTTTTACTGTTCGGTTGCTGTAAGCGGTTGTATAAGTGAATTTTCACAATAGTATGGCCAAGGTATAGGAGGAGAAAATTTTCCAACTTCTGATAAACTGTAAATGTTACTATAAAATACTGCACTTCATCAGCATTTGATAGATATACTCATAGTTATTAGAATATGCCTAAAATGCCATTCCATTATGTTTATCGGTTTTAAGTAAAAAGAATATAAGAGAAAAATGTTTCTACTATGGTAAGTCAGCACGGAAGCGGTATTTTGTCCCATACACAATTCATATCTAGCAGGGATAGAAGCCTGGAACCTTTCGGATACTACTAAGCAGACACATCTTACATGGGTCTATGTTTAGGCTAATGTTCTGCAACATTTTTCTCTGCATGACAACAAAATGTTTTCATTAGACTATCCAGCAGCCAAGTCAGTACGCTACATTCAGACATACAGAGTTTGCAGGTACAGATTTTGGCTTGGCTCTCATCATGCTGCTGAACATGCATTGGCAAAAAGGAGCAGTTGCAGACTAGGGTACATGTTTCAGCCTCCTTTCCCCTCCAACTTCTTGTAGCGTTATATCATTTTAGCTGTAAATACCAGAGGTCAGGATTCTTCTAGTGCAAGATGCTGCACTGAGCCCAGCGCAAGCGCAGTGCCTGCCCTTTACAGACTGCAGCTACCTCCCCCACTGCCTTGCCTGAAAGATCTCATTTACTCCAGCGGGAAATTTCCTGCGAGTTATGTGTTTTGGGCTCCACGCCAGATACTCAACCTGCTCTTTTTTAACATCCACCAAGTAAATATGGTTTTGAAAAAAGAAAGATTTTTTTTTTTTATTTCTTTTTATCTCAAGTCTTTGCACAGATTGATACACACTGCATGGTCCATAGGGCTTTCTAAGGAAGCAAAGCGTCAGACTGTGATGTCTTCCCATCATTTACTCCCTCTTCCCGTCTGTTACTTTGAACCTGCTAATCAGTTTCAAGCAAACCTGACAGAGGTTTCAAAAAAGTCCTACTGAAATTCAGCAGCTGTTTACACAGTGCTAGTAACTCTCTCCTTTATCCATGCCAGTTGATGGCAGCCAGCTGTCCATCAGCATACAAGCACCACTCAGTTCAGGCACAGCTCTGAAACCACCCCAGCAATGAATGGGAGCGTGAGAGAGATGCAATCACTGGCAAAGAGTTTATGCAGTGGGGCTGCTGGGTTACATGAGATAAAACTGTGGTCTAGTTTTGGTAATTCCATTGCTCATGGAAGCTTTTTTATCCTATGTAGATGATTGATATTAAAAATATTGATAATAACAAAACTAAGTTCTAACAAATGTCAGTTGCATCCCGTAAGTATTCAAAGCCCAGTAACTAAAGATGTGAAAAGGAGATTATTGAGGAGCAACAAAATTGCCAAGAACAGACACGCGCTTTCTTGCAAAGTACTCTGCAAATGACCCCTCACACCTCAAGAGCTCATCTGAAAGGAAGATGCAAGAGTTGGTGCTCCACCACCACCCACATGAGAGGTCATTTCCAGGACACGATGAAGCAATATGCACTGACCTGAACTCTGCATTGATGCAGTTTCTGTACAAGTTTATTTGTGAGCTGAACTTGAGCAGGGTATGCCAGCTGTGCCATATTGTAAAGTGGATTTGTCATGTGGATTTATCCATACTTTGTCCATTAAGTCACCCTTGGGAATGAGCACTGGTTAGAACCCTCTGATAGATGTGAAGGTTTTTTATACAGACAGGAGAGGAAAAAAAGGAATGCAGCAATTCCAAGAGACTGGAGGGAAAAATGAGAGGTATTAGCACATCGAAAGGCATCTGAAATATAAATTATTTGAAAGCACATCGCTTTATATATCCTGTTAATTACATGGTTAATATTATGGAATCTGACAACTCCCTGTAGACACTAGGACTATTGATGAGTTCCATTTTATGTTAGAAATTTCTCTCTTCTTGTGCAGAATTACCTCTTTAACCTCTTTCAGTCCAATAAATTCACATTAAAATGTGACCAGGAGTGACAACCTTGGGAGAGGACTAACCTCTCCCTCTATCATGTCATTTTAGCCTCACTCTTAAATTGGTACAGCACTACCATAGCTATTAGCTCAGCTCTTCTCCTGCCTCCTGAGTAGATGAAGCAGCATGTCTAATTAATTTACAATCCTTAAGTACAAAGGTAGCTATGAGCAAAACTACATTAAATCAAACTACCAATAAGGTAATTGTAAAATCATAATTTTCTGGAATGCTTCCACTAAATACCATCCTGGATTTGTAGCTGAATGTTTTCCAAAGTCTAGCCTTACAGCTACATGAAAGTCAAATATTTCATACATTACAGAAAAAAAAATTACAGATACTCTTTAATACAATGAAATGCAATTTAAAGCCAAGTCAATAAGATACTAACCTCTTATCCTCAAATGAGGGCTACTTTATACATCATGGGTTAGGAGTTAAAAATGAAGAGAATGGTTCTTGCCACTCATAATTCAAAGACTGTTGTCAAAAGCTTTCTCTTCATAGAAATGCTATTGGTTTTATTCAGCTGGCAATAACTGTGCAGTATTCTAAGTAGCTCAGACAGATAGCTTTTTTAGCTATACAGTTCAGAGCCAAATTTTCCTGAACAGCATAAGGACTTGATTTTGCTAATGTATACAAGTTGCACTGCACCCAGTTCCAGAAATAACTGGTATCAGTGAGTGCAGGATAGGGCCTAGGGAAGATATATGCTCACACCCAGTTTCCCTGTTTCACTTTGTACTCAGAGAAACCAGGCACAACTAGCAAAAAAAGGTCTCTGCACTAAGATGCCCTCTGACAGCACAAAGCTCCAGGACAAAGCTCTGCTGCTGCCCAGCTCCCTGTCTGCTTCTCACTGAGGAGAAAATGCTGAATATTGGGCGTGGGAGGTGAGAGGCACACTGCAGCACAGCATTAACAGGCGAGATTCTCCACTGAGCTCCAGCCACCCTTGTGAAACTCTTGGTTTTGCTGGGGCCATATAGCTGAGGGACATAAGGGTGGACTAAGCTCCTGCAGGCAGCCACTCTCCTCCTCTTCTTAAGGCTGAGGAGAACAGAGATGAGGTGTAACATCTGAAGCCCTCTTCACTCCCCCATTTTCTCTGGTTGTCAGACGAGTGATGCTTGCCAGCATCCTGAAAGGAGTGAGGAGCCTTTTTTCTTTCTCCTTCTGAATAAACACCTTTCTGTAATCATGCCATTCCTGCATGGTCAGGGGAAGCAGGAGAGGAGCTGACCTCTTCTGCTGTGAGTAGCTGCCATCATCTCCCTTAAGGAGGGCAGGTTGCCACCCTCTCAGAGCCAGTTATATGGTGGTCTGGCCTTAAGCAACCTTTATTTCCCACTATCATTTTTCCACTCTCTGTCACACACAAGGAATCTTGTACACCGCATCCTCCTTTTCCCCTATGGACAGACCTTATCAGCACAACCTAGTCCTAGACCTACACCTAGCTCTTTGTGGCTGACAGAGTTATGTAAAAGACTGACAGAAGGAACAGAAAGGCAGACCAGCAAGAGACTTTACTGCAACAGCCCAGAGGTAGCTGCAGATGAATAGATGAAGTCTTAGGTGTGAAACCTCATACTGTCTGCTCAGTGTTGTTTGGTGTGTGTGCCCCTGAGCAATGAGTGACTGCAGCAGGAACAAATAAAGATGTTCTTGCTGACAGGAATAGAACAGGACACTTATTTGTCCCCATCTTCTTTCTGGAAGGAAATCATCTGCTACTGCTAACACTGAAATCTGTGCATCCTTCTCATGTCTGCACCAGGCTGAGGAATATGACAGAAGCTGCCAATTACAGATAAAGGCTATCTTCAAATTTGGATAAAACCCACAAATTTGGACTGCTTTACCATATAACATTCTTTTAAGAAATTGGTATGGGCGTTACATTAGCTATGTTTTAAATCTATATAAGCAATTTTTGTTAATTATCCGCACATATGTGTGTAATTTTCCACATACCAATGCCAGCACCCTGCAGACCGTACAGCAGGCTACTCAGTTTACATCCTCCTGTATTTTGCTTGCTCACATATAGGCAATCCCATAGTTATTCATATTCTTTAAGAAATCTGACCAGTTTTCTGCTGGGAATTATTATAAGTGTCCCCAGAAAATACTGAGAAGAGGATAGTTCCTGCATGAGAGCATGAGGACATGCCTTTACCCTTATGCACTGCACATGCCTTTTCCCTAGGCACATACCTGGCAGGTGCAATCCAGACTTTCATTTGTCACTCAGACACCAGTAATGGGCTCTCCAGAAATACTCTAAATAGATGAGATTAGATAAGAATTACCTTTTGTCTTTTTAGACCATCTTGGCATTAACAACAAAACTGGGTTTATTTTCCAGGCAAACATGCTTTCTCTGAAAAACTAAAAGATAGGACAAATGTTCCTGTCTCTTCTGAAATAATGTTTATCAATCCTCACTAGAAAGAAGCAGCTGGCTTGAGTTAATCTGGTAGGATAACATTGAATTTAAGAAATGTAATGACATTAAAATCTAAAACTTCTTCTAAAACATCTGGGTACAGGGATGAATGCTACAGCTGGGTGTAGAGTTAGGAACACTGCTCCCAAAATGGATCTCATAGTGCTGCATTGTGTGCCAAAGCTCCCCATACTGAGGATACGGAGAAGCCAGCACCCAACAACCAGCTTCTCAATAACCAAAGGCTACAATAAGAGCCAAATCCTGTGTCTGTCAAAGGAAAACATCAAAAATATGGGTTTTGCTGTGATCTGACTCCACCATGAAAACAAGACTTGCAGCTTTACTCCCATCCACATGCCCTCTTGGGCATTTAGGTCAGACAATAGGGGCACATCTTTGAAAAGAAAAGCAAAGGGCACAGCCAAATACACTGTTTTGATAACATCCTAGTGGTTAAAATACCAGCATAAAGAAATAGGAAGCCCAAATCTGAATATCTCCCCAGCATGGATTCAGCCTCAAGGAAGAGCTTATAATACTTATTAGGCCAAAGGCTTTTCTGGGTGACAAACCCTTCACCGCCCTTCCTGGAGACTGACCCCAGTATAGATCTGGAAATGAATCATGGGACCAGAAACAACGTGGCTGAAACATTCAGCTAGAAAAGGGGAGTCTTGAGTTTCAGCCCTCACCTCCCTGAGTGCCATTATCCCAAAGTTGCATAATGTGTGACATGCAAGCAGTACACATTGTGTGTGGCCACAGCGTATTTTGGACTTCTCCAGCCCTAGACAACCAGCTCTCCAGACTGGGCTAGCAAGTTGGCTAATCCCAGAAGTGCCTGTAGGCATGTGCACTAGGAAAGCTGGAGACATTTCTAAGTGTGTTTCTGCGAGAAGACAGAGCATCTTGGGTGTCTAGTTGGATTTCTGCAAGAAGACAGGGCATCTTGGGTGTCTAGTTGGTTTGCGTGGATTTTGTTGTGTTAATTCTGCCTAAATTATAAATGACTATGTTGCAGCCTACTTAAGAGCTGTAAAGACTGGAGTAACGATCTGCTTTGGTGACACACAACCAGACAAAATATCTCCTGGTATAAACTTGCACTTCTTGGTTCAATGAAAAAAAAATCAAAATCCAGTCTCCAAATAACTCAGGGGAATTTCTGGCTGATGTGGCACCATTAGGCATATTAAATGACCGATACAATGAAAGTGATTTGTAGTGGTTCAGACAGATAGGCATCTAGTACATTAGTACCACATCCAGCTTCCAACCTAGGTATGTCTCCAGCCTGCTAACAGGCATCCTTTGTGGATTACTTGCTGTACTTTGAACTTCCAGAGCTGCTTGGTTTTTCTTCACACCAGAGACCTAAGATTAATCTGTGCTCCTTTGGTTTGTGCTGTCCATAAGCAATAAAACTATCTCTCTTGCCTTAACTGACTGACTTTCTCAGTAATCACACACACCTTAGATTATAGGCTTCTGGGTTAGATGCATTACTGTATGAAGAACTGTACAATGAGCACTCTACTGACTTTCTGTTATGCTTAGAAAATAGTCTCACAGAGAAGCCTGGTTCCACCCTTTTCCTTTCATGCCTGTCAGGTGTCCATGCTCACAAAAAAAAAGGTTCATCTGGCCCACATCCTCCAGGAAGCTTTGGGCATGTGTTCATAGCATAGTGGGGCAGAGATCCCCAAGCTAACAAGGACTGAAGCAGGGCTTCATGCATAGCACCATGAAGCCCTATAGACTTTGACTAAAGAGAAGCATAGCTGGACTTGCATGATGCTGAGCCCAAAATAGTCTTTCCTTCTGAAAAAAAAATGGGACAAAGTCAATGAACACAGATGTTGTTCTCTACTAACACAGCTGAACTGCTTATAGACCTACTGCCTCAATGTTCAGTGCAACTGGTGCCAAATATCACCAAGTGTCACTTGAGGTAAATATAACTCTTGTGTTAATAATAATAATTTTTTTATCATCACCCAGTATATTTTCAGATTGTTTTTCAATACATCTGGCCCATAGCAACTGTATGGTAATTGAGTGTTTTCAGTAAAATTATGTAAAATTAATTTTGACACCCTTTCTCTGAAGCGTCTGTTCTTCTGTGTCCTTGGAAAGAAATGTTTTGATACCAGCGATTTTCTTCAGAGAAAATAGCTCCCCAAACTCCTGTTGCTACCTCTCCAGCTGCAATACTGCTGAATGTGTCGCATCCAGGCTCTACCTCGTCCTCTGATTTCTGCTTAACAAGTCCACATTTATTTTCAAAGATTCTTTTCTATGCCTTGCTCTTTCTATTAAGAGAAGGTCAGTTTCTGTTCACTTGAGTAAAAATATGACTGATGCTAATTTTCGGGTGTTAAAACCTAGCATCACCTACTAAGAAATCATCAGGTGTACTCTTTACCTATTAGGAAAAGACTGATATTACATGTACTAAAACTTGACCTGAACGTGTCCCATATTTGATTGTGTTACTTTTGCATGATTGCTGAGAGCCGAATCTTTACAAGTAGATCATATTCATGGATGTGTCATGCCTCACTATGTCATTGTGCCAGACACTCATTAAAGATATTCTCAAAGCTTCCTTCCTAATTTATATTTCTTCTATGAATTGCTTTGATTTGAGAAATCTCTTTTGCAAAAGGAAAGCCATCCATTGTTTGGACTCTAAAAGGAAATGTAGGTGTTTAATTGGTGGATGTGGTTTTCATTATACTTTCCATCTCTACCACAAACCTTCTTCATAAATTGTGACAAGTCTGTTGGCAGCCTGCTGTATCAAACTGGAGGTAGCTGACTTGATAAGCATGTTGCCCAGCTGAAGAAAAACACGAATTCTCTCCAATTTTGCTCAGAATTGCTAATTAGCTTAAAGGCAGTGTCCTGAATTGGCACAGAAAACCACTGTGAGAAAGTCCTAGGGAGATGCGTGTCTATTAATTTGACAGTCTCATAATATCTCAAACATTTTCTGTTTTATTGAAATCATGCTAGCATCTTTGCTCTGAAGACACTCCTTATTTAAACACAAGTGCAATAATTTACAATCCAGTAAAGTCCCCAGCTTCATTTCTATGCAGCCCATATCATGATGGTAAAGAAAGCTCATTTGCCAAAGAAAGTAAATGTTTTCATTTTTAGTCAGTCACCCAGTCTTACAGGGATGAGGTCCTTTTCCTCTCAAATGAATTCAGAGGTGGCTGTATAAGAAGCACTGATCCAGCCAGAGTTGCAACCTTCTGCTGCCGTTTCTCAGTGGGGTTTGCTCCTGCTCCCACTCAGATAAAATAAACCCCAAATCTAGACTTAGCATTTCCTATAGCCAAGTGGTGAGAAGCACTTCCCGCAGGCAGCTTACCTGTGGCCACCCTGTTTTGCACCACATGGAGATACTTTGTGCCAAGCCACTTGGCCTACAGGGCAGAGAACAACCCTTGGCGCATTTTAGTATCTCCACTGTGGTTTGGAGTTCACCACTTCTGAACATCCTCACGGGTGGGAAGTGAATATGCAACCACAGCGAGGGACTATCAGGATCCAGTCTCTCCCCACCTGAGACACTCTGAGCTCCAGCACCATCAGGAAGGTCCTCGTGTATTCACAGTTCTAAAGCTAAAGCTCTCCTACAAAAATAAGTGGTGCAAACTGAGAAGGTACTCAGGACACTGATGCACTGAAGTGGTAAGAGCACTCACCTGATACATACAAAACTTTCCTGCAAAGAAAATGGAGAATATATTTGAACTTATAAAAGTCTGAGGTATAATTTGCCAAAACCGCCTAAGTTCACAGAAAGTGCACCTCTAAGGGAGTGGGGTTATTTATCTTTTCAGGGTGGTATCATGGCTTGCATGAGTACAGGCACATTGAAAAACAATGCTCAAGCTTCAGTCTACTATACAACCCGCTCCCCCTGGACGTGTCCTGGCAAAGCTGACATGAAAAGAGCAAGTCAGCAGCTTTGCTAGGCCTCCCAGGCAAGTCAGTCACGGTAGAAGCCTGACATCCAGAAGACCTGGAAAATGGCCAGCTTGTGCACAGCATGTCCATCCTGTACGTCTGCATTCAGATGCATCAGATTTATTATGTATGTGCAGATCACCTGATTTATTGCCATAGTTTATTACCAGGTGCAGCAAGGCCAGCAGCATGTTCAGAACCCATTGGATTTACTGCACATTCATGGGACATCTGCGAGTGCACACAATCATCTTTTCTCCTGAGAATTCCTAGGAGGAAAAATGGGAAGTATACTCAAACTTCTGGATTCACTTTGGTTCTTCACTTCTCTGCAGGCAGAGACAGACTTCTGGGATAAAGTAAATGCAGCTACTCTTAAGAGTATAGTGTGAAAAACTTGTTTATGCTTTTCAGTACTCGAGAGGGAACTGTGAGCAGATAAGAGTGAACGAGAAGCATTTCAATAGGTCTAAGCTGTTTCTCTAACATACGGCAGATATGTAGAATCATAGAATAGTTAGGGTTGGAAGGGACCATAAAGATCACCTAGTTCCAATCCCCCTGCCATGGGCAGGGACACCTCCCACCAGATCAGGGTGCTCAAGGCCCCATCCAACCTGGCCTTGAACAGCTCCAGGGATGGAGCAGCCACAGCTTCCCTGGGCAACCTGTGTCAGTGTCTCACCACTCTCATGGTGAAGAAATTCTTCCTTAAGTCTAGTCTAAATCTGCCCCTCTCCAGTTTATATCTGTTCCCCCCTGTCCCATCACCACAAGCCTTTATGAATAGTCCCTCTCCAGCTTTCTTCTAGGCTCCTTTCAGGTACTGGAAAGTCATTATAAGATCTCAGAACCTTCTCTTCTCCAGGCTGAACAAGCCCAACTCTCTCAGCCTGTCCTCACAAGGAAGGTGCTCCAGCCCTCGAATCATCTTTGTAGCCCTCCTCTGGACCCGTCCCAATAGTTCCATATCCTTCTTATGTTGAGGATTCTGGAACTGGATGCCACACTCCAGATGAGGTCTCAGAAGAGAGGAATAGAGAGGCAGAATCACCTCCCTCAACCTGCTGGCCACACTTCTTTGGATGCAGCCCAGGATATGTTTGGCCTTCTGGGCTGTAAGCACACATTGCCAGCTCATGTCTAGCTTCTCATCAACCAGCACCCCCGAGTCCTTCTCTGCTGGGCAGCTCTCAATCCTCCACCATGTACTGAAAATGGGGATTGCCCTGACCCAGGTGTAGGAGCTTACACTTGGCTTTGTTGAACCTCATGAACCTCTCACAAGCCCACTTCTCCAGCCAAATATTAACACTTAATGACTTATGATGAATTTAGCTTTAACAGATGACTTTTCTTCCGCCAACCAAATTACAGCATAAGCACCACTGAAATTTTATTAGTTGGTTTTGCATGTGAACATGAGTTGAGGAAAGGAAAACACTTGAGTTACACATTTGTTCAAAAAGTCAAAATTCAGTTTTCTTTAAGGCTTTCAATGAGAGCTATATTTCCAAGTAATTTCTGAAAGTGGGAATTAGGGCATATTTGACTGCTATCCAGGAGCAGGCTCTAAGACCTGCTCTGATCTGAAGCAGCAGTATTGGAGTAGTACATAGCAGTACTGTAATAGGTGTTTTTAATTAGTTACCATTGGTGCCATATGTATTCTGATGAAATGCTGGAATGCCTTGAAGAATACCCAATAGTTATGAGCATTTCTGTATGCTGAGTCCTGAGGAATCTCTCTCCTCGCTCATTGTGGAAGGGCTCCCAGGCAAGAAAGAAGTTACCTGCATCTCTGGGTACAGCCCCAAGAAGTGCTCCCACACTCCAAGACACTTCTTCAGCTACCATCCTTCTTGATCCTGCCCCAGAACAATGCCTTGTGTTTCCACAAGCACCTGGCTTCCCTGTCATTCCTGCAGCTGAACCTGTTACTTTCAACCTGATTCTGCAGCACTTATTTTAGGTAATTCTCTGATTTCCAGTACTGTGTGCATGGAATCTGCATTTCTTTGTGTCAGGTCACCGGGACAGCTCAAGTGCACTCATTGCCTTCGATCTCGTATGACCTCAGGCTTCCAACCATCCTACACCAGGGAACTTGTAGAACATTAATACATTAATATGTTTGGATTATGGTAGCTCTAAACTACAATGTCTAACTGACTGAGGTGTAGATTAAACCTCTGCTGAAATCTTTGGACATTTTTCTTCTGCTTCACACACCTCAGTGTGCACAAGTGGACTTCATAGATGAGAGCAAACTGCATCTGAGATGCTGCAGCAAACAACATTTCCCAGGCAGGATGCTCTGACTGTTAAGCCCCTTTTCTTTACAGCTATTCTTTTGTTCTCACTTTCCTCACCATGAAGGCCCTTCGTGGCCTAGCCTCATCATAATGAAAAGTTATTACCAAAAGTTATTTCAAAAAGGCTAACTCCAGTCTTCTCTTGCCCTGACAATTACAGAAATTCACTCTCCAAATTTTCAGCTAACACCTTCAGGGTATCCCTGTGTTATCACTCATGCTTGGAGGAGTCCTCATAAGCATGCTCAAAATCACTTCATTGTTCTTTTTGAGATTCTTGAAAAGAAAGTGCTGAGTCAGGATGTTTTATCTTCTGGGAAACCTTCATTGTAGTTTAATTTCGAATTATCCATACTTCAGACTTCAGTGCAACTTTCATTACTCAACTATTTCCCTTTCTCTTTTTAACCCATATGATAATTCATTCCTTTTTTTTTTTTTTTTTTTAGCTATAGGTTACTTTGCTATGTGCTAGTGTGTCACAGAACACAGAACTCATTTTTCTAGTTACTTTGACAAACCTGACATCTTGCAGCTGTTACACATCTTGTTTCAATTACATCTCTAGATAAAAAGAATTCTTAAAGCCTGAAGGCTGCAGATGGCTTCCTGATGAGAGGTTAACTCCAGCTTCATATTAAAACCTTTGGGGGGAAGGACCTTTTCTTGAGCTATTCTCTTTAGTCTCCCTCTCTTATGCCCTTCTAATTTTGCTATCTCCCTCACTATAAGTCCCATATCACTCTGGTCATAGAAGAGGAACTGGAACAACAGTGTCCATCCCTGCCTCCTGCCCACCCAGAGGTGCCTGAGGAGAGCAAAGTATCTGTCGCTTCAACCTTGTCTCCACATATCATGCCGGCTGCTTACAGCAGGGCACAGCTGAGCACAAATCAGTGGAGTGACAACTCAGACCACCACTAATCCCTAATAAATTCTGGACCGTCCCATGGCCTTGGGAAGCTCTTAACAACTGGTGATGCTCTCAGCATCTGGCAAACCACTTGTGTCTAATTGGGTACCCTGAGATATTTACACTCTGCTTAATGGTTACAGAAGAGATTGATCACCCTATTCTTGGTATTTATCCAAAAAGAGTATATAAAAACCTTTGATCTTGCTAAGGCAGCAAAACATGTCTAACCATCAGTTATGTAAAGGTGGTTGTTATTAATTTGAATACTGCACAGAGAGGAAAGAACAGAAGTACCATATAATGAGATATATTAAGACTACAAAAGAATTAAGCGAAGCTGTTATGTTATGAATCATGATTTTATTGTTTAGCAGTCAGCTCTTGATGTAATTCAGATAATAATGAATGGGCTAATTCCTTCCACCTTTATTCAGGCAGAACTTCCATTGACTTCAAAGAGAAAGTTGTCCAAGTCAGGACTAGAGATTGCAGCATCTATCCCATTATTTGCAAATGCTTTTCTGAATGTAAGATGTTCCTTTATAATGGGCTATCACCAATAACTGCAGCATTTACATAATATTAATCTCTTACGTAAGTGTCTTTCGTGTTCAGAAAAGGCTTTTTATTCTTACTGCAAACTGCCACGTCAAAAGTTCTCCTGCAAACCCTTACATTTATTGAAGTATAGGAACGTACAGGATTTCCCAGTGTATCATTTTGATCATCTTTTCTTCTGCTTAATATTTTTCATTCTACCATATTTTTTTCCTCAGGAGAATGTGTTATTTATTCATTATTAGCAAAAAGATGATTTATCATTGCAAATATTTTTCTTTATCATAGAAAACCAAGTGCCAAAAATGGGAAACTGTGCTAAGTCTTGTTAAATTTTAACAGACGCCAGAGTATTTGAGGGAACAAATTAATAAATAGTCCTGCATCACTGTCTCTCTCACTCTATAATTCTATTTATAAGTTAATGCCCTATATAATGGTTCAAATTTGTACTTTTAAGTAATTCTTAAATTGCTTAAAACTTAAAAAATGTGCTTAGGCATTATACTTTTCTGTTTTGATCTAGCAAGACTCTTCAGGTTTTTGACAAAACCGGAATTTTTTCTCTTATTATAAAGTATGCACTTCCATCTGGAACTTATTTCAATACTGCGAATCTTAATGCCTCAGAAAAGCACACAGAACAATGGACAGGCTCTACTTGATTGTTTTAAATTGAAATTAATTAATTATGAAACAACTGCAATAGTCTAAATTACTTATTTCCCCTCTCAGTGAAAACGAATTTACAGGCATTTGCAATGCATACAAAAATAAAGAGAGACAAGAAAGTGTGTAAGAAGGGAAGTCATGTAGAATTGTCTATGATCTGTATTTCAAGAAAGTAAATAATTAATAGCTCCAAGCAAGCATATTAGAGATTGTTCTTTCTGTTATACAGTCACATTGAGCAGTAAAATAATGCTTTAAATCTGAACAACAAATACAGTACAGAACTCAGTCGAGTTTACCTTTCCAGATAATAATTTTTTCAACTGAAAACAATGATTTTTTTCACATTACAACCAGACTGTGACTTGAAAGAAGCTTCTCAGTCATTTAGTCAAGACAGATGAGCAAAGAGCATTAGGAAACCTACCAAGGCACCAAAAGATCTACAGTCAAGGCCATTAAAGAATAGCTAATCTGCTCTAATTCTAATTCTCCACTAATGGGTTTCCTTAAATGTGCTTTACATCAGCTGTAATTAGTTCAAGATATTGATACGTACATATTTCTAGGAACAACAGAAAAAAAGCTTGCCTTTCTACTGCATCGCATGTAATCATGTTTGTGTGGCCATACACCCAAGCTAGTGAGTTCTTGTGTAATGTGAAGCCTTGAAGAATGTCATAAGGAGATACTTTGCTTGGATCTACAAAAGCCAGTGCAGATCCTAAAACAACAACATTCATCTGCGCTTTCCTTTTTTGGGGTTATCTCAAGGCCATTTTACCTCAGATGTTGCAGAACCAACTGTACTGAATGGCCAGGGATAAGCTAAGCCACATATATTGGGAAAATGTACATTTTTTTTCCTACCAGTGCTTATGGGTTTGGCACAGATTTTAATTGTCATTGACAAAAACCTCAAACCCAAAACCCTTGTCACATTTATGACAGAGCATGACTGGATTTTGAAGGTATTTATTCCATCTTAGAAAAAGGTCCATTTATCTGAAAGTGCAGCAGTCTGACTCAATAACCTCAGAGAAATGCATGGTCCTGTGGCCTTTTTGAACCTATCTACATGGTGAAAGGGGTATAGATCCACAACCTATCCGCAAACAGGGTGGTATACCCAACCACGCAAGGCAACCTGGTGATACTAATTCAGATAAGTTGGGATCATGGTGGTTTTCTTGCAGGAAGCCTGAGTAAATGGACTAGCACACAATCATCTTTTGTACTAAGAAATTCCTGACAGTCTTCAGGCCTGACTACAAACAAAGCACATTGTAACATTAATTTACTCTTTAAAGTGGCGACATTTAGTTAACTCAAGGTCATCATCCTACAGAAAAATGTTACACTGGCCTTGCCAAACACAAATGAAGAAATGCACATTTAGCTTTTATTCCTACTTTGTTCTTTAAAAACAGTTGATGACATGACAGGTTTCCTCCCTGACTACTTCAGAAACAAAAATGTAAAAAAGTGTCCGTCAATATAATTATCTTCTCAAGAGTATTTCTGTCAACAAACACTGTTCATTTTTTTTTTTTTTCTGGACTAAGGTTCAACCACCGACTGCACTTGCTGTTCTAAGCCAAAGGAGCACAAAAACATTTAAATCAGGTCATTCCCTCAAAAAATCGACAGACCTGAGAGATGAACCTTCCTGGTCAATTAGAAGTGGTCAATGACAGAAAGAATCAGCTTTCTCTTAGTGCATTGCTAGGAGGTAGACATCGCTTTGCAATGTCAGAACAAAAACTAAACCCCCACAGAGGAAGACTAGGATATCTACCAGAACCAGTACATCAGAACAGGCTCTGCAAAACCATCACAGTGACCAAAGCAAACAAAGCAAGGAGAGAGATGGTAGAAAAAACCACTGCTGGGATGGCTTCGGAAACTGAATTCTGTGAGTGCATATTTCATCAATGCTTTTTCCTCCTGATCCATCTGCCTGTTGTATTTGCATTTTTCATACCACCACACGTCATCATAATACCCTGGCAGCTGGACTGCACCATCACAGCAACGCATGGACCAGGAAGGCCACCAGTTTTCCTCTAATGGATTTCAAAAGTGATATATGCAATAAGAAGTGATCACAGCTCAAAGCAATCAAAACATACCAGTGTAAGAAGATACCATCTTATCCTCTATTTGTCCACTCCTGTCATTCAGTCAAAGCAGGCTGAGCCACAAAGGACTCTTTCTTTGGTCTGAAACATGTGAAAACAACCACACAGAAAGACTGGGTTACATTAAGATGTTGTGCGGCTTTGTCAGATCCAACGCTTTTGCTTTTAGTTTTAAGTACTTACAGTTGCGGATGATGTTTGTTGAGAAACAGCGCATAGCAACAAAAAGCTTCTTAGCAAAGATTTCTGTCCCTTCTGCATGATTTTAAGTATTTCCTGACTGCTGAGACCACCACTGCTGCATTGGAACTAATTTATTTTTTGAAAAATACATAAAGGATCCCTGAGGATAAATTTAAATTGCATTCCTACTGTCATATTTCCCAAGATACACCCATATCCAGGTCCTTGGTACATGCATGCAGGTTAACATCTTCCTAAGAGGATAAAACACAGTCAACTTAAGTTACTAACACATACTTTTTATTAGCTGGAGGTATTGGCAAAGCTGAGATAACAAGCTCTAAGAGAGGAAAACAAGTAGCTATATTATGCATTCCCACATTTGAAAAGACATAGAAAACTCTTAGCACAGAATATTAATAACTGCCATCATGTTCATTTAACTGTTGCTACAGTTCATTCACTCTTTCTCCTAAATATAAATTCATAGTTACCATAAATAATTCATAAATTATATAGATTGCTACCTGAGTATTAAACTGTAAGTGTCCATTTCAGCTCTCCTGGGGCCTTAGGCAGCACCAGCAAGTGTAACTGGTGTCTCAGAATTTATTTTAAGAGACAGAAGACCAGTGAGTGGTCCCACTGTTAATGATGCAAACACAGTGGGTTTGGGACAAGTGGGGACCAGTGGAGTGCCTGGGAGCAGCCAGTCAGCGACTCCAGCCTCTGGCAGCAGCACTGAAATGGTAATTCCCCAGCAGGGCACAGCTTACGAAGAGATAGTTTTGTTCAAAACCAAGGAAGCCTGGTAACAGTTTTCTCTTTTCCTGCTTTCAGTGTTTCACAAAGAACTTGTGGGTTTCCACTGGAATTAGCCTTACAGTTAACTAGCCCATATACAAAGAATTTTTACCTGATTTTCCAAGAAAATACTGTGGTTTTGAAATCTCATCTTGTGAGGATGTTACTTCAAAGTTACAACTTGATCAGTCTGTTAGATGAGACACTATCTGACACAAAACATAACTGTGCTTTCTAGCTGTACATATCAGTTTTTCTTCATTTCTATTGATTTGACTTCATTACTGCTATTGTTAATAAAGTTATAATCAGAGTTTAAGGTTTCTCTGAACATATGCTGTGAATAATTGCTGTCACTTCTTTTATCCATGCTTTGTTGTTTCCTAGTCATAAACACGATGCAAATGGATTAATTTACTATATGAAATTAAAAAAAACCTCTCGATTAAACAGTTGCTTTCTCTAATGAGAGCGTTGTGGCGTTGACTATGATGTTATTCTTAATATATGGATGACAAGATGTTCCCATAGCCAATATTATTTTCGATATAGGCTTATTGGTCTGTATTTCTCTTCCACTAGTTTTAAGAGACCTGGTAATTTTCTCAAAATATTCACATTGAACAGGAAATGCTACTTGTACCTCACACCCTTTTCCAAACCCTGCTCCAATAACCTAGCCAAGTTTCTGCCTTGACTTCTGATGGAAAACATTCCCAGTGGAGCACAAATCTGCAAGTCTGCATGTTAGGAGGAAAACCCAAAGGGGCTGTTCTTCTCCTGCATCTCACAATTGGGCGTGGGTGTTCAAATAGTCCTCAAGGGAGAGATGAAAGCATATTTATTGTCCTACAGGTGTATCAAAATTTCGTTTATCAGACAAAAACTAAACAGAAGTTTAAAAAAATAATTATTCTTAAAAAAAATAAAGTACTGCAAATCACAGAGGATGGACCAGATCCTCATTTGATATAAATTCTGCAAAGCTTCTGCACTCAGTGGAGACTGAAACCAAACGAGGAGGATGTGGTATGGTACATCAGCAAATTAGCAATCACATGGCATGGCACATACAGTTTTAAAATATTGTTATTATTAAACTGATGTTTATGAGGTATAAGGACCACGGAAAGCTTGCTTTTATTATTTATGTTTAGCACATACAATTTGTTCACCGCTGTAAGAAAAAAACCTCAAGCAATTAAAGTAATTCCCAATCCAAAGGGCTTCCAACCTAAAAACAGGTATCAGGAACAGAGAACATGCTGTGAAAGCGGGAGAAGGGAATAGTTCATAGTTATTACTTATGATATTGTTTGCTTGCAACTTATAATCATCACAGAAAGAGCAATTTTTAGATGGGATCTCAATGAGGGGAAGGCAGTAACTGTGAGTTGACACTGGGAGGAAGGCAAAATGGGAAACACCACAAAGACAGAAATAAGAAGGAGAGAAATAGGATTTCAAGTATTACTGGTAGAAAGAGACCAAGAGCTAAAAGGAAAGAAAAAAGGGACAATAAGATATAGGCTGTAAAGGAGACAGGAGGAAAAACAAGACAGTGACGTAATTTTTTTTTGTGAGAGGGAGGTATTATTGCTGTGTGTTGTCTGTAAAAAGGGGAAGCTGGTCCAGTCTCCTACCCAACTGAGAGAATGGCTGCAGTTAGCCCTTTCTTCCCAAAGTAGTTGCTTACTGTTCTCTGAAAATAAACACCTTGATACTCTACTATGACTGAAGAAGCATTTGTAGAATTAGCTTTCTAAACTGTCTCCAGTAAACACTGCACAACATAAGGAAAAAATCTTGACTTACACAAACTGAAAATGTAGTGACCAAAAGCTAGACAACCTGGGATCAAGAAGATACAAAAGGTTCATTTATAAGACTGCTGGATGTCTGGCCACTTTTTGTTAATAGCAACTTCCAAACAAAACTCTCATTGACTTCAAATGGAGCAGGAACAGACCCAAAGATAGCAAATGAACTGGTAATTCAATACATCGTCTGTAAAACACACTGGGCCACCTTACACTGTGGCATTTGATATGGATCTCAACTTGGAAGCTATACAGCTGTACATTTTTTACAGGACTATCCAACCCCTGCAAAACTGATGCTAACTCAAAATATCCAGAAGTATCAGATAAGTACCAAATAAACCAATTACACACTTGGTTACTTTTACCTAAACAAACACCAGGGGGGTTGTGGCTAACAATAATCTTGCACTCAAAATTATTTTCTTGTTTGGTACAAAACAGTAAGTGCTTTAATAAATCTGCTAATTGTTTTTGATGGATGGGGAAAACAGTCTATGCATGTATGTTACATAAGCATGTGAGCAGAGCTGTTACTAAGTGGTCTTCACCAGGGCTATCATTGTGCTTAAACCCAAGCAAAGACTTAAGGACCTGGCTGACTTTTTATCTAATTTGTTAAATAATCTAAATAACAACACAAATGCCTATAATGCAGAACTAGTCTCAGGATTCCAGTTAAGTCCTCTGCTCTGCTCATTCCCTGTTTTCCATCATGCATACGATGTTTTCTTCTGTAAAAGAGGCAAATAAACCACTTCTAATGGAGATTTTCCATCTCTTTTTGTCTACTGTAAACAAATACAAAGCTATAAGACACTTTAGAATCTACATCCTCTAGTCTTGACAAGTAAAACTGCACATACAGCATACCTAAAAATGCACGGAGAAGATAAAAATGAGATGGTGCTGCGGTTCGAAGTCGTTGCTGTTACTTGTTTGGGATAACTGTGGTAGTTACAACACCTTGAGTTAAGTTGGGCTGCTCATCCCAAAATCTTCAGAGGAAGCTTACCAAATAGGCACGAGTCTTGTTTATGCCACAGGTTGGTATGTTTTCTTAAAATTTCTATTTGAATTTGTACTCATCTTTCACTATTTGAATTATAGTAGTTTTCTGGGAAGCAGAAGTGTTATTGGCATCAATACAACCTGGAAGAACTACTGTTTAGTAGAAAACAGCTTACAAAATTCCCCCACTGCTGTTTACCAGTTAAATACTGTATTTAAATTACTCTTAAATACAGCCATGAAATGATATATTATTAGATTTTGTATGCTACAGCAAAGACATAGCATGTATTAATTGGAGAGCAAATTCATTAATAGTATAAAAGAAACAATCAATGAGAATTGATTAGCATGCCACTGTTCATCTGGAAACCCCTTTTGATTTTCCAAGAACATACCAAATAAAAAAAGAAGCACTTTAGAACAGCACATTAATATTTAATTACCTCACTTTTAAGAAAAACGGTCACCAAATACTGCAAAAAGCAGATTTTCAGTCATAAATTAAGTGCGCAAATTGCCATTATGACTACATTCAAAAGAATAAAGGACAATATTCATTCTCACTGCAGAGAAAATTAAGTCTCTTAAGTGTTGCTCTTTGCCATGAAGTACTTCCTATCTATGTGGTATATTTTATTTCTCTTCTTGGCAACAACTGCACTCCTTTGAAGGCAGCCTGGCAAAGCTTTGGAGCTTAAAATGAACATAACAGCCTTGGTTTTGTCCGTTCAGTACCTTATCCAAACCAGGTTTCTTGAGAATCTCCATAACCTTCCCATCACTAAGCAGCAAACAAGCAGGACAGCAGGAGGGTAGCACGACACGTGCACCCTGCCCTGCGATGGGGACCGACACAGGGCCCTTCACCACAGCCACTGCAGCACCGAGGCACTGCCAGCCTTCACAATAGGCTTTGGAAGCTTTCACTAAGGGAAAGTAAGTTTTTATTTAATACTACTTGTACTACTTTTCAAAGTTACTATTCCGAAGAATTTGCCAAAGCAGCTGCTTCATGATAAACTTCCAGCCCGTGATCTCAAATACTCCAAGCCAAAGCTGGTCGGCAAAACTTGGTGCCGAAAAAGGACGCAAACACGCAGCAGCAAACACCTGCAAACTCCTTGCTCCCCCAATAAGCTCCGCTTAAAGTAGGTGCGAGCCCCTTATTGGGCACTGCTCTGAACATTTGCGGGTTCAACCCCTAAACAGGGAGTGAGAATTTATCATCGAATGCAAGCCTGCCACTGCATAATGGCTTTTAATATGCTTTGAACCCCCTCTGTTGAACCTCTCTTCTGAACTGCAGCAACTATAGAAGAAAACAAATAAACAAGATCGATGGAACACAAATACAAACATTTTCAAGCAGATAATTTAGCTGGAAAATGGTAGATGTCTTTTCTCTCCTGTACAGGAGCTTTATGGCAACCACAGCCATTTGAAAGTGGCTCCACAATAGTCAAAAAGCATGCTAAAAATTATGTAAAAAGGAGCAAATACGAGACACAGTCTAAAGCCCTAGCTTTACAGAATTACATAGTTAGCTTTACAAATTCAATATTAATTCCAATAGCCAGTTTGCAGACCAGACTAACAGACAGCATGCTTTGGCTGGAAATAAAGAAAATTCCCCCCAAAGTTTGTCTTTGTTCAAGGAGAAAGGGAAAAGCTTTCAAATGCATGAAAGCACCATTTCTTCTGCTCTTGTTTAATAGAAAAACCATGTTAATTGTAAAACCGTGCATATGGGCTGAAAACTTAAAATCGGGCCAGAGATAAACGTTACGGTTTGGATACAAACTGAATATCGGTATTTATCATTGAAACGAGGACATAACCTTAACTCGTGTCACAGGCAGAAACGCTGTAATTAAAAACTTTTATGGGGTAGTAACTAATTTCGTGTTACAGGCGCTCTTTAAAGTTCCCATAGCAATATAAAAGTTTTATTAGGCTGGGTGTTATCAGTGCAGGCATTTATCAGCCCTGGCGGTTCCGCAGCAGCGCAAGCCGCTCCCATCATCCCGAGGTCCTTTGGCACGGGAGCCGCTCGGCTAATGGGACCGGCTGGTCCAGCTTATTTTGTGACACCTGCCACCGGCGAGATAAGCCGGCGACGCCGAACGCGCACCCTACTGACAGAAGATATAGATCGCCTAACGCGTTAAAAGGCACCTCGATAAGGGATTTCAAGCAAAAAATAAAATAAAAAAAAATAATAATAATAAAAAAAAAAAAGTAATCCTAGGGACGCGCCGGGATGCTCTGCGCCTCCCGCAGCCAAACTCCGGGACTTGGCAGCGGCTCCGGGAGGGCGATGCGGGACGGGAGAGAGGGAGGGAAAGAAGCTCTTTTCCCACCTCCAGCTGCTAATGACATTTCTAGAAATTGTTATCCCTTCCTCCCTGGCAGCCCCGCAGCCGCCGCAGGGACCGGGGGTGCAGGGAGGGGGTCATGGGCATGGGGTGGGGGGAAAGGGGCAGGAGAGAGCAGAGGTGAGGGTGTTCGGAGGTAATAAAGGCGCCCGGGGGAGGGGGTGAGCGTGGGGATTGATAGGGGAGTGCGGGAGGGATGGAGCTCTGGGTGCTCGTGGAGGGGGCGCCCAGGGGGTTATTGCAGGAGATCCCTCCCCCACACACAGACAAACAGCACATCCACCTCCCGGCAGCGTGGAAGGGGGGACCCCATCCTCTACCCCTCCCGGGCCAGCAAGCGGTCAGGGAGACACCTCCCGGGATGCTGCACCCTCCCTGGCTAACGGACCCGCACCCCCCGAGCCACCGCACACCCCATCCTCCCCCCTTATCGCACACGCACATCACTGCACCCCCGATTCACTGTACACCCCAGGAAAGCGCACACCCACCCCGAATTATTCCACACGCACAACCCACCCCCCGCCCCCCCCAAGCGACTGCACCCCGCTCAGCGAATGCTCCCCGCGAAGACCCTGACCCCCTCCCCGCCTCGGGCGCGGGGAGGGGGCAGGGGAGGTAGGGCAGGGGTCCCACTCACCACAGAGAGTCCAGGTCCCACTCCTGGAGGAGGGCTAAGTCGAAGCCGTCCATGCCGAGCGCTGTCAGCGTGCGGGGCGCATCTCCAACTGCGCCCGCGGCCCCGCTCCGCACACGCGCAGGTGGGGAAGGATTTCCCGCTCCGTCACCACCTTCCCCGAAAATAAAAGCAGCACGACTCACCCCCCACCGCAAAAAAAAAAAAAATTAAAAAAAAAAAAAATAAAAACCGCAGCCACCAACCCAAGCCCTTATGCCACCGCTCGTTTGCAAGCGGCGCGGCTCGGCTGGGCTCAGCTCGCCCGCTCCCGCCCCGCTCCTCCTCCCTCCCTCCCCTCCTGCGAGCCAGGAGCGCGCAACGCCCGCCCCGCGCAGCGCTGCGCCCGCGCAACCCCCGCCCCGCGCAGCGCCCGGGGGCCGGGGGGGACCCTGCGCCCGGGGAGGAGCGCCTGGCCAAGGCTGGGGATGGGCTGGGGGAGGGGGTCCTTCCCTCCCCTCCTTTACTCCTCCACGCGTTGTCCCTGCCTCGTGGGACACCGGCTGGCCAGCAGCTCACGCCAGCGGGGAGAGGAGAAACTGGGACAGGTTTATTGGGGGACAGGAGGTGGCCCCAGTCCCACAGCGCTGGAAGATAGTAATCCAGGGTGCCACGCTGAGCCCTGTCTGTCTGGGGGGTCAGCAGCTTCTTAGAGGCTCAGAAACAGGCTCTGGGGTTGAGTTCATGCTTTTTTTTTTTTTTTTTTTTTTTTTTTCACCAATTACTCCTTAGGTGCATAATCATAGAATCATAGAATCATAGAATCACCAGGTTGGAAAAGACCCACCAGCTCATGGAGTCCAACCATTCCTATCAAATAATAAGCGACACCTGAGCACATCACAGCTCCTGCAGGCTCTGGCTAAGTACAGGTCTACCTAGGTTAAAGGTCCCTGGATTGGATGAAGCCTTTAAAAATGAGTGTTCTCTAGGTAACTCTCTTGCCACCCCTAGAGAGTGAGATGCCTTGCACGGTCCAGCCTTCTTGAAGCACCGGCTGTGATATCTGACTGGCCAGGGGAGGCAGGCTCTCCTGATCTGTAGTTGCTGAATCACATTATGAGAGGTTAACACACATTAAATACTTTCCAGAATATTGGGGTTTTCAGCTAAGCAGGGAGTAGCTGCCAGAGAAGTGCCTTGTCTTCGCAGACGGGGAAAAGGAACGTGCAAAATCCGTGATTAAGAGAAGCGGCTATTCATGTGGTAGTGCCAATGTGAACGTCAGCAGGGTGATGCCGCACTGGGAGATCCCTGCTCTTGGGGGGCCAACCCAACCTGGCTTGCAGCTGCCTAGAGGTGCCCCGGTGTGAGTGTAGCCCTGGCAGCCCAGAGCATCACACGGGCTCAAGTATTTATGCAGGTTTCTGGACTAGTGTCGTGACCGTGTGTTATTTATTCCTGAGTCAGTTCTGTTTATTTTAGGGTAGGTAACCCTGCACGAGCAGCTTTGGCTGCTGCGTAGGTGTACTCCGAGGGAAAGATTTGAAAACCTGGACGTTTGTAGGTAGCTTTTGGCAAGTCATCTGAAAATCCTGAGCTGCTTCAATTCCTCTGCACAGCCAAGGTGGTGCTGCCTCCTGCTGCCAGAAGTCCCCCGACCAACCTTGTAGATGTGGCACATCTTCAGTCTGGAGGGACCCACGGGAGCTGGCTCCCTCCGCGTCTGTCTCTTCACCTTCCCCAGTGGGAGGGAGAAGGACTTGTCCTGGATCAGGAGGACTTGCAGCAACCCCAGTCTAACCAGAGCAAAAGAAAATCAGAAAAAAAAATCAGACCGGTTCAGATGCCAGGCTTGGTCCACTATACTGGACACACAAACCCATCTGAAAATAGTCTTTTCTGTGAGCTGGGATAAAGCTCAGAGTGACTGAAGGTTGAGCCTGCAAAGCAAATAACATTCTCAACAAATATAGTACTTATATATGAAGGGAAGCATGTTTACACTGACCTTTTTAAGCCATAGCCTGTGCTGTCTCATTCTTCCTAGTTTAACCAGAGATTTTGCAGCCCACATTGCAATATGACTCTGATTCTTTCCCCTAGTCCCAGCTTACACAATGATTTGCAGAAGTGCTTAAATCACCCTCAAAATGGTATATACGACATGGGAGGCTCAAACCGTCTTCATGGACTAAATCACTAGAGGCAGACCCCGTTTACACCAGCGCCAGAGCTGACCATAGGTCATTCTGTAAAGCACGAGGTGGACTGCAATACTTACAAGTGGCAGCTCACAAACGCATGGAAACTTGGAAGTGAAATTACGTAGGCTGAATTCATCATCCAAACAGATCAATAGAAAAGTAAACAAATAGCACGAACAGCACTGACTGAATTAAATTTCAAACAGTAATACATAATAATAGCAACATAGGCAGTATGTTTTATATTTTTAATATGTTTTAACATGCGAGATTTTATATTTCTTTTTGCATTTCTTGCATGTATATTATTGTGGTGTTCTTTTCTTTTCCCATCATGGCCATGATTCTCTTCTCATGCGGAGCAGAGAACATCAAGACTAATTGCATTGAAATTAATGTCAATTGAAAAAAAATCTCAACTGTTTTGGCTAGCTGCCAAGTGCTGGAAGCTTCATCTTTTCTCCTCTGGCTTTGATGGCATTTTTAAAACTCCTTGTACGAGAGATCTCACCTATAGGTTGCCCTCCCACTGCTGATTTTGTTTCTTCTGTGATGTGCCTGGACAGGAAGGTTTGTGGCTTTGCTGTGTTCCTCTGCTAACTCCTTGGCCTAACACAGTGGCCAGTCCCTGTGGCCAGAGCATACTCTCTGTTCCACAGTCTCACTTGCTCAAATATTTTCTACTTGCCAGCCATCAGACAGTAACCTCGCCTGCTGCTTCCTTACTTGAAAATGTCCCATCTCTCACCAAACGTGGTATGATGGTAACAGTAGCGCACAGTAAACCAATGCAGACTGTGTAAAAGGAGTTGCTGGCCCATGCCTGAAGAATCATCTTCCACGCTGCCTGTTTCAACCTCTGACTTCCCTGCAGCCATTTCCTTCATGGACATCCCTTGCTGTGTGACTTGTCGATATATTTTCAGCTCCTGTAGAGACTGAAGCCTGCCACTTCAGGAAAGTATGGCACTAGATAAATAAAAATATGATGTGTGCTATCTAATCCTCCTCATTGTAAAAATATTTTTAATGATTCATGTGGACACTACTTGCCCCCCTCATAGTGCTTTTTCCTCTGTTAACAACTCTTCATCAAGAATAAGTGAGCAACTGTGCCCAGTCACGCAGACTTTCTAAGAAGAGCTGAAGGGCTATTTGAGTTACAATATGTAACTCAAATCCATTACATAAAGAATGCATGTAACAAGAAGGCTTAACATCATCTTAAAAGTTGACATTTCCCACTTGTCAGACTCTCTGTCTTGAGTGTGGCATAGCAACTGCCTGAGGAAGAGTAAAGATAATTTTAATGCAACATAAAATAAGGGGGAGGTGAGAAATACTACATTCTTAGTCAACATCCTCTGAAAAATATCACCATAGTATTTTTTTGTTCTAACCTATCTTTAAAACATGTACCAATTGAGAAATGTGTTCTCAGCTAATTCATAAGACCTTAGCTGAATGCTTTCAAAGAACAGGAGAGGAGTTCTGGAGGTGACCACGAGTAGTTAGTTCCTTAGCATCAATACAATGAGTCTCAATGTTGTGGTTTTTATACACCTTACCTCATTTTTAACACATGAAGGCAGAGGTGATGGGACATGGTCAGACCTTTCTTTTGTGCGTGGATTTCAGCAGTTGTAGGGGCAGAGGCACAGCTGTACACACACAGCATGATCCAGGATGAGTCAGCCTGCATTGCACCTTCCAGTTTTCAGGACAAAGTGGGGGCTGTTAGATCACTTCTCACCAGTAAATCCATGCCTGGTCTGGTCAAAACAATCTAATCCATCAGCAATTCCTTTGGAAGGCAGGTTACTACATTGCTTGAGGGTAGGTCCACAAAGAACAATCACACTTGTTTCCATGTGCAGTGCACTTCCCGCACTCATTGCAGCCCCCACCCACACAAGGCAGCTCCAACAGCTGCTCTGAACTTCTGTACAGGCTGTAGCAGGACATACAGGGTTCCTCAGTGAGTGTTTACGTAAAGCCCAGGCACCAATTCCTTCCAAAGATGAAAAAGCCAGGAATTGTTATTCAATCTTCCTTTAGCAACACATCACCATGCTGCACACTACCTGCTTCAGATGGGCACTGGCTCCACAGAGGGAAGGGATCCTTAATTAGAGTGAATGTTGCAGAATCGGTCCCTCAGTGCTTTAGGATGTGTTTTGTTTGTCCAGGTGACACTGCAGTAGGCTATTGAATATACTTTATAACAGGTTTCCTATTTAAATTAAAAATAGTGTTCCACTTTAATTAGATACTCATAGGCTTAAGTATAAATGAGCTTTAAATGTAGTACTTTTCCTAACCTCAAAGAGTTTGTAGCAAGGACAACCCACTAGACAATCTAATCTAGCCATCTGTGTATCACAGCCTATGCAGTTTCACTGTTTTTCTTGTATTCAGCTCAGTAACTTGCAGTTTGAACAGCTGAACAGTCCATAGTTTAGTACTCTTTAATATAAAAAATGTATATTCATAAATAAGTTTACTCCCTGAGTAGCTTTACTTTCCCCAATCTATGGATCTATGGATCTTCAACCCAATATCTCATTAAGTAACTGCCGAGTTCTAGCACAATGGCAATTGTTGCTTCAGCAGAGAGTGAAATGAGCTCTGAGTTGGGTTTCCCTATCCATTTGAACTTACGATATGCTTTGAAATTCCTTGGGATGAAGGTTGTGTTTATGTCTGATCACTAACATATGCCTAACCTTAACTTGGACTCAGCATGTGTAAGCATTCCTTGATTCCATGCTATAATATATACCCCTTTATGGCACTATTATATGCTATATTCATTAAGTGGTTCTTTTCAAGTCACTACAGAAGATGCCAAAAATATTGTGAATGATTGCTCTTCTCCAAATATCATCACAATCTATTTATACACTGTCGTTTCTGAGATTTGATAAGACCAGAGCATAATACGGTATGGGTACAAATGCTGTCAAAGAGAAGCTAACACAACATATTTCATCGCCCTCCCACTTAACGTGCATAATACACAAATGGTTGCAAACTATCCCTCTTTTAAAGAAGCAAAATATATGGATTTAATTTTTAATGGTTTAGCTTGGTAATTAATCCAAATTATTACTTAACAATAGCTAAAACAGAAAGCTATAGTGGATTCTCTAGAAAATGAAAATATTTATTATTTTAATAAGTTGCATGGCTGGAAGTCTAAGTCAAGTCTTAGTCTACTTAGGCTACACATATTTTTCTTGATTCGCACATAGGACTCTCTCAGAAGCAGGTGGATGGCTGTGTCCTCGAATGAAGAAATATAAATCACTGCTTCTGAGTATTGATGACAACATCTATCATGTCAGCTTCAGAATTGATCCATCTTAAATTATGAGCCAGGACTGAAGGTATTACGCCAATTAGAGGAACACAGATTTTTTTTTTTCTCTCGTTGTTCTCTTCCTGTAGTTTTTGCCCCACACAAAAGGCTTTCAGACCTATTTATATTATGAAAGTCCTTTTGTCGCCTGAGACACAAAGAAAGGTTTAAAATAGAAAATGTAATTGCTGAACAGAAGTGCTATGAGGGCCATTTCAGGCTCAGGGGAGGGGAAGGTCAAGTTTTTAACCTGGAAACAAAAGGATTGAACCCAGAGCTGCGAGTGGGCTCTCCCTGGGGTCCGGGTTGAACAAAGCCCTTTTGCTGGACAGTGGCTTTCTTGGCGATGAGGAGGGCACGACCTGCAGTGTTGGTGATCCGCACGGCAGGTACATGCTGTCCTCCAGAGCTAGTGCCCGGTGAGGAGTCTACAGGTCAGGGTCAGGCAAGGGAGATGGGGGGGCAGCCCAGAGAGTGTCCCTGGTGACATCTCCCCATCGCCCACGCCTGCTGGTCAGCCCTCGACAGATGTCAGGGGCCATCTCGCAAAGCAGACAAGAGATCAGTGGGCAGATACCCATAGCTGGCGACTACTACCAGTGACACATGATACCCCTCGCACCCAAAGGAGAAAGGTTTTTAACCTCTCCTTCATATTTCCTCCACAGAATTTGTTAGCAGTGTCAGATTTGGTTAAGCAATCACTGCGTATTTCTTTTTATCTTATGTTCCTGCCTTTAATAAATTGCATAATTATAATTCTTGGTGACTGTGCTGGTTTTAACGTTGCATCCTTTCAGAGCATTACTTGGAGCAGCAGCTCCCTGAAGAAAACCTCCGCGTGACCGAGGTTGCTGCCTGGCTGCTTTCCCCGAGCAGGCAGTGGCAAAGCGGAGACAAAGGCAGCGGTGCACAGCTCAATCCCTGCCTGCCACAGACCTTAAGGAAATTTCAAAGGATATTTTTTAAAGAGGTTAAATATATTTAAAATTTATGAGTGTGCACCCATGCAAATTGGAAAAGGAAATTAAACTATATCTGCAGAAAAAGGAAAAATAAATCTACTTACATGTGATGTAATTTAGAAAGTCAACTGCACCTTTGATTGATGTCTGGACGAAAGGATAAGGTAATGCTGAGGAAGGCTTAGTATCTGGGCTTAAAAAGCCACATGGGGCCATAGGAAAAAAAGGTTTGCAATATACTTGTATACTCATTATGAAGAGTTTCCAGTAGCATGAAAACTATATCTAGCTGGCATTTGGCTAAGAGAGAAAGATACACAAACAGAGAGAGCATGTACAGCTTCTTCAGCCTTAGCAGCGTTTTCTGTACAACTAGATAAGTGTTCCACGTAACTAATTTGAAAACCTACACATTGATACTTTTCCCTAAGTCTGGTTGGTCTTTGTGTCTCTTTACCTCCTCTACTGTGCAAAATAAACTGCTAGTCAAAATAACTGGGATGAGAACGAGGGGGGGAAATGATGGGAGAGAGATGTAAAGCAGAAAGAAACCATTTGTGTGAATATTTCGGGAAGACACAAAGCACCAGCCAACTTACAGAAAGCAACAAGAGCAGTGCACAATATTTTTCTTTGAATTAAAGGTGGAAGTTGTCAGTGTTTCAAGCCCAGCATAGCACAGAGTGTTACAATCCGTATGCCACATTAAAAGAGCCAGTGATCTCAGCTCAGTTCCTCGTGAGGAGGTACACACTGAGAAATGCCAAACAATTGGATCCCTAGGTAATAATTTTATCGGAAAGGCCAAGAAGGGAATGGCCATGGAATTAATATTGCTGCACTGTGCTGTTCTGATTCTGAGGGTGAGAGAGGACTTTGCTTTATAATGCTGACACTGCAAATCCCTTAATGAGCACTAAATTCACTTAACAAAATCCTAACTCCCTCAGATTTCTGATGTAGCTTAGCGTGTTGGCTTTACTTTCGAGTTTTCTGTGTTGCACCCATCTGTGCCATCAACCTGAGCATCCATAAAGCCAGTATTCCTTTTTATTCACTCTACCTGTTTATTCCTTAGTATATTTACCCTGTTATTAAGAGCTTCCAGTTGGTTAAGACTTGTTCAACTATAAGCTCAACAGGAAGCATTTTCCTTTATACTGTAATAACTCTGTATTGTTGCCTAGAGGGTGACAGAAAGTAACGTAAGATTCATAAAAATATAACTGTCTGAGCCAAGTAGATTGAATTATGGTAAGCATTAACCAAAGCGTATTTCTCTGTCCTATAGGGTGAAATCAGAACATCTTAATGTTTTCTTTCTTGGGTCACATAATTCTGCAAAAGAACACCAAGAGAAATGCCAGACTGGTTCTGCTTGATTGTTACATTATGTACCAGGTTTACAAGTAAAATTACTTTATTTCATTACGTGTCATTTTACATTTTGCCTGCACATCACCCCTCCGAGACCATTTGGTTTGAGACACTTTTTTTCAAGCTATGAGCAACTGGAATTTTAAACTCATTTAAACTGTAATTCACAATGCTCCTAGTAGCTCCTTTTCAAGTTTAAACATTAAATGAGTACATCTTTAGAAAAAGAAAAATACATGTCTTATTGTGGCTCATTTTTTATCCAATAATATTAAAAAAACCCACAAACCTCCAAAAGGCATAATGCTGGGGAAATTTCAACCCTGTTGGAATCGACATGGTGGTTTCTAAACACAACTTACTTTGGTTTGGTTTCTTTCTGTTAGATGAGGGAAGTATAGTCTTTCTTTTCTGGGCCAAGGAGGGTGAATAGCTCATACATCTTTTATTCTCCAGCAGCAAGGAGGTGCCTGACCTTCAGGACACCACGCTACTTGCTCCCCAAAAAAAGGTGGGTAAGCATTTTGATTCTGATATCCCGTAAAGCTGTATGTTCTGTGTCAGCAGCTCATCCAGCTCCATTAGCATCAGCAACAAGCTTTGCAATAATTTCCTACCATGCTGCAGAAGAGCTACCTGCATACAGCAGCTGTCTCCAGCAAAGGGGAAGCAAAATTATAGTAGTAGCAGGATAAATGCCACAGGCAATGTCATGAAGGTGATATTTGTTAGCAGTTGCGGATGAGAAAAACCCCTCACACCTGACAGACTGAAAGAATAAAGGATCAGATGGTCTATTATAGTATTTTCATTATTCCATTTCAATATTTAGTTAAATTAGCAAGCCTTAAATAAGATGGAACTAGCTATAGTTGTGCTGAGTAGATAGGACAGAGTTGAAAACTCTAGGCCATTTTTTGCATCTCTAAACTTGAGGATTCTCATGTTTTCTTTGTTCTGGTTGCCTAGTAATAATTTAATATTTTTATTTCTATATTTATTTTAATTCTTAAAAAGCCAAGAGGTGGAGATAAGTTGACAGACTGGAAAAGGAAGCTATTATTAATTAAAATTATTTTAAGTCTAAGATTAAAATAGTGCTCCTGCATATAAATTTGCTTCAATGAGCTGGACCCACTGTAATGTTAAAAATCACTGAATAAAGTAGGAAATGCAGCAGACATACTGGCTGGGGATATAGTGGTGGCAACATTTTAGATGGTGCACATTCTGTTTTCCCTAAATCCTCCCTATATGCATGCGCCCCTTGGATGCCTCTAGGTACAAATCTCTGGTACAAATAATGTTTTTCTCTATAAGAGATCAGCACAGAGCCCATGAAAATCAGTGGAAAATTCCCAAGAAACTTGAGTGCAAGTTGGACTGAGCCTAGAAAGAAACAGGATAGTGGAAATTTGGGAGGCAGCAGTTATCTCGGTTGTTTGCTGGTAGAGTTGGAAGGGAAATTTTACAAAATACCATGCAGCCCACCATTTGTTATGTCTAAGTAATACATGCATTCACCACCAGTGAGACTTGGAACAAATCTAGCTTCACCTGAAAAAACCAGCAAGGAGGAATAAAAACTAATATGTAAGGCAGCAAGACATTCCTGAAATTTTGGTGGTTTGATGTCACTTCTCTGCCATCACAGTGAATGGTGGCTATCATGTATTCCTAAATGTTCAAATTAAATTTTAATACTGACCACCATCAATCCCGCATATTAACAACAATGTGTTTCTATCTGCTCCGTGACCCGGAGCAGGGAGGAACATGGCAATCTCTGCAACAACAAGCAGAACCCCTGCCTGGGGCGTAACAGCCAAGGAGAGAGGTTTCCACTGGAATCTTTATATGTCCCCCTGCAGCAACAGCCCAAAACACACATTCTTCCCCAGAGCCGGAGTGGAGGTCTGTCAGCTCCATGCTGTGCTGAGATGAGGGTCAGAAGAGGGACCATTATGGCTAATTCCAGGGCCAGGATGTGCTGATTTACAACAAAGTAGATCATGACATAAATCAGGTGCACCCAATCCCCAAGAGACTGCCCAGCTCTTCAGAAGAAGTGGTCTATGATTTCCCCATCCTGTCTTCTTCCCTATAGAGAAACTCTATCTGCATTGAAATGAAGTGACTGCTCCTAAGCTCATCCTCCAGAAGTTAACATTGCACTCTGATACTGAGTTTGTCCAAGGGAGGGGAAATTTCAGGCAGGAGTATATTTGAGGTGTGGGTCCTGGGTCCTGGATCTTACTCCTGTACACCCATCAGTTCAGATACAGAAATCTGGAGGCAACATGCAGTCTGCCAGACCCCGCAGAGTCAGCCTGCAAAGATCTGAGGCTTGTAGAGCTACTGCAGTGTCAGCTTCTTAAAGAGCAGAAAGCTATCTGTGTTCCTACTGTGATATCCACTCTGACTAGCTTTTCCAGAGGAAGTGGTCTGCATTTTCACATGGTCTGCAAGGCAGCCTATAAAATAAACTGGAAAAAATCCAAACGAGAAGGTATACCAGCAGAAAGCACAGACAAAATGTACTGTGGCAGAGCAGTTGGCAAGGACTTCCCCGATGTTGCAGGATTGCCTTTTTCTCCACATGCAAGGTAAAAATAAAATAAAACAAAAATAGGCAAAACCACTACATCCTGACAATGCTACTGATAAAAGAGTTTATCGAGTAGCACAGGGACTGACTCTTATTTCATAGAGGAGCACATGTGAAGTAGTTCAACTGCATTCAGTTAAATTACCTCAGAATATTCCTGAAATAACAATGCTTGATGAAGATAGGATCACATACAGATATGATGCATAGATATCAATGCATATAGATGTATAGATCCAGTTTTATATGTCACCACTCTATTCATTTTCTGACCAGAGGTGTAGACTGTTCTGCACTGGGTCTTTCCATCCCAGCCACCTGTAAAGAAAGCACAGCATTCTATCCCATGAAGGAGAGGTCTAAGAAGACAGCACAATTCTTTGCATTTTTTACCACAAAGTCGTGATGCACAGCCGACACTGAAGACTTTGCTGCTCCCCTCCTTACTTTCTGTGGAGGAAATCTGGGACAAGAGGCTTCATGATATCTCTAACAGCCTCTCTGGGACAGGCCATCATGTTGTAAGCAGGGACATATAATCCCCCAAACTGTTTGTTTGTGGGACTGCAGAAGAGGATTTGCCCCAAATGCCTTCTTGTTTATGTTCTCTCCTAGATGTTTTATTATGCCTAATTTGTCATCTTTACTGGATGCCTCTTGTCATGTGCAAATTCCTTTTAAATTATTATACTGACACAGGAATAATAGATACTTGATTTACATTGTAATCTTCAGTAAGAAGAATATTTGTACTTTTGAAAGTGTTATGATTTTAGTTAATTCTCAGTGTTTGTTTTTTTTTTAGCTTAAGATGTTGTTTTGCAAAGTACAGAAAGGAAGGTAAGTTCAAGTATTCAGTAGAGACAACTCATGATGAGATCCCAAATCCTAGTCCCTGCCTAGGACCCTGCAGTCATCAGTACAGACAGCAAACCATTAAAAAGCTCTTAAATAAATAATGGCTACGATGATGATATAGTGAAAAGTATAACTAGGGTTAATAGTGATAGGCTCTATTTTCTAAACAAAGATTACTACACACTCTCTGGGTAGAAATACTCTACACATATACACTTGATAAACAATTGCAACTTAAAGCTGAGATAAGGAGACAGATGAAACTCACAGAAGGAAGCTCCATACAATGCAGCATTTACAGATGAGCTCCTACCATATTGTTTAAACCCAGTGCGTTGGCACTACTGCATTAAAGTTAAGAAAGAGAATCATCCCACCTCCACCATGTAAACCAAGCCCATTTCACGCTGCAGAGCTTCAGCTCTGAGGAAGTTATCACCTCTTCTGGAACGAACCGAACTAATGGCTGCTCAGAAAAGCACTTGCATTTGCCTGTGTGAATTTAATAGCTATCTGACTGTCATTCTCTTTAACATAGTTTGTGGTTTGCTAGCTGATGATAGCTTAACCATTGTGCCATGCCCCTTGCTGTGTGCTGCCGAGGTCAAGATTTGGAGTGAGGATCCATAGTTTTCTTTATGATGTCCATTAGTGAAGAAGAAAATTATATGGAGAAGCAAAACTCATTTAGAAACACCTTTTTTTTTTTTTTTTTCCCTGTGGGATCATCTGTTTTTCCTGGCAGTAAATACATCCTCTCCCTACAAATGAAAACAACAATACTGTAAAGCAAGGGCCAAAATCAAGCCAAAGATTAAGTTAAGTTCAAATGAAAGGACAAATGGCAGAGCTTAATTAGTACTCTTACCACTGACCACTGGTCCTGCTGTGCTGCTCCTCCTTCATGGAATACCAAAGACAGGAAGCCTTTTTCTATTTCTCCAGCAGGAGAGGGATTAAATGCAAAACTAGTAGGGGTTTTATATTCACTACAAAAAAAAAGAGCTATTTTTATCTTTTATTTAGTTATATAATGTCCTTCCTTTATAGGCCAATCTTTAGAATCACAACACAAATTATTTTACTGGCTATCTAACTGTCATTCTCTTTAACACAGTCTGTGGTTTGCTAGCTGATGATAGCTTAAGCGGAATTTAATTGGTAACATATTGTCAGTTGAATTAGAGGCCATATGATACAGATTTAAACTCTGGTAATTTTTGCATAAAGAACAATCTGTCAACAAATCACAGCAAGGAAAACAGCCATAAATCAGTTTGTCAGGTTTATTAGTAATTGCAGAAGTTTTGTTGCCTTTTTGACTAGACCCTCTTTCCTAGCTACCAGAAAATGTTTCTCTAGATGCAGGTAACTTTATAGGTATGCAGATTTTATGCTTCCCGTGCACAGGGATGTACATAAACATATATATGTAAGCTATTGCAGAGCACTGGAGACAATGGCCCAGGCAGCTTCTCCAGTCCTGTCTCTCTATGTGGACCAAACTGCCTCACCACATATAGATGTGCTATAGAGTCATATCCACATACATTTAACCATACAAGCTGAGGCTACATCCAGAGGAGACTGTTGCCCTTGTATTTCTCCATGTCTCTGTATTTCTGCTGGCTGATTTTGCATCATTATGCTTGTCCTGATAGATTCATTTTTTTTCCTTCAACGATTCATGATAGAACTTGCCTGACTCAAAGCAGGGACATTGATATAGTCCTTTTCTTTTTTTCTGAAATCATGCAGTTCTGAAGCCATTTTTTCCAGCTCTGACAATATTCGTAGCTGTAGAGCATTCCCCTAGCATGAATTGTATCACAAGTGATCAAGCTGGCTTCATGACATGAAGCAGAGTTAGCTTTATATTGTGAGCTGAATGAAACACAGAGGATGGGTTTGCCTGTGGGGCTTCAAGGAGAAGGACTATCTCCCCACCCTGGAGACTGCAGAAACATGGCAAGAGGTTACATCTTCTGGGAAGCCCTTCTCTGGGGTGTCAGAAAGGGGGCCTGTAAATCACCTAGCAGAATCCCCTTATCTTTGGATAGACACCCAGTATTTACATGGACACCCAGTTCCTCTCCCCCACTGCACATCTGCTGACAAGAGTCGGCCTCTGATGGTAGCCTGCGTCTACTAAGTAGAAGCTGTCCTCTGTCCTACAAATGCACGGAGGTCTCCCCTCTGATTTATGTCTAACAGGATTAATTTTTCTTAATGGCCAGGAATATGCAAACTAAGAGAAAGAAAGACACTGACTGCAAAGGTATCTAGTGGCTATCATTATGAAGAAGATGGGAAATCACAAAAAAATTGCCCCATTAATATTTTATTTAAAAGGATGCCTTTTGTTTTGCGATTACCCTTGGGTGACAGCGACTGACAGAGCATGTCTATCACCCATGATAAAAACTGCAGGATGATCTGCTCCACTGTTCATGAGCATGATATAAGGTACAGTAGTTGTTACAACACCATAATGTTCCTATGCAGTAACAAATATACTACACAGAGACATGCACATAATTAAAACGATGCTCGCTGGCTTGCTAGCACCATTTGCCAAAGAATAAGTTGCATGCAAGTGGATTTGCATACAAATGAGATGCTGTCAGAACAATAATGGGACTTTGATAAGACCACATACTCATGTCATTAAGTCATTTCAGCAGCTAAGGAATATTTAGTTAGCATTAAATGAGGATAAAAGTTGATCATTTCCCCTTCCCCCAAATTAAAAAAAAAAAAAAAACGCCAACAAGGTACAAGTTGTCCAGTTAAAAACACTAGGACATTTTTAAATTGAAAAGATACCACTGTTAATGCCATCTTTTGGAAGTTTTGTGATGTTAAATAAATTGCACTTTTTAACACAGAAACAAAATGTATTTATTATTAAGAGCTATTTGCACTGACACTCCGTGTCACCTGCCTGCTTGGTGAGCACAGATGTGATATATGGGGTGTGATTTAAAAAAAATATATATAATTTTAAAAATAGACATTTAAAGCCATGTTTATATTTATTTTTGTGCTTAAGTGTAGTTAAACCAGCACAGATTAAATACCAATCTAGTGAATCAAGAGACTTCAAATCCTCATATTTTTCTCATGCTGTACTTGGAGACCTCTTGGAAATGTCTGAACTTTGGACTTCTTCCAGCCATGCTGAAATCAATGGGAATTTTTCCATTGACTTTAGTGAAAACGGGTCCTATGGGAACAGTCTGAACTGAGATGTATTGCTCTACTTAGCTGATAAAAAACACCAACACCTTTTGGAAAATCATCTTATGGCAATCTCAAGGTCTGTACATCCTTGTGGTTTAGAAGTGAACAGGCTTACAGTAATTTTGATGGTCTTGCCTGTAAATAATCAGAGTAAAAAGTTCAAGACTGAAGTAAGAAGCTTTCAAAGAGAAGTCAAGACTTTAGTCTTTTGCTGGTGATGGGAGACCTGCTAAACCTGTATGGCAGGAAAGTCTTGCAAATTTATTAACTTCTTTTCTAACTTGAAAAATGGAGCAGGAGTCATTCAGAGGAGGGTAAAAATTAATATTAATTATTTCATTTGACAGGAATGAACTCATTACCATGCACATTTCCAACGTTTTTCAACAGTTAATTTTAGCTGCTGAAAAAGACCTCTCTTGCTAACTGAAAATATGGTAATTTAGCATTAAAAACTATGTATTAAGTCTTTCTTTGCCAAAGTTACAAGTGCTTGACAGGATTTTATAAACCACACTGAGCACCTCACAAACTTTCAATCATGCATTATGAGAGGACTAAAAAATCGAAAATTAAAATCAGTTGTCTGATTCAGGATTTGTAATGTGTAATTTTCTTTAGTTACTGCTATTATGACAAAACAAGTAAGACATATGGAAGAAATACATTGGCCCAGAAGACTCTTCAGATTTTTTTTAAGAAAGAAAATACAACGTTATGTTATAACTGCCACTTCCAGTGACAGAAGGTATACTGTTTTATTTACAGAGAGAAGAATTGTTATAAAAAAAATGTAGCTGAGGTATGATGAATTCATATCAGGGTGAATTGGTTCATTTAATCTCTGGTACGTTGAGTCTTGGGCACTGCTCTTATTGTTTGCCAGCAAAACCTGTATTTGGATGCTTGTGGGATCAAGGAGTCCTGAGAAGCCCTAGGTGATAAAAGATCACCCTTTCAGTTCAAGATAGACAAACTCACTTTATGACTGAAACTGTGCCACTAACAAATTGGCCATTTTAAACTTCCGAAGGAGTTTTTCATGCTTTTGAAAGGCACGACATGAGGCCTTCCCAGTTTGCTCTGTTGTTGCAAGGTCAATTGTAAGGAATGGAGCAACATACCAAACGATGGAGCTGGCCTCTCTCCCCAGTTGCTCCCCCTCCCCACCCCTGCTGCCAGTCCTCCTGCAGTTTTCCCTTCCCAAACGCTGTGCTGTGTAAATATCTGATTGCAAAGCCTGGGGCAAGCAGTGCAGGAGCCCTATCGGTGCCACATGTGAGTTATGTACTGTTAAAACGAAGCAAATATTTCCCTCCCCGTGCTGTCAAACCCAGAAAATACACAGCCCACAAAACAAAGGAGATTGCCTTTATTTCCTTTCCATTCTAATCATCTTCAGGGCTATTTGTAACAATCATAGGCACAACACTGCCAAGTGCAAATGTGATTTCCAAGTTGGAGTTCCTTTCAGAAAATAGATTAGTTCAATTTTCCAGATGTCAGGCAGGTGTGCAGTTAAGTATAGGCTGGAATTCAGTTTTGGTGATTAACACTCATAATGACTGCTTGGCTATGACAATCAGATCTTTATTTTCAAAACCTACCACTTATTGCTCTAGTACCTTACTTCACTTATAGCCATCAGCCAAATCCAAGATCAGCTAGAAGGAAATTAAGAACTAATTTTTTATGCTTATGCCGTTTGTAAGACATTTGTTATTACTAGAAGAAGGTGACTGTGAAAAGGAAGAGGTTTAATGCCAATACAGAAAGAAAAAGTGAGGATGCGCCATTCAATTTCATGTGGTGTTGGGAAAAAGAAGAAAGAAAATGCATTCCAAATTTCCCCATACCATTTGCATCTCTTGGCCCTTTGTTCTGCAGCAGTCATTCCCTCACAGAGCAAACTTACCTCTAAATCCAAGAAAATTCCTAATCCCAACTAAGTTGTTTGTATGTGGAGTTATAGGGGTCAGCAATTTTGAAATGTTGTGCTTTCAAGGAAAAGTAAAATTAGGAAAAACTATTTCTGTATCAGATTCTCTGACAGGTCAACCCTTGCTCATATTGGTGTCTCTTGATCCATTTTGAATGAGCTGAAAACAGGCAGAGAAATTAGGGGTCAGGACCAAATGCAGCGTGAGCTGCTAACAGCACTAAAAGCTTCTGTACCTCGATTGAGCCTGAGGGTTTCACTTCTAGGTATCTCTGTATACCTTCATAATACTGGACAGAGTTACTATGAAGTCATAACACTTCAAGAAATTAATTTATCTATATGCGTTGAGAAGCAAAATATTTGGAAAAGCAATTCTGTGTGGCCTTGATGAAGCAATAGATCTGGTTTCAAAGGAACTGTTGGCGTGCTTGAAGTCATGTCAATTCCATGTCATGTGTTAGCGAGTCCAGTGCTCCGATTTATCTGTTGTATTGTTGGTGTTGATCCCAAAAGTATCCTTCACTGATTACTGGTTAATTAGATGTTGTTAATAAATCAATAAACTGCTTTGATCCTGATTTGGTTTTTTCCTGCAGCAGACATAATCTATTTTTAGCCATTGTGGATAAGCAACAAGTTTGTGACAATTCTACGCAGCCAAAGAGAAGCGTGTAACAGCCTCTGGTGACAATTTTCAGTACGATAAAATGTCTCCATAATTACAATGAAGTGAGGCTGTAAAACTTTAATCTTATAAGTGGACATGAAGGAACCAGGAGATAGCAGAGGTCAGTTTAGCTTGGTGAGCATGATAAGTATTTTTCCAGGCTTATTAATACTGCTGAGATCCTGCTTCATCTGTTGGCCCCACACAGTTTTATTTCTGCTTCCAGTTCCAGGCAAGTAAGGCTTCCTTGGGCACTTTCTTGCATGCTTCTCTCTTTCACAAACACACCTACAGAACATCTTGCTGGTTGTCAAGCTTCAACAGCCTTTTCTGAGCTTTCCTAGCACTGTTCTATTTCACAGATGCCAAAATACCTTAACTTGACCCAGTCCCTGGGGAAGTTCTTTTGCAATCATCTTACTAACATTTAACAAGGACCTTTGTATAAAAACTGCTGGATGTGGTTGTTCCACTTCGCAATTTTTATGCCCAGATATTACAGTATTATACTTTTTTTTTCAGTTAAGAATTTAGATTTGGCAAAATACCAGATGGAGTTAAAAGAAAAAAAAAGTTAAATTTCCTTTTCCAATTGAAGATAGACATTAATTGCCTCTTCAGCTATTTTTCACTCATTTTTATTAATATAGAGGATAGTGTCAGATGACACATGGACTAGTTCTTTTCTGGGTCAGGCTCTGTGAGAGTGAATTAGCGTAGGTGGAACCAATAATAACTCCAAGGAACACTGTGAAAGCAACATCATACAAAGGTCTCTCAGCAACTTTGAAGATGCATTATGGATCTTATCTCTTTTATTATCGTTGCTTGATTGAGCAGAACTGGATCTAGAGAGGCCTCTCCTATCACAGCACAGGCCCATGTTAAACGCAGTTCAAAGTTTTGCTACCACCATACTTGAGACGCTTATTGGCCCAGATCTTAGTGGCTGGCCCAGATTGGCTTGACTCAGAGAGAATCTTGGAGATTTAAGAGGGCCTGAAAAGTTTCCCACTGTATTAAGTGCTGTACTAAAAGGCAGCAGTAGGACCTTTCCTTGCATGGTACCCCACAAGGACTACACCTACAGCATCACCTGTAAGTTTACCATACAAATTCAGCTGGTTTCCAAACACAGTGCTTTTCTGGATTGAGTTTGCCCACAGTAAAGCATAAGAAGACCTAGAGTGTGTGAAGGGAAGAAGCTGTTTAGCATCTAAGTATCACAGGGATGAATATAACCTAGAAGGGAGAAACCCATGAGGATTTTCCTAAGTTTTAAGTTGTAAATTTGCTTAAATGATTAACTGGAACGTGTTCCAAAAATTTACTTATATCTTTAGCAAAAGCAATCAATGCTAAATGCTGAATCTTTTAATGAAGTCAAACAATTAAGAGAAAAGTATGTTCTTAAGCTCACTGTGAAAGTTAAGTCAATTATAATCCTAGAGGAGAATAGTGAAGTCAGTGTTAATTAGCCAGAGAAGGGAGTCATTGGGTCAAATTTATGTCTCAAAGAGCTACAGTAGAACTCCATGAACAAGAAAAGAAAAATAATATCATATGTTTTGCTAGATTCTGAAATATGCAGGATTTGGCAGTGTGGGTTGGTTTTTTTAATTAAAAAGAAGATAAACTTTGGGATAACTTTCTCCCATTGAAACCATCTTTTTCACTAACTTTCCTGGAAGCATAACGCTGACAATTATAAATTCCCATGGAAGTGAAATATTGGCAAATAATTTCTGAAGTTGCAGTACACAGAAAGCAAATATGAAAATATAACCATTCTGTGCTACACTTTTGTACCATTTGGTAAATAACTTCCAAAGATATAGGAAATCTTTTAGAGTTCCCAGTTGAAAGTGAAAAACTAAGCCACTAAGTGAGTAAGTTAATACATGTTTTCATTTAAAGCTGGTGTGCATATGTAAGTACGTAAAAATGAGTTGAATGATAACATCTAGAACAGGCTGAAATATGTATATAGACATATGATTCCCCTTCTGAAGTAAGTGAACAATAGTACAATTTTGATTTGTAGGCCATTTATTCAAAATCAGGCACGATTTTCCGGATGCCACTTTTTGAAATAGTTTTCTTTAGGTACAAATCTAATTTTTGAAATATTTCTACAATTTCAGTTAACTTTTTTTAACCATTTGAACCATGATGAAATGAATATGCCAGTATTGGTGCTGCCATTTAAAGTTAGTTGCATTAGAAAGTATAGAGGCTTTTCCCCCCACTTTTCCATCAGGGAGGCTATCTTTGTAAGATCAGAGATTCATTCAAATACATATTTTAGACACAGTCATTGGCTGACCCAACACTCCATTCACTTTTTTTTAAAAAAAAAAAAAGCATTTTCATGCTTTTTTTCCTGTTGCTTGTACTTAGGTCTTTATCACTTTATTCCCTTCATCATAGTAGTTTATTCAACCTGACAAAGCTTCAGGGTTTGGGGTTTTTTTAATTCAGTGCAGCTGAGAAAACCCTCTTACAGTGTGTTGATTTTAATATTTGCTTATGCCACCAGTGCACAAATGAATATATCAAGGTCTGCCTTTGGGGAAGCAGCAAATGCAGCTGTTGATACTGTACCACACAGTATTTGTGACAGCGGCTGGGTAGCTGGACTCCGGTTGGTAAACCTACCTGCTTCCGCAAACCACTCATTGCTCTCTGTTCTTCAGCCTCCTCACATTGTTCATCTCCCTGGCAAGACTTGATGCTGTTGTCTCAGTGAGCTGGAACTCATTCTGGTGTCACAGGAATGTTTAGGGACAGTAAATACTTTCAATATTTGGGACTCTATCTGAAATCGTTTTCCACCGGTCTTCAAAGAGAAGATTTCACTGAAAATCAGGCCTCAAAACTGAATTTCGATAAAAAATTAAGGAGTTCAGTGCATTTGGTTTCACTACATATTATTTCTACTAAATTCACAAGAGTTGAAACTGGCCTTAATTTTTTCTCCATTCATGAAGACTGATTTTTCGAAGTGCTGAACATGCCATTTCCCACATGCGGAATGAGGGGGTTGTAGGATCTTCACACCTTGGAATACATGGGCTAGTCAAGCTTAAACCAGGTTTCTAGAAACTAAAGGAGTTTAAATTTTCCAATGAGTACACAAAGATTTCTGTAAACATAGATAGGGACAACAAGAATTAGCACTCAAGGAGAGGATATATTAAGCAGTGCATTTTTTTCCACCTTGAAATTGTGTTGTGAAAAACACGGTAGGAATGCAAAGCGCTACTGTCACAGCTGTTCTCAGAGCTGTTAGGGTCACCTGCTTTTTTTCTTTAAGGCAAAGCACATAGCTATGATTTTTCTTTCTCTGTTGACCCTACAAAGACAGTTGTCATATCTTATTTAATACATAGAGTAGACATGAAGATTTTATTAGTAAAAACTGTCTTTATAAATTGGCCATGTAATCAGATGACAATTTAGTACCTAGTCATAACTTTACCTGATCCATATTACTGATTATTGCCATAAAGATGAAAATATAGAATATTACTAAAGATTTCATTTTTGAGAACATTTTTTATATTATACTAGGACTTTTCTTCTTTATTAATGTAAATCTTTCATCAGTCACATGAGTTATCTGGTAGTTTGTGTAATACTTGTGAAAGTGTTTCTGTAAACCTGTATCTGCTATAGATTTAAGAGAGTCTTTAGTGGAACAGATTTCATTTTTTTTACTGTTTTATTGTTTGCCCCTTTATCACATCAAAATTGCAAGATTGACTATCATCACCTCAAAGGATGGGATCTGATGAATTTTAAGAACAACAGTTTTCAGTAAAAACTGCTTCGATTATGTCAACAAAAATATTTACAAAAAATACAGGCACATGCAAGTCAAGTATGAGGTCTTGCAAGTGACTACTAGCTAGTGTAATGCAATCACTATCTGCAGAGACTCACAATACCTAGAAAACATTTGAAATGACATTATGGGGCAAGTGGGTTACAAGGGACGCTGCAGTCAACAGGAAAGTCATTGCACGCACACACACAGCTGTGTGTTTTGCATGTGCATCTGTACACATTTATGTACTCAGGGGATATGGAAATACATTTATATAAATACTTGTATGTTATCCTTTCTTGCAATTTTGTCTTTTTTAAAAATTCAGTATGAAACTATCGTAACACAAAGGTTTTATTTTGTCATCAGAAAATCTATGATGTGCATAAAATTAACATTTATGAGATTTTAGGTTGGTTGTAAAAATTTCTGTTGTTGAAACCTGTTTTATGTAGAAGTAATTAATTTTGCTGAATTGGATTTTATAAAAATGCTTTTTTTTATTGCCACAGTACAAGACATTTGATGTAATTTAACTGTGAATTTCTGAAGAGGGGGTTTACTGTCAGAGATAGAATAGCCTATTCTCAAGCAAGCAAACTATTATACAACGTTCTGTTTTGTGCTACACTGTAATGAAATGCTATAATTGATATAGGTCTTTACCATACCGACTACCATACAGTGCAAAATAAAATAAATTACCAGAAAAAAACAGCATTTTTCTAACCCTAGATGCTTATATAAGGCATTTTGGATTGTTGTATTTTAGGGAAGTGACAATTATTCTCTTCATATTCACTTGATTCATGAATAGTGCAATTTTCAAGCATTCGTATTTGGTTAACAGTGCTCAGAGAAAAAGCCCTATAACAAATAGTCAAGTGGCTATAAACCAGATCCTTCCATGCTGACAGACTAATTAATCTGATCAGTCTTGAACACCAGTGTTTTTCATGTTAGCTGCCAGCATTCAGCAGCAGCCAGCTACAGCGGTCACCTATAGATGATCCTCAGTTGCCTTAGGGCTTCATGCTGCTTTCACCAAAGTCAAACGCAAAACCTTTACTGATCTCAGCTTTTAGAAAATCAGGTAACATTGGCTCAGTAACTGTCACTTTCTCACAGAAACAAATACAAAATGGTAAGCTGGAAATTTGCTCCTCAAAAGATGAATCACTGAGTTCCCAAGGATGACCTTTATGTGTGTAAGAATCCTGCCCACCCAGGAGTGGTTGGGGAGGTAGAGGAGGAACCTGACCTCCTTTCAACTTCCTTGGCAAACAGAATGAGCTGTACAGAGCCTTGAAACCTCCTCGATCCATACTCAGATGTGTTACAAGTGCAAATAAGTAGCTGCAAACTGGACTATTTTGTACATAGCTGTTAAGTGATTGTGATTAAATGCTCATGCCATCATCTGTTAGCAGCTCAGATTTTTAAGAAAATCTACAGAACCAGGACATTCAAAACTTTAAAAATAAATAAAAAATAAAAAATGCTGCAGCCCAAAATGCTGCTCATGAAACAACTACTGCTGCAAATGCAGAGGATCTGGGAATTCTAAGAATTTTTCAGTTTCTCCAGATCATGAGGAGTCTTTCTCAAAACTCAAGCTGCAGGTCACAGCAACATGCTGGAAAATTTTTGGCCAACTTAACAAAACGTTGTGTATTAAGACAAAGGAAGCTCATATTAATTTCCTATCACCTTGATAGCACAGCAAATTTCTAGCAATATGCTACCAGGAATAGTGTGAAAAACACAACACCAAGTTATAATTTTTGCATTTATTTATTTTTACATAGTTCTCATTAAATTTCATATCACACTATGAGCAGCAATTGCTGCTACAGAAAAGCAACAACCTAGAGCATCAGCTATTCTCTGGTGGATCTTTCAGACCCAAACATGCTTAGCTTTTAAGATTAGACAAGATCAAGCCTACTTAGACAAGGAAGGCCATCTGTTTTCAAGGATCCAGCTGCTACCCATTCAAACACAACTCACTGTGGACTCCTATAATGTATTAATCCTAGGATAAACCTGTAAGTCTGCAATATCATTATTTGACTTCTTTATACCATTAGCTTGAACATTTTATCAACTGCTGTGCAGGTAACAGTCAAAAAGCTAAGGAGATTTGTCAACCCTCATAATTAATATCTCTTCTTTTAAGTTATCAAGACTCCCGTTTAGAACAGACTTAAGTACTTTCTGTATGTAGGCAGTCAGAAAGAGAAGATTAAAGGCTGGCATATGTTTATGATCTTTTCAGTACCTGGAAGCCTCGTTCAAGATGTTGCCTGTACAGATTTGTTTTAGAAATGGTTCCATACATCCATACACATAGATACATGAGTGTGGATGCACACAATGTTATTCAGTGTTTTCTAAATCTGTTATTTCTGCATCTGAAAGGCAGAAGCTGAAGGCTCCGTTTACCCAGGTGAAACAGGTATTTTTTTTTTCTTTTAAACCAAACAAGTCTGGAGTTATCTCAGTCCCCAGAATTTATGTACTGGATTTAAAAGTGAAAATGGCTTTTTCTCAGTCAGACAACTCTGAATTGGCTAGGGGACTGGACAGATGTTAATAAAACTTCCTTTTCATCTACAAAATGATTGTCTGGTCCCAGGTGGAGCATGATAAATCAGTGCAAAATCTACTTTCCTCAGAAAGTTATAAGTGACTGAAAATAAAGGTTTAGAAAGTAAGTGCTGTATTAGTTGTGGTTTCAGAGTGTTGCTACCATGATGGCATAATCTGCTTGTTAAAATCATATTTAACAAAGGAAAATAAATACATCTTTTTATATATGCATAAGTATATGGCTGGTAAATCCAGAATTATGTCTTCCTGGGAAACTCTGATAAAGTCTCTCATTCAGATTTATCACTTAATTATGTGTCTCCTAAGAACACAACAAAGATGTGCAGAGTTTTCAAAACTCGTGTGTGAGCAGAGCCAGAGCTTGAGGAGAAAAGAGTGAGCCAGGTTTTTCCATTTTCAAGGTTTTCATCTCTGTGTCTCCCCAGATGTCTTTTTGAAGAAATGGAAAGAGAGCATTCAATAGTGCTTTGTTATAGATAACTTCTGCCTAATTCCTTCAGCTTCCCTAACCTGTGTGTAGATGAGGCACTCAGTCTCATGGAGCTGCTCCTACTGTCACACTCTTGGCTATCCTCTATCTGATAGCCCACCCTCCTCTCCCACTCCATTTTACCACGATCAGGGTTTCATGGCACATTAAGCATCCCCAGGCTGAGAAAGCAAGGGCACTCTCAGCATCTACAAGTGTGACAGGGCTGGATGTCTAATTAGCAGCAAGAGGTAGCTCCACCTTTGCAGGGAACTGAATTCAGTCCTTTTAGAGCATCTAAGCTGTTGCTACCGGTTCTCCAAAGTAATTATGTATCATGCAGCATTGCAAACTGCAAGGGTTAAAATCCTATATTTTTACTAGAATATGTTAAAAGCTCTATCTACTTGTTCAGGGGCTTTTTCAGTTATGTAATCAACTTATTAATGAAGCAGTAAGTGCTCAGAATGCTCAGTCTCTTTCGTTCTCCCATTCTTTCTCTCTGTCTCTTTCTTTGACTGGAACATGGGTTTTTACAATATTGCAAGATTCTGGGAGCTAATGTTTTGGGTGAACTGAAAATATTGAAGAACTGACTGTGAAAAAAAAGTGAAAATCTATATTGATAATTAAGAATCCATGCTAATCAATATAAAAATCATGTTATTTGTGGTTGATATCCAGTGCAATACAAGGCAATGTGCAGGAATTGCCATGGTCTATGTTGTAAATCCCTGTTAACAGCAGGGAAGCAGCCTCCACACTTTTATCCATTGTCTCCTGACATCAAATGTTCTAAAAGGTTTTCACACAAACTCAGTGAGGCTTAGCAGGAGTACTTCTGTTGCTAAAGAGCAGTTTGCATACCACACTGTATAGTCTATGACATTTTTATAATGCTGGGTGAAAGAATAGCTGGATGGCTGGGCCCGAAAAGTGGTAGTAAATGAAGATAAATCCAGCTGGAGGCCAGTCACAAGTGGGGTTCCCCAGTGCTCAGTGCTGGGTCCAGTTCTGTTCAATTTCTTTATCAATGACCTGGATGAAGGCATCGAGTGCTCCCTTAGCAAGTTTGCAGGTGACACCAAGCTGGGTGGAAGTGTGGATCTGCTGGAGGGTCGGGAGGCTGCAAAGGGACCTGAACAGGCTGGACCGCTGGGCAGAGTCCCATGGCATGAGGTTTAACACGGCCAAATGCCGGGTCCTGCACTTGGGGTACAACAACCTCTTCAGCTCTACAGGCTTGGGGAAGAGTGGCTGCAAGGCTACCTGGCAGAAGGACCTTGGGGTGCTTGTTGACAGCAGGTTGAACATGAGCCAGCAGTGTGCCCAGGTGGCCCAGAAGGCCAGTGTCATCTTGGCTTGTATCAGAAACAGTGTGGCCAGCAGATCCAGGGAAGTGATTGTTCCCCTGTACTCAGCACTGGTGAGGCCACATCTCAAATACTGTGTTCAGTTTTCAGCCCCTCAGTACAAAAAGGACATTGAGGTGCTGGAGAGTATCCAGAGAGGAGCAGTGAAGCTGGTGAAGCATCTGGAGAACAAATCTTTTGAGGAACAGCTGAGAGAGCTGGAGTTGTTTAGTCTGGAGAAGAGGAAGCTGAGGGCAGACCTTATTGCTCTCTACAACTAATTGAAAGGAGACTATAGCAAGGTATATGTTGGTCTCTTCTCCCAAGTAACAAATGATAGAATGAGAGGAAATGGCCCCAGGTTGCACCAGGAGAGGTTTAGATTGGATATTAGGAAAAAAATCTTTAACAAAAGAGTGGTGAAGCATTGGAAAAGGCTACCCAGGGAAGTGATGGGGTCATCATACTTGATGGTGTCCAGAAAATGTGTAGACATACCACTTTGGGACATAGTTTAGTAAGCTTGGTGGTAGGCTGACGGTTTGACTTGATGACCTTAAAGATCTTTTCCAACTTTAATGATTCAATGATTCTATACATGTGGTTCAGAATTTTCCTGTAGCACTGTGACTGTATCCCAGAAAGTGCTATCACCTTTATGTGTCTCCTTTTAAGCTATCATTCTGACCTTCCTTTATGGCTAATGGAATAAAATAAATGGACAAAAAAAGGGCAGTGATTCATCTCATCCAACACAGACATTTAAGCCAGGGGAATCAGCCTGTTCTTCACCAGCATTTTCTCCACAAAGTGAAGGGAGTCTGGGACAGATCCCAGAGAACCATTTTTGGTCAAGAAGGCCTAAGACTGCTTGGCCTGCAAACAGGCGGTGTCATACAATGGGGCAAAATCACAGCAATGTTCCACCTCAGACCATGTACATTGCCTCTGACTCTTTTAACACAAACCCCATGGCTTAAAAAATAACTAGTAAAGCTGCAGTTTTTAATCAAGTGTATCAGAGTTGCAATGCCTTGATCACAGGCCATATTCCCACAACTACTGATGGTTAGTCAGTGACTACATGCATAACCCCAACACCAACATTTCCTGACTTTCCACTTGATTTCACCACCACCTTGTTCATTTAATATCAGAACTTCCCTTTGTAACCGTCTGAAAAGCAATTGATGCAGGAGTGAGAAGGGAAGCCGGTCTCCATAAGAGACATTGTATAGAGATGATCTCCAGATCCAAAACACAGACAGTAGGTTTCAAGGACTACAAGAGAGCCTTGAGGCTGTTTGAAGACTAACCGTGCTTTTCCAGGTCCTTTTCCAAAAACTGCTGGATGATGCCACTGTAAAAGACTGCAGTCTGCCAAGAACTGCACCTAAACTTTCTCCCTAAAATGTCTCCAGTGGGTGCAGTCTTAAAGACGTGGTCTTCAGTGGGTACAAAAGTAGGAATTTTTCCAGTGCCCAGGACACTTTAATAATGCCTTTTTATTTACCAATTCAGTATCCTATAAATATAGGTTTGAAGGTGTATGTCAACACAGTTCCACTAACTTGTCAAAGCAGTGCTGATTTACTCCAATTAAGCATCTGACTCAGAAGTCAAAAGAGCAGATGTACAAATCAGAAGTCTTATTTCCAGGTAGGTGATTTCTGCTACCACTTAATAGAAGTGCTAAAAAAAGCACTAGGAAAGCTTATTTGTTTCATCTTTTGGTGATTATTTTGCCTGGTAATTGCAAATATCCTGTGTTAAGTCTGACTAGAATTAAGTTATGCTTTGGCAAATATTGGTGCTTTCCTTCATGTTCCCTCCTGATAAATGTAGTCTGACTTTGATATTGCTTAAAGCAGTCATAGTCTTTGTTCTTCAGAAATGATAAAGCATTTCTAATTCTGAGTTTTATAACACTACAATATGGAGAGACAGATTTTATCTTAATAACATTTATATTATGATAAAGAACCAGCTACATGACAGGAAAGCGAACATTCCAGTTCATCTACATTTCTCCATCACATCAAAAGACACTACATATGAGAATGATATGCTAAAACTTCCCATTATGCAGTTTGGAAACACATATATTTATTCAAAAGGAATCGGTATTGTTAAGAGTAAACCTCAATGGCTGATCTAGATAATGTTTTACAACCCCAAACCGATACTTTAATTACAGTGTAATAAGATACTGATCTTATTTCTGTGCATCTTCCAAGACATTTCTGTGAGCAAGATGCTGAATGTACACAGCTGATTCTGATACAATAATTGCAAATAACAACACAAACTCTAACCTGCTCTGCTATGTTGTGACACCTAAACCATTGTTAGTATTTAATGCAACCAGCGATGAAATGGGATAAACCCATCAAGAATTCAATTTCCTGAAAGTGGTAATAATTTCTGTGAAGGAATAGAGAATCAAGCTGAACCATTCCTCAGCCCAAAAGAGAATTAGTAATTTATTCTATGTAGAACAACATAATAACCAAAGTCCCCTGCATCTTCCAGTAATAGAAGATGTGAAAATACGCAGAATAAACCATATGCACGTGAGCTTTCACTTAATATGCACATTGATAACTACATACTCGTATTTTAAAAAGCCCTCTCTCTCATATATGCACTTTCATTCATATGGGTGAAATACATATTTGTATGTATTTATGATGGGCCTGATTCTGCCTACCTTAATCATACCTCGAGTACTGTGTTCAGTTCTGGGCCCCTCACCACAAGAGGGATGTTGAGGCTCTGGAGCGAGTCCAGAGAAGGGCAACAAAGCTGGTGAAGGGACTGGAGAACAAATCTTATAACGAGCGGCTGAGAGAGCTGGGGTTGTTTAGCCTGGAGAAGAGGAGGCTGAGGGGAGACCTTATTGCTCTCTATAACTACCTGAGGGGAGGTTGTGGAGAGGAGGGTGCTGGCCTCTTCTCCCAAGTGACAGGGGACAGGACGAGAGGGAATGGCCTCAAGCTCCACCAGGGGAGGTTCAGGCTTGACATAAGGAAAAAAGTCTTCACTGAAAGGGTCATTAGGCAGTGAAACAGTCTGCCCAGGGAGGTGGTTGACTCGCCTTCCCTGGAGGTATTAGGGTGTGGGTGGATGAGGTACTGAGGGGCATGGTTTAGAGATTGGTAGGAATGGCTGGACTCGATGATCTGGTGGGTCTCTTCCAACCTGGTGATTCTATGATTCTATGAATCTTAAATCTTACCCTGCAGTAGTCCTGCTGAAATCAAGCAGAGATAATGCTCTTCAACCCAAGTACAGGTGACAGATATCACCTATATATAGCATGCCTATATTTATCTCCATTTAAAGTGGTTAATTTAGCTCTGTATCACTGGATTAAATATGAATCATCTGCTAGCACAAAAGCAGCTTGGGAGCAATTACAGTCCTCTATTTACCCCCACCCCAAATACTCTAAAGATCAATGTGTAATATGCAAATCCTCGGGTGTTTTTTTGTTTTTTTTTTGCATTAACCAAGTCAGATTCTTAATACCAGACAAGAAGAAAATCATAGCTTAACATACACCAGTAGATGCAATAAATAATGAACAGCACTAACAGCTTAACATCATAAGGAAACAGATGGAAAACTTCCCTCCAGAGATCATTGCATCTAGTATTAGAGAATGAGTTTCTGGACGTGCACAGGGTGAACAGTTCAAGTCTGAATTACAATGAGGTTGGTAACACTATTTTATTATAAATGTAGGAGTTTCATATCTTCCTTTTAGAAAGTACTGCTATTACAGCATTCATCTGTTTCACTGAAGACATGAAAAGCAAAAGGCAAAATCTTAAGCTACTAAAGCGTGCATAGCACAATCAAATCAAGATCTTGCTCTGGGAGTACATTGACTGGGTTTGCAGAGTACAGCAGGGCTACAATGCCATCCTCTGTCCAGGAAACAGAACAGAACCCAATGTGGAAGCCAACTCTACTAGTAGCATTCGTCTACACTAGTGGAAAATGCTATTAAGGCAATAGCTATTGTATTTGTAAGTCAATGACTATCATATGTTTAGAGAATTCTAACAAAGCAATGTCCAATCTGTTTCTCTGATAAGGTTTCCTTTTCTACATCAAGTGGCTTGATTGTATATTCGAATGGCCTTTCAAACTGCGAATACAAGAAAGGGAGATTTCTCTGGGAAGTGAAGCACATCTGGTTAGTTCAAATAAACCACACTGAAGTATTGAACCAGTTATCACATTTTACATGCACTTGTTTGCTTTCTTTCATATATGGTGTCCAAGTAACATATATGCAGTATATTACTGGAAGCAGCCCAACTAAAGCAAGATGCCATGTTTGAATCCTCCAGCTACACTCCCCTCCATGGATATTTGATCACACATTACGGCTTTTCTGACTTTCTAATCAGAAGTCGTGCACATGTCTGTACTCCATGGATTACAACAGCTCCCACCTCTCTCATCTGCAGTCAGGAAAGTCTCCAAGTATGGTGCAAAACTCCACCTCTAGGCAGACTCTCTTTCAACCACTTATTATAGCAACATCTGTTTGCCACGTATGAAACTACACTTCATATAAAGTTTTGTGCAAATAATAATAAACGAAGCTTCTCAAGAAGGAGTAATTTTTTTCCCTGCTTCCTTCCTCTATCCTCTTGACACTCCCCTCACCCATTTTATGGACTGCAAAAGCAGCACAAAACCGAAATGATCTGTTCAGGGTCTCAAAATCCATTTGAGCAGAGCACACCCAAGCCAGCCGAGCTCCTGTCTGCTCTGTCAGCTGTTAGATAGCATTGCTTCTAACATCAGATGGATGCAGCGATCACTGCCTTCTATTATGGCTGAAGATATATAAACATAATTGAAACTTGTATTGATTTTGAGGCCAAAACTTCTAGATGACTAAAACTCTGGGGCAACTGTAGGGTCAGCCAGAACACCTTTGGTAATATGGTGAGGAGCGGAAGCTGATATTCTCCTGACAAACCCACTAAGCTTATAAATGTCTAGCACTCATTACGTTATACACAAGCTGGCCAATAATTTCAGGTTGCTGTTCCAAGACACAAATTACTTCCAAATGCAGAACTATACAGAAATAAATGGAAGACATCCAACATCAGAATGTAAGACACCAAAGAGTTATTTCAATAATAAGACTAGTCAATAATTTTATATTGCACAGTTTGATACTGAATCAAATAACTCTCCTTTCCAGCACGTACATATCATTGCAGACTGAGAGCTAGTGATGTACTCACAGAAACTGACTATAAAAAAATGAAATAAGAACCACAACTTTCCCAAATAATATTAAAAAAATCACAACCCAAACATCCTGTGGGATACTGAGACAGCTAAAAATCTCTTCCCTGTGTGCATTCCTGGACAGTATCTGAAGAGATGCAAGGTTGCAGGACTATGGTACAAGTCAGCCACTTGGAGGAAGAGCTTAGCAATCCTCTCCTGCCCCATCATGAGAGGCAGTGTTGGTAGCAATGAACTGGAGGTGTAGGCACAGGGCAGGAGGCTGCCAAGGAGAGCAAACCTGCTGCAAACCCCCCCAGCCCACCTCTTCTCCTGCTCCAAACGCTGTACGAATGGACACGTAGTGGCTAGAAGGGAGAAAGGATTGAAACTGGAACTTTGCAGCCAGAGTTTGAAATGGATACCCAACAAAAGAAGTTGCCCAGTTTCGCATTCCCCTCTTGCTAGCCAAAGCTGGACAAGCGAGCCCTCTGCATTCGGGCTTTCACTCTTGCTCACAAAGCTGGTGAAGGGGCTGGAGAACAAATCTTATGAGGAGCGACTGGGAGAGCTGGGGTTGTTTAGCCTGGAGAAGAGGAAGCTGAGGGGAGACCTTATTACTCTCTACAACTACTTGAAGGGAGGTTGTAGACAGGAGGGTGCTGGCCTCTTCTCCCAAGTGACAGGGGACAGAACAAGAGGGAATGGCCTCAAGCTCTGCCAGGGGAGATTTAGGCTTGAGATTAGGAAAAAGTTCTTCACGGAGAGGGTGGTTAGGCATTGGAACAGTCTGCCCAGGGAGGTGGTTGAGTTACTGTCCCTGGAGGTGTTTAAGGTGAGGGTGGATGATGTACTTAGGGGCATGATTTAGGGATTGGTGGGAATGGTTGGACTCGACGATCCAGTGGGTCTCTTCCAACCTGGTTATTCTGTTATTCTGTGATTCTGCTCTGTCTTGTGTTCTTCTATGTCCTCGTGCTAAAGGAGTGACCTGGCCAACTGCAGCTCCACCTGGGGGAAGCACTCAGCCCACCTTAGTGTCTGAGAAGTTTAGAGTCACATCTACTGTTTCTCTCTAAAGATATGAGAAGTTTATACCACAAGTTTCATCTAAAACTAAATGCTAGCAGTGAGCTTTGTATTAAGCCATGACATGAACTTCAGGATCACTTTCAAGATCTTGCATAATGATGTCATTGATTAGGGTCTTCTTAAGGTCCTATCTCGCCTTTCACTTTCACCAGGTTAAACTAACATCTTTTCTGTGTTCACCCCCTAAGGCCCTAGAGTGACTCCAGGTCACCACCTTCACAGCATGCCAGGGTTTCTGGTGCATCAGCTAACTTTGAATTGCACAAGATTTCTTTCCAGTTTTTCCTGGTATAACCAGCTTTATCTGCCAAGAAAATCTTCTGTGCGTTGCTGCTGACAACTATGATACCCAAATAAGCTAACATGAGGTGAAAAAAAATGTGGAATATGGTGAGAAGTTGCATGCCAGTTTGATGCTGGAAGCACAGATTCCCTTCATCTTCATTCTTCCCCTGCATTTGCCTCCATTTGGCACTCTCTCTGCCCCCTCTCATTGCTTTTACACAGCACTTCCTCACACCCTTGGTAACTTTGAATAAGAATAAAAAAGAGAGACACTTCCTCAGAGGCTTTTCCTTTCCCCTCCTCCATTCAGTTACTTTACTTTTTTTCTCTTGTGAATTCAGAGGCGAGCTACATTTTTTAAGTGCAGATCTGGGGACTTTGCAAGAGATCCACAAGAAAGGGATGCTCGGGAACTTGCCCAGAAACCTTGCTTGGCGCAAGAAAAATTTCTCCTGGTGCATTTAAGGCTTTTCAAGGAAACCACATATTTTGCATCTGAGGTTTCCTCATGACCTTTCTCTTTTCCTTAGGCTATGACACATTACCGGACAATGGCTGGATATACCATTTATTAACTTAAACTCCTTTTAAAGTGAGGTACTTTCTATACAACTTTAGGAAACCATAAAAGATGAGGAACAGCAATGACCAGACAGAATGGTAGGGAATGCTAGAGAATGCTTGGAAAAGATTTGAAAGCTGAAACAAAACCCAGCATTTGTTG